>CM057346.1:524323612-524923612 GCA_030015575.1 Agapanthus africanus
CGAGTAGCATTGCTTCACATATTCGAGGCAGTCTTGGATCATTATGGGCCAATAATAGCCATTCTTTTAATCTTCAGCTTCATTTTCGGCCCGGCTTGGTGAGAACCGCAGAGCCCGTCGTGATTTTCTTGGACGACTCTCTTTGCCTCTTCAGGTCCCAGGCATCTTAGCCACAGGGAGTCGAACGATCTCTTATACAGAGTATCATTGACAAAGACGAAGGATAGAGCTCGTTTCATGAGCTGATGTCTTGAGGACGCGTCTTCAGGTGTTCGACGGGATTTGAAGTAGTCTATAAAGACTTCTCTCCAATCCATAGCCTTTTCCTGGTCTTTTATGTAACATTTTAAAAATTAAATAAATAAATAATTAGATTAATAAAATCCTTTAGGTGAATTTTCTGATAATTGGTAAAATAAACCGTATTTTCCGTAAAACCCAACTACAATTATTTTTCAATATAGATTTAAATATATCTATTTTAACTATATAATTGATAGTAATTGATATTATTTAGTGACTTATAAATTGTTAGTTTAATTAAATATTTTTCCTAAATTAATTAAATTCAAATATTAATATATGCTTTAATTATACATTAAAGTGGTGCAAATTACAAATTAGAAATTGGTTAATTTTACAAAATGAGCCATGACATATTAGAATTTAGTTTGTAACATGTTTTTCTCTTCTTGAGTTGTATCCATAATTCTAGAGAATTCTAGGATTATTTAGTAAAAGAAAATTTAATAATTAAAGAAATGAATGAAATGATGCAATAAATGATGAAGTTTCTACACCATTCTACATTCATTTCTCTCTCTCTCTCTCTCTTTTTCTCTCCCATCTTGGCCGAGCCTTCATGATGGGCAACCCCTATTTTTCCCACATCATTTTTGCATCAAAATCTCACAAAAAAAATCAACAAAAATCCAAAATAAAACCTCCAAATCCAAATCCAATCTCTATCCATTATTCTTTGGCCTATCTAGCTTGGATCTTGGAGCAAAGTTAGTATCTTTGGGAGGCTTGGGTGAATATTTGATCTCATATTTATTGAGGTATAATCCTAACCCTAGTGTTAATTATAGGCTAATTACTTGGATTTAATGAATTTCAGTGTTTAATTATGAATATAATTGCTAATTTGAAAATTCAAGGTTTGTGTTTGTGATCAAGTGAGGATTTTTTAATCAATTACTCATGGTTTTGATGAGTAAATTAACATGTTAATGGAATCCAAAACCTAATCTAGTTACTAGTTGCTAATTATTAGTTTAAAATTATGCTAATTATGCTAATGTTGCAAACTAGGTTTTTAGAAATTGATTAATTAATTGAGATTAAAATCTAATTAGGGTTTTCATGGCATTATTAACATTTTAATTTGTTGTTTAGCAACTTAGATCATGCAAAACTTAGTTTAGTTGATGATTTGTGAATTTTTGCTTTAAAAGTGTTAAAATTGGATAATTTTGCAAACTAGAATTTTGGATTTAATGAAAATTGATGAGATTAAATTATAGTAATGATTTGTATGACTTAGTTATAATATTTAGTGAATATTATGGCCATTAGTTTTGTTAAAACATCAAGTTTTGAATTAAAACAGTTATTTAAGGTTTTCTAGGTTTTCGGAAATAAATCGATTTGATTTATTTTGAGGTTTTGATGAGTTACAATGTCACGCCCCACTTCTCAGTATACGGGTAGAGGACGCGACGAGGCCGCTACATATTTACTCTGAAGTAAATACGCTAAGCGTATCTAAACAATATAAAAGTAAAATCACAAGAGACAAGATATAATAAAACAACAACTTTATTTATTCACATTCTTTCTATACAATACATGAAAAGTAAATACAACTGATAAAAAGCAATGCCTAAACAATGGCATAACAGAAATGAAAAGTACTGAATGGAAAGTGTACAATGAACTAGAGCTCGGGGTCTTCACTGAATTGGTCCAAGTCTTCAGCAGTGGGCTCGATCTCTGACGTGTCCAGATCACCTGACGACATTCAAAGAAGAAAGAAAGAGAATGTCGTCAGCGAACAGATCGCTCGGTAAGTCCCAAAGATAAGGGAGAAGTAGACAGAATAAGAGGTAACTTTTATAGTTGTATTATATTGTTATAATGTTGTGTTAACGCTGTTGTTTGTAGCTTGGTACAGAAGAATGCCAGTGTATACGAGAGGAGTCTCACTTGCCCCGGAGACTAAGGTATCAGAAACTCAAGGAACCATTGCGCCACGGTACAACAACAACGGAATATAGGTTAGGTGTCTTATGGTTGCAGTCTCGTGCCACTTCTAACACCTTCCGTACCAATCTATCCCTTAAACCCCATAGTGTTTTGATTGTATTGTTGTATTGTGTTGGATAGATTGTATAGTTGAATGACTGAACAAAACCATGATATCAGTAAACGGATATAACTGTATAATCATATAAATGGAATATCTGGAGAATCATGTAAATGGATGTATATCCATGGTTCGATTCAGTCAATGTAGATTGAATGTATTGAATAGATTGAATATAGGGATTCATGTTGAATCAGAATATTATAGATTGTAGATTGTACTTGAATCATATTCAAGTCAGATTATATTGAAACTCATAGTAAATTGAATTCCTGATTATTTTGATGTTATCGGTAACCGTTGCACATGGGCGGCAGGATTTATGTCTTTTTCAAAGACGATTATCTTTTTGATAACACCATTGTTAAGTTGTCTACCTTAGATAGGCAATCACCCACTTCTCCGGCTCCCCGAGGCTCAAGAGATTGGTCCCGCTTAAACCTATGTTTACTAGGGTCCTTATTGTAATTTATAGAACTTGAGGGGTTTTATATAGAAATACTTTTATATACTTTTCAAAATACACCCCAAGTATTTATTATTCGTCTTTAGAGTTATAATGAATGTGAATTTTATATTGTGATATTTCTAATGAAAATATCCTAATTCCATAATAAATGGTATTTATTGGTAATATTGGTTTTATATGGAATTCATGGTATTTTAGTATAAAATTGATTATTGTGATTTTTAGAAAAAGGTGGAATATTTATATCATAACAAAATAGGTATTTTAATGATAAATATGCATATATTTATACAACAATAATTTTAATATATATTTTATATTCTAAAAAATCTCATTTTCTCAAGATGTCGTATTTTAAATCTTTCGAGACCGAATGCTCCTTGCAGAGGTCTGAATCTCGCACTACTAACCCCGATGATGTGCGATAATCCGCACCATCCCGAACGGGTTCTCCAAAACGGGTTGTAGTGGCGCTTTGCAAAGATTGTATAAATACTAAATCTTTTAGAAAACGGTTTTATTAAGTAAATGGTATTTATTTGCAAAGATGTCAATTTCCCGTATTCTATGTTCTAGGGTCTCCTAAGTCAACTAGACTGCTCCTAACTGGTCCAAAGCGACAAGTTATGAGATATCCCTCAAATCGCCTCTTCACCGCCAATTGTGGCCAGATAAGTACAAGTGAAGAAAGGAGGGATCCGCTCACGAATCATCGTGAGACGGGCCTTTTAAAATTACCTTTCTCACTTGTCTAGCCTAGGCACCACAAAGTCAGGTTTAGATAAACGACTGAATGCCCACAACCTTCCTTTGTCCTAATGAGTGCGACAGTCCTTAATTGGCTGAGTCTAGATATTTCTATCATTAGCTCAAAGGTTATTTATTTGTAAAGATGTATCAATACTAAATCTTTTAGAAATGGTTTTATTAAGTAAAGGGTTTTTAAATGAAAATGTTTGTTTTCCCGTATTCTAAGTTCTCGAGGGTATCGATTATGTTGCATATGAGTGTATGAGGAGGTTGGTCATTACCTCGTGGTCTAATTTAATGTATAGCAAGTTTAATGAAGTTAAATGTATAATTGAAACAATGTGGTATTTAAATGAAAAATACGATAAAGCGAAATAGCCATCATTTTATGAAATGAAACTTGATCAATTTGGTTGATTAGTGTTTAATAGTCAACATGAGAGAGTTTAAGCATAATTGTATTAACGAGAAGTGAAGTTTTATAAGAAAACCGAATCGAAAATCGGATTTGTTCCGATTCCGTCGGGTTTGTAAATCCGTATTTTTTTTAGAATAGAAAAGAGAGATAGAAAATGGGACTTACGGGTTTTGGACAACTAGGAGAAAGAGATAGAACGGGAGGAGTCGCCGGTGCGTCGCTTCGTCGCCGAGAGCTCCTAGAATGATCGTCGGAAGTTCCCCGGAAAATTCGCCGTAGCTTCGCTTCATGCTCGATTTCAAAGTACACAAGATTTCTTGAGAATTTAAGAGAGTTGGCTCAGAGTTTGGGATGAGAGGGTAGAGGGTAGGGGTGGTATTTATAGGGTTAGGCTAGGGTTAGGGTAGATAAAAGGTTAAAATGAAAAATGTGACAAAATGTATTAAAAATGTATTAAAAGTGGAGTAATTGGGGTTTTAAAAGATCTCTGGAAATGGTATGAGGCTAAAATTTTGCAGCTGCATAGGAAATGTGAAAAGACACAATTTTTATGTTGGGGTCGTCGCCGGAATCGACCGACTCGGGGGTGACTCGGCCGTGACTCAGTCGGAGGACTGAGTCGGCTGAGTCGATTCCGAGTTGGCCGATTTCCGGCCGAGTCCGGTGGCCGGAATCCCTCCCGACGGTTCATCTAACCTTTGGCAATGTTACATTTTTGGGTGTAGTGGGGTTTTTGTGAGATATGCACGTGTAAACCCTTGGTATTCTAAAGGTTTTTAAACAATCAATATTAAATATAATGTGAGGTATGGGATTTGAACTCTGGTGGCTTGGTTCAGCAGTGTAATGTATTACCAATGAGCTACAAGCTCCTTCTTGTTATTATGGAGCTATTTAATTACTTAAAATAATAACAATAAATGTAAATACCCCAAGTATACATTAATTTTAAAGCAAATTTTTGTACACTAAAAATGGAGTTGTTACATTCTTTTAACTTGTAATTTAAAAGTGAAATAATTACTTATATCTTGTGCTCAGGCTAAAATACCTCTTTCTGGACTTTTGAAAAAATTGTACAGAAATTTGTACAAGAAATTTGGGGTTGTTACATACAATCTATTTCAGATTATAATTAGTGATTTGTGAAACCACGATTGGTACGTTTGGGTTTGTCTTGATCAATTGGCGTTCATACTCCGATATCGAGGGTTATTTGGTCCTTTTGCATGAGCGGGTCATAGGTTTTAACCTATGCGCGTTTCGTGCGCCGTTTTGGTTTTGTCCGCGATTTCGGTTTACGATATTATATATGTTTGTGTATAGGTACCCCTCACGTGGACTTCGGACGATGAAGAAGAGGATGGCGGCATCGACTTTAGTAAGCGAGGACCAGGTGAGTAGATGTATATCTACGGGGGAAGTCGGGTGGATGGCGTATAGCACCCCCGCAACTTCGTAGGATATGATGTGGTCTTGAGATAGTTATATATTGATAGGTTATGGCGAGATATGAATACTGAACAAGAAAGGTCTAGGATGACCACGGATCGGAATTTTGGGTATTTTGGATGACAGTCCTCTTATTCTAGTCCTTAGTCGCGAGACCCTAGAGTATAGGTTAGCGCACGCACACACACGCGCACACACACTTGTTTTCTAGGTCTACAACATATACACGTGATATGAGGATGTTATGTGATACTTGGGGATGAGTGGATATGATCGGGCATGAAGCCGTGAGATATTTGATATGTGATCGAGTTATGATATGAGATATGTTATGATACTAGCGGATCGCTGGGCGATGAGAAATATATTTATGTATACGATAAATTGTGTGATGATATTGGAATGTATGGGACTTTAGATCAGCAACCAGATCATGATATTGTTTGACGATGATACCATGTGAATGATGATATATATATATATATATATATATATATATATATATATATGATAATTGACATATGATCAAGATGTGATATGAGATATGGTATGATATTTATAACGGATCGTTTGGGCAATGTGTATTCATATATGATGATATGTGTTGATGATATCGGAATATTCGAGACTTTAGAACAGTACCTAGATTGTGATATTGATTGATGACGATACCCAAATAAATGATGATGTAAATATGATAGTTGACCCGTACCCCGATTCTGGGATGTCGTATGATGGATTTTACCGTATGAGGTATAGATGTGATGATTGATCCGCACTCTTGACTTGAGTAAGTCGTACTATGTACGTGACGCTATTGAGGCTGGATCGCCGACTACTAGAGATATCGACTCGGACTTTAGGTGGATTCTTATTACCTATCGAGTAGTTTCTTTTGTTTAGTTTCTTAGTGGGTTAGATAGATACTAAGTTAGGTTCGAGTCATATTTATTTTCAAAAATAACGAATCGTGTGCATTTTTAAAGACAGCCTGAGGGATACTACGGATTTTTCAAAGGACATATCTTTTCTATAAAACCCCGTAGCCCCTACTTTTCTAAAAACCACGATTCGGCTATTTCAAACAACAAACTATATGACTCGTAGTTAGATATGTATATTCTAAATGTGCGTTTAATACACATTCACCGTTATATTCATGTGCATTGCATGTTCATACATATGTTTCTTTAGCTAATATGAAACCCTGCATGTTAGGATACCAGCACCATTACTGATGGTGCGCATGTCCACGTACACTTATTTGCCGGCTCACACACATCATCATCGGTAATTGCCATGTTACGTACACTTTAGAACATATTATCTCATTGATATAATCAGCTAAATGCTAGTTACCGCATAATATTTGTGTGATTGCTTTCATGTGTTAACTTAGAGATTGCATTCTTTACATAGATACTTCATGCATTCATGTTTTCATTCATGTACTATTCTGGGGCTTTATGCCGATATTCACTGTTTACTTACTCTTGATTCTTAGATTTCGGATTTCCATGAGATTTCTGGATTTGGGGGAAAACCGCAAGAATATATATATATATATATATATATATATATATATATATAAACTTCTCTCTCTTTCTCTCTTTTTAAAATGCAAGTTGCAGTTTTCTCGTGATGTATGGGTCGTCCACCATGAGTTTTCATGTTTTCTGTTGGATTTCGAGACCCTATTCGAGGAGTGGAGGAACCGTCTCGGGTACATGGTGGGCCCGGTAGGTACCCCGGGCGAGAAAGATATTTCGTGGGGATGACGATGAGCCTGGCAGGGGCACGGACTATCTACCGGTGATGTCTGGCGCGACGGATATCCGGAGGATACCGACCGTTGTCGTGAGATTTGATAATTTGGGCCGATCCGGACTGACGGAGACCGAGATATTGAGACATTGAGATATTGAGATATTGAGATTTTTAGATTTTGTGTCGATGCTTGATACGGACTTTCTGTCGATTTCACTGATGATGTTTCAGTTTCATTATACGAGATTCATTGATGATTTTCTTGTATCAGATTATTCAGAATTCGTGGCGAATTTTCTTATTCATGATGCATTCATACATTAGATATATGACTCGTTACTGTTGTGACACTGACACGAGCACTGAGTCTTGCACTTATGCATAGATTATTATCCTGTCACTACTAGATGACTAGTGTTATATATGTATATTATTATGACCTAGGAGATCGTCGTGCATGCGATTTCTACTCGCAGATGTCTTTTACTCACGAGTTGGAAACTCACCCCCGTTGTGCCAAATTTTCTTTCAGGTTCAGATATACAGGTTTCCTTGGCGGTTTGTTGGCACACCACTTCATTCAGGGTGATTGCTTGGTAGGTTGGTTCACTTGTATCGTGACCGCCGTTGTAATTTTATTTATTTCAGTTGTATTAAGCTCCATCAACCAGACATGTATTCTTTGATAGAATTAAAAGACTAGTTGTTTTTCTTTCGACCTTAGAGTCGCACTTGTATTATTATGGTTTTCTGGTGGATTTTTTTTTGTTTTTCTCTGAGTTTTTTCCCTCACCCTTCGGCGTTGTATATTATTGTGCTTGTGTGGTTTTTTCCGCCAACTGGCGTAGAGCTAGCTCCCGCTTGGGGATGCCTTTTTATTGCTTGTATATATTATTCTTGTTTGTACCCATTTGGGGCCAGTTTTTACAAAGGAGTCTCTGCCGAAATTTTTGAGAAAATTTGATGTTGCTTTTAAACTTGTTTTCCTACACTTCTTCTTTTAAATGGTTTAGATTTATGGGCTTCGGCTTGTTTAGATTACGTTACGCCTTTAGACATTTCGTAATTTAAGTGCCGGTCACATTCTGTACTTTCGGGTCGGGACAAAGTTGGTATCAGAGCGTTAGGTTTTACCTTCTACGTGTAGGATGACCTTTGGTTGATGGAGTAGGTGACTAAAGTAGAGTGATGTACCGTGGGTATGTTCCGCGGAATACTTACGATACGCTACTCCGCTTAAGGAGCCTTAGGATGTACATTTCTTTGCACCATATTCTATTCGTTCATTCGATCTATCTTCGTCGATATCGAATGGTGGTTTCTGCTACCACGGTCGCACCTGCAGAGAGAGCTGCGGCTAGAGTTTCGGTCAGCATGAGCATTTTGATATGCCATTGATTATGTTTTCTTATGGACGCGAGCGTTTGATATCTGCATCGGGTGATCGGGCCACTGCTAGAGACCGGCTAGAATGTGATGACCGTTAGTGTATCGTCTATTTTTTAGGACCGAGACACTGTTTAGCGTGCGGATGAAGGGTATTCACATGTCGTCTAGGCGAAGTTAAAAGGTTCGAACGAATGTCAGAAACCCATTTTCCCCAGTTTAAGGTATTCGGAAGAATATGCAGGTAATTCTATGGACCCTCTAGAAGAATGAAACCCTAACTCGACATAATGACCATGAGAATGCCTTTGAACCTTAGGGTTTGCGGCAGTTCTGCGGTGCCATTAGTGAGGCTTGGGTTTGCCCTTCTACGGCTGGTCCGCAGGTGCGGTGGCATGTACTGGATATTTTTAAACTGTACTTGAGTGCTGAGCTCTCGGGGATTATGGGACTTTCATGAATAGATCGAAAAGTTTAACGTAGTCCGGATATTATGTGATGGGATACATTACTTGGGAGACATCAGATATGAGTATAGCCGTTTGTAGCGCCGTTCTTACAGCTATGAAAAGACGAGTTCGAATCAGTCGACACCAGAGAAAAAAGGAGCACATCGACGTCGGTGTGCTCCTTTTTTCTCTGGTGATTTGAATATCACATTTCCGTTGTTTGGATTTTGGTATTTTGAGGATTTCATTTTATGATTGGTTTTCCTATGTACTCATTCTTTTCACTCGATTCGTGTTCCATGTATCAGATGTATTGATGTTCGTTTTGTGCATACCCATTGCACTTGATTTTGATTTTATACATTTTGAAATACTGATTTGATTTCGTGTATATGGGTTACACATGATTTTGGACTTCTGCTTTCAGTATAGTTTTCATGCACTTTTTGTACTTTTATTTGGTTTTGTGAGCACTGATGAATGTGGTTGTAAGTTTATCTATCGCGGTATACTTGATTTCGATTCGGTGTATGTCGTATACCGCTGATTTCGATTTTGGATATTCGATTTATGTTTTCATGCACCATGTGCACTTGATTGAGATTCTTGCGCACACTTGGCGCACTTGATGCGATTTTGTGCACATCAGATGCACTAAATCGGGGTTTTGTGCAGATTAGATGCACCTGATATTGTTGTCGTGCACGCCCGTTGCACTTGACAAGATGTTTTTTGTGCACACCCATTGCACTCAGTTTTGTTTCTGTGCGTATTCATGGCTTCTGTATTTGATTTCGATTTTCGTGTGCACCGGACACACGTGGTACTTTGTATAATGTATTTGAGGTTGATTTCATTTTGAGCAGTACGTTTTTATGATATTTACTATTTAGTGTAGTAACCGAGCAGGACCATTCTGAGAACAGTATCTAGGTGTTTTTGCATGCATTGATAGTTACCGAAGGGATTTCCAAAAAGGAGGTATAGTCTCAATATTTTCTTATGTGTCTGAGATGACACGAAACATTTTACAAAGAAAAACCTTCTTAATTATTTTCAAAAAGGCGGGATGTGTATGTTAAATAAAAGAAATATTTGTATAGCTATTTTCATTAAAATGAACACCCGCTACTTGTGTCGCGACACGCACATCGCACGGCAATTTGAAAAAGGGATTTTGCTTGCTTTTCTATTCAGATGTTTGGACGATTTTACTACGATGTGTACTATATACAAGTTATAGTTTTGATGTATATCATGTTGGTTTTCGTATTGGACATTGACATTGTATTTTCATCATAACTCCGATGATTGCGTGACGCTTGACGGAGTCTTACTTTTGAGTATGTACTTGTTTTTCATGCGCATGCATTGCGCTAAAGTGTGTTTTAAGTATTAATGATTTCGGAGTCCCGATGATTTGAGTGCCTTGCTAAAATGTTTTAGTATTTGGGAGAGTTTTGATTTAAATTTGGGGACCGAATTTCTTTAAGGGGGGAAGATTGTAACATTTTAAAAATTAAATAAATAAATAATTAGATAAATAAAATCCTTTAGGTGAATTTTCTGATAATCGGTAAAATAAACCGTATTTTCCGTAAAACTCAACTATAATTATTTTTCAATATAGATTTAAATACGCCTATTTTAACTATATAATTGCTAGTAATTGATATTATTTAGTGACTTATAAATTGTTAGTTTAATTAAATATTTTTCCTAAATTAATTAAATTCAAATATTAATATATGCTTTAATTATACATTAAATTGGTGCAAATTACAAATTAGAAATGGGTTAATTTTACAAAATGGGCCATGACATATTAGAATTTAGTTTGTAACATGCTTTTCTCTTCTTGAGTTGTATCCATAATTCTACAGAATTCTAGGATTATTTAGTAAAAGAAAATTTAATAATTAAAGAAATGAATGAAATGATGCAATAAATGATGAAGTTTCTACACCATTCTACATTCTTTTCTCTCTCTCTCTCTCTTTCTCTCCCATCTTGGCCGAGCCTTCATGATGGGCAGCCCCCATTTTTCCCACATCATTTTTGCATCAAAATCTCACAAAAAAAATCAACAAAAATCCAAAATTAAACCTCAAAATCCAAATCCAATCTTTACCCATTATTCTTTGGCCTATCTAGCTTGGATCTTGGAGCAAAGTTAGCATCTTTAGGAGGCTTGGGTGCATGTTTGATCTTATGTTTATTGAGGTATAATCCTAACCCTAGTGTTAATTATAGACTAATTATTTTGATTTAATGAATTTCGGTGTTTAATTATGAATATAATTGCTAATTTGAAAATTCAAGGTTTTGGGTTTGTGATCAAGTGAGGATTTTTTTATCAATTACTCATGGTTTTGATGAGTAAATTAACATGTTAATGGAATATAAAACCTAATCTAGTTACTAGTTGCTAATTGTTAGTTTAAAATTATGCTAATTATGCTAATGTTGCAAACTAGGTTTTTAGAAATTGATTAATTAATTGAGATTAAAATATTATTAGGTTTTTCATGGCATTATTAACATTTTAATTTGTTGTTTAGTAACTTAGATCATGCAAAACTTAGTTTAGTTGAAGATTTGTGAATTTTTGCTTTAAAAGTGTTAAAATTGGATAATTTTGCAAACTAGAATTTTGGATTTAATGAAAATTGATGAGATTAAATTATAGTAATGGTTTGTGACTTAGTTATGATATTTAGTGAATATTATGGCCATTCGTTTCGTTAAAACATCAAGTTTCGAATTAAAACGGTTATTTAAGGCTTTCTAGGTTTTCGGAAATAAATCGATTTGATTTATTTTGAGGTTTTGATAAGTTACAATCTATTTCATATTATAATTAGTGATTTGTGAAACCACGATTGGTACGTTTGGGTTTATCTCGATCAATTGGCGTTTGTACGCCGATGTCGAGAGTTATTTGGTTCTTTTGCATGAGCGGGTCATATGTTTAACCTATATTCTTTTCGTGCGCCGTTTTGGTTTTGTCCGCGATTTTGGTTTACGATATTATATATGTTTGCGTATAGGTGCCCCTCACGTGGACTTTGGACGATGAAGAACAGGATGGCGGCATCGACTTCGACAAGCGAGGACCAGGTGAGTAGATGTATATCTACGGGGGAAGTCGGGTGGATGGCATATAGCACCCCCGCAACTTCGTAGGATATGATGTGGTCTTGTGATAGTTATATATTGATAGGTTATGGCGAGATATGAATACTGAACAAGAAAGGTCTAGGATGACCACGGATCGGAATTTTGGGTATTTTGGATGACAGTCCTCTTATTCTAGTCCTTAGTCGTGAGACCCTAGAGTATAGGTTAGCGCACGCACACACACGCACACACATACTTGTTTTCTAGGTCTACAACATATACACGTGATATGAGGATGTTATGTGATACTTGGGGATGAGTGGATATGATCGGGCATGAAGCCGTGCGATATTTGATATGTGATCGAGTTATGATATGAGATATGTTATGATACTAGCGGATCGCTGGGCGATGAGAAATATATTTATGTATACGATAAAATGTGTGATGACATTGGAATGTATGAGACTTTAGATCAGCAACCAGATCATGATATTATTTGACGATGATACCATGTGAATGATGATATATATATATGATAGTTGACATATGATCAAGATGTGATATGAGATATGGTATGATATTTATAACGGATCGTTTGGGCGATGTGTATTCATATATGATGATATGTGTTTATGATATCGGAATATTCGAGACTTTAGAACAGTACCTAGATTATGATATTGATTGATGACGATACCCAAATAAATGATGATGTAAATATGATAGTTGACCCGTACCCCGATTCTGGGATGCCGTACGATGGATTTTACCGTATGAGGTATAGATGTGATGATTGATCCGCACTCTTGACTTGAGGAAGTCGTACTATGTACGTGACGCTATTAAGGCTGGATCGCCGACTACTAGAGATATCGAATCGGACTTTAGGTGGATTCTTATTACCTATTGACTAGTTTCTTTAGTTTAGTTCCTTAGTGGGTTAGATAGATACTGGGTTAGGCCCGAGTCATATTTATTTTCAAAACTAACGAATCGTGTGCATTTTTAAAGACAGCCTGAGGGATACTACGGATTTTTCAAAGGACATATCTTTTCTATAAAACCCCGTAGCCCAACTTTTCTAAAAACCACGATTCGGCTATTTCAAACAACAAACTATATGACTCGTAGTTAGATATGTATATTCTAAATGTGTGTTTAATACAAATTCACCGTTATATTCATGTGCATTGCATGTTCATACATATGTTTCTTTAGCTAATATGAAACCCTGCCTGTTAGGATACCAGCGCCATTACCGATGATGCGCATGTCCACGTACACTTATTTGCCGGCTCACACACATCATCATCGGTAATTGTCATGTCACGTACACATTAGAACATATTATTTTATTGATACAATCAGCTAAATGCTAGTTACCGCATAATATTTATGTGATTGCTTTCATATGTTAACTTAGAGATTGCATTCTTTACATAGATACTTCATGCATTCATGTATTCATTCATGTACTATTCTGGGGTTTTATGCCGATATTCACTGTTTACTTACTCTTGATTCTTGGGTTTCGGATTTCCATGAGATTTCTGGATTTGGGGGAAAATCGCAAGAATATATATATATATATATATATATATATATATATATATATAAACTTCTCTCTCTTTTTAAAATGCAAGTTGCGGTTTTCTCGTGATGTATGGGTCGTCCACCATGAGTTTTCATGTTTTCTGTTGGATTTCAAGATCCGATTCGAGGAGTGGAGGAACCGTCTCGGGTACATGGTGGGCCAGGTAGGTACGCCGGGGCGAGAAAGATATTTTGTGGGGATGACGATGAGCCTGGCAGGGGCACGGACTATCTACCGGTGATGTCTGGCGCGGCGGATATCCGGAGGATACCGACCGTTGTCGTGAGATTTGATGATTTGGGCCGATCCGGACTGACGGAGCTCGAGATATTGAGATATTGAGATTTTGTATCGATGCTTGACACGGACTTTCTGTCGATTTCACTGATGATGTTTCAGTTTCATTATACGAGATTCATTGATGATTTTCTTATATCAGATTATTCAGAATTCGTGGTTGATTTTCTTATTCATGATACATTCATACATCAGATATATGACTCGTTACTGTTGTGACACTGACACGAGCACTGAGTCTTGCACTTATGCATAGATTATTACCCTGTCACTACTAGATGACTAATGTTATATATGTATATTATTATGACCTAGGAGATCGTCGTGCATGCGATTTCTACTCGCAGATGTCTTCTACTCATGAGTTGGCAACTCACCCCCGTTGTGTCAAATTTTCTTTCAGGTTCAAATGTACAGGTTTCCTTGGCGGCTTGTTGGCACACCACTTAATTCAGGGTGATTGCTTGGTAGGTTAGTTCACTTGTATCGTGACCGCCGTTGTATTTTTATTTATTTCAGTTGTATCTAGTAAGCTCCATCAACCAGACTTGTATTATTTGATAGAATTAGAATACTAGTTGTTTTTCTTTCGACCTTAGAGTCGCGCTTGTATTTTTATGGTTTTCTGGTGGATTTTGGTTTTTCTCTGAGTTTTGTTCCTCGCCCTTCGGCGTTGTATATTATTTTGCTTGTGTGGTTGTTTCCGCCAATTGGCGTAAAGCTAGCTCCCGCTTGGGGATGCCTTTTTATTGCTTGTATATATTATTCTTGTTTGTACCCGTTTGGGGCCAGTTTTTACAAAGGAGACTCTGCCGAAATTTTTGAGAAAATATGATATTGCTTTTAAACTTGTTTTCCTACACTTCTTCTGTTAAATGGTTTAGATTTCTGGGCTTTAGCTTACTTAGATTATGTTATGCCTTTAGATGTTTCGTAATTTAAGTGTCGGTCACGTTTTGTACCTTCGGGTCGTGACATTTTACTTGTAGGGTTGCTTGCTCCGTCGTTCCCTTTTCTTCGGACGACTCTGGAGATATTTCTGCCGGTGCAAGAACCCCACGGCTTTGCACAACGATTCTCACGTCATCGAGATTCTCGTCGGCCAGTTCTTTAGCGAGTTTGGCTAATGCATCCGCGTTGCTATTTTCTGCGCACGGTATGGTTTCTAGGGTGTAAGAAGGAATTTGAGTCAGCAGTTGCTACACTCTCTCACCGTACTTTACCAACTCTGGTTTGCACGTTTAATAGTCGCCATTTACTTGACTAACGATCAATTGGGAGTCTCCGTATATAAGGAGGCTTTCGATTCCTATGTCGACAGCGATCTCAAGACCTGCTATCAAAGCTTCATACTCGGCTTCATTGTTTGTCCTCGGCTCCGTTAGGGAAAAGGCAAAGCATATTATCCCTCCTTGTGGAGTCGCGAAGATGAGGCCCACCCCAGATTTGATTATAGGGGAGCTGTGCTTTCGCTTTTTCATGGAAGATGCCCCGTCGAAGTAAAGTTCCCATTGGCTATCACTCCCTCCTTTCTCCCCATCGATCATGTCAAACGCGTGCTCGTCTGGCAATTCGCAGTTCAAGGGAGAGTCGGCAGGTATAGGATGTTCGGAGAGGAAGTTGGCGATGGCCTGGCCTTTCACTGCCTTGAGAGGATGATAAGTTATCGAGAACTCCATCAAGAGCAGGGCCCATTTAGCGAGTCATCCCGTTAATATGGCTCTTGACATCAAATATTTGAGAGGATCCACTTTTGATATGATGTGGACCTCATGCGCCAAAGCGTTGTGTCTGAACTTCGTTATCACGAAGATTAACGCCAGGCAGTGTTTTTCAATGGGGGAGTAATTGTTTTCTGCCCCCAGAAGAACTCGACTCAAGTAGTAGAGGGCTCTCTCCTTCCCTTAGTCGTTTTCTTATGCCCATAATGCGCCTAGAGAACCCTTAAGGGCGGTTGTATACAGAATGAGAGGCTTTCCTTTGACCGAAGCGGTTAGCACTGAAGGATTCTGCATGTATTGCTTGATTTCGTCCAGTGCGCTTTGGCATTTGCGATCCCAGACGAAAGGGGTTCCTTCTTCATTAGGCGACTGTAGGGGCGGCATTTGCCAGAAAGATTGGCTATAAATCGCCGGATATACGCGAGCTTTCCTTGGAGAGACCGCAGTTGCTTGAGAGTTCTTGGTGGAGGCATTTCCATGATTGCCTTGATCTTCGACGGGTCTATCTCGATACCTCGATGTCAGACGACGAATCCTAGGAACTTGCCCGAGGAAACTCCGAACGCGCATTTGAGAGGGCTCATCTTCAAATTGTATTTCCGAAGGCGTTGAAACACGATCTTCAAATAATCTAAATGTTCCTCGTATGATTTTCATTTAACTACGAGGTCGTCGATATAGTATTCGACGATTTCATGTATGAGGTCATCGAAAATCTTTGTCATGGCCCTCTGATAAGTGGCACCGACGTTCTTTAGACCGAAAGGCATCACCTTGTAGCAGAATATGCTCAAGGGGTCCGTAAAGCGGTATGCTTCTGATCCTCGGGATGCATCTTTATCTGATTGTATCCCGATGAGCCGTCCATGAAGGAGAAAACTTCATGAGTGGACGTATTATCTATCATCAGCTCGATGACCAGTACTTGAAAGTCGTCCTTCGGGCAAGCTTTGTTGAGATCCCGGAAGTCTACTCATACGCGCACCGACCCATTTTTCTTCATCACTGGGACGATGTTGGCGATCCAGTCAGGATACTGAACCTCTTGGATGAAGCCGGAGTCGATTAGCTTCTTGACCTCGGCTTTGATGCTCATCTCAAGCTCGAGCCGCATTCTTCTCGGTGCTTGTTTGATCGGCTTGACGTCCGGAGATATCGCCAATTTGTGGACGGCTAATTCTGGATCGAGTCCCGTCATCTCTAAATAGTTCCATGCGAAGCAGTCTTTATACTGCATGAGCACGTCTTTTAGCGTGGCCACCCTTTCTTAAGACAACAGCCCACTAACGAATGTCGGCCGCGGGTCACTTGCCGTCCCCAAGTCAATTTTCTTGAGGTTATCTGCAGCAGTATGTATCCCATCTTCCAGCTCTTTTGGCGCCAGTGGAAACTTTGAGATCACCTCATCATCATCGTTTTCGAAGCATCAGGGGAGGTCATCCATATTCTCGGGTTCTTCTTCTGACAGCGTTATCACGTGACAGGTACGAGATCGCTTCCAAGACCGATGTTGGTCTGGTTCTACTCTCGCCGCATACGTAGCTTTCGGTTCATGCTTCTGTGGTGGGGTTACCTTCCAGCTGCTAGATAGAGCGAACCTACCTTACTGATACTGGTCTTCTACCCAGTCTTTAAATGTGAAGCAGTCTTCGAGAGGATGTCATATCGCTCGGTGATAGGAGCAATAATCTGGGTGATGGACCTCACCTGCTTGCTCGGGGTGCTTGGACTCCGGGAGTGTCATCTTCTGAGGTTTTATGAAAAAATCGAATATCTTCTTCGTTATGTCTTGGGGAAAAGAATATGTTCGACCCATCTTCTTTACAAGAGGCGAATCCAGGCTGCCCAATTCTCGATCGCGTGGCTTCTTGGACCCGCTTTACTACTGTTGCACGTTTTTTTCCGTTCTTTAACTTGCTTCTACCTCTGCGTCGGGTTTTTTATATGACGGGTTGACGACAAGGATCGTTGTCATTTTTCGTAGCCTGCTGAAGGACGCACTGCGTTCTGGTTTTCTCATAGATGGCCATTTCGCGGCTATGATCATCCCGGACCTTTTGACCCGCTTCCCTTATAAGCTTGTCCATCTGTTCTTCGAACGACGGACTTGGCATTTTCACGGAAGGACCTCGTTTTGGTTCAGGGTTAGCATCTTCCCACAGAGCATTTCCTTCTTCATCGAAGTCATGTATGACACAACAGCCATGGACTCGCTCCCGTTTCTTGGATTGAACATATCCAAGCCCGATCGTTTCCATTCTCCCGTTGGGCAATTTTCGCTGAGTTCCAGGGACGTTCCAGATACTGTTGTAGAACTGAGCTTATCGAGCAGTCTGCTTAAGGGGTATACCTTGGTGCTTCAACAGCCTCTTCAATCCTTCTGTGTAGTATCTGGGTAGACGGATGGGTTGAAGTCGGTCAAGTGTTGAGTCGGCACCGCGCCAAACTTCTTTCTCCACTTTAGTTTCCGTGGATTGATAAAAGAGGATCCCCTTTTCATCTTTTCACCTGGGAGGGATGTAGAACGTCTGCAGTTCCTCCACACTATAGGTATCAAGTGCGTCGAGCTCTTTGCAATGCTCTCGCAGAACCACGAAGATTTGCAAACTCCGATCATCGCCAGCGAAAGCTTGTATTGATGGCCGAACAGAAAATACTGCATTGACCTCATCTTCCGAGTCGCTGCCGAAGGCTAGCATTGGGGTGGACAGTCCCGTCTTGTTGCATTGGGACGGCCCTGAATAAACTATCTCTTCCTCCTCCTCGGTATCGCTCCCGAAGACCGGAATGGTGGTGATAGCTTTTTACTTATTCTCCGGCTTATGGCACCTTTCCGTGTCTTCAAAGTCCGACAGAAAGTACTTTGCATCCTCGTATTTGCGGACTACATTCACGGAGAATGGGTTCAACTCCCCTATCACGGTATACTCGAGACCATCCTTGAAATACTTCATACACTGATGCTGTGTAGAAGGGATGATGTTGTACTCGTGTAACCAAGGCCTGCCGAGCAAAGCATTGTAACATGTCTTGGCGTCAATAACGTGAAATTTGATGTCCGTGATGAGTAACCCAAAGTGTAACGTCAGTATCACAGACCCGAGCGTCTGTGATGACTGGGAGTCAAACTCGGAGATAGTGATCTTATCCCGAGCGAGGTGTTGAACGCTCATGCATATCTCTTTCAACACCCTTACATTGAGAAGGTTAACGGAGGACCCATTGTCAACCAGGATTTTACCTATCTTGATATCATGACAGTATCCGGAGACATAAAGGGGACGGTTATGCTCGCATGTCTCGAGGAGGAGATCTTCATTGCCGAAGGTGATATCGGCTGTGTGCACTTCTTCCAGCTCGTCCTTCATCTTTTCTTCGGCAAGGAAAGCCTGGAACTGTTCGGGCTCTTGTAATGCTTTGATCAGGGAATCTATCGCCTCTTTAGATAGTAGAAGGGCGTCGAGAATGCTTAGCTGTGAGGGTAGCTTCCTCAAGTCTGCCAGAACGTTGTAATCCACTTTGTTTTTCTTGGGCGGGACCTGGCTGCTAGCTCTTCGACGAATCGATCATCGAGGGCGATATCCTCAGGGACCTTTTCTTTCCCCTTATCCTTTTTATTTGATCCCTTGATTGCAGGTTCGAGATTCTTTTCAGGTAGCATGCGATTGCGCAGCTGAATGTTCTCGCAGCTCTTCGGTTCTTCCTCTTTTCCTGGGGTGGATTCTTTGAAGAGAGGGCCGAGAGTCATTTCTTCTTCAGAATCGCTCCCGAAGGTGAGAACTTGTAATCCCCTGCTATCAACCATGTGACAGTTGCCGGCAGCTCTTCCTCGTTCGTCTGTCGCATTTTTCTGCTATCGACGAGCTTCACGCTTCATCCTCTTGAAGTGTTGCCTGTGAGCGACATACCCTTGCCACCAATCTTTAAAGGCGCTGCATTCTTCAGTAGGGTATGAGATCTTCTGATGATATAAGCAGAAGTTAGGATGTACGTCCGCTTCACCGAGGTGTATACCGCCAGGCGAATTTTCTCTGAACGAGGGCAGCTTCATTCCCATCGATATGGCTTTGGCGAACCTTTTCCTTGTCTTGAACCTGCTTTTATTTGCAGCGGATGTACTTTGATCTGGTGGGGGTGTTTCAACCCTTTCGTCTAGTCACCGGCGTTTGGCCCTTTCAAATATGGCCATCTCGTGCTTCCGATCAGCTTTGCTTTTCAGAAGAGCTTCATTTAAGAATGCATCAATCATTTCGTCTGATAGTCCTAGAAGTTCCGGCTCAGGATCTTCCCCTAGTTTCTCTGTATCTAGAGCTTCTTCACCATTTATTAACGAGTGAGAGATCACATGACAGCTTGCCACATAATTCTCAGGTTCATCCGATGAGTCTTCTCAATTGTCATCATTTCCGTCCTCAAGGACGTGGCTGAGAAATTCTTGGAGTGTGACTGGGGTCCGCGCCTTCTGATTATATTCTTCCAGCGCGTCAATATGTTTTTGCAGGTCCGTGCGCTTGTCATCAGGCTTCATGGGCTTTTTAGTCTTTTTCTTCTTCTTCGAAGACATTGACGGCTGTGTATGGGCACTATCACCGCCAATTTTTGGAGTTGGGCGCAGCTTCAGCATTCCCTTGATGACTTCAGGTTCCAACAGACTTTTCCATTTGATCGCCGGGCATGTTTGGAGATCCTTCAGCATTATTTTGGTTTTGGCTGAAAGAGCAACCTCCCATGGAGCTTCTTCGACAAAAGAGCACGATGCCCCCGATGTGTCCCCCCTTTTAAGAGCGTGCGGTTGAGGCGGGCTTACTTTCCAATTCTCGGACAGTGCAAATTTGCCCTGTTGATATTGGTCTTCAATCCAGCCTTTAAAGACGAAACACTCTTCAATTGGATGGCCTATCGCTTGGTGATAGGGGCAATAATTGGGATTATTAGCCTCATCGAGTTGCAATGGGCGTTTTGGATTCGGAAAATTAATGAGCTTGTTGCGCGCTGCTAGTTCAAACAATCTCCTCGTTTTATCCCTGGGAAACGAATAAGGGCGCTTCATTTTCTCATTAAAGAATCGCCATTTCTCGTCTTGGCGATCAGTTAGTTTCGGACCACTAGACTGCTGTTGAGCATTGGTGACGAAGGTTGCTTTCCCTTTTCCTTTTTCATTCCGAGATTCCAGCTTCGAAGGAGATGGTTTATGACCCATCTGATCCATTTGGGCTAGCTTGTCAATCAAGGCCTGAAAAGTAGTTGGCTTGAAGAACATCATGAATTGAGATATGGTCGCCTGAGAATCGAGAGTACCCACGAACATGCCTACCGCAGGAGCCTCTTCGATGCGCTGTTCGCACTTCGACCATAGATTCCGCCACCGTATCACGTACTGGACCCAAGTTTCGCCTGGCTTCACCCTGGCATTGATCAGTGCCGTGATTGGGGTACGTTCGTTAGCGCTCGCAAGACGCTGGGTAAATAGCAGCTCCATCTCTGCAAACGTCTTAACGGAGTCATTCGGGAGCTCGGAATACCACTCGAATGCCGTCTCTGACAAGATGCCAACGAATTGGCGAAGCAGTAGCTTATCGTCACTTCCGGTGTTGCCGCATAGAGCCCTAAATTGAGCAACGTGCTGGTGTGGATTTCCCGTCCTCTTATATACGTGAAATTCGGGGATCGTGTATCCCGGCGGGTACTTTATCTGGTCGTACCAACCCGGATAGGGTCGTCCAGTCTTAACAATTTGCCCAGCCACTTCATTCGCTTGATGAACTCGTATCTGCTGAGCGATGTAATCATCCAGGGTAGCTTTTGAGATGGTCTCCTTTTTGGCTGCTGAACAAGCCGGAAGAGGGTTTGACGTCTCCGCTCGGTCGTCTTCGAGGATAATCAGAGAGTCTTCAGCTGGAGGATCCGGCTGTAACATCATCCCGACCATGTCTTGGAATAAGAACGCCATTCGTTTTATGTTGGCAGCTTGTTCCACTGCCTCTTTGTCCTTCTTTTCGAGGATTCTGCGAAAGAACTCAGCATCAGTTTCTTGTTCTTGACGTTGCTTTGATGACGTTTCCGGGCTGTCTTTTGGTCCCGTGAGTGCGGCCATAGCTATTAGCATCTCTTGGAGCTTTTGTTGTTGCTGCTCTTGGGCCTTAGTCACTGATCGCGTAAGCGGTCGATGACCTGTGGAGATACGGCTATCCTCTTTTTCGGATTCCATATAGACGGTATGCACCACCATGCCCCCAGACTTAGGGCGTTTAGGCTCAGTGCCCTTGACATTTGTCATAGACATAGGAATTTTCTCCGGCCTTCTCCTCTTATGAGCGGTCGAAGTTGAGGGGGCCGTTGCAGTAGGCACCCAATTAGCTGTCGCCTTCTGTGGCTTGACAGGGTGGTTCTCTTCTTGCCGAACCTTCATCTTTTCCTGTCGGCGGGGGTAGTCTTGATCAATCACCGAGTCTTGGACTTGATGCCAGACTTTGTAAATTTTAGAGGATAGCCGCTGAGGGGGGCTGTTCGAGCTTCGCCTTTATGGCATTCTCCACAGGCGGAGGAGACCTTTTCAGAACAGCAGTCGGAGAATTCTTGCGGACCCTATTAAGTAGTTCAAAGCTGTTCCCAGTTGGAACAGCAGTATCAACTTCCACCATCGGACTTGGCGGAGTCAGCCCAGAGGGTGAACTGCCCCCAGCTTTCCTCACATGGAGCCAGTGGCAGCGTCGAGCATGTCGTGCGGCCGGGATCACCTCCGCTGTTGGATGGGCTTCTTCATGCCCCTGCTTTGAAGAGAGACTGTTATTGGTGCTAGCCTGTCGAAGACTGACACCCATTGAGAAGGGGTAGTCAGTCTTGCGAAGGCCGACTTTCGAACAGGGGAAACAGCCTTCATGACTTCACGTGGAGTAGGAGCTGGAACGACCAGTCTTGTGAAGACCGACCCCTTAGCAGGAGAAGCCGCCTTGGGGACTTCAGGAGTAGGAATGGCTATCTATTTTTGGGATAACCTCCTCAAGAATTGTGGGCTTCTTTATGGGCCCATCTGAGCTTCGGCCCAGTCTGTTGAAAACTGAGGCAGGGGACTTGGGCAACCCGTTGAGAGGGGCCGCAGTAGTTGCAAGCCGATCAAAGACCGAATTTTTCGGAGCTTCTTGTGATGGTACAGGAGCGCTGAAGCTTGTTGGCAGGATCATGGTCCCGAAGAATAGCCCAGTGGTGGCTTGGGTCACTTGTTCCACCGGCATTATAAAAAGCGAGGCCGCTTGGGGCCCGTAAGTCACTCCTCCAGATGAGGCAGAACGGGAGTTGCAGTTGCAGTTGGAGCAGTTAGAGACCATTTATGTTCTTTTTTCTGCACGGGAGCAAAACACCAAATCTTAGTACCTCGAATCCAGGGGCAACCATAGCAAACCGCGATTCGTTCGTGAAACACGACACACGAAGTGTGGAGTGGAAAGAGGAAAAGGTCCCACCGAGCGTGCCAGAATCTGTTCTCCGCCGAAAAGATGCGGCCGAGACGTTGGGACGTCCTGGCTTGAACTTCGAGGGAAGATTCTATTTGGTGCTATCCGTCCACCTCTCCAAAGATGCCAAGTTGATTTATGGCACAGTGTATCGGAGGTTTAGACGGATGCGGCCGATGTAGCAGACTTCGTCAGATTCCCCCTCGTTGAGGGGTTTTTGATTGTGGGGACGCTCTTCCCTGCAGGCGTAAGCCCCTGCAGTTAATTACGATACCGCATTGCGGTAACCACTTTCTCCTTCTCCAGATGATCATTTCGTGTCATGGGTGTTTGTTTTGTTTTTGGTTGCCCGTGGATTGTATACGGAGACTAATTTATGTTGTCGCCCGTAAGGCGTGGATTAGGCCAAATCCGTATCTTTTTAGATTTGGGTTTGGGGTTGGGTTTAAGGATACGTTAGTCTTATTTGAGACTAAGATCAACTTAAACGTTTGTTAAGGATACGTTAGTCTAATTTTAGACTAAGATCAACGTAACAGGATCATTTAGATCCAACAAAAGAGCATTTGGGCTCTATTGTTTAGTTTAGGGACTTTGCGGTCCATAACTAGTTTAAGGACATTACGGTCTAAGGTTAAGGATATCATAGTCCATGGGTTTAAGGACCCACGGTCCGAGGTTAAGGACATCATAGTCCATGGGCTTAAGGACCCCACAGTCCGAAGTTAAGGTCATCATAGTCCATGGGCTTAAGGAACCCACAGTCCGAGGTTAAAGACATCATAGTCCATGGGCTTAAGGACTCTACAGTTTGAGGTTAAGGATATCATAGTCCATGGGCTTAAGGACCCCACAGTCCGAGGTTAAGGACATCATAGTCCATGGGTTTAAGGACCCCACAGTCCGAGGTTAAGGACATCATAGTCCATGGGTTTAAGGACCCCACAGTCCGAGGTTAAGGACATCATAGTCCATGAGCTTAAGGACCCTACAGTCCGAGGTTAAGGAAATCATAGTCTATGGGCTTAAGGACCCCACGGTCTGAGGTTAAGGACATCATAGTCCATGGGCTTAAGGACCCCACAGTCCAAGGTTAAGGACATCATAGTCCATGGGCTTAAGGACCCCACAGTCCAAGGTTAAGGACATCATAGTCCATGGGTTTAAGGACCCTACAGTTCAGTTTAAAGACGTCATAGTCTATGGAATGTATGGTTGTCAGGACCCGTCACCTCTCTAAAGACGTTGAAGGATTACAACGACAAATATCAGAGGAGCGAAGAGATGTACCCTTGAACCAATTTTGGTTGGGAGATCTGTAGTCCAATTGGGACTAAGATCTGAGATTTATGAGTATATGGGCTCAGTTAATCTGAATGAGGGGTTTATGGCCAACTTGGTCTCGGCCCACTCAGTTAGAATGTTAAACATTTGACAATGCTGGGCATTGATTTGAATTCTGACAATATTTTTGTCTTTTATTGAATGCTGAGCATTCATCATAGCTCTAGGGCTTCATTTAAAGAACAATTTATGTTCTCTCAGCGCACGCGTGAGGAACAAGTGGCACGGTTGGCGCTGAGCACCAGAAAATGAGCACATTGCGCTTCTGGTAAAGTAGCGCACACGTGAGGAGCATGTGGTGTGCTTGGCGCTGAACGCTAGAAAATGAGCGCATTGCGCTTCTGGTGAAGTAGCGCACACGTGAGGAGCACGTGGTGCGCTTGACGCTGAGTGCCAGTCAATGAGTGCAGTGCGCTATATTTGGAGTGTTGAGGTGCTGCAGTGCAGTGCGCTATATTTGAAGTGCTGAGGCACTTCTGTTAAGTAGCACACACGTGAGGAGCACATGGCGCGCTTGGCGCTGTGCGCCAGTCTTGAACGCAGAGCGCTTCATTAAATTTGGAGCGCTAAAGCTCTTTTAAATTAGGAGCGCTAAGGCTCTGCAGCGCTTTGCGCTAGATGTGGAGCGCTGAAGCGCTTCTTTTAAATTGGAGCGCTAAGACTCTTCTTTTATGCAACTTTGATCAGTTTTGCGCTCTGAGAATTAAATTCTCTCTTATAAGAGACTTTGTCTCATGAATCTAAGAACAAAATTCTTATTTTATAGGAGATATTTCAATCTCTTATCTTCTTGGTGAAAGGCTTTGCCTTTATGGATCTATGATTCTAAGAGAATTGAATCATTCTCCCCCCTTTTTATAATGAGATGTTCATGATCTCTTTTTGTAAAAGTCAATTTGTCCTATAGATCTATGATCTGTGAGAAGAATTATGTTCTTCTTCTTATTTTTTTTATGATGAGATCCTTTGCTCTCTTTGTGAAAGACCTTGGTCTTATAGATCTATGATCTTAAAGAAAGAAGTGAATTCTTCTTTTGATATGAGACGATTTCGTCTTTCTGTTCTTTTTACCTTGAAGAGAATTTTCTTCTTCTACCGAGGGCTTGCTCTTCTTTCTGAGATTTCTCAAAGTTTATAGGGGGTTCCTCTCTATGTTTTTCTATATCTTCAGACTTGAAGTCTTGGGGCCTTTATATAGGGCAAGGCTGATTTGTTCAATCTGTTGAGGAGATCTTTTCTCCAATTGATTTAGAGATTTTCCCATCGTTGGATCTTTGATCCAAGGGCTTCTGATTTACAGAAGGCAATCTTCTTGTTTTTAACAAGATTGGGAAATCTTTCCCCATGTAGATTTATTCTGTATTTTAGTGATTTTTAATCACCATTGGATCATTGATCCGACGGTGCTCTGATTTACAGAGCACAATCTATTTGTTTGGAAAGATTTTGAGGAATCTTTCCTTAACAGAATTTTATTCTGATCAATTGATGATTTTTAATCATGTTCGTTGGATCTTTGATCCAATGGTTGGGAACGTTTAGTTCCAGCGCTAGCGCTCCTGTTCTTTGCAGGTGGTGCGCTGCTTAGAGTGCAGCGCATTTAGCGCTAGTGCTTACGTGCTTTGCACGTGCGCTGCTTAGAGTGCAGCGCTCTTAGCGCTGGCGCTCATGTTCTTTGCACGTGAGCACTACCTCAGAGTCTTCGACTCTCTCAGCGCTGGCGCTGCTATGAATCACTGCTTCATTTCAAAATTTGAAATTTTGAACAGAGCTTTGCTCTGATTGGGGAAAACAGCGGGTTTTTCCACCTGATCGCCAGGCAAGTGTGAAGATCCCTCGGCATTCTTTTCGTCTTGGCTGAAAGAGCGACCACCCATGGAGCTTCTTCTATAAAAGAGCATGATACCCCCGATGTGTCCCCTCTTTTGAGAGCGTGCGGCTGAGGCGGGCTTACTTTCTAATTCTCGGACAGTGCGAAGTTGCCCTGTTGGTATTGGTCCTTAATCCAACCTTTGAAGACGAAGCAATCTTCGATTGGGTAGCCTATCACTTGGTGATAGGGGCAATAATTGGGATTATTGGCCTCACCGGGTTGCAATGGGCGTTTTGGATCCGGCAAGGTGATGAGCCTGTTGCGCACCGCTAGTTCAAACAATCTCCTCGTTTTATCCCGGGGAAAAGAATAAGGGCGCTTCAGTTTCTTATTAAAGAATCGCCGTCTTTCGTCTTGGCGGTCAGTTGGTTTTGGACCACTGGGTTGCTGCTGTGCATTGGCGACGAAGGTCGCTTTCCCTTTCCCTTTCTCGTTTCGAGATTCCAACTTTGAAGAAGAGGGTCTATGACCCATCTGATCCATTTAGGCCAGTTTGTCAATTAAGGCCTGGAAAGTAGTTGGCTTGAAGAACATCATAAATTGGGAAATGGTCTCCTGCGGATCGAGGGTTCCCATGAACATGCCCACTGCAGGCACTTCTTCGATGCGCTGTTCGCACCTCGACCATAGATTCCACGATCGTATCGCATACTGCACCCATGTTTCGCCTGGCTTCACTCTGGCGTTGATTAGCGCGGTGATCGGGATGCATTCGCTAGCGCTGGCGAAACGTTGGGTGAACAGCAATTCCATCTCCGTAAAAGTTTTGACGGAGTCGTTGGGAAGCTCTGAGTACCATTCGAACGCTGTCTCCGCCAAGCTGCCGACAAATTGGTGAAGCAGTAGCTTATCATCCCCTCCAGTGTTGCCGCAGAGAGCCCTGAACTGAACGACATGTTGATGGGTATTGTCTGTCCCCTTGTACACATGGAATTTAGGAATTGTGTATCCCGGCGGGTCTTTTATCTGATCGTACCATCCTGGATATGGTCGCCCAGTTCTGATGACTTGGCCAGTTGCTTCATTCGCTTGATGAGCCCATATTTGCTGAGCTATATAATCATCGAGCATGGCTTTAGAGATGGTTTTCTCCTTGGCTGCTGACAGAGCCGGCAGGGGATTTGATATCTCTCCTCTATCATCTTCAATTATTACTAGAGGATCTTCGGCTGGAGGGTCCGGCTAGATCATCAGGCCCACCATATCTTGGAATAAAAGGGCCATTTGTTTTATGTTGGCCACTTGTTCTGCAGCCTCTTTGTCCTTCTTCTCAAGCATTCTCCAAAGAAATTCGGCATCCGTTTCCTGCTCATGACGCTGCTCTGAAGATGTCTCCGGGCCTGCTTTTGGTCTAATGAGTGCAGCCATGGCTGTCAGCATTTCTTGGACCTTTTGTTGTTATTGCTCCTGAGCCTTAGTCACAGACCGTGTAAGTGGTAGGTAACCCGTAGAGATACGGCTATCCTCTTTTCCAGAAGCCATATAAACAGTATGCACCACCATGCCCCCAGACTTGGGGCATTTAGATTCAGTGTCCTTGCGATTTGCCAAAGACGCAGGGATCTTATCCGGCCTCCTTCTTTTGTGGGCGGTCGAAGTTGAGGGAGCCGTTGCAACGGGCACCTAAACAGATGACACTTTCTGTGTCTTGACAGGGTGATCCCCTTCTCGCTAAACTTTCATTTTTTTCTGTCGGTGGGGATAGTCTTAATCAATCACGGAGTCTTGGACCTGTCGCCAGACCTTATGAATTTTGGAGGACAGCCGCTGAGGGGGATGCTCCAGCTTCGCCTTTGTAGCGTTCTCCATAGGTGGAGGAGATCTTTTCAGCACGACAGTCGGAGAGTTCTTGCGCACCCTCCTAAGTGGTTCAAAGCTGTACCCAGTTGGAACAGCAGCATCAACTTCCACTGTTGGAGCTGGCGGAGTCGGTCCTGATGGGGAACTTCCCCCAGCTTTCCTCACTTTGCGCCAGTGGTGACGTCGAGCATGTCATGCGGATGGGACTGTTGGAGATAGTGCCCTCAGAGTCAATTATTGGATCACAGGCACGTGATTGCAATGATTGAGGGAGGACCTGTCCCGGTAGGACAGTCTTACTCGAGATGATAGTATGCTATCTGGTTTACCTTTATCATCGTGTACTGCTTTAGGTGACCTGACAGGTTGCTATTGCACGTTGATAGAGCCCCTAGGATTTTTTCTTGACTGCCAGCAGTATGAGGGCGATCATATAAGTGAGAGCTGGAGTCTATAAGCACATCCTTAAAAGGTCCCTAGTCGTAGGAGTTTCGAGACAGGGCATCGATTCTCCAGAGTAGACTAGTGTATACAGTCGAGACCCCAACGAGGGGCGGTGGCCGGTCTCACAAGCCACTGGTGTCAGTTGGTTCACCTAAGATATATACAGGTGCTCATTGGGTTATGAGTACACCGGACAGGACTCGCCGGGAACATGCTAGTTGGTCTTATACCTGACGTCAGATAGCAGTTCCCAGGTGACATGTGTACAGGTTAGTTCATCGACCTGGGGATCGTTATTTGTCTCGTGTGAGTTCCCACTGTGCTTTGATTACTACCCTACCACGGCTCAAAGGAGTCGTGCAAACAGGTTTTAGTTGGGTACAGTCCCGAGCCACATGGAGGCAGTGAGCGGATCTTCAGGGGTTCATCTCTCCCAGTATTGGGGGTGAGGTCGCGCTGTGTCTAGGAGAGCCATTACACGAAGTCCTTGGCCAAGGCAGGAGATTTACTGGTAGGTATTCCAGTAGTATCTCAGGGTGTTCTGGGCTACACTCCGACACGACTTGTACCGCTTTTGGGGGTCTGACTTTTACCAACCCCCTAGGCCCGACATGCGATGCTCATAGACGAACGGACCGGACTGTACGGATATTGTCACTGACAGGCTCAGTAGGGTGTCAGGATGAGTTCGCTCATCGACGTCCCTTTTGGTCAATAGCTGGTGGCTCGTCACGTATTGGCTTATACCTCTGACGTGCTAGTGGTTAAATCCACAACCATAGTATTGACGAGTCTTTAGAGTCCACCACACTTACAGTTACTCAAGCTTTCGGGCGAAACGCTGTAGAGGCCGTATGGAGATATGGCAGGGTCCGATCAGATACGTGCGGTATTGCACGGATCAGGATCGGACGGTTAGTACTAGTGGCCGTATAGTTATATGGCAAGGTTTGATCGGATACGTGCGGTATTGCACGGATCAGGATCGAACGGATATTACTAGCCGGCTTTGGTTTAAGCCGGATCCTAGTATATTACAGTGTAGATTTTGTCTCATTGCATTTGTATCCGGTCGGAATACAGATGCGGGTGTGTATGCACAGTATCGGGGTTTTTCCTGTAATTTATTGCGGGACCAGTTTTCTGGAGTTGCCAGTTTGCATTCCGTTCCGGCCGGTTTTCCCTTGTTCTTTCCCGGCCGGACTTTTCCGATAGAGGGTGTTATTTGCAAGTTTGCAAATAACACATTGTGAAGGGTCTTCTTGCAAATGTATTAATTATGAAAGCATCTTTTGATACCATTCTTTTCTATCATCATCACTTGCTTTTTGGTGATTTGAGGTGATTAGAGTTTGATGTGAATTTGTTATGATGATGTTTAGGTTATGGTCACCCTTTCACTTTTACTACCATTACCTCCCTTCATGGTTTTGCAATTTGATTCCCTCCTCCATTCTAAAAAGAGGCCGGCCACATTAGTGAGGAGATGAGGTTTTGATTTTTTGGAGTGTGGCATTCTTGATCTCATTTCATGCTAGGAAAAATGCAAGCACCATTTTTCTTATCTTGATTCCTCCATCATCTTCAAAGGCAACATAACCCCAAAGAGATAAAGCACTACACATTCTACAGCAGATCTTGGGCACGTCGACTTGCCAGCTTCGTGCCCGAGTTGCCTCGGTATTGAGGTGGGAGCCCGTAAAAGATGCAGGCGATGTGGTGCCCTTCCGGCGAGGAGGCAACAACCGGAGTTTCCGCAGGAGATCGGGATGACGACGAGAAGACCGGAGGACTCGGATCACTCGGTATATCTCTTCCCTATCTTGCAGTTAGCTAGGACTAGTTAATGGTTCGATCCGGGTTTTAGTGCGCGGTGGTGCCGGTTTGCTAGTTTGCAAAATTAAAGTTTTTCGCTTCCGCATTTTGGCGTCGGATTGACGGCCGGGGCGCCGCCGTGCACTTACAGTGGTATCAGAGCCTCGCTATTAACTTAGTCTAGCTTTGTTTGATGTGTTTGCATTTCCGATCGACCAAAATTCCAAAAACCCGCGTTTTTCCTCACATCAGTTTTCTGTCGAAATTTTTTGAAGTCCAAAAATTTTTCAGGTTGTAAAAAACTAATGTTCTGGAAGTTCTAAGAGTTCTGTAGAAATTCGACACAGTGAGTCGACTACAGGAGCGCGGAACCGCGGCAAATACCCCCTTTTTGCCGCGGTTCCGCCGCACTATAGTGTGATCACTGCGTCAAATTTCTGTAGTTGCTTTCTGGGTTGATTTTAGGGTTTCTGGAATATTAATATTGGGCCCAGAATTTCTTGATGTGCTACAGTAGTACTTGGGGGCCTACTTGTTAAAATTTGATCGATCGGATATTTTAAACACATTATTTCACAGTATTTACATTATATCTGCGACCGTGAATGTCACTTGATCGGTAAATCTAGTCTAACTGCTATAGCCCGGTTAGACGGATTTGCGAACGTGACTTTCACGTTGATGTTCTGTGATTTTGCTGTGATGTTGCGGATCGGTCGTAGAGGATAGCCTGGATGCAATGCTAGTACAGTTTCTGTTGTATTATGTACATTTGATATTGCGGGGCGAGCGTCCGACATGTGGACTGCCGTCACTGCCTGTTTGTATTATTATTTTGGAGCACGGCCAGGTTGCGGTCGATGTACCCGTTATATGTATATTTTACTTTTTGTACTAGGATTACCCCGCAGAGGGGTGCACGGATAGCCGGGTTCTAGAGGGCAACAAGCCCGCATCTCATGGCATTGAGACGGAGGGGGCTTCACTCTAGGATTGGCGGGCTATTCGCCGCACTCGTAGGGGGTACAGGTTGACCCAGGAGGGGTGCCCAAGTTACCGGATTCCGTGAAGTGCTGGGTGGTCCATTCACGGTGCTGAAGCGGGCTGCCTCGCTTCAGGTTTTGGCGGGTAACTTGCCGCGCCCGTAGGGGTCTAGGATTTCATTGCACAGGCTATCCACACGACCAGGGGAACGTCGGGTTTCAGTAGTGGCTCTGTGAAACCCGGGGATCCCAGATATCTGTATTGTTCTGTGATGCTGTACATTTCTGTGATGTTGCATTTTTTATCACGCCTTGAGCGAATATAATATATTGGTATATATATTAGTAGATGTTGTATATGTTTTACATCCGCGCTAGTCCAGTCCCCGCTCTGTCGTTAGTTAGCTAACCTAACGGGTAATGACGGGACCCAGTGGCGAATGCGGATGGCATATACGTACATCAGTATATTTTCGTTCTTTGTGGTGTGATCAATTGATGGGACTGCGTTGATTCGGATCAATGCAAGTTAAAACAAACCTATTCCGATGTTGTTGGAACACTTTTCAAAAAGCTGTTATTGCAAGGACGTTCACTTTTGTTTTGCATCGTGGTATTCATTTGGAATATCCTGCTCCTCAGTCGACGAGGCAAGGGCCGAGATCCCTTCACCGGGAGTGACCCCTTGGACAGAAGTTTGCGTCAGGGCATTAACTTCACTATAGCCGATTACTTTTGCTTTGCACCGTGGTATTCAGTTGGAATATCCTGCACCTCATTCTACGGGGAAAGAGCCGAGATCCCTTCACCGGGAGTGACCTCTTTAGTAAAGGTTTTCGTCACTATATTTTCTAAAAAGCTATCCGTTCGTTCAACGATATCAAGTTCATTACGTTAAAGGTTTTCGCCAGAAACCATTCGTAGCCCTCCGTCGTTTCATATGGGTAGTCAATAGTATTCAAGCTGTGTTTGTTGGCCAAAGTCAAGGCACAGTGTTTGGTAGCTGTTGGTTATTCATATGCAGCATAGATAGATGCGTTGGTTTGGGGCAGTCGTATAGCCTTATTGGCCAAAGTCAAGGGCTTGTACGGGTGGGCTCAAATTAACCTGGAGAATGACGGGTAGAACTTGACATGTGACTTATGATTTGTTGGCCAAAGTCAAGATCATAAGAGCATGGGGTGAAAATCACATCGGGAGTTTCAAAAGAACTGAAACTTGCCAGATATGCGCATACCTTCTGGAGTGTGATGACGTGAGCGGATTCCGTCACGTTATCATGCGATGAGAGTTGGATCCCGATTCCCACTGATGAGTTGGTTTACTCCTCGGGTGACCCCGACTAATTCTTCTTTCAGGTTTGGAGGAGAATTTGAGGTACAGTGGGAGGTTTCCAGATTAGATAAAGTGATAACCATTCTGATCTAGGTTAGAGTGCACGCTGAGTGTTTCTTTTCTCTCTCTCTCTGGTAGCGACCATTGACCCGACCCTAAGACTATGACTCAGTGACCAAGTTGACCGAACCTTCTTAACACTGGCTTTTGGATTGTCAGAGTTGCAGACCTCATTGCCACTCCTACTTTTACCCCTTTCTCCAGGACACCCCGTATTGCTACGAACGTCCACTTCCATTGGACAAAACCATCGTATGGTTAGATACGAACTCGAAGGAATTCGAGGATGGTTTCCGGTTTTGGAGAAAACGGATAGGATTATTCAGTTGTCTTTTCCTTTTACCTTCTCTCAGGTTACGAGTACTCCTTGGTTTAGGAGATAGTACACCTATTACGCAAATTGGATAGTCTCCTTCCAAACCTTAGGCTGGTGCCGACCGGTAGGGAATGAAGAAAACCAATTAGCTTAAACGGTGTGCAGAAGGTATTAAGATTAAGACAAAGCAAGGGATTAGTAAGAGGGCAAAGTAAATTGCGACTGATATTCACAACCAAACCAAGTATTTCTTCGCCAATCCTAAATCACCTTTGTATTTCTCCAGGACACTCCGTATCACTACGAAGATCCATAGTTTATTGGATACTCCATCGTATGGTTATATACGAACTCGAAAAGAACTTGTTCCAGTTCGGGGATGGATTCTGGTCTAGGAGAAATAGGAATAAGGTTTATTCGGTTGTCTATTTTCTTCACCTTCTCTCGCATTGCGAGTGCTCCTAGGACTAGGACAGTACACCCATTATGCTTATTGGATAGTGTTCTTCCAAACCATAGGCTGGTGCCGAATGGTAGGGAAGGAAGAAAACCATTTGGCCTAAGGGGTGTGCAGAAGGTAATGACTAAAGACATATAAAGGGATTTGGAGAAGTGGCAAAGAATTATACGGTTATAGTTGTGAATTTGGATAATGGTAGAGGCATTACTAGGAATACCAGGATACCCCATCGAAACATTTCAATGTTTCAGTTCAACTGTGTACTGTTAAAAGAAAACTGATTTCCCGATTGGACACTTGCTCCAGGGCATGTATTTACCAGGTTTGATTCACACATCTGTATGGTTTTACAGATGATGAGTGGGAGTAAGTTATTGGGAATAGGGTGATCATCCTCATTATATCGGGATTCGTTGTAATCGGTGATATTTGAGGAGATCATCTGGGCTGTTTGCCAGTCGGCAAATATTTGGTTTTGAATATCCGCTGTTGTGCACCAATTTCAAATTGATATATCTGTACGTCTATTTTCATAGAGTGAGATATACCTTTTGATATTATGTCGATGACATTTACCTATATCAGTGGATGGTTAGGTAAGGAGCATTAAACAGCGGTGTAATTCTTCTTAACCATAAGTACAGTTTTCAACCTACGACACACAGTGAAAGAGTTGTTAGACTCAGCGGACTTATACAGAGTATTGTATGTTGTCCAGTGTCCATTAGGACAGAGGGGTTGGTCCTCATACTATATTCTGTTTACTTTTAACTTCTCTAGTTCTTAGACATGTGTTTCGTAGAAACACAGGATCTAAGTTTTGAGGAGTTATAGGTATTTGAATAGAGTAGAGAACCAGGTGTAGCAAGTATCGGGATTCTTCAAAGTGATCGAAGATATAGATACTTGTGTATGGTATTCAGTTGATCGTAATGATAAAGAGAAATTGCTTCTCTTTCAGGTTACTCATAATTGGAAGCATTCCTAAGTTGAGTAACGCTGATCGGCCTCCTTCCATTTAGTTGACATGCGCTGGAGATAGCTGCACGATTTGAATCTGGTTCAATTAAATCAGTGCCTCTGGTTCTATATTGGATATAGAACAGTTCATATCTTAACGATGTTAAGGTACGGGGAGTTGTCCGGCTTATGATTAAAACCAGATACTGGACAACTCAAGGCACGTTTCTGTAATGGCTGTTTGTGGGTTGACCCAGGCTATGACGAGGGTTGACTTTCTACCATCTGGGAGATCAATAGTAATATTGTTTTAGACTCGTCACAGTTTTAATAAAAATGGATTTTTTCAAAAACAGAAGTGGGAGTATGGTAGAACTGGAAGTGATTCCAGAACCGCAAACGATTACTGAAGATTTGATAAGGAACCTAAAGATTCAATCTGGTTTGACATTCCTTTTGGCCACTCCGCAGATAAGGTGGGTAACTTCAGGCACCCGAGAGGTACTCCGGTAGCCTCAAGGACGGTGACAGGGAAGTTCTTGTTTACCCACACTTTCCATTACTGTTGTTCCAGGCTGCGAGACCCGGCAGGAGGATGAGTATAGCGTCATTCTAAACTAGCTTTAGAAGTGCACGTCTATATGACTCTGCCAGAGGGTTGTCGTAGTCGGTGGGAGCAGCGGAAGCATTGGTGGACATCAGGCTTATGTCTATTTATAGACTAAAGCAGGTATAGCGGAGATAGATCATCTATTTCTGATGTGACAGTCATAGGTTTGACTTCATCAGAATAGGGGATGGATCTGTTGAAAAGGTAGTAGGGTGTGATGTCCTGGTATTTGATGACATACACAGAGTAGGAAGTGATATTCCTATACTACGATCGGTTATACTTTGGTCGTCACACAGTGGTTTCTCCACATGGGACTTGGACATTATATCAGACATACTGGTTACTAGATCTATGGTTCTAGATCTAGATTTGGGTGGTTTCCCAATCTGGGTACTTAGACCATATTCTAAGAGTATTTAGAATGGTCGACTCCTGGCACGGTAGTGTACCTGCAGGTGATGGAGTCACCCTCTCTAAAGGTGTCTTATAGACTAAAGTAGAGAGGGATGTGCATGATTGGCAGATCACTTGCTTAGGCAATTGAGTCAATCATGAGATGTCAAGTACCACGCCAGATGATGTTCTTGCAGTAGATGCAATAAGTTGACACTGATCCAATCCTGGAGAAACAGTCGGGAGCAACTTTAGAACATAAGTAGATGTTCTAGGGAAATGATAACGACAGCCTCATTAAGGAGACAGTTATCATTCCAGGCTTCCAAGGTGACATGGACGACAGGGTGATTGTCAGAGTTATAGTTTTCCTTCTGACGAGGGGCAGTATTTTGTACAGGTGGTTCAAGGAAATACTGAGGGTGGCATGGCGTAGGATACTGATTAAGTTCAGTTGACGATACAGTCTAAGAAGTTTGGATTTGGAGTTCATTTATGAGCTAGGTCCCATCCGACATCCAGACATTCTAAGACAGGTATTGCTCATTTCAGGAGATGGGTTTCTCCGCGAACTTGAGATATAGAGAGACATAGAAAGAAACATCAAAGCGGATCCACTCACTAAGGCTATTCCTCGAACGCAATAGTTTCGCAAACGAGTTTTGTGAGACTGACAAGTAGAGGAGTTGGGTGTTCGGTATCACACGGGCTGTGAGTATGCGACATCGCAATAATTAGCCTTGAGTGCAAGTGGGAGATTGTTGGAGATAGTGCCCTCATAGTCAATTATTGGATCACAGGCACGTGATTGCAGTGATTGAGGGAGGACCTGTCCCGGTAGGACAGTCTTACTCGAGATGATAGTATGCTATCTGGTTTACCTTTATCATCGTGTACTGCTTTAGGTGACCTGACAGGTCGCTATTGCACGTTGATAGAGCCCCTAAGATTCTTGCTTGACTGCCAGCAGTATGAGGGCGATCATATAAGTGAGAGCTGGAGTCTATAAGCACATCCTTAAAAGGTCCCTAGTCGTAGGAGTTTCGAGACAGGGCATCGATTCTCCAGAGTAGACTAGTGTATACAGTCGAGACCCCGACGAGGGGCGGTGGCCAGTCTCACAAGCCACTGGTGTTAGTTGGTTCACCTAAGATATATACAGGTGCTCATTGGGTTATGAGTACACCGGACAGGACTCGCCGGGAACATGCTAGTTGGTCTTATACCTGACGTCAGATAGCAGTTCCTAGGTGACATGTGTACAGGTTAGTTCATCGACCTGGGGATCGTCATTTGTCTCGTGTGAGTTCCCACTGTGCTTTGATTACTATCCTACCACGGCTCAAAGGAGTCGTGCAAACAGGTTTTAGTTGGGTACAGTCCCGAGCCACATGGAGGCAATGAGCGGATCTTCAGGGGTTCGTCTCTCCCGGTATTGGGGGTGAGGTCGCGCTGTGTTTAAGAGAGCCATTACACGAAGTCCTTAGCCAAGGCAGGAGATTTACTGGTAGGTATTCCAGTAGTATCTCAGGGTGTTCTGGGCTACACTCCGACACGACTTGTACCGCTTTTGGGGGTCTGACTTTTACCAACCCCCTAGGCCCGACATGCGATGCTCATAGACGAACGGACCGGACTGTACGGATATTGTCACTGACAAGCTCAGTAGGGTGTCGGGATGAGTTCGCTCATCGACGTCCCTTTTGGTCAATAGCTGGTGGCCCGTCACGTAGTGGCTTATATCTCTGACGTGCTAGTGGTTAAATCCACAGCCGTAGTATTGACGAGTCTTTAGAGTCCACCACACTTACAGTTACTCAAGCTTTCGGGTGAAACGCTGTAGAGGCCGTATAGAGATATGGCAGGGTCCGATCAGATACGTGCGGTATTGCACGGATCAGGATTGGACGGTTAGTACTAGTGGCCGTATAGTTATATGGCAAGGTTCGATCGGATACGTGCGGTATTGCACGGATCAGGATCGAACGGATATTACTAGCCGGCTTTGGTTTAAGCCAGATCCTAGTATAGTACAGTGTAGATTTTGTCTCATTGCATTTGTATCCGGTCGGAATACAGATGCCGGTGTGTATGCACAGTATCGGGGTTTTTCCTGTAATTTATTGCGGGACCAGTTTTCTGGAGTTGCCAGTTTGCATTCCGTTCCGGCCGGTTTTCCCTTGTTCTTTCCCGGCCGGACTTTTCCGATGGAGGGTGTTATTTGCAAGTTTGCAAATAACACATTGTGGAGGGTCTTCTTGCAAATGTATTAATTATGAAAGCATCTTTTGATACCATTCTTTTCTATCATCATCACTTTCTTTTTGGTGATTTGAGGTGATTAGAGTTTGATGTGAATTTGTTATGATGATGTTTAGATTATGGTCACCCTTTAACTTTTACTACCATTACCTCCCTTCATGGTTTTGCAATTTGATTCCCTCCTCCATTCTAAAAAGAGGCCGGCCACATTAGTGAGGAGATGAGGTTTTGATTTTTTGGAGTGTGGCATTCTTGATCTCATTTCATGCTAGGAAAAATGCAAGCACCATTTTTCTTATCTTGATTCCTCCATCATCTTCAAAGGCAACATAACCCCAAAGAGACAAAGCACTACACATTCTACAGCAGATCTTGGGCACGTCGACTTGCCAGCTTCATGCCCGAGTTGCCTCGGTATTGAGGTGGGAGCCCGTAAAAGATGCAGGCGATGTGGTGCCCTTCCGGCGAGGAGGCGACAATCGGAGTTTCCGCAGGAGATCGGGATGACGACGAGAAGACCGGAGGACTCGGATCACTCGGTATATCTCTTCCCTATCTTGCAGTTAGCTAGGACTAGTTAATGGTTCGATCCGGGTTTTAGTGCGCGGTGGTGCCGGTTTGCTAGTTTGCAAAATTAAAGTTTTTCGCTTCCGCATTTTGGCGTCGGATTGACGGCCGGGGCGCCGCCGTGCACTTACAGGGACTGGCTCAGTTACGGGGGTAGCTTCATCTTGCCCCCTGCTTTGAAAAGAGGCTGTTGTTGGTGCCAGCCTATCGAAGACAGACGTCCGCTGAGATGAAACGTTCAACCTGTCGAAGATTGAATTTCGGATAGGGGGAGCATTTTTAACGACCCCACTTGGAGCAGGAGTTGGAACAGCCAGTCTTGCGAAGACCGATCCCTTAACAAGAGAATCCCCCTTGGCGACTTCCTCCGTCGGGGTTGGAATGGCTATCCGCTTCGGGATAACTCCTTCAGGTATTGCAGGCTTCTTTACGGGCCCACTGGAACTCAGGCTCAGCCTGTCGAAGACTAATGCAGTAGAATTGGAATTGGACGACCCGTTAAGAGGGGCCGTGGTAGTGGTAAGCCGATCGAAGACCGACTTCTTTGGAGCTTCCTGAGACGGCACTGGAGTGTTGAAGCTCATGGGTGAGAGCATGGTCCCAAAGAATAGCCCAGTGGTGGCTTGGGTCACTTGTTCCACCGGCATTGTGAAAAGGGAGGCTGCTTGGGGCCCGTAGGTTACTCCTCCAGCAGAGGCGAAACGGGAGTTGTTGTTGCAGCCGGAGCAGTTAGAGGCCATTGATGTTCTTTTGTCTGCACGGGAGCAAAACCAAATCTTAGTACCTCGAACCCAAGGGCAACCATATCAAACCGCGATTCGTTCGCGAACACGACACACGAAGTGTAGAGTGTAAAGAGGAAAAGGTCCCACCGTGCGTGCCAGAATCTGTTCTCCGCCGAAAACCGCGACCGGGACGTTGGGACGTCTGGCCTGAATTTCGAGGGCAGATGCTAATTGGTTTTATCCATCTACCTCTCCGAAGATGCCAAGTTGATTTATGGCTCAATGTATCGAAGGTTTAGGCGGATGCGGCCGATATAGCAGACTTCGTCAGATTCCCCCTCGTTGAGGGATTTTTGATTGTGGGGACGCTCTTCCCTGCAGGCGCAAGCCCCTGCAGTTAATTACGCTACCGCATCGCGGTAACAACTTTATCCTTCTCCAAATGGTCACTTCATGTCGTGTGTGTTTGTTTTATTTTTGGTTGCCCGTGGATTGTATACGGAGACTAATTTGTGTTATCGCCCATAGGGCGTGGATTAGTCCAAATCTGTATTTTCTTAGAGTTGGGTCTTAGTTTGGGTTTAAGAATACATTAGTCTCATTTGAGACTAAGATCAACTTAAACGTTTGTTAACGATATGTTAGTCTAATTTTAGACTAAGATCAACTTAACGATTTGTTAAGGATATGTTAGTCTAATTTTAGACTAAGATCAACTTAACAGGATCATTTAGATCCAACAAAAGAGCATTTGGACTCTATTATTTAGTTTAGGGACATTGCGGTCCAAAAGTTTAAGGACATCATAGTCCATAGAGTTTAAGGACATCATAGTCCATAGTTTAAAGACGTCATAGTCTGTAAAGTTTAAAGACATCATAGTCTATGAGTTTAAGGACCCTACAGTCCATAGAATGTCTGGTTGTCGGGACCCGTCACCTCTCTGAAGATGTTGAATGATTACAACGACACATATCAGAGGAGTGAAGAGATGTACCCTTGAACCAATGTTGGTTGGGAGATCTGTAGTCCAATTTGGGACTAAGATCAAAGATTTATGAGTATATGGGCTCAATTAATCTGAATGAGGGTTCTGTGGCCACTTTGGGCTCGGCCCATTCAGTTAAAATGTTAAACATTTGTCACGCCCCGCTTCCCAGAGTATGCTAAATTGGGCACGTGACATAGCCAACCATGCTACCTGTGGGTAGGAAGTATCCATTCGCAGTCACATTACGGCTGTAGAGATATCAAGAACAAAATAAAACTATCTAAAACATGTCCATAAGCCAAGATAATATGAGTCAAGAATAATAAAAGTGCGGAAGCAAAAGATCCAATACAAATAACTGGAATGTATGTCCCATAATGCGGGCTCACATCAGGAATAAAGTGCAGGAAATAAAAGAACTAACTAGTACAGAAACCTCACTGCTCAGCCTGCTGGCTGAAGCACTCCTGCTCGGACTGCAGCAAAGGTACGGAATCTGGGCCATGCAAAACCCAGACGTCAGCGCGTCATGTCATCAAGTAATAAAGTATAAACAGGGTAACAGACAATGCAAATATAAACATGAATGAAAAGCAGGTGTAACAGTAATATAATCAGGGCAGTGAAGGGTAGTGTGCAGTGAGTAAACTAAACTGTTCCAATGGGTTATCTATTCTAAAGTCTTTGAAATCAAATTGATAAATCATCGATGTAACTCAATAGTATCCCGTGCATGCCCGGGATCACGGTCTACAGACTCTCGGGCTGAAACTGAGACGTGTCGCTAGGCACTAACAGGAAAGGAGTACAGACCAACGATGTCAGCAGCATCGTCACGAGGCGGGCCTAGCCTCTAAAAATGATCAGTATAAGCGAGCAACTATCGAGTTGCAAGTCAGGATTTCATCATTGATTTCCCCATGCCTCCAAGTTATATGTGTCAAGTCAGGTATTCCGTAATCAAGAACTAATGCCAACACAGGTTCACGTAAGAGCAGGTTTGTCTGGATAGACAACAGGAACGGTCCGTGAGGACTACATGTCAGGTTTGTTGGCATCAGACACAAGTTCAGGTAACGGGTCAATCCATGGTACAACAGGTCAAGTTAAGTAGTGTACGGTACCATGTCGGGTCAAGTAATATGTGTAGCAAGTCATGTCAGGGTGTACAAGATAACATGTGGATGCTCATAATCGACTAACATAATCATGGTTATGAATAAACAAGCATGGTTCTATCAGAGCAATAAACGGGCACAGTAACATGATAGCAATAGGTGCAGATTAAACTACTCAGTTGCACAGTTATCAGTTTGGCTTAAGGAATACTTTTAACGTTTCAGGGAAGCAGTATAACACGTGTGGATGATAAAATCATATTAATATGTATTAAAATAATTTAGAGATGCAATTGAACGTGAATAAAACTGAAGGTATGCAATCGGTCGTCCGATAGGGCAAAACTGCAAAAAGGGTAATATAACAAATAAACAATTGTGATTATGTGATTTAACATTTGAATGTGATTATGTATGCTGAGTAACTAAATGCAATGGTTACCTTTCAAGTTCTAAATCTGAAATAATATAAACAGATGCAAATGGAACATCGAAATATTATAGAACGATGCATGGGGTGCCAAATACAAACTACAGGTATGTTATATATATAGAATAGGTATAGAACGATTCAAATAGCATGTAGCAAGATTAAATTGCCTCGACGGGTCGCGAAACGGAAAACGGAACGTTACGCGTCGACGGGGAAAAGTCGCGACGCGCGCACGGTTCACGGAAAGAACCCAAACAACGAACAGTGGAGTCACACGGGTCGAAGGTACTTGCTGGGTCATCGGAAAACGTCGCCGGCACGGTCGGATTCTGGCGAACAACCAAACAGTGAACATTTAAAAATACAAGAATGCATGAAAGAAAAAGAAGAGAAGAACAAGAAGACAGAAGAGAAGGAGGATTGAGGAGGGGTGCTCACGATGATCTGTAGAGGGGTTGTGATCGTCAACTGCGTTGGCGGAGCTCCGGTGCACGACCTGCAGAGAACCACCGGCGGTTTAAAAGGCTTAACAGAATAAAATAATGGAAGAAGGGGGAGGAAGGAGTATGGAGGAGAGAAAGGAAGGGCGATGCTCACTGGGGTGTGCGCGAAGGCCAGGGGCACGGGGACGAGGTCACTGACGGCGACATTTCCGGCAGTGCAAAAATGCAGGGGGGTGCACGGCTGCTCGGCGCGAGCGCAGGGTGATCGGGGAAGGAGGGAATGGTGGAGGAGGTGACGAGGGTGAGGAGCGGCGACGAACGGCGATGGCGGCATCGGCGGTGACACGGTGGGCGAGGGGGAGAGCTGCGGTTAGGTTTTCAGGGGATGGGTTCGTGAAAGATATAGAATACAAAGATATATGGGGGGAGAGAGAGACAGAGAGAGAGAGAGAGAGATATCCTCACGAGAGGAGTGAGAGAGAGGGAGAGTAACAGTAAGGAGAGAGGAAATTGGATTTTAGTGTAGGGATAGGGAGGAGAGAGAGAGAGATAGAGAAAAGTGAGAGAGGGAGAAAGTTGTGGGTTCGGGTGAAAGGGGGCTCACGATTGGTTGGGGGAGAAAAATTGGGGAAAAAGAGAAAAAAGATTTTCTATAAATGTACCAGAGGGCCATTTCATTGGCTGGGGAACCAAGGAAATAACTTCAGTTGTTAAAGAATTATAATTGGTTGGTTTAAAATTCTAATAGGCGGAAACAAAATATTCTGGCTGATTTAAAAGATTTAGGAAAAATAGGATTTGGCGGAAATACAAAATATTTCAGAATTGCGCCCGGGTCGAGTCCAAAAATTTGAATTTGAAATATGAAATTTATAGGCACGTTCCAAAATTAAAATGAAGGATTTTATAATTAAAAAGCATACCCCCAAGAACGGACATACGCACGTGCGCGTAGCCGTCCAAACACGTCCGTTTCACCGAACGGGACGAGAACACGATGCAAGGACGCTGCCACAGGGTTAGGGGTGTCAAGCAGGCCATGACAAGTATTTTTAATTTATTTTAAAAGACTTAAATTGTTATATGCGAGAATTTGAATTGTCGGGGTAAATTACAACTAGCAACAGTCAAGCAAGATAAATGTAACAAATACCACACACCATACACTACTACAAATAAGGGTTGCCCCTACGGATTTATCCGTAGGGGCAACCCACTGGCCCTACGGAGATGTGCGTAGGGGCGAAAAAAGACCCCGTAGGTGCAAAGGCCGCAGGTGCAAGTTGAAGCCCTGAACTTGCCCCTACGGGCAAACGTTCTTGAGAATGAAATCTCAAGGTAGTAAATACCGTCTTGCCCCTACGGATTTCTGTGTAGGTCCTGTTGCACCTACGGAGTAGGCCGTAGGGTAAAAAAAGGTATTTTATTTACGGTTTTTTTAAATATATTAACTGTACCTAAGGACATAGCCATAGGGCCAAGTACCACCCCCTACGGATACCTGCGTAGGTACCTATCCGTAGGGGCAACATATCAGAAATCCTGATATTTTGCCCCTACGGATCACTCCGTAGGGGCTAAGCAATGGCTCCTACGGATATGTCCGTAGGGGCACTCCCAACTCGAGATCAGGGGGGAAATATCAGTTACTGCTGATATTTTGCCCCTACGGATATAACCGTAGGGGCAACATGTGTACCTACGGATTAATCCGTAGGTACAAATTATCTGTATTTTTTTTTAAAAGGGGCTGCCTGATTTTTTCCCGCCCTGTGCACAATAATATATACATCAATCAAATATAAAATTAATCATCACACAACATATATCGCAGTATTCATAATCACATCTCACGCATATAATATACAAAAGAAACCCAAAAACTGAATATGATATAAATATAAACCAATATCAATATCGTTTCAAAATGTAGTACAATGTGTATGATATAAATAAATACATGTTTCAAAAAATAAAAACCAAAAAGCTACCCTAGCTCGGTCCAGCTCCACCTCTGAATAACGATAGAATAACGCGCGCCTGCTCCTCGGTCAATAAACTCTGCAATTCGGCGCGAGCGGGAGTCTGAGCGGCCTGTGGAGCTGGCGATGTGGTCTGCGCAGCCGCCGTCGAGGTAGTCGCTTGCGGAGCAGCGGCTGCGGGAGTCTGAGCGGGCGGTGGAGCTATAGGAGCTGTCTGCGGAACCGCGGCCGATGTAGTAGCTTGCGGAGCCGCAGCCGAAGGAGATGCATGTGGAGGCTCGGTCGATGTACCCTGTCGCGTCTGGACATAATGTGTGTAAGAAGCGTGTAAGAACTGTGTATTATTCGAATTCGTATCATTATTAAGTTATTTCGAAACCCCGTTTGGATATCTAGTTTGGAAAACCGTTGTTTATTTTAATTACATATGTATGTATGATTAATCAAACTTAAGTTTAAAACCAAATAAGCTCAAGCTACGTACTAATTATGGATATGTTGATATCTATATAATATGACATGATATTTTACTATAAAGTAGTATACAAACCATCATCTCCTTCAACTCCTGAATAGTGGCCCTCAAGCTCTCCAGTTCCTGATGGACACGTCGGTCACCGGAGACGGAGGAAGTAACCGCCGGGGTGGAGTCCAACCTCATATGGGCCCTGCTAAGGCCCAGTCCCCGGCCTCTCTCCCAATCTCCATGGTGCCCTCCGTGTGCGGCGTCCAGAACTGGGGTCAGCAGCCTCGGATCGCTCTATCCGGTAAAATCGATCCCCGAGGCCTGGGCCTGCTCAACCACCCGCTCCTACACCCATATTAAGCAGTAAAGTATAAGTATAAAATTTAAACTTGAACCTTCCAAAACTAAAATTTCAAATTTGGGTAGAAAAAATATTAACACTTACGCAATACTCCTGGGTAGCGACGTCGGGATATCGAAGCTCGGCCGTGGCGGGATCTGTCGAGGTGCCGTGGACGGCAAGATATGCGGATAGCACGCTCGGTGTACCACCTGACGCCACGGTCCGAGATGTCTGCAATATTAGAAAGTAACTCTTAATATTAGAAATATTAGAAAATAACTCTTAATATTGCAGAATATCACAAAGGTCGGTCTATTGTAATTTACCGATAACTCCATGGTTCGAGTAATGTTCCTCGAGCCACCTGTGTAAGTAGGGCGACCCCTCTTCGCCGACTTCCTGTTCTCTGTATTCTGAGCGGACTGTTTCTACACAACGCATTAACATTTAGTTTTCTAATTAAGGAACACAAAAAATAAATTATATCCTAAACAATGAATTACATTTAAAATACATACTTTTTTGCGCTGGGAGTCAAAATATTCGCACAATAGAGGCCATGTCTCTACGTCGACTCTCGCAAACGCCGGAGTAGATAGGAGGGCCGCTCTCTCTGCCTTGGGGGTCGCCATCCACAGGGAGTAGCAGTCGGCCTTCAGCTCATTCCTGTTGTATCGGACCTTGGCCTGCATGTTCTTCATCAGGCCATTGTACAGAGTATGAAGGTCGAGCACCCTCCCCGGATGATCAGGGTCGGCTACAGGCTGAAAATCGTAATCCAACTGAAAATACAAAAAAAAACATTGTTATTAGATTGCAAGTGTTAATAATAAATATTATAAGCGGATATATCAACTGAAAATATATATTAATACGTACCCGAGCCTGATCAAAGAAGAGGACGAATGAGCGCTGGTGCGGCTCGCCCCACTCAACGTGAAGTAGAGAGTTCTTCACGAGCCGGCTCTCATCCTCCATATACCGGCCGAACCTCTCGACATGAGGACCGGTAAAGCGCTAGTCAAGGGTAAAAAAACGGGGGAATGCTGCCTCCCCCTAGCTCTGTCAGGCCTCAGCCTATGGGACTGATTCGGGCCTCGAGTCCACCTCTGGGGATGGGGAGGCCCTACGTCTGCACGAAATATCAAGACAATAAATATTAAGACAAAGTTGTATTAAGATATCAAGGTTAAACAAAAATTCAAGTGTGATATATACTTCCGGTGACTATCGCACGAGCCTGGGCCAGGGCAGCAGCACGAGCGGGACGATAGTTCCTCCGGTGAGGAACAACCGGGGTCCCGGATGCGGACGCATCCCCTCCAACTCGAAAATAAACATCGACGCTAAATTTCCATGAAGTTCATATTTATTCTATAGAGCATATGTAAAATGAATAAATATTTTAAATTTATTCATACTAACCTGCAGACGATGCGGATGGTATGGAAGCGGCAGGAGTGGCCCCTGCGGAAGATGTGGACGCACCACCTATAATTAGACAATTAAAAATAGATTACATAAGTAATTGCAAAAAAAATGTGTAGATCAATAATATAACGTTCTAAATCAATATGCATGCACTGTAGGATATATAAACATACCCGCAGGTACGGTAGTGTCACCACCTACAGCTAGACAATAATAAAAATTGCTAAGTAAGAGCAAAAGGAATGTGTGTATTTATGATATAGCATTCTAAATCAATATACATGCACTATATGATATATAAACATACCTGGAGAAGCGGGAGTGGCCTCTGTCCCAGATGCGGACGCATCACCAACAACTAGACAATCAAACATTGACAATATAAGTAATTTTGACATAAACAGGCATGAATATCTGTAATATTACATTCAAAATGGATATGCGTGCAGTATACCTGGATGTGTGGCAAAATCCACACAGAAGGAGGCATCCGAAGGGGTCTCCGATCTGGGTGCAAGACCGGCCCTCTGAAGCTCCCTACGGAGCTCTCCGGGCAGCAGAACCGCTCTGCCTCTGCCTCTGCCTCTGCCTCTGCCGCGGCTGGAGCTCCTGCTGCCCCTCGCTGCTCCCGACATCGTCATCAAATCTAGATAAACGGTTCGTGGACGCATTAGACAATCATTAAAAGTATTGACTATATATGTATAGAGCGTAAAATGTGAAGTAATAATATAACATTACTGATAACCTTTTTCGTTTCGTGGGCGTATTACACATATCTACTTGGATTTCATCGTCGATGTCATTTCTAACCCACGTAACTTCATGATCGATCGAAGACAACCCGTCCTTCGAAACAGACGGTCGGAGCACTTTAAGCCTTCTTTCTTTTTCGTCCTCATCGTTGTCCTCGAATTCTGGGACATCGTAGACATCTCTGGGTTTCCATCGGCATACAACACTCCATCCCAGATGCTTCAAACACTGTGAGTAGTATACTTGGAACGCTTGGTTCGGAAAGATAAACGGATCGTCCTGACCTTAAAATCGAAGTGTGTTCACACTGGTCAATCCATATTCATCTTTCCAAGTCCCAAGATTGCTTCTCCACCTGTCCGTATCGGTTCGCGGATCGTACCAAGTACACTGGAATATATAAAAGGGTTCTGATCGTCCGGGATAGTGGATGCCGAGTATACAATTTAAGTACCCATAGTAAATCACACCGTCCGATCCTACCGTCGCAATCCCACTATTCTGAGTGGTTCTAGATGTTTCTATGTCCTTAACTTCGAATTTGGTCCGTCGATAAGAAGAGGCATCATAAAGTATGATTGGTCCATAGCCAACCAAGACGACAGATTATAAATTATCATTACAACGAGCCATGTGCTGTGACTCCCAGCCATATAGTTGAATGGGCAGAAGCGATCAGTAGCCAGTCCGAGCCGGACATTGCGAGGATCGCTACTGAATATTGCATTTCTCTTATCGAAATCCTTCCATGCCGGTGAATCTCTTGGATGGCTCATTTTTCCATCTTCGCTTGGAGGAGCACGGTGATGCCAAATCATTGCCTCGGCTGTTTTCTTGCACCTGAATAGCCTCTGTAGCCTCTGTGTTATGGGAAAGTATCGTGCTATCTTCACAGGTATACCAGGCTTCTTATCAGAATCTTTCGGCTTATACCTGGCCTCTCCGCATGTTGGACACTCTTTCAAATCTGAATTCTCTTTCCGGTACAACACGCAATTTTTAGGACATGCTTGAATCTTCTCGCACTTTAGACCCAAATCAGACATCATCTTCTGGGCTTCGTACCAGCTGTCGGACACATTATTTCCCGGAGGCATAGAATCTTTCAAGAACGAAAGAAGCATTGTGAATGACTTGTTGCTCCATCCATTTAGGCACTTAATCTGGAAAAGTTGGACGAACCATGAGAGGGTGGAATACTTCGCATTCTCATAAATTGGTTTCCTAGCATCATTCATGAAATTTTCATATTTATCCGCACGCGGTCCTTGACCGGAAGGAATATCATCTTCGGTACGAATAGATTCACCTACGGCAGCCTCTACCATATCCTCCATTTCTTCTGATGGAAATAAATTTCCGTCTCCTGCCGCATTACTGAATTCTTCTTCTTCTCCTGCCGCATTATCGTGTTCTCCTTCTTCTTCTGCCGCAGTACTGCATTCTTCTCCTTCCCCGTGATATTTCCAAGTTGTATAAAATCTAGTAAACCCATGTTTTACAATATGAAGCTCTGCCAATTCTACCTTCTGCCAGTACTTATTGCCACATCTATCGTACGGACAGAGAATCTTCTCTATTATGATCTTATTATGTGTGCGTGCAAATTCAAGGAAAGCAGCAACTCCTGCGACAAACTTAGGTTGCATACGTTGTTTCCAATCCACATACATCCAGTCCTTAACTCTGACGTACTCATTGGCCATGTTAGACTATATAACATATAAATTATAGGTTATGCTGACTATATTGAGAAATATAAGAACGGGATAGTTACTGACAAAGGAGAAAATCCGTGTATATGCTTTGTGTGTGCGTTTGTCGTTGAAAAGAATAAATTATCGCACGTATGTTAACCGATAGACGGGGACTAAGTGGCGCTTTTAGTTTCATATATGAGTATCGATGAGAATATGAAGGTTTATGAGAATATGAAGGTTTCATATTATCATATATTAGTTTTAACCCGAACATCTCGAATCGCTCTCTAATGATGCGTTTGTTGTGTATTCTTGTTGTATGTGTGTGTTCCGGCTGTCGGGGGTAGGCTTCTATCCCATTAAGAATGTATAGAGCGAACACCCATCACTTGTGCTTTCAACCGTTTCGAGTAAATTTCGGCAGCACCTCCCCACTGTTCTCCGAGTACACTGTAATAGAATAGATAATCATTTCAAAGCTGTGAAACAACGTTGAAATGAACATCTAATCTATCTTTGTACACGGAGAACCAGCGGAAAGGTACTGACGAAATATCTCGAAACGGATGAAAACACAAGTGAATGAAGGCGTTTGCTTTATACATTCTTAACTTGTCCACACGGGACAAATCTATGGGTTACCATACGATTGAATTTTCTCGTCTCGTAGACTATACGACGGTTGTTAGTATCGAGCTATACTGTCCGATATTTAACAACCTTCATATAGTTTTAGGTTACGACGAGCATCGCACGTATATTAACCGATAGACGGGGACTAAGTGGCGCTTTTAGTTTCATATATGAGTATTGATGAGAATATGAAGGTTTCATATTATCATATATTGGTTTTAACTCGAACATCTCGAATCGCTCTCTAATGATGCATTTGTTGTGTATTCTTGTTGTATGTGTGTGTTCCGGCTGTCGGGGGTAGGCTTCTATCCCATTAAGAATGTATAGAGCGAACACCCATCACTTGTGCTTTCAACCATTTCGAGTAAATTTCGGCAGCACCTCCCCGCTGTTCTCCGAGTACACTGTAATAGAATAGATAATCATTTCAAAGCTGTGAAACAACGTTGAAATGAACATCTAATCTATCTTTGTACACGGAGAACCAGCGGAAAGGTACCGACGAAATATCTCGAAACGGATGAAAACACAAGTGAATGAAGGCGTTTGTTTTATACATTCTTAACTTGTCCACACGGGACAAATCTATGGGTTACCATACGATTGAATTTTCTCATCGCGTAGACTATACGACGGTTGTTAGTATCGAGCTATACTGTCCGATATTTAACAACCTTCGTATAGTTCTAGGTCACGACGAGCATCGCACGTATGTTAACCGATAGACGGGGACTAAGTGGCGCTTTTAGTTTCATATATGAGTATCGATGAGAATATGAAGGTTTCATATTATTATATATTGGTTTTAACCCGAATATCTCGAATCGCTCTCTAATGATGCGTTTGTTGTATATTCTTGTTGTATGTGTGTGTTCCGGCTGTCGGGGGTAGGCTTCTATCCCATTAAGAATGTATAGAGCGAACACCCTTCACTTGTAAAGTTGTACGTTTACGTTATCATCGAGTATTCTACTGCAATGAACTATTGTATCCTACTAAATAAACAAGTGCACCATAAACCAAAATAACCCAAATTAACCTAATTAACCACAATTAACCATAATCGTTACCTTAACACTAATTATCTCTAATTAACCCAAACTTAACCCAATTTACCCAAATTAACCCTAATCAACCCAAACTTAACCAAATTAAACCTAATCAACGCCATAACCCTTTCAAATTATCACTAATTAACCCAAATTAACCCTACCCTGTAATTAACCCAAATTAACCCTAGCCTCTAACACTAAACCCAAATTAACCATAGCTTTTAATTAGAGTTGTTTTCAAGAAAAAACAACCCTAATCCCAACCCCAACCCCAATTCCTAACCCTAACCCCAACCCCAATTCCGAACCCTAACCCTAACCCCAACCCCAACCCTAAACCCAACCCCAACCGCAACAGAACCCTAACCCTAACCCCAACCGACCCCTAACCCTAACCCTAAACTGACCCGATGCCTAACCCTCACCCTCACCCGTACCCAAACCCTGACCTGAACCTAACATCATCAAAAGAGGGAAATAAAAGCATTATATTAGAAGTAAAAATTAGAGATTTACTAACCTTTTTCGCGGTGGAAGAGATGACGGAGGAGGCGACGAGGCTCGGGATCGAGGCGCTGGAGGAAGTCGACGAGGATGTTATGAGGAGACGATGGAGGAGGCGACGACGAAGTCGACGAGGCACGGGAGGAAATCGATCGCGAGGCGCGGGAGAAGATGAAAAAGATTTTTGGGAACGGAGGGATTTTCTGTGCCATTTTTTTATTAATTAACCAATATACATGTCCCTACGGACTAACCCCTAGGTCCTTTGTTTGCGGCTCCGTAGGGCCAAACATCAAATTACGATTAAATATTTTAAAATTAAAACGTAGAGAACCGTAGGGCCAAGTATATGGACCTACGGTTCAATCCGTAGGGGCAATAAATAGTTGCCCCTACGGATTCCTTTATTCGTAGGGGCAACCCCATATTGTAATAGTGATACATACGGTAACTGAAGTTTGTAGAACTGGACTTGGTTGTTACATTATACCCAACTACAAAAGAATTCCGTCCTCGAAATTCCAAGAATACAAAAGATAGATGACAAACAACTACAAGAAAAGATGAGGGAACCTCTGCCGGATATCATCTTCGCGTTCTCAAGTGGACTCTCCATGTGAGCGATTACCCCAAGAAACAAGTACAAGAGGGATAACCTTGTTCTTAGGAACCTTTTCCCTTCGATCCACAATTTCAACCGGTCGCTCCTCAAAAGTCAAATCTTCTCGTACCGTCAGCTCCGAATGATCCAACACATGTGTTTCATCTCGAACATACTTACGGAGTTGAGATACGTGAAACACATCGTGCACATTCGCCAAGGACTGTGGTAACACCAAACGGTACGCTACCTCACCGACACGCTCCAAGATCTCAAAGGGTCCAACGAATCGAGGACTGAGCTTTCCTCGACTTCCAAAACGAATCACTCCTCTAGTCGGTGATATCTTCAAGAATACCAACTCACCCATGGCGAACTCTAGAGGTCTTCTCGACGTGTCTGCCCAACTCTTCTGTCGGTCTTGTGCTGCTTTCATATGGTTCCGGATAACGTTAACCTTCTCAATTGTCTGTAAAACCAAATCTGGTCCCAACAATCTTCGTTCACCGACATCGTCCCAACAAACAGGTGAACGACACTTGCGACCATACAAAGCTTCAAATGGAGCCATCTGAATAGTTTCCTGGAAACTGTTGTTGAAGAAAACTCCACCAAATGCAGATGATCCTCCCAAGAGCCCTTGAAGTTCAGCATGCACGTTCTCAACATATCATCAAGAGTTTGGATCGTTCTCTCCGACTGGCTATCAGTTTGAGGATGATAAGCTGTGCTAAACTTCAATCGAGTCCCCAAACTTTCCTGTAAACTCCGCCAAAAGTGTGATAAAAACCGAGTGTCACGATCGGACACGATGCTAACCGGTACTCCATGCAATCTTACAATCTCCTGCATGTACCGCTCTGCCAAAGTCTCAGTTGATTGACCAACCCGAAAAGGAATGAAATGAGCTGCTTTGGTCAAACGATCAACAATCACCCATACTGCATTGTTTCCTTTTGGACTCCGTGGTAAAGATGTCACGAAATCCATGGTTATATGTTCCTACTTCCACTGAGGAATCGGAAGTAGTTACAATAAACCAGCAACTCTTTGATGTTCAGCCTTAACTTACTGACATACCAAACATTTTGCCACAAAGCGAGCAATCTCTCGTTTCATACCTTCCCACCAGAAATGCTGTCGTAAGTCTCGGTACATCTTCGTGCCTCCTGGATGTACGGAATAAGCTGAACTGTGTGCCTCCTTCATAAGCTCTTCGCGAATATCTCCCTTTGGCACACACAAACGGCTACCATATCTCAACGAACCATCTTCATGTATCAGTAAATCTGTTCGTAGTCCGGCTTCAACCTGTTCTCGAAACTTTTGCAATCTAGGATCCTGCGATTATGCTGCTTTAATATTCTCGATCAACGACGAATGTACTTGCAGCTGCATCAACTGTCCCGAAGAACGCGGTAATACAACCTCCAAATCAAATCTTCGAAAATCTTCCACGAGTTCCTTCTACGTAGTCAACATCTGAATGGCTGGTAACCGACTGAGCACATCTGGTACAACATTAACCTTCCCCGGATGGTACTTGAGATCAAGATCGTAGTCAGCCATCAGCTCTAATCATCTATGCTGCCTCATATTAAACTCCTTCTGTGTGAACACATACTTCAAGCTCTTATGATCCGTGAAAACATCGACCCTTTCGCCCAAAAGGTAATGTCTCCAAATCTTCAAAGCGAAAATCACAGCCGCAAGCTCCAAGTCATGAGTTGGGTAATTCTTCTCATGGGTCTTCAACTGTCTGGATGCGTACGCTACTACCTTCCCATGCTGCATCAAAACATATCCCAATCCTTTCCCAGATGCGTCGCTGTGAATCACAAATCTTCCGGAACTGTCTGGCACGGTCAGAATAGGAGCGGTTATCAATCTCTGCTTCAACGTCTCAAAAGCTGACGCACAACTATCCGTCCATACAAAAGGTACCTCCTTACGCGTAAGCTTGGTCAACGGCTCCGCCATACGAGCAAAGTTCTCCACAAATCTCCTGTAATACCCAGCGAGTCCAAGAAAACTTCTTATCTCTGCAACATTCTTCGGAATCGGCCAATCTCGAACTGCTGCAATCTTTTCGGGATCGACGGCGATTCCATCGCCAGACACAACATGTCCCAAAAACTTTACTTCTTCCAGCCAAAACTCGCACTTGCTCATCTTCGCATATAACTTCTCTTGTCTCAACGTCTGCAGTGCGATTTTCAAATGTTCAGCATGCTCTTCAAAACTCTTCGAGTAAACCAGAATATCGTCAATGAACACCACAATAAACTGGTCCAAGAATGGTGAAAAGATTCGGTTCATCAATTCCATGAATATCGCCGGTGCATTCGTTACTCCGAAGGGCATCACTAAGTACTCGTAATGTCCATACCGAGTTCGGAACGCCGTCTTGCAAATATCTTCTGCTTTCACTCGGACCTGATAATATCCGGATCGCAAATCCAGCTTCGAGAATACCCTCGCGCCACTAAGCTGCTCAAAAAGTTCGCCAATGCGAGGGATCGGGTACTTGTTCTTAATAGTCACCCGGTTTAATTCTCGATAGTCGATGCACATCCTTCTCGTGCCATCTTTCTTCTTAAATAGAAGAATTGGAGCTCCCCAAGGCGAGTTACTGTTTTGAATCCAACCCTTCTCAAGCAGTTCAGCAACCTGTTTCTTGACTTCTTCCAACTCCACTGGTGCCATTGGATAATACGCTTTAGATACTGGCGCTGCACTAGGAATAAGATCAATTGCGAACTCCACGTCTCGCTTCGGTGGTAAACCCGATATATCTTCAAACACGTCCATAAAATCGCGAACAACAGCTGGCTCTTCACTTTCATCAACCTCCATTGATGCAAGAATATTAGTTGTTGGCCTAGCCCTATACTCGACTGGCCCGACAGAACTGCTTCCCCCAGTGAAGGTAAACTCGGGATGTCCGCGACTCTGGAAAATTACTTTCTTTGCCCTATAATCAATATGAGCGTGGAAAGTGCCAAGAAAATCCATTCCCAAGACGACTTCGTAGCTGCCCGTATCAATCACCAAGAAATCTGCAAAAAGCTCCCGTCCGCACACAACAACTATACAATCTTTACACTCCCTACTAGATATGATTTTCCCATTCCCAGTGTGTATGTCCCAGAAACTAGACAGGGTCGTGCAAGTAATTGAGTGTGTAGCTATAAACTTAGACGACATAAAACAATGGGATGCACCAGAATCAAATAATGCTAATGCGGGAAAACCATGAACGAGTAGAGTACCTGAAACAACTTCCTCTGAAGCCTTAGCTTCCTCAGCCGTCAAGGTAAAAGCTCGAGCCTGATTATGTCCTTGAGTCAGCTGCTTCTGTCCCTGAAAAGGTTTCTGCGGAGGCTTCTGAATATCATCCCTTGTGCGTAACTTCGACGGACAAGAACTAACAGTATGATCCGCCGATCCACAAACCAGACAAAGTCCCTGCATCCTGCGACACTCCTTCTGCAAATGTCCGGGTAAGCGGCAATAGCTACAAACTACGCGCTTCCTCTGATCAACGACAGCAGGCTTCTTCATCGGTGTTACACCACGACGGTCCACTGGAATACCTCTGCGTCCATGAGCTCGGTTAGGTACAAATGTCGACTTCCTTACTGCAACTGCTGTCTGCTGCAAACTCCCAGTCTTCCCAGATAGGCTCTACTGTTCTCGGGCTGCTGTAAGAACCTGTGAGAAGGTGGTCAAACCCAGGGAGACAATCTGCCTCTGGATGTCCACATCCAAGCTGCGCATGAACCTCCTTGCCCTGTCTGCATCATTGGCAACCAAAGGTCCAGCGAATCTACTGAGCCGTGTCCACTCTACTGCATGTACATCTACGGGCGCACCATTCTGCTTTAGGCTGATGAACTTCTCTTCCATTTCCTCCCGTGCAGTCCGCGGGAAGAACTTCTCCAGGAAACTCTTCGAAAAATCCGCCCACTTGATCGGTTTGGGCAAGCGGGTCTCCTCCACAAGCCACCATTCACGGGCGTAGTCCACTAACTGAATGCGCACGACATCCACTCTTTTATCATCTAGAATCTGTGCCGCAATAATTAAGTTCTCCATGTCAACTAGCCACTGCTCTGCTGGCAATGGCTCCTCCAAACCGGTAAAGACAAACGGACCCAAACGCCTGAAATCGGCTACGGTCCCTACACGATCAACTGGCTTAGCTCCAACATTGTTCATGGACTGCTGAACGGTCTGCAAACCTTCCTGAAATGATTCAGCTTGCTGCTTGATCAGCTAGGTCTGCCTCTTTTGATTCTCCAGCATTCCCCGTATCACTCCAAGCATGTCGGCTTCGTCAACACGCCTTTGGTACGTCTTCAGATTCTTGCCTGCCATACTCCTGAAATCAAAACACCCAAGATTAGCATGATAACAGATTCAAAATATAGATCAAGGCTAGAACTCTAAGTTACTTAAATAGAGTACCGCATTGTAACTATGCCGCGGTATCATAGCTACAATTACATAACTCCAACCAAGTCGCCTAAGCTCTAGAGATAACAAGGAATCAGGTTTTCGAGTCGATATGCAAAGGAAGTTTGCACATCGTAAAAGATATAGTCAGGAAGAACTTGATTCAAGAATGGTAAAACGGCAAGGTGGCAGGACACGTTTCCTAAACACGGGTATTCTGATTCGTGTATTGGGTACAATACCCAACTACAAAAGAATCAACCCGACTATCCTATGGCTCTGATACCAAAAGAACCATGTCACGCCCCGCTTCCCAGAGCACGCTAAATTGGGCACGTGACATAGCCAACCATGCTACCTGTGGGTAGGAAGTATCCATTCGCAGTCACATTACGGCTGTAGAGATATCAAGAACAAAATAAAACTATCTAAAATATGTCCATAAGCCAAGATAACATGAGTCAAGAATAATAAAAGTGCGGAAGCAAAAGATCCAATACAAATAACTGGAATGTATGTCCCATAATGCGGGCTCACATCAGGAATAAAGTGCAGGAAATAAAAGAACTAACTAGTACAGAAACCTCACTGCTCAGCCTGCTGGCTGAAGCACTCTTGTTCGGACTATAGCAAAGGTACGGAATCTGGGCCATGCAAAACCCAGACGTCAGCGCGTCATGTCATCAAGTAATAAAGTATAAACAGGGTAACAGGCAATGCAAATATAAACATGAATGAAAAGCAGGTGTAACAGTAATATAATCAGGGCAGTGAAGGGTAGTGTGCAGTGAGTAAACTAAACTGTTCCAATGGGTTATCTATTCTAAAGTCTTTGAAATCAAATTGATGAATCATCGATGTAACTCAATAGTATCCCGTGCATGCCCGGGATCACGGTCTACAGACTCTCGGGCTGAAACCGAGACGTGCCGCTGGCACTAACAGGAAAGGAGTACAGACCAACGATGTCAGCAACATCGTCACGAGGCGGGCCTAACCTCTAAAACTGATCAGTATAAGCGAGCAACTGTCGAGTTACAAGTCAGGATTTCATCATTGATTTCCCCATGCCCCTAAGTTATATGTGTCAAGTCAGGTATTCCGTAATCAAGAACTAATGCCAACACAGCTTCAGGTAAGAGCAGGTTTGTCTGGATAGACAACAGGAACGGTCCGTGAGGACTACATGTCAGGTTTGTTGGCATTAGACACAAGATCAGGTAACGGGTCAATCCATGGTACAACATGTCAAGTTAAGTAGTGTACGGTTGTAGGACTACGGTAGCACCCCGGCCGTCTATCCGAGGCCAAAATGCGGAAACGAAAATTTTTCTTGACTTTAAACCGGCACTACCGCATCCTAGAAATCCAGATCGTCACCATTAACCTAATGCTAGTTAACAAGAGATGGGATAGAAGCTATACCGAGCGATCTGTGTCCTTCGGTCTTCGGCCTCCACTCCGATCTCCTCGCGGAATCTCCGGTCTTCATCTCCTCATCGGAACGGGCACCACATCGCCGGGTTCTTTTACGGGCTCCCACCTCTAGACCGAGGCAACTCGAGCACGAAGTTGGCGAGTCGACGTGCCCAAGGATGCTGTAGGAAAAGTGTAGAATCGATTGTCTCTATTGGGGTTGAAGTTGCCATGTGATGGAGGTGAAGAATAATGAGCAAGAAGAAATGAGCTTTGGGATTTTTGGTGTAAGCAAAAGAAAAATGAGATGAACTATTTTCCCCCACACCCAAAAATGAATTCCCCAACCCCCCACAAGAATGTGGCCGGCCAAGAAAATTGGAGGAGGGAAAAAGCAAGGGAGGTGAGCACAAGAGAGTGTGTGGGTGAGCATAAGAAAATGGGTGATAACAAGAAAATAATATCACATCAATTCTAAACCAATCCTTTCACAATTCCCTTCTCATAAATGCACACTATGATGAATGAAAAAGCAAAGATGCTTGTATTATCATAATCTCTCCATTTACAAGAAACCCCCTCCACAATGCTAATTTGCAAATATGCAAATTAGCCCCTCCACCACAAAAATCCGGCCGTGAAGGAACAAAGAAAAACTAGCCGGAACGGAATGCAAACTGGCACTTCAGAAAACTGATCCCGTAATAAATTACAGAAAAGCCCCGCGACTGTATATACATACCCGCATTTGTATTCCCACTGAATACAAATGCAATGAGACAAAATCTACACTGTACAATACTAGGATCCGGCTTAAACCAAAGCCCGCTAGTATTATCCGTTCGATTACGATCCGTGCAATACCGCACGTATAAGATCGAACCCTGCCATATCTCCATATGGCCTCTACAGCGTTTCGCCCGAAACTTGAGAAAACGGTCTGTGGGGGACTCTAAAGACTCGTCAATACTTTGGTTGTGGATTTAACCACTAGCACGTCAAAGGTATTAGCCATACGTAACGGGCTACCAGGTATTGACCAAAAGGGACGTCGATGGGCGAACTCATCCTGACACCCTACTGAGCCTGTCAGTGACAATATCCGTACAGTCCGGTCCGTTCGTTTATGAGTATCGCATGGCGGGCCTAGGGGGTTGGTAAAAGTCAGACCCCCAAAAGCGGTACAAGTCGTGTCGGAGTGTAGCCCAGAACACTCTGAGATACTACTGGAATACCTACCAGTAAATCTCCTGCCTCGGCCGAGGGCTTTGTGTAATGGCTCTCCTAGACACAGCGCGACCTCACCTCCAATACCGGGAGAGACGAACCCCTGCAGATCCGCTCACTGCCTCCATGTAGCTCGGGACTGTACCCAACTAAAACCTGTTTGCACGACTCCTTTGAGCCGTGGTAGGGTAGTAATCAAAGTACAGTGGGAACTCACACGAGACAAATGACGATCTCAGGTCGATGAACTAACATGTACACATGTCACCAGGGAACTGCTATCTGATGTCAGGTATAAGACCAACTAGCATGTTCCCGGCGAGTCCTGTCCAGTGTACTCATAACCCAATGAGCACCTGTATACATCTTAGGTGAACCAACTGACACCAGTGGCTTGTGAGACCGGCCACCGCCCCTCGTCGGGGTCTCGACTGTATACACTAGTCTACTCTGGAGTATCGATGCCATGTCTCGAAAACTCCCACGACTAGGGACCTTTTAAGGATGTGCTTATAGACCCCAGCTCCCATGTATATGATCGCCATCATACTGCTGGCCGTCAAGTAAGAATCCTAAGGGCTCTATCAACGTGCAATAGTGACCAGTAAGGGCACCTGAAATAGTACACGATGATAAAGATAAACCAGATAGCATACTATCATCTTGAGTAAGACTGTCCTACAGGTATAGGTCCTCCCTCAATCATTGCAATCACGTGCCTGTGATCCAATAATTGACTCTGAGGGCACTATATCCAACAACGGTACCATGTCGGGTCAAGTAATATGTGTAGCAAGTCATGTCAGGGTGTACAAGATAACATGTGGATGCTCATAATCGACTAGCATAATCATGGTTATGAATAAACAAGCATGGTTCTATCAGAGCAATAAACGGGCACAGTAACATGATAGCAATAGGTGCAGATTAAACTACTCAGTTGCATAGTTATTAGTTTGGCTTAAGGAATACTTTTAACGTTTCAGGGATGCAGTATAACACGTGTGGATGATAAAATCATATTAATATGTATTAAAATAATTTAGAGATGCAATTGAACGTGAATAAAACTCAAGGTATGCAATCGGTCGTCCGATAGGGCAAAACTGCAAAAAAGGGTAATATAACAAATAAACAATTGTGATTATGTAATTTAACATTTGAATGTGATTATGTATGCTGAGTAACTAAATGCAATGGTTACCATTCAAGTTCTAAATCTGAAATAATATAAACAGATGCAAACGGAACATCGAAATGTTATAGAACGATGCATGGGGTGCCAAATTCAAACTACAGGTATGTTATATATATAGAATAGGTATAGAACGATTCAAATAGCATGTAGCAAGATTAAATTGCCTCGACGGGTCGCGAAACGGAAAACGAAATGTTACGCGTCGGCGGGGAAAAGTCGCGACGCGCGCACTGTTCACGGAAAGAACCCAAACAACGAACAGTGGAGTCACACGGGTCGAAGGTACTTGCTGGGTTGTCGGAAAACGTCGTCGGCACGGTCGGATTTCGGCGAACAACCAAACAGTGAACATTTAAAGATACAAGAATGCATGAAAGAAAAAGAAGAGAAGAACAAGAAGACAGAAGAGAAGGAGGATTGAGGAGGGGTGCTCACGATGATCTATAGAGGGGTTGTGATTGTCAACTGCGTCGACGGAGCTCCGGTGCACGACCTGCAGAGAACCACCGGCGGTTTAAAAGGCTTAACAGAATAAAATAATGGAAGAAGGGGAAGGAAGGAGTATGGAGGAGAGAAAGGAGGGGCGATGCTCACTGGGGTGTGCGCGAAGGCCAGGGGCATAGGGACGAGGTCACTGACGGCGACAGTTCCGGCGGTGCAAAAATGCAGGGGGGTGCACGGCTGCTCGGCGCGAGCGCAGGGTGATCGGGGAAGGAGGGAATGGTGGCGGAGGTGACGAGGGTGAGGAGCGGCGACGAACGGCGATGGCGGTGTCGGCGGTGACATGGTGGGCGAGGGGGAGAGCTGCGGTTAGGTTTTCAGGGGATGGGTTCGTGAAGGATACAGAATACAAAGATATATGGGGGGGAGAGAGAGAGAGATATCCTCGCGAGAGGAGTGAGAGAGGGAGAGAGTAACAGTAAGGAGAGAGGAAATTGGATTTTAGTGTAGGGATAGGGAGGAGAGAGAGAGAGATAGAGAAAAGTGAGAGAGGGAGAAAGTTGTGGGGTCGGGTGAAAGGGGCCTCGCGATTGGTTGGGGGAGAAAAGATTAGGGAAAAAGAGAAAAAAGATTTTCTATAAATGTACCAGAGGGCCATTTCATTGCCTGGGGAACCAAGGAAATAACTTCAGTTGTTAAAGAATTATAATTGGTTGGTTTAAAATTCTAATAGGCTGAAACAAAATATTCTGGCTGATTTAAAAGATTTAGGAAAAATAGGATTTGGCGGAAATAAAAAATATTTCAGAATTGCGCCCGGGTCGAGTCCAAAATTTTGAATTGGAAATATGAAATTTATTGGCAGGTTCCAAAATTAAAATGAAGGATTTTATAATTAAAAAGCATACCCCCAAGAATGGACATACGCACGTGTGCTAACCGTCCAAACACGTTCGTTTCACCGAACGGGACGAGAACACGATGCAAGGACGCTACCACAGGGTTAGGGGTGTCAAGCAGGCCATGACAAGTATTTTTAATTTATTTTAAAAGACTTAAATTGTTATATGCGAGAATTTGAATTGTCGGGGTAAATTACAACTAGCAACAGTCAAGCAAGATAAATGTAACAAATACCACACACCATACATACGGTAACTGAAGTTTGTAGAACTGGACTCGGTTGTTACAACATTTAACAATGCTGAGCATTGGTTTGGTTTCTAACAAATATTTTTTTGTCATTTATTGAGTGATGAGCACTCATTATAGCTCTGGGGCTTTTATTTGTAGAGAAGTTTATGTTCATTTAGCGCACACGTGAGAAGAACGTGGCACGCTTGGCATTGTGCGCCAGAAAATGAACGCATTGCGCTTCTGGTGAAGTGGCGCACACGTGAGGAGCACGTGGCGTGCTTGGCACTGAGCGCCAGTCAATGAGCGCATTGTGCCTTTGGTAAAGTAGCGCACACGTGAGAAGCACGTGGCACACTTGGCGCTGAGCGCCAGTCAATGAGCGCATTGCGCTTCTGGTGAAATAGCGCACACATGAGGAGCATGTGGCGCGCTTTGCGCTGAGCGCTGAGCGCCAGACAATGAGCGCAGTGCGCTTATTGTGAAATTTGGAGCGCTGTGCGCTATATTTGGAGCGCTGAGGCGCTGAGGCGCTGTGCGCTATATTTGAAGCACTGAGGCGCTTCTTTTAAATTAGGAGCGCTAAGGCTCTTTTAAATTAGGAGCGCTAAGTTTCTACAGCGCTGTGCGCTAAACTTGGAGCACTGAAGCGCTTTAATTAGAGCTCTAGGGGCTCCTTTTAGACAACTCTGCTCCCTGAGAATTAAATTCGCTTTTATAAGAGACTTTGTCTCATGGATCTAAGAACAATGTTTTTGTTTTATAGGAGATGTCTCAATCTCTTTTTTTTTTGGTGAAAGGCTTTGCCTTTTTGGATCTAAGAGAAATGAATTATTCTCCCCCCTTTTATAATGAGATGTTATGATCTCTTTTGTGCAAGACAGTTTGTCTTATAGATTTTTGATCTGAAGAAAATTAAGTTCTTCCCCTTATTTTTATGATGAGATACTTTTATCTCTGTTTGTGAAAGACCTTGGTCTTATAGATCTATGATCTTAGAAAAAGAAGTAAATTCTTCTTTTTATATGAGATGATCTCTCGGTTCTTTTTTTTTTTTACCTTGAAGAAAATCTTCTTCTTTTTCTGAGAGCTTGCTCTTCGTCTTTGAATTTTCTCAAAGTTTATGGGGGGGTTCCTCTCTATGAGACTTGAAGTCTTGGGGCCTTTATATAGTGAAGGCTGATTTATTCAATCGGTTAAGGAGATCTTTTCTCCAATTGATTTGGGGATGTTTCCCCCGTTGGATCTTTGATCCAAGGGCTTCTGATTTATAGAAGATAATCTTCTTGTTTTTAACAAGATTGGGAAATCTTTCCATATAGAATTTATTTTGTATTTTGGTGATTTTTAATCACCATTGGATCATTGATCCAACGGTGCTCTGATTTTCAGAGCACAATCTTTCCTGTTTGGAAAGATTGTGACGAATGTTTCCTTAACAGAATCTTACTCTGGTTAATTGATGATTTTTTTAATCATGTTCGTTGGATCTTTGATCCAACGGTTGGGAACATTTAGTTCCAGCGCTAGCGCTCCCGTGCTTTGTACGTGGTGCGCTGCTTAGTATGCAGCGCACTTAGCGCTAGCGCTTACGTGCTTTGCACGTAGTGCGCTGCTTAGAGTGCAGCGCTCTTAGCGCTAGTGCTCATGTGCTTTGCACGTGAGCGCTGCCTCAGAGTCTTTGACTCTCTCAGCACTGGCGCTTCTATGAAGCGTTGTTTCATTTCAAAATTTGAAATTTTGAACAGAATTTTGCTCTGATTGGGGGAAACAATGATCACCATGTTATCATGGAGCACCTTCTCCCATTAGCACTCAGGAATTCCCTCACCGAATCGGTTGGTCTAGTAATCAACGACCTATGTTGTTTTTTCAGAAAGTTATGCGCTAAAACACTGGATGTTGTGACGCTGGAGAAACTAGAAAATTCTATTCCGTTGATACTTTGCAAGTTTGAGCGTATTTTCCCACCGTCATTCTTCGATATCATAATACACCTGACGATTCATCTTGCAACTGAGGCTAACTTAGCCGGACCGGTACAATATCGATGGATGTATCCCGTCGAGAGGTACGTGGAATTTTTCGATTCGCGCAATTTTTAAAATTATTGTTGTCCTGTATGCCCATATTTATTTATTCAACATATTTTCTTTAGGTACCTCTACACTCTTAAAAAGTATATACGCAATAGAAATCGACCAGAGGGTTCTATCATGCAAGGTTATCTTCTAGATGAAGCAACCATATTTTGTTCCCGCTATCTGTACGAGAACATTGAGACGAGACTTAACCGGCCTTAAATAATTAAAGACGGGCCATATGGTAAAGCCGATTATAAGAGGGTGACACTATGTTTATCAACAAGATATACCGGTTTATCTTGCTCAATAGCGCATGTCTTGAAAAAATTAGAGAGTAAGTTTTTTTGGATTAATTGTTATATTTGTGTTTGTGTGTGTATGAAATGATATAATATTAATGTCATAATTTATTGTCGAGAACAGAATTCATTTTAACGAAGTACGTGAGGGGCATCCTGATTGGAATGATGAACGATTGGAAAAATATCATCAGGATAATTTTTGCGATTGGGTTGCAGAACATGTAAGTTATTCGAATAACATGTTATTGCTATCAGTTTTAATCTAAACTTATATCGTTATGTATTTGTCGTAAAATTTGTTTTGTTAGATCTACGATCCGAACTTGTCTGCATCATTAGAGAGTGATTCAAGATGTTTAGCTCAGTTTCCTAGTATGGAGGTTGCGTATTATAAAGGATTCGGTGCCCTTGGATACAAATTCGAAGTTAAGGACATAGAAACATCTAGAACCACTCAAAATAGTGGGATTGCGACGGTAAGATCGAATGGTGTGATTTATTATGGATACTTAAATTGTATACTTAGCATCCAATATCCCGGACGATCAGAACCCTTTTATATATTTCAGTGTACTTGGTACGATACGCGAACCGATACGGATAAGTGGAGAAGCAATCTCGGGACTTGGAAATATGAATATGGATTGACCAGTGTGAACACACTTCGATTTTACGGTCAGGAAGATCCGTTTATCTTTCCTAACCAAGCATTCCAAGTATACTACTCACAGTGTTTGAAGCATCCGGGATAGAGTGTCGTATGCCGTTGGAAACCCAGGGATGTCTACGATGTCCCAGAATTCGAGGACAGCGATGAGAATGAAGAAGAGAGAAGGCTTAGAATGCTCCGACCGTCTATTTCGAAAGATGGGTTGTCTTCGGCTGATCATGAAGTTGCGTGGGTTAGAAATGATATCGATGATGAAATCCAAGTAGATATGTCTAATGCGCCCACGAAACGAAAAAGGTTATCAGTAATGTTATATTATTACTTCACATTTTACGATCTATACATATATAGTCAATGCTTGTAATGATTGTCTAATGCGTCCACGAACCGTTTTATCTAGATTTGATGACGATGACGGGAGCAGAAAGGGGCGGCAGGAGCTCCAGCCGCGGCACCGGCAGAGGCAGAGGCAGAGCGGTTCTGCCGCCCGGAGAGCTGCGTAGGAAGCTTCAGAGGGTCGGTCTTGCACCCCGATCGGAGACCCCTTCTGATGCCTCCTTCCGTGTGGACTTTGCCACACATCCAGGTATATTGCACGCATATTCATTTTGAATATAATATTATAGATATACATACATGTTCATGTCAAAATTACTTACATTGTCAATGTTTGATTGTCTAGCTGTTGGTGATGCGTCCACATCAGGGACAGAGGCCACTCTCGCACCTCCAGGTATGTTTATATATCATATAGTGCATGTATATTGATTTAGAATGCTATATCATAAATATAGATACATTCTATTTGCTCTTACGTACTTACATCTCGGGCTGTAGGTGGTGCCTTCACATCTCCGGCAGAGCCCACCACCGCACCTACGGGTATGTTTATATATCGTATAGTGTATACATGTTGATTTAGAATATTATATTATTGATATACGCATTCTTTTTGCAATTACTTATATAGCTGATATTTGATTGTCTAATTATAGTTGGTGCGTTCTCGTCTGGTGCAGGGGCCACTCCCGTCACTTCCATACCCTTCGCTCAGTCTGCAGGTTTGTATGAATAAATATAAAATATTTATTCATTTTACATATTCTTTAAAAATAAACATGAACTTCATTTAGTTTTATCGATTTTTATTTTCTAGTTGGAGATGCGTCCACGTCCGGGTCACCGGCTGTTCCTCACCGGAGGAACTATCCTCCCGCTCGTGCTGCTGCCCGGCCCAGGCTCGTACTTCTGTCACCGGAGGTATATATCACACTTCAATTTTCGTTAAACCTTGATTTCTTAATACCACTTTGTCTTAATATTGATTGTCTTGATATTTCTTGTAGACGCAGGGCCTCCCCATCCCGAGAGGAGGACTCGAGGCCCAAATCAGTCCCACAGGCTGATACCCGACAGAGCTAGGGGGAGGCAGCATTCCCCCTCTTTTTTACCCCTGATTATCGCTATACCGGCGATTATGCAGAGAGGTTCGCCCGGTATATGGGGGATGAGAGCCGCCTCGTGAAGAACTATCCACTTCACGTTGAGTGGGACGACCAGCACCGGCGCTCATTCGCCCTCTTCTGGGATCAGGCTTGGGTATTAATATATATTTTCATTTGATTTATCCAATATATTTATTATTATCACTTGCAATTTAATAACATTTTTTTGTATTTTCAGTTGGATTGCGATTTTCAGCCTGTACCCGACCCTGATCACCCTGGGAGGGTGCTCGATCTTCACGCTCTGTACTATGGCCTGATGAAGAACATGCAATCGAAGGTCCGATACAATAGGAATGAGCTGAAGATCGACTGCTATCCCCTGTGGATAGCGACCCCCGAAGCAGAGAGAGCGGCTCTCCTACATACTCCGGCATTTGCGAGAGTCGACGTAGATACATGGCCTCTATTGTGCCAATATTTCGACTCTTAGCGCAAACAGATATGTATTTTAAATGTAATTCATTGTTTAGTATATAATTTATTTTTTTGTGTTGCTTAATTAGAAAACTAAATCTGAATGTGTTGTGCAGAAACATGCCGATCAAAATAAAGAGAATATGAAGTCGGGGAAGAGGGGTCGCCCCACTTATACAGGTGGCTCGAGGAATATTACTCGTGCCATAGAGTTATCGGTAAATTACAATAGACTTACTGTGATATAATGTAATATTAAGAGTTATTTTCTAATATATATAAATTTTTGGCGAATTGCAGAGAGCTCAGACCCTGGCGCAGGGTGGTACACCGAGCGTGCTGTCCGCGTATCTTGCCGTCCATGGCATCTCGACAGATCCCGCAACGGGCGAGCTTCGATACCCCGACACCGTTACCCAGGAGTATTGTGTAAGTGTTAATATTTATTCAACCCCTATTTGAAATTTGTGTTTTGAAAGGTTCAAATTTAAATGATACTTATATTTTACTGGTTAATGTGGGTGTAGGAGCGGGTGGTTGAGCAGGCGGAGGCATCGGGGATCAATTTTACTGGACAGAACGATCCGATGCCGCTGACCCCAGTCCTAGACACCGCATACGGAGGGCACCACGGAGGTTGGGAGAGAGGCCGGAGACCGGGTCCTAGCAGGGCCAATATGAGGTTGGACTCCACTCTGGCGGTTACTTCCTCTATCTCCCGTGAGCGACGTTTTGAGCAAGAACTGGACACCTTGAAGGCCATCGTCCAGGAGTTGAAGGAGATGTTGGTATGTATACTGTTTCGCCCAATCAGAGCAAAGCTCTGTTCGAATTCAAAATTCAAAATTTTTGAAGCAACGCTTCAAACCTCGGGCGCAACGCGCCACATGTCAGGCGCTGATACGTCAGTACAGCGCCCAAGAAGACGCGCCCAATCAGAGCAAAGCTCTATTAAAGGAAGCAACGCTTCAGTTGCGATACTGCTGCGCTGCACGACACGTGGCAGCGCAGTTGCGCTGCACGACACGTGGCAGCGCAGTTGCGCTGCACGACACGTGGCAGCGCAGTTGCGCTAGCGCAGTTGCGCTAGTGCTGCGCTGCGCGACACGTGTCAGCGCAGTTGCGCTGCGCTTTGCGCTGCGTGACACGTGTCAGCGCAGTTGCGCTGCGCGACACGTGTCAGCGCAGTTGCGCTGCGCGACACGTGTCAGCGCAGTTGCGCTGCGCTTTGCGCTGTGCGACACGTGTCACGCGCTGGGGCATCTGCACCAAACAGAATTAAATTTCTAAGAAATCTTTTCTGTTCTTGTTAAAACAAGAAGATTTTCTTCTGGAAAGCAGAAGCCCTTGGATCAAAGATCCAACGGTGGGGAAAATTCCCCAAATCACCCAGAGAAGGATCTCCTTAACAAATTTAACTAATTTATGGGCACTATAAAAAGGACCCTAGGCCTCAATTCAAAGGCATAAACATTTTCTTGAAAAAAGTCAAGAGCTTCAAACAGAGAGAACTCTGAGAAAATTCCAAGAAAAAGGTAAAGAACCTTCATGAAATAGAAGAAATTTCTTCTAATAGACCATTGATCTAAAAAACAAGATCAATGATCTTTACATAATAAACAGTGCTTTGCACTTCTTATGAACCTCTGGTTCTTTAAAACAAGAAAAACAATAAAATAAAAAAAATAGTGCTTTGCACTTTTATGAACCTCTGGTTCTTGAAACAAAAAAGAAAAATTTATCTTTTCTTTGATATAATTTAGATCAAGAAATTAAATAGTGCTTTGCACTTCTATTCTTGAATCTAAAAAGATTCTTAGTGCTCTGCACTTACAAACTGCGATGTTGCGCTCCTAAGAGAGCGCCACGTGTCAGCCATAGAACCACTTGCGCCATGCGCTCTTGAAATAGAGCTTTGCTCTGCGCCATTGCGCTTGCGCTCACCAGAGCGCGCCACGTGTCAACAGCGCAGCGCACTGCGCCATTGCGCTTGCGCTCACCAAAGCATGACACGTGTCACCACCATATGAGTTTGCGCTCAGTTCTTAGCGCAAAGCGCCTGACAAGCTAAGTGGGGCACTGTCAGAGTATTTAATGCTCTGTATTAATAAAGAAAAGGGACAGAGCCCAATTAAAAGACCTAACAGGCCTAATAAAAATGCTATGCATTTTAAAAGAGGGAAAAGCCCAAACAAAAAAAATAACTGCTCTGCATAATTTATAAAAGGGCAAAGCCCAATCAAAACAAGAATAATGCAGTGCATTAATAAAAAAGGGGTAAAGCCCTAGCAAAGGCCGAAGACAAAAAATGTTGAAACTGGACTTAGCCCAATTTTGGCCATAAGTCCTTAAATTAAGTTGACTGAGCAAGATTGCTCTCTTAAATCAATTTACTTTGGTTCGAGAGTACATCTCCGAACTCCTCTGACACCTGTCGTTGTAATCCTTCAACGGCGTCAGAGAGGTGACGGGTCCCGACGACCACAAACTGATATTGGACCGAAACGTCCCTAAACTAATGCTGGACCGAAACGTCCCTAAACTAATATCGGACCGAAACGTCCTTAAACTAATATCGGACCGAAACGTCCTTAAACTAATGCCGGACCACCACGTCCCTAAACTGGAATATAGACCGCCACGTCCTTAAACTGGAACATGGACCGAAACGTCCCTAAACTAATGCTGGACCGAAACGTCCCTAAACTAATGCTGGACCGAGACGTCCTTAAACTAATAGCGGACCGAAACGTCCTTAAACTAATATCGGACCGAAACGTCCTTAAACTAATGTCGGACCACCACGTCCTTAAACTGGAATATAGACCGCCACGTCCTTAAACTGGAACATGGACCACTACGTCCCTAAACTGGAACAATAGAGCCTCCAAACGCTCTTTTGCCCTAAACTAATGCTGGACCGAGACGTCCCTAAACTAATATCGGACCGAAACGTCCTTAAACTAATATCGGACCGAAACGTCCTTAAACTAATGTCGGACCACCACGTCCTTAAACTGGAATATAGACCGCCACGTCCTTAAACTGGAACATGGACCACTACGTCCCTAAACTGGAACATGGACCACTACGTCCCTAAACTGGAACAATAGAGCCTCCAAACGCTCTTTTTCCGGATCTAAACGATCCCGTTTAAGTCGATCTTAGCCCCAAAACACGGCTAACGTATCCTTAAACATTCAAACGGACTACAAAATTTCAAATCAATTCTGGTTTGAGGGTACATCTCCGAGCTCCTCTGACACCTGTCGTTGTAATCCTTCAACGACGTCAGAGAGGTGACGAGTCCTGACGGCTATATATTAAATGAATCACTACGTTAAGTTGATCTTAGTCTCAAACAGGACTAACGTATCCTTAACAAACGTTTAAGTTGATCTTAGCCGCAACGCGGCTAATGTATCCTTAAACTAAAAACACCAAACCCAAATCTAAGTAAATACGGATTTGGACTAATCCACGTCCTATGGGCGACGGCATTACTCAGTCTCCGTATACAATTCACGGGCAACCACAAACAAAACAAACACCCACAACACGAAGTGAAATTCTGGAGAAGGAGAAAGTTGTTACCGCGATGCGGTAGCGTAATTAACTGCAGGGGCATGCGCCTGCAGGGAAGAGCGTCCCCACAATCAAAAACCCCTCAAGTGAGGGGGAATCTGACAAAGTCTGCTACATCGGCCGCACCCGTCTAAACCTCCGATATATGGTGCCATAAATCAACTTGGCATCTTCGGAGAGGTGGACGGATAAAACCATATAGCATCTGCCCCGAATCTCAGGCAAGACGTCCTCACGTCGTCGCCGCCTTTCGGAGGGGAACAGATTCTGGCACGCCCGGTGGGACCTTTTCCTCTTTCCACTCCACACTTCGTGTGTCGTCTTCGCGAACTAATCGCGGTTTGTTAATGGTTGCCTTCGGATTTTAAGTTACTAAGATTTGGTCTTTTGCCTGGCGCAGAACTCAAGATTCAATGGCCTTCAACTGCACCAACTGCTCGAAATGCCACTGCAACGGACGCTCCACCTCACCGGGAGGTGTGGCATATGGACCCCAAGTGGCTTCCATCCTCGCTCTGCCGGTAGACCAGGTGACCCAGGCCACCACTGGCCTGTTCTTCGGGACCATGATCCCACCTACAAGCTTCTCTGCACCAATGCCTGCACCGGAAGTGAACAAAAAGTCGGTCTTCGACCGGCTCACTGCCACGACGGCCCCTGTCAACGGGTCGCCCGCTACCAAACCGACAGCCTCTGTGTTCACCAGGCTAAATCAGAACTCTAAATTGGTTGTCCCAAAGAGGGCAACGGCCGCTGCTCCGGAAGACGTTAAGGCGGCTTCTCCCGTCAAAGAGTCAATCTTTTCAAGACTGACGATTCCCGTTCCTGCCCCTACACGAAGATCTGTCTTTGACAGATTGGATATTACCCCGCAAGGAACAACCTCAGTTTTTAAAAGGTTAACACCGGCGGTGCCTCATTCAGACAGGGGGCAAAAAGAAGATGTCTCAATCTCCGAGCTAATCCCAACGGCTCGTCACGCTCGACGTCGCCATTGGCAACGAGTGAGGAAGGCAGGGGGCAACTCTCCCTCAGGGCTAACTCCCCCGGCTCCAATGGTGGAAATCAACGCTGCTGTTCCAACTAGGAACAGCTTTGAACTGCTGAGGAGGGTACGAAAAAACTCTCCTACCGCTACACTGAAGAGATCTCCTCCACCTGCGGGGAGAGTTCCAGAAACAAAGCAAGAACAGCCCCCTCAACGGCTGTCCTCAAGAATTTACAAAGCTTGGAGGAGAGTTCAAGACTCCGTGATAGACACGGATCACTCCCGTCAACGAAAGAAGACGAAGGTGCAAAAACGAAAAGACCGTCCTATTGAACAGCAAGGGACAACGATCGCTAGGGTGCCCACTACAACGGCCCCTTCAACTTCAACGGCCCACAAGAGAAGGAGGCCAGAGAAAACTCCCGCGTCAACGGCAAAAGTTAAAAATGGTGAACCTAAACGCCCCAAGTCACGGGGCATAACAGTTCATACGGTTTACATGGCATCAGGAAAAGAAGATAGCCGCATATCTACAGGTCATCGACCGCTTACCCGATCAGTGACCAAGGCGCAGGAGCAACAGCAAAAGCTCCAAGAAATGATGAACGCTATGGCCGCGCTTACAGGGCCAAAAGAAAACCCTGAAACATCCTCAGATGAGCGCCAGGAGGAAGAAACCGACGCCGAATTCCTTCGTCGGATATTGGAGAAGAAGGACAAAGAGGCTGCTAAACAAGCAGCCAACATACAGCGTATAGGCCTCCTCTTCCAGGACATGATAGGGATGATGATTCAACAAGATCCCCCTGCTGAAGATCCCCCGATCATTCTTGAAGACGATAGGGGAGAGACGTCGAATCCTCCACTGGCTCTATCCACAGCTAAAGAGGATACCATCTCAAAAGCTGATTTGGATGAATACATCGCCCAGCAAATATGGGTGCATCATTCGACTGAAGCGGCCGGTCAGGTCGTAAAAACGGGGCGGCCATACCCAAGTTGGTACGATCAAATCAAGTACCCGCCAGGTTATACAATCCCCAAGTTCCATGTCTACAAGGGGACGGGCAATCCTCATCAGCATGTTGCCCAGTTCAGGGCACTCTGCGGCAATACCGGCGGTGATGACAAGCTTTTACTGCACCAGTTTGTTGGAAGTTTATTAGATACGGCGTTTGAGTGGTACTCTGAACTCCCGAATGACTCTATCAAAACCTTCGCGGAGATGGAGCTACTGTTTACTCAGCGTTTTGCAAGTGCCAGTGAGCGTACCCCGATGACGGCCCTGATTAATGCCAGGGTAAAATCCGGCGAGACGTGGGTTCAGTACGCTATACGATGGCGGAATTTATGGTCGAAGTGCGAGCAACGCATTGAAGAAGCTCCCGCAGTTGGTATGTTTGTGGGAACCCTCGATCCACAAGCAACCATCTTGCAGTTTATGATGTTTTTCAAGCCGACTACCTTCCAAGCCTTGATCGACAAATTAGCACAGATGGATCAGATGGGCCATAAACCTCCTCTTCCAAGGCCGGACTCCCAAAATGACAAAGGGAAGGGAAAAGTGATCGTCGTCGCTAATGCTCAACAACAACAGAGCAACCCGAAGCCAGTGGCTCGTCAAAATAATATGCGCCCGTACGTACCCCTTGAGGATAGGATGGGACGTCCTTATTCCTTTCCCCGCGATAAAACGAAGAGGTTATTCGAGCTAGCGTTGCGCAACAGACTTATAAATCTACCGGATCCAAAACGTCCGTTGCAACCAAGTGACGTCAACGAGCCCAACTACTGTCCTTATCATCGAGTACTAGGCCATCCGATCGAAGATTGCTACGTTTTCAAGAATTGGCTTGAAAACCAATACCGACAGGGCAAGTTCGCGTTATTTGACAAATGGAAGGTGAATCCCCCGCAGCCCCACACCTCTAAAGGGACGAATACGCCGGGGGCAACATGCTCCGTCATTGAAGAAGCTCTTTGGGAGGTTGTATTATCAGCCAAGACAAAGAGGATGCTAAACGATCTTCAGACATGTCCAGCGATCAAGTGGAAGAACCCGCTGGATCCGCAGGTCATTGAAGGGATGTTGAAGCCACATCCAACTCCGAAGACCGATGGTGGTGGCTCAAACACTCGCGATCAGTCGTCAAAATCTTCGAAGAAGAAGAAGAAAAAGAAGTCAAAGAAGCCCGTGAAGCCTGGCGACAAGCGCACGGACTTACAAAAGCAAATTGACGCGCTGGATGAATACAACCAAAAAGCGCGGACTCCCATTACGCTCCAAGAGTTTCTCAATCACGTCTTTCAAGAGGGAGATGAGGGAGAAAGTTCATCGGATGAATCCGAGGAAATGTAGCGAGCTGTCATGTGATCTCCCATTCGATAGCGAACGATGAGGAGACTCCTGGCACTAAAACGCTGGGGGCAGATGCTGAATCAAAAATTCCGGAGCTATCAGTCGAAATGATTGACGCGTTCCTTAACGAAGTTCGACTGAAAAGTAAAGCTGATCGAGAACGCGAGATGGCTATATTTGAAAGGGCCTAGCGCCAGCGACTTGATGAAAAAGCTGAGGCGATCCCGTTGGAGCAAAACACCTTCGCTACCGACAAAAGCCAATTCAAGATAAAGAAAAGGTTTGCTAAGGCCACATCAATGGGCATGAAGCTACCATCCTCTGAAGGAAAAATTACTGATGAAATATAGATGCACCCCTCCTATTGCTTATATCATCAGAAGGTTTCGCATCCCACTCAAGAATGCAAAGCTTTCGATAAATGGTGGCAAGGGTATGTTGCTCGTCAACAACGCTTCAAGCGGGAAAAGCGTAAAACTCGTCGAGAGCAAAGAGATACGACCGAAGAGCTTAAAAGAACTACCGGCGATTGTCGCGTGGTTAACACCGGCGGGTCACAAGTGCCTACATTCGGGAGCGATTCTGATGAGGAGCTGGAACTTGCCCCTCTCTTTAAAGAATCCACTTCGGGAAAAGAAGAAGAGCCGAAGGTCTGCGAAAATATCCGGCTGCGGAATCGGACGCTGCCTGAAAATAACCTCGGACCCTTAAACAGAAAAGATAAAGGGAAAGAAAAGGTCTCTGAAGATATCGTCTTAGATGACCGAGTGGTGGAAGAGCTAGCTGCCAAGGACCCGCCAAAGAAGAATAAGGTGGATTATAATGTCTTGGCGCATCTGAGGAAGCTTCCCTCACAACTCAGCATTCTTGATGCCCTGTTACTATCAAAAGAGGCGAGAGATTCGTTGATTAAGGCGCTACAAAATCCGGACCAGTTCCAAGCCTTCCTGGCCGAAGAAAAGATGAAGAATGAGTTGGAAGAGGTGCACACGGCCGACGTTGCTTTTGGCGATGAAGACCTGCTCCTTGGGACGTGCGAACACAATCGTCCCCTTTATGTCTCAGGATACTGCCATGATATAAAGATAGGCAAAATCCTGATCGATAACGGGTTCTCCGTTAATCTCCTCAACGTGCGAGTGTTGAAGGAAATCTGCATGAGCGTCCAGCACCTTGTGCGGGACAAGATCACCATCTCCGGGTTCGACTCCCAATCGTCAAAGACTCTTGGATCTGTGATATTAACGTTACGCTTCGGGTTGCTCGTCACAGATATTAAATTCCATGTCATAGACGCCAAGACATGTTACAATGCTCTGCTCGGACGACCATGGTTACACGAGTATAATATTATCCCTTCTACACAGCATCAGTGTATGAAATATTGTAAGGATGGTTTCGAGTACACCGTGGCAGGAGAATTGAATCCGTTTTCCGTGAATGAAGTTCGTAAGTATGAAGATGCCAAATACTTCTTGCCGAGTTTCAAAGACACGGAAAGATGTCACCAGCCTGAGAACAAAACTAACGCCACCATCCTTGTCTTCGGCAGCGATACCGAGGAGGAAGAGGATATAACTTATTCGGGTCCGCCCCAATACACCAAGCTGGGACCATCCGTTCCTTCATTGATCTTCGGTAGTGATTCGGAGGATGAAGTTCATGCTGTATTCCCTGCTCGGCTTTCAATACGAGCTTCTGCTGATGAAGAGCGAAGTCTGCAGATAGCCATGGTGCCGTCTAGACACCATAAAGAACTGGATGTACTTAATATCTACAGTGTAGAAGAATTGCGGACATTCTATATCCCTCCTAGGAGAAAGAGAGAGAAAGCAATTTTGCTTTACCGCTCTGAAGAAAATAAAGTAGAGAAAGAGATCTGGCATGGAGCAGATCCAACGCTGGACAGGCTTCAACCCATTCGTCTACCCAGATATTATACGGAAGGTTTGAAAAATCTGCTGAAGCGCCAAGTGATACCCTTCGAACAGACTGTTAGGAAAGCCAAATTCTATGACAGGGTTTGGAACGTCCCCGGAACTCAACACAAGCTACCTAATGGGAGGATGGAAACGATCGGGCTCGGATACATCCGTTCAAAGAAACGACAACTATTAAACAGCTGCTATGTCATATATGGCTTCGATGAAGAAGCAGATGCTCAATGGGAGGACGCCAGTCCTGAGCCAATAAAAGTGCCAGATGCAAAGGAATCCAGTCCATCGTTCGAAGAACAAATGGACAAGCTTAGAAGAGAAGCGGGTCAAAAGGTCCGAGACGACCATAACTGCGAAATGGTCATCTACGAGAAAGCCAGAACGCAACGCCTTCTCCAACAAGCCGTGAAGGATGAAAAGGCTGCTCCCTGTCAACCTGTTATAAAGAAGGGTCAGCGCAAAAGCAGAAATAAGTCGAAAGGCCAAAAAGGCGCTCAACAACAACAAAGCAGGGCTAAGAAGCCACGCAAACGGGAGTCGAGCGCTACTGATCTATCCCTTATGAATAAAATGGGTCGAGCATACTCGTTTCCGCGGGACAAGACGAAGAAGATACTTGACCTTACTCTAAAACATCAGATGCTCACACTGCCGGAGTCTAAACACCCCGAACAAACAGGCGAAGTCTCACACCTAGACTATTGCTCTTATCACCGAGTGGTAGGGCACCCTCTCGAGGACTGTTTCACCTTCAAGAATTGGGTCGAAGATCAATATCAGCTTGGCAAGTTTGCTCTGTCCGACAACTGGAGGGTAGCACCGCCATAAAAGCATGATCCCAAGGCCACGAAAGAAGAACCAGTTCCACATCGGGATTGGAAGCGAATTCGCACCTGTCACATGATTACAATATTAAAAGAAGAGCCCGAGGACATAGATGAGCTCCCTTGGTGCTTCGAATACAGCAGCGACGAGATAATCTCAGAATTCCCACCAGCACCAAAAGAACTGGAAGATGGAATCCATACCACTGCAGATAACCTCAAGAAGATTGAGTTGGGGATGGTAAACGATCCACGACCGACATTCATCAGTGAGTTACTATCTGAAGAAAGGGTAGCTGCGTTAAAGGATGTGCTTCTGCAGCATAGAGATTGCTTTGCGTGGAACTATTCCGAAATGCCGGGACTAGATCCAGAAAGCGCTGTGCATAAATTGGCAATATCCCCAAGCATCAAGCTAGTCAAACAGGCGCCGAGGAGAATGCGGCTCGAGCTTGAAATGAGTATCAATGCTGAAGTCAAAAAGCTGATCGACTCTGGCTTCATCCAGGAGGTTCAATATCGGGAGTGGATCGCCAACATCGTCCCAGTGATGAAGAAAAATGGGGCAGTGCGTATATGCGTAGACTTCCGAGATCTTAAAAAAGCTTGTCCGAAGGACGATTTTCCAGTGCCAGTCACCGAACTGATGATAGACAACACGTCCACTCATGAGGTTTTCTCTTTTATGGACGGCTCGTCAGGGTATAACCAGATAAAAATGCATCCAGAAGACCAGAAGCACACAGCCTTCAGGACCCCTTTAGGAATATTCTGTTACAAGGTGATGCCCTTCGGTCTAAAGAACGCCGGTGCCACCTACCAAAGGGCCATGACGAAGACCTTCGACGACCTTATACACGAAATCGTCGAATGCTATATCGATGATCTCGTGGTTAAAAGCAAATCATATGAGGAACATCTCGAGCATCTGAAGACCGTATTTCAATGCCTTCGACAATACAACTTGAAAATGAACCCGCTCAAGTGTGCATTTGGAGTTTCCTCAGGCAAATTCCTGGGATTCATTGTTCGACACCGAGGTATTGAAATAGATCCGTCAAAGATTAAAGCGATCATGGAAATGCCTCCGCCGAGAACTGTCAAACAGCTGCGGTCTCTCCAAGGGAAGCTCGCATACATACGGCGATTTATAGCCAACCTTTCAGGCAAGTGCCGTCCCTATAGCCACCTGATGAAGAAGGGAACCCCGTTTGTCTGGGATCAAAAATGCCAAAATGCACTAGACGAGATCCAGCAATACTTGCAGAACCCGCCGGTATTGGCTGCTCCGGTCAAGGGAAAACCCCTCATTCTTTATACGACCGCCCTCGAAGGCTCCTTAGGCGCATTATAGGCCCAAGAGAACGATCAAGGAAAGGAAAGAGCACTCTACTACTTAAGTCGAGTTCTGCTGGGGGCAGAAAGCAACTACTCCCCCATTGAAAAACATTGCCTGGCGTTGATCTTTGCGATAACAAAGCTCAGGCACGCGTTGGCGCATGAAGTCCGTCTCATTTCAAAGGTGGACCCCCTTAAATACTTGATGTCAAAAGCCATATTGACGGGACGACTCGCTAAATGGACCTTACTCTTGATGGAGTTTTCAATAACGTATCAACCTCTCAAGGCAGTGAAAGGCCAGGCCATCGCCGACTTCCTCGCTGAGCATCCGATACCGGTCGACTCTCCTTTAAACTGCGATCTTCCAGACGAACATGCATTTGATGCGATCGACGGTGATAATACCCGATGGGAGCTTTATTTCGACGGAGCTTCTTCCGTGAAGAACCGCAAACAAAGTACCCCTATAATCAAATCGGGGGTAGGAATCATCTTTGTAACTCCACAAGGAGGGATAATGCGCTTCGCTTTCTCCTTAACAGAGCCAAGGACAAACAACGAAGCCGAATACGAAGCTTTGATAGCAGGCCTCGAGATCGCTATTGACATGGGAATTGAAGACCTCCTCATATACGGGGATTCTCAACTGGTCGTTAGTCAAGTAAACGGCGACTACCAAACGTGCAAACCGGAGTTGGTGAAGTACGGTGAAAAGGTGCAACAACTGTTGACCCAAATTCCCTCCTATACTTTGGAGAACATACCGCGTGCGGAAAACAGCAAAGCGGACGCACTGGCCAAACTCGCTAAAGAATTGGCTGACGAGAACCTCGATGACGTTAGAATCGTGGTACAAAGCCGTCGAGTTCTTGCCCCAGCAGAAATATCTCCGGAATCATCCGAAGAAAAAGGAGCGAACGAGCAGACAACCCTGCAAGTAAAAGATTGGGAAAATACCGAGGATTGGAGAGAAATCTTCATAGATTACTTCAAGTCCTACCGAATGCCTGAAGAAGCGTCCACAAGACATTAGCTCGTGAAACGAGCCCTGTCTTTCGCCTTCGTCAACGATACTCTGTACAAGAGGTCATTTGATTCTTTGTGGCTGAGATGCTTAGGACCTGATGAAGCGAAAAGGGTCGTCCAGGAAGTTCACGACGAACTCTGCGGTTCTCATCAAGCAGGCCCAAAGATGAAGTTGAAAATCAAACGGATGGGCTACTGCTGGCCCACGATGATTTAGGACTGCATCGAATATGCGAAGCAATGCCACTCATGCCAGATTCATGGGGACTTCATCCACCAGCACCCAAATCCACTACATCCAACGGTGGCTAGCTGGCCATTCGAAATGTGGGGGACTGACATAGTTGGCCCTATCGAACCAGCATCGTCTAGGGGACATCGTTTCATCCTGGCGACGACTGACTACTTCTCTAAATGGGCAGAAGCAGTACCGTTAAGAGAGGTGAAGACGGAAAATATCCTCCACTTCTTCAAGACGCATGTCATATATCGGTTTAGAACTCCGCGACGGATCATCTCCGATAACGGGCCAGCTTACAGAAGCCACAAGATCAGTCGCTTCGCGCAACAGCATAATATAGAATGGAGATATTCCTCGGTTTATAATCCGCGAGCCAATGGACTAGCTGAAGCCTTCAACAAGACCTTGACAAAAATCATAAAGAAAACGGTGTCTCGAAATAAGAAAGATTGGCACGAAAGACTGCAAGAAGCTCTTTGGGCATATCGAACTACATTCAAGACGGCTACGAACACAACTCCGTACGCGTTGGTGTTCGGTACAGAAGCAGTACTCCTCCTCGAGATAGAGTTACCCTCTCTATGAGTGGCAGTCCACTACGAGCTGACGGACGAAGAAAATGCTCATCTTCGGCTTGAGGAGCTTGACGTCCTTGATGAAACCCGGCTCATAGTGCAGCAAAGTCTGGAAGCTTATAAAGCAAAAATGACGCGCTCATACGAAAGATTGACCCGACCGAGGACATTCCGCCAAGGCGAACTCGTGCTAGTGGTCAAAAGGCCTATGATCCCCAATCGCGCCAAGCGGGGAAAATTCGAGCCAAACTATGAAGGCCCGTACATCATAGATAAAGTTTACCAGGGTGGGGCCTATCTACTCATGGACATGCACAGTGAAAGGCCTTTCAGGCCGATAAACGGTCGCTTCCTAAAGAAATACTACGCTTAATGTGCCACAGCCTAGGTCAATGATAGATGACGACGACTATGTCCACTCGCTATCTTCCTAAGCTCAAGCTTTATAAAAAGTAGCCGGCCTTCTCCATGACGGACCGAAATGTCCTTAAACTAACAACGGACCGAAACGTCCTTAAACTAACGACGGACCGAAATGTCCTTAAACTAATAGCAGAACGAAACGTCTTTAAACTACTACCGCAGCATCTTTTAGGCTGACGAGATATAAAAAAAACATATGAAAATAAAATAAAATAAAATAAAACGGTATGTCCATAAGCAAAAAGGGCACGGATGAAAACCCGAGAGGGCTCCGTGAGTAAAAACAGCAGGGCTACCGGCGAGTGTTCGTGAAAACCTGAAAGGGCGCGACCTCGTAAAAAATATATAAAAAATAAAAAAAAAACGGTACGTCCATGAGCAAAATGGGCACGGATGAAAACTCGAAAGGGCTCCGTGAGTAAAAACAGTAGGGCTACCGGCGAGTGTTTGTGAAAACCCGAAAGGGCGCAACCTCGTTAAAAGACACTTATAGGGTCCTCTCGACCTTGTAAGGAGAAACCACCCGCGTGAGATCCTTACGACTCACAAGGAAGCAACACACTTAGGGATCCCCACGATTCCTAAGGAGAAAATACACTTGCGAGATCCTCACGACTCGTAAGGAGAACTCTCTTATGGGACCCTCACGGCTCATAAGAGTTGAAAGTCTTAAGTTACAGAGACCTAAACCTGTGCTTAAGCAACCCCCACAACCTTCGATATTGCTCTACAAGTGGCTCAATATTGACCCTTGTATACAATCCATGGGCGCGAATAAACATTTCCCTAACCAAGTCCCTTCCGTGGCTGGGGATATGTTCACATGACCCTTGTAGGTCCTCTCGACCTTGTAAGGAGAAACCACCCGCGTGAGATCCTTACGACTCACAAGGAAGCAACACACTTAGGGATCCCCATGATTCCTAAGGAGAAAATACGCCTACAAGATCCTCACGACTTGTAGGGAGAAATACCTTTGTGAGACCCTTACGGCTCATGAAGTTAAAAGCCTTAGTCGACAGCGCCTTAACCTTGGTCGCTAAGCTACCTTTGTTCGACATTGACAGAGGCAGATGATGATTCGCTCCTGGTAATATCCCAGTTGTAGCGGTGCTGATGCCGAAATCGGTTTACAGCGAAAAGCCAATAGGCCGCACATGCATACGAAATAGCCGAAATGATAGGGCAACTTGCAATAAAAAGCAACAAGTAAAAATGTATGCATGCAAAATAGCCGAAATGATTGGGCAACTCGCAATAAAAAGCAGCGAGTAAAAATAAAATAAATAGCCGAAATGATTGGGCGCCGCGAAAAATAGCCGAAATGATTGGGCAATCGCGACCTTCGCGATATAAAAGCTGAAATGATAGAGCATCGCGGAGATAAAACAAAAAAAAATGATGATAAAACTTTGGCCCTACAGTTAAGATCACATCGATCCCTGTATACAATCCAAGGGCGTAAACAAAGAGGGAACCATACCTTCCCAACAGGCTCCGCCAGAAGACGAAGCCAAATCTCGACGGTTCAGTCCAACTCCGAAGAAACCAGTATCTTCATCAAATTCCTCGACTCACGGATACAAACACTCCTTGACAAGAGCCTCCTGATCCGTGTCGACTCGCAGAGCCACCAGTGCCTCCGTGGGAATCCTCGACTCGTTTCAAACCCCAAGGAAACAAATAATCCTTGGCGCTTGGGAAACAAATAATCCCTAGCAAACTCCTCGACTCACGGATACAAACACTCCTTGACGAGAGCCTCCTGATCCGTGTCGACTCGCAGAGCCACCAGTGCCTCCGTGGGAATCCTCGACTCGTTTCAAACCCCAAGGAAACAAATAATCCTTGGCCCTTGGGAAACAAATAATCCCTAGCAAACTCCTCGACTCACGGATACAAACACTCCTTGACGAGAGCCTCCTGATCCGTGTCGACTCGCAGAGCCAGCAGTGCCTCCGTGGGAATCCTCGACTCGTTTCAAACCCCAAGGAAACAAATAATCCTTGGCGCTTGGGAAACAAATAATCCCTAGCAAACTCCTCGACTCATGGATACAAACACTCCTTGACGAGAGCCTCCTGATCCGCGTCGACTCGCAGAGCCACCAGTGCCTCCGTGGGAATCCTCGACTCGTTTCAAACCCCAAGGAAACAAATAATCCTTAGTGCTTGGGAAACAAATAATCCCTAGTAAACTCGTCGACTCACGGATACTAACACTCCTTGACGAGAGCCTCCTGATCCGCGTCGACTCGCAGAGCCACCAGTGCCTCCGTGGGAATCCTCGACTCGTTTCAAACCCCAAGGAAACAAATAATCCTTGGCGCTTGGGAAACAAATAATCCTTAGCAAACTCCTCGACTCACAGATACAAACACTCCTTGACGAGAGCCTCCTGATCCGCGTAGACTCGCAGAGCCACCAGTGCCTCCGTGGGAATCCTCGACTCGTTTCAAACCCCAAAGAAACAAATAATCCTTGGCGCTTCGGAAACAAATAATCCCTAGCAAACTCCTCGACTCATGGATACAAACACTCCTTGATGAGAGCCTCCTGATCCGCGTCGACTCGCAGAGCCACCAGTGCCTCCGTGGGAATCCTCGACTCGTTTCAAACCCCAAAGAAACAAATAATCCTTGGCGCTTAGGAAACAAATAATCCCTAGCAAACTCCTCGACTCATGAATACAAACACTCCTTGATGAGAGCCTCCTGATCCGCGTCGACTCGCAGAGCAACCAGTGCCTCCGTGGGAAATTCTCGACTCGTTTCAAACCACAAGGAAATAAATAATCCTTGGCGCTTGGGAAACAAATAATCCCTAGCAAACTCCTCAACTCACGGATACAAACACTCCTTGACGAGAGCCTCCTGATTCGCGTCGGCTCGCAGAGAAACTAGTGTCTCTGCGGGAAATTCCCGATTCGTCTCAACATGCAAATGAAGCCTCAGGCAGCAGGGACTAAAAAAAACTTGCTTCCTGAACAATGGGACCCTGCAAGTCAATCCAAAATGGTCTCTTGCATACTATTCACGGGTCTCACTCTCCAAAGTCGAATTTCGACGAGGAGGGAAACAACCGCTTGTGGGTCCTCTCGACTCGTAAGAGGGAAAAATTCTCTTATAGGATCCTTACGACTTGTAAGAGAAAACCACACTTAGGAATCCTCACGATTCCTAAGGAGAAAGCCTACCTACAAGATCCTCTCGATCCGTAGGGAGAAAATTCTCTATGAGACCTTCACGGCTTATGGAGTTGAAAAGTCTTAGGCAGCAGATCTAAACCTGTGGCCTAAGCCATCGCTAATTCTTAGGAAAGTCAAGATGCGTGCCCTACTATCCGTCAACCATGTTCGCTAGGGTGACATGCTGATAATAAAAGAAGGAAAAGACAAAAAATGACACATTACAAAAAAGGTGTATCTTTTATTCATGAACTTGATTGGATACAGGATACATTATGTCAAAGAATAAAAAAATATATATATACATTTTCTTATCCATAAGTACAAACGATACAAAAATGGATAGCTACTGAGGAGGAAGTGTATTTAGTAAGTTCACAAGCTGCTCTCGCACTTCCTTCAGCGCTTCCTCTCGAGTGACAGCCGCGGCCACCTCCGTCTCCACCTGGGCCCGCTGCTGCAAGAAGGATGAAAGTTGCTCCTCCACCGCCTTCTGGGCTGCTTCCTGGCTGGGTGCAGTTCGCTCGACAACGTCAAGTTTTTGCCTCAATGATAACCCTTCGGAGAGATATTGCAGAAGGCCCTCAAAGATAACCTTCAGCCGTGCGGCGTTGGCCTTCACCCGAGCATGCAGTTGAGCAGACTTGCTCGAAGTCTCACCACGCTCCTTACGCCTTGAAATGACTTCTTGTTCGAGATGGCGGAAGTAAGGAGCGCTCTGCTCAATCCACGCTGTCCTTTGATTACTGGCAGCCACGGTCTCGGGAGCGGGACGCAGCGACTCCAACTGATATAGGCGACCCTCGATCTCCTTACAATGGTTAACCCAGGATGCAATGATGCCCTCATCGTGAAAGTTCACGAGTATTGCTAGCATCAGGTTAACCACCATAGCGAAGTCTGCAGCAGATGTAGGAGTTTCAACGTCGAGTTCTTCGACATAGTCACTCAACATGCGCAGACTATTCGCTGCGCCTTTTGAAGACAAACTCCTCAGATAAGGACCAGCTGGCATTGTGATGCGAGGTTCGAAGGACGCCGAAGCCAGGACGACAGCTGAAAGAAACAGGATGCGATCAGATAACAGTACAGAAAATAAAGAGAGGAAAGTTACCAATATGATGGTCATTATACCAGTTGAGACAGGTGATAAGGTCGGAAGGGCTGGTGGCGCAGCTGATCTTCTATCCTCTCCTTCAATCTGTAGCACTGCAGTTGAGATAAGGAAAGGAGTTTAGAGGTAATTCCATCAATAAGAAAAAAGAGAGGAAGGATGTCAACGGAAATCATACTCACCAACGCTACCAGAGGAAGAAGCAAGCTCAGATGGGAAGGAAAAGTATGGGAGCAACATCTGATATACATGATCAAAAAGCACTCCTGAAAAACACAACAGTGTGACTTTAGTACACGAATTATATGTCTGGAAAACAAGATTAATAAATCGTAAACACATACCTTCCAACATCTTCGAGGGTATGAGAGAGGGTTGAGAGGTGACTACCGCCAAGGCAGTCGTTGAAGGCGCTCCCTCGAGCAGTGGGGCATCGGCGCTGGCTGCACCTGCATCACGAAAAGGTGAACTTGTCAGAAAAGATTGTAAAGTAAAGAAAAACAGCCACTTGGGGTTTACCTGAGGAGCTCCCGGCTGAAACGGAGGCGACTCCCTCCTCTATCGACATGGGACCACCACCCGTGGCCTCGTCACCCGACTCGATGGGGAACGTCGTCGTGCTCGCAAGACCTGGAGACGGCGGAGGGCCATGGACGGGAAGGGCTATGATTGGAGTATTGCCGGATTCCAGAGAAGGAGCGGTTGGCTCATCCTCGGGAATCATGGCCACCTCACCCACTACTCTCTCAGGTTCAGTAGTTGCGGTTGTATCGTCCACCGTCGCCGGGGGATCGCCGGCCTCGAGCGCCTCATCCGCCACCACCCTGGACTCAGTTATAATGATCATATCATCTGCCACCACTTCAGGTTCGGCATCAATAACCTTCTCGGCGGTAGGCCTCTCGACCTCCACTTCAGGCTCCAAAGCCACAACGACATTGCCCACCGTCGGCTCGAGTTCGGCAGGTACCGCCTCCTCTGTTTCTTTGGGATGAACGGTTTCCGTCTCCCTCTCGATCGGACTTGGCCCTGCAAGATAAGAGATATAAGGACCAATGACATTAAAATCCTTATAACGAAAACTCTGAGAGAAACATTACCTGAAGTGGATTTACCGTTTGCGCTCCGAACTGCGCGCGCCACCTCTCTGCGGGCAGTGGATAGGGCGATAGGGGCCTCTTCGGATGGAGTATCAGCGCGAGGGACAGTGCTGGGACCCGCTCCCATAGCCAAGGCAGCCCTGTATGCCTTCGCCTCACGCCTCAGCCTCTTCCTTTCCTCCCGGGCTGTCGCGATAGACCTTTGTGACGCCTCCTTCAAGGCGTCATCATCCTCGTTCAGGGATGCCTCCAGAGCCTTTAAGGCATCTCTCATCGGCTCTTCAAGACGAACCTCCTGCGGTGGCCCAGAGGAAGCAGGAATATCGGCGACTGGCGGAACATTTGTGTCGCTTGGTGGGAATGGCATTGAGGTTTCTGCAATAAAAAGAGAGAGGTTAGATCGACTATAATACAAGGGAGATGGAGACTTGATGAATTAAAACTTACTAAGGCCCATAGACGCTCTAAGACGTTCCTCCTCTTGGAAAGTCTTCAAAGAAGCGGCAATGGCTTCTTCATCAGTGATGCCTGTTGAAAGAAAGGAGAGAAAAGCGTTAATCAAGGGCGATAAGGAAGATATGATGTAATAAAGAAAATGTGACTAGTAGTTACCTGACTGCGCAAGCTTAGCTAACCACGCGTCACGCCTCGCCAACCATGCCGAAGCTTTGAGAGCAGCCTCCAAGTCTGTATCGTCCGGCGGCGGCATCACTAATCCTGCGTTAATCCCATATTCGAGCAGACCTTTAGCATAGGGAGCATGGGGTTCCTGGCCGAACACGACGTCCGCAGCGAAGAGCGACTTCTTTTTCTTTTGCCTTCCGACCCTAGGCTCGCGGGGGATCGACTTCCGCTTAGCAGCCACTTTGGGACGACGGGTCCCGATGTCCGCACCCACGCCAGACTCTGGCGAGGGTACAACCACTGTCTCCACTGGAGCACAGGGTGCGAGAGGTGCATCTGCGATATCAGGGAGCGGCAGCTCACGTGGAGGACTTTGCGCACGTGATGGTCTGCCCCCGGCATCTTTTAGAGGAGGAGCCACCAGGATCCTTGGCGCTAAGGGAGTGTTACGGTTGGTGCCGGGGGGTACTTCTTTACGATCGATCAACACTCGCCTCTCTTCCTTTATAACATCCCCCGTCGCATGATTGTACCACTCTTTATATACATTAAGGAGTCGTGGAGCACAGGCCGGCGTGCTGATGAAAAAACGAGAACCCGTGTGTAAGTCCATATTGCGACCCCCGGTGCTTACGGGGAGGCGGAAACGGTATAAAAAACAAATTTTTATCGCAAGAGGCAACATGGACTAAACAAGGTCGGGATCGTGTCTAAACTAAACTAGCAACTACGCTAAGGGAGTTAGCTACTCGGATGAAGGTTATACCTAAACTTGAACTCCTTCTTCTTCAAGACTTGTAGAGGTTGATGGTTCTCTTCTTGTCGCCTTCTTCCGTCGAAGATGGATCCACCTCGAAGGTTCGACCTTTGGGCTCTTCCTCGATCTTTGAGTGAACTAGGGTTTCCGGCTTGCTAAACCTTGAACCTAGAATGAGTAGAGAGTGACTAGGGGTTGCTTTTCTTTTAAAAGAGAAGGATTCTCAACACATGAGAAGGGTTCTCTTTTGCTAGAGGAAGAAGAAGATGAAGAGAGGAGAGAGAAGCTAAATGAGATAATGAGATATCTTTTTCTTTCTAGCAACCATAATGCCAAAAGAAAAACAATTATCTAAATAATAATAATTCAAAATAAGAATAGTTGATGGTAATTTGGAATGACCACTATCATGCTTCTTTAAATGAAATGTAAGCATGAATCAAGGAGGATCTTTCAAAGCATGATGGTGGTCAATATTCAACCATGGTCAACAAGTCAACCATTGTCAACAAGTCAACAAAATCAACCATAACAAAATTCTCATTTAATTACTATTATTAATAGATAATCCATAAATCCATTAGGGTTTGGAAAATGAAGACTGTCAACTGTGCATACGCACCCGTTCTGAAACCCTAATGAAAAACCTCATCCTCCGCCTCAAGCAACTGTGCATACACACCTGCATTCTCGTTCCGAGGAACAAGAATACCAAGATATAAAAGCAACCCCAAAACCTATACCAGCATCCGGCTCAAACCAGAGCCTGCCAGTATAATCCGTCCGGACTCCAAACGTGCACAAGTGCGCGGATGAGAACGAACCCTGTCGCAAAACCATGCGACCTCTACTCTGTTTTGCCCAGAGGCGAATACCCTCTGTGTGGGACTCTAAAGACTCGACACTACGCTGGCAGTGGGTTTAACCACAGACCGCAAGCGGCACTAGCTGTGCATAACGGTCCCCAGGTAGATGTCGACAAGAAGGCTGACGAGGTGAAACCCCATCTGAACTCCTACTGAGTCTGAATGTGACATTCTCCGTACAGTCTGGTCTGTTCGTCTGATACATCGCATGTCGGGCCTAGGGGGAGGTAAAACGTCAGTCCCCCAATAGCGGTACAAGTCGTGTCGGAGTGAAGCCCAAAACACCCTGAGATAACACTGGAAACCTACCAGTATATCTCGCTTGCCCTGGCCAGGGACTACTCGTGTAATGGCTCTCCTAGACACAGCGCGATGTCAACCCCCAATACCGGGAGAGACGAATCCTGTCTAACCGTCACTGCCTCCAAGTGCTTCGGGACTGCACCCAATCACCACCTGTTTGCACGACTCCTTTGAGCCGTGGTAGGGTAGTGATCAAAGTGCAGTGGGAACACACTCGAGGCGAAGTGCCAGTGTCAAGTCAGCGGACTAAGCTGTACTCATGTCACCTAGGAACTGATAACTGACGATAGGTATAATACCAACCTTTCAGTTCCCGACGAGTCTTGTCCAGTGTACCCGTAACCTAACGGGCACCCGTATACTATCTCCAGTACGACATACTGATGGCTGCGGGACAGACCATCTCCCACACTGGGATGAGAAGCGCATACGCTAGTCTACTCCGGAGTATCGATGCCCTGGCTCGATAGTCCTGCGACTAGGGACCTGTATAAGGATGTGCTTATAGATTACCCAGCCCCCACTAGTGTGACTGCCATCACAACGCTGGTAATCAAGCAAAGATCCTAAGGGCTCCACTAATGCGTATAGGTGATATCGCAAAATAAACACATGTACACATTGAAGTAGAAACAAACCAAGTAGCATACTACTATATTGAGCAAGATTGTTTATACAAGGTGAATATTCCAAGCTTCCATCAAGTAATATACAAACTAGTATGATACAGTAATGGCCTCTAGAGCATATACACTAACAATCTCCCACTTGCACTAAGGCCATGAACTGGCGTACCGAAGACCTATCATCTCGATCAGCCGCTCGAACTGAGTCTGGGGTAAGGCCTTGGTGAATGGATCTGCAGTGTTCTCTTCTGAAGCAACCCTCCGAACCTCGATCTCCTTGCGATCCACGATCTCCCTGATCAGGTGATACCGCCTTAAGATGTGCCTGGATCTCTGATGGGACCTGGGTTCCTTCGCTAAAGCTATAGCCCCGTTGTTATCGCAATACAGAGGTATTGGGTCAACAATGGACGGAACCACCTGAAGTTCTTTCAAGAACTTCCTCATCCAGACAGCTTCTTTTGCGGCATCAGATGCAGCGATGTATTCCGCTTCCATAGTCGAGTCTGCAACGGTTTCCTGTTTGGAACTCTTCCAACACACCGTCCCTCCATTGAGGGTAAAGACAAAACCCGACATGGACTTGGAATCATCCTTGTCACTCTGGAAGCTGGAGTCAGCAAAGGCCTCGATCTGGAGGTCTTTTCCGCCATACACCAAGAACATCTCCTTAGTCCTCCTCAGGTACTTGAGAATGTTCTTTACTGCTATCTAGTGTTTCTCCCCAGGGTTTGACTGATACCGGCTTACCACACTCAGTGCATAAGCTACATCCGGTCTGGTACATAACATCGCATACATTATAGAGCCTACCGCAGAAGCGTAGGGTATAATAGACATGCGATCCCTCTCCAAATCAGTCTTGGGAGACATCTCTTTAGAGAGGGTGATCCCGTGACAAGCCGGTAGGTTACCGCGCTTGGAATCTTCCATACTGAATCTTTTCAGTACGGTGTCGATGTACCTGGACTGTGAAAGTCCTAATATCCTCTTGGATCTATCACGATGGATCCGGATCCCCAGGATGTATGAGGCATCACCCAGGTCTTTCATGGAGAACCTGTGTGACAAGAACCCCTTGACAGATTGTAGCATAGGAATGTCATTTCCTATTAAGAGAATGTCATCCACGTATAAAACGAGGAATACTACAGTTCTCGCTACAAATCTACTATAGATGCATGGTTCATCTGGATTTTTGATAAAGCCAAATTCCTTGACCGTTTCATCAAAACAGATGTTCCAACTCCGCGATGCCTGCTTTAGTCCATAGATGGACTTAAGCAACTTGCACACCTTTCCGCTGCTCCCACTCTGAATGAAACCCTCTGACTGATCCATATAGACACACTCCTCTAAATTTCCATTTAGAAAAGCGGTTTTTACGTCCATCTGCCAAATCTCATAATCGTGGAAGGCAGCAATGGCAAGAAGGATCCGAATGGATTTCAGTATAGCCACTGGAGAAAAGGTTTCGTCATAGTCCAAGCCAGGTCTTTGACGGAAACCCTTTGCTACAAGTCTAGCTTTATAGGTCTCAACCTGTCCATCTACACCAATCTTCCTTTTGAAGATCCACTTGCATCCTACGGGTTTTACCCCGTCTGGAGCAATGTCCAACGTCCATACTTTGTTGGTGTACATGGACTCCATTTCGGTCCGCATTGCATCCAGCCATTTTACATAGTCAACTCTCTGAACGGCCTGTTGGAAGCTAGTAGGCTCGTCATAATCTATGACGCAATCCTCTCTATCCCCGTCTATGAGAAAACCGTAGTATCTCTCGGGCGGATGAGACTGCCTACTACTTCTGCGGAGCGGCGTAGGAATGTCCTGTTCATTTGAACCCTCTGGTTCTACTAAGCTTTCAGTAATAGCTCGTGGTTCTGGAATTTCTTCCAGTTCTACTATGCTCCCACTTATCTGGTTTTCCAAAAACTCAGTTTCCAAGAAGTAGGCATGACGAGAAATAAGAACTTTTTGTTCCTCTTCACAGTAGAAGAAATATCCCTTAGAGTTCTTTGGATATCCCACGAACTTACACTGTACTGAGCGTGCCTCGAGCTTGTCCGCATGCTGCTTTTTAACAAAAGCTGGACATCCCCAAGTCTTGATGTGACTGAGATGGGGCCTCTTCCCACACCACATCTCATATGGTGTAGTAGGCACAGTCTTAGTAGGAACTCGGTTCAATAGGTACGCAGCTGATTCTAGTGCATACCCCCAGAATGATCGCGGTAACTCAGCGTTACTCATCATGGACCGTACCATATCCAATAGGGTCCGGTTCCGTCTCTCCGATACACCGTTATGCTGCAGAGTGTATGGAGGAGTAAGCTGAGAGAGAAGCCCATTCTCTTTTAAGTAATTCAGGAACTCGGCACTTAAGTATTCTCCACCTCGATCCGATCTTAGAATCTTGATACTTTTGCCGGTTTGTTTTTCTACTTCATTCTTAAATTCCTGGAATTTTTCAAAAGATTCTGACTTATGTTTCATTAAGAAGACATAACCGTATCTTGAAAAATCATCCGTAAAAGTAATGAAGTAAGAATAACCGCTTCGCGCATGTGTAGACATTGGACCGCACACGTCGCTGTGTACGAGTCCCAAGAGCTCGCTTGCTCTTACTCCGTGTCCAGTGAACGGAGTCTTTGTCATCTTTCCTTTGAGACAGGATTGACAAGTGGCATATGATTGATATTCGAACGGATCCAAATATCCTTCTGTATGTAACTTAGTCAACCTTCTCTCATTGATGTGACCCAGTCTACAATGCCATAAGAAAGTCTGATTGATATCTGGAGACTTTCTTTTGTGTGTATTCTGGACATTGAAAATCTGTGGTTGGTTTAATACGTATATACCATTGCTCAATGTACCTGACCCAATCAGAACTTGATTAAGGTGAATGTTTACAACATTACTTACAAACGCAAATTCATAACCTTCTTTAGAAACCAAAGATACAGAAATGATATTACAAGTTGCGTTGGGTACAAAAAAGCAATTACGCAAAACCAAAACATGCCCATCTGACATTCCCAGGTGATAGTCCCCCACGGCTTTAGCATCCATGCTAGCTCCGTTCGCAACTCTGAGGGTCATGTCACCTTCCTTCAAAAACCTATGGTTTCTCGACGCCTGCAAAGAATTACAGATATGAGATCCTGATCCGGTATCCAATACCCAGGAAGTAGAGTTTATAGAAAGACAGTTTTCAATAACATACATACCTGAAGCTGAAGCTGCAACCTGCTTCAGTTCCTGTGTCTTGGCTTTCCAAGCCCTGCAATCTTTCTTCCAGTGTCCACTCTTATGACAATAGAAGCACTCTTCCTTTCCAACAAGCTTCCCCGCAATCTTTGTTGCCTTTTCCTTTCCCTTCGCACCCACTTTACTAACACCGCCTCTTGGTTTGGCGGGGGCTTTCTTCATCTTTCCCTTGGCTTTCGCCTTGGACCTAGAGGAAGAAGATCCTCCTACAAACAAAGCGGGTGTTTCCCTACCCTTCTGTAGGGTGCCCTCTGCGCTCCTCAGCAGGTTGAGGAGTTCTGAAAGTTCAACTTCCTTTTCTTGCAAGTTGAAGTTCAGTATGAACTGGGCGTAAGTGGATGGAAGGGACTGGAGAATTATATCCGTATAGAGTTCACTGTCCAACGTGGTCCCAAGTTCCGCGAGCTCCTCAGTGTAGCCAATCATCTTAAGCACGTGGTCCGCTACCGATGATCCGACGGCCAACTTTGTCGAAAATAACTTCTTCGACACTTCGTATCTTGCGATACGAGACTGCTCTCCATACAGTTCTTTTGTATGAAGAAATATGGATTCAAATCCATATTCTCGTGCCTCCTCTGATGGTCGTTGTCCATCGAGGCAAGTACGAGGCATCTGGCCTTCGCGCTGTCAATCTCCCAAGTCTTACGGATTTCCTTATCCGCGACGCTGGAGGTGGGACCTGGGACGGGGGGAGCTTTGGTGGTAAGAAGATACCCCAGCTTGTCGTAAGAGATTGCCAATTTGACATTCCTGAGCCAATCTTTGTAGTTTGGCCCTGTCAATATGTTTTTATCTAGAAGTAACTTAAGTCCAGTCATTTCGAATTTGGTCGCTGCAGGGGGGAGAGAAGAAACACTTTAGCACGATGCTCTTGCAAGTTTAGAATGGTTTTTAATTTGTCTAAACAGGATGGCTCCCAATGTCTCTCGAATCCCTCCTCAAACCACAAAGGAAGAATTAGCCGGGATCAATCCCACCGTACAATACTTGCTTAACCGTTCAGCCAGGCCAGTGTCGGTACTTCGAGGGAGGTTTTCCAACGCTTTCGCGAAGTTCCTTAATTTAAGAACCTCTTTTCCCTGGGGGCGTAGCCCCGCTAACACCTTTCTAGGCACCTACTAGGTTTATAGCATTGATCGTTTAGTGAGAAAATTCCCGAGGAGTAGCATATACTCACAGTAGGATCGGGATCCAAATATCATTGCGTGACGAAAATGAAGGAATCCTACCATAATCATCACACTCCAAATGGTATGCAAATCTAGCAAGTTTCAGTACTTATGAAACTCCCGATGTGGATTTTTGCCCCATGCTCTTATGATCTTGACTTTGGCCAACAAATCATAAGTCACATGTCAAGTTCTTCCCGTCGTTCTCCAGGTTAATTTGAATCCACCCGTACATACCCTTGACTTTGGCCAACAAGGCAGTACGACTGTTCCAAATCAACGCATCTATCTATGCTGCACATGAATATCCAATAGCTACCAATCACTATGCCTTGACTTTGGCCAACAAACACAGCTTGAATACTATTGACTATTTATGTGAAACGACGGAGGGCTACGAATGGTTTTGGTAAAACCGTGAACGTAGTGAACTTGATATAATCGATGGAACGAGATAGCTTTTAGAAGGAGTGGCTCAAGCTCCGCATTTAAAAGTTAGTTTTGAAAAGAACCGAGTGGTTTTTCGAAAGTGTTCCAACGACTTTAACTTGGTTTATTATCTTGCATTAGTTCTTTTAATGCGTGATATTCTTGCATTAGTTCTTTTAATGCGTCCCATCATTTAATCCTACCATTGCAGAAAACAACCAAAATATGACGTACGCTTATGCCATTCGCATTCGCCACGGGGTCCCGTCATCACTCGTTAGGTTACTTAACTAACGACAGAGCGGGGGCTGGGCTAGCGCGGCTGTAAAACATAAGTAACGCCTAAATAGAAAGCAATGATAGACATTACAGATCACAGATGAATACATTGGATATACTAGCAATCCGCAATCCTTTCGAGCCTGCAACGAAAAGCGGATTACACGGTCGCGGTGAATAGCAAATACTCCACCCAAGACCCCTACGGGTGCGGCAAACTACCCGCCAAGAACCCGGTAGTTTGTGCACCCCTCCATAGGTCTATCCTAGGAGCAAAAACAGTAAAAAGAATTATACAATGACGGCTACAACCCCGACCCGGTTGTGCGGCCAAACAAATAATAATTATTACATCAATTTACATTTACAATGAATGAAAGAAAAACAAAAGCTCATCTCACATCCACCCTGGCTATTCACCCGCGACAGTCCAACACATTCATATACACAATCCAATATCAAACACAGATCATGTATAACCCCGACTAATCGACTTATAGCGATTAGCCGACGTTCAATACATGCAAACATCACAGATATAACCAACATAGCCAAAGTGCAGTGAAGTTTGGAAAAAATACGGAATTATAGGACCCCAAAAGTGAATTTCTGTTCTGGAAAATCTGGGTACATATAATATATCTGAAAAATCCCAAAACCAACACAGAAGAACACTGCACGAAAATCGATGCAGAGAGGACAACAAACTGCGGCGGTTCCGCGGCACATGCCTACCTTGTGCCGCGGAACCGCGGCGGTTTAAAGGAATTATGGCATCGTTTTTCTTGTATGTTCAAACAAAACCCTGAGCCGAATTTACAAGTATAAAGTTTTTCATTTAGAGCAGAAAAAAATTCAACAGAAACTTAGGGTTTTGGTTTTTCCGGTTTTGCGATTTTTCGGTTTCGAACTTCCATACACTTCGCTACCAAGCTAGTTTAAGTTTAGTTAGGCTCTGATACCACTGTAAGTCCATATTGCGACCCCCGGTGCTTACGGGGAGGCGGAAACGGTATAAAAAACAAATTTTTATCGCAAGAGGCAACATGGACTAAATAAGGTCGGGATCGTGTCTAAACTAAACTAGCAAATACGCTAAGGGAGTTAGCTACTCGGATGAAGGTTATACCTAAACTTGAACTCCTTCTTCTTCAAGACTTGTAGAGGTTGATGGTTCTCTTCTTGTCGCCTTCTTCCGTCGAAGATGGATCCACCTCGAAGGTTCGACCTTTGGGCTCTTCCTCGATCTTTGAGTGAACTAGGGTTTCCGGCTTGCTAAACCTTGAACCTAGAATGAGTAGAGAGTGACTAGGGGTTGCTTTTCTTTTAAAAGAGAAGGATTCTCAACACATGAGAAGGGTTCTCTTTTGCTAGAGGAAGAAGAAGATGAAGAGAGGAGAGAGAAGCTAAATGAGATAATGAGATATCTTTTTCTTTCTAGCAACCATAATGCCAAAAGAAAAACAATTATCTAAATAATAATAATTCAAAATAAGAATAGTTGATGGTAATTTGGAATGACCACTATCATGCTTCTTTAAATGAAATGTAAGCATGAATCAAGGAGGATCTTTCAAAGCATGACGGTGGTCAATATTCAACCATGGTCAACAAGTCAACCATGGTCAACAAGTCAACAAAATCAACCATAACAAAATTCTCATTTAATTACTATTATTAATAGATAATCCATAAATCCATTAGGGTTTGGAAAATGAAGACTGTCAACTGTGCATACGCACCCGTTCCGAAACCCTAATGAAAAACCTCATCCTCCGCCTCAAGCAACTGTGCATACACACCTGCATTCTCGTTCCGAGGAACAAGAATACCAAGATATAAAAGCAACCCCAAAACCTATACCAGCATCCGGCTCAAACCAGAGCCTGCCAGTATAATCCGTCCGGACTCCAAACGTGCACAAGTGCGCGGATGAGAACAAACCCTCTCGCAAAACCATGCGACCTCTACTCTGTTTTGCCCAGAGGCGAATACCCTCTGTGTGGGACTCTAAAGACTCGACACTACGCTGGCAGTGGGTTTAACCACAGACCGCAAGCGGCACTAGCTGTGAATAACGGTCCCCAGGTAGATGTCGACAAGAAGGCTGACGAGGTGAAACCCCATCTGAACTCCTACTGAGTCTGAATGTGACATTCTCCGTACAGTCCGGTCTGTTCGTCTGATACATCGCATGTCGGGCCTAGGGGGCGGTAAAACGTCAGTCCCCCAATAGCGGTACAAGTCGTGTCGGAGTGAAGCCCAAAACACCCTGAGATAACACTGGAAACCTACCAGTATATCTCGCTTGCCCTGGCCAGGGACTACTCGTGTAATGGCTCTCCTAGACACAGCGCGATGTCAACCCCCAATACTGGGAGAGACGAATCCTGTCTAACCGTCACTGCCTCCAAGTGCTTCGGGACTGCACCCAATCACCACCTGTTTGCACGACTCCTTTGAGCCGTGGTAGGGTAGTGATCAAAGTGCAGTGGGAACACACTCGAGGCGAAGTGCCAGTGTCAAGTCAGCGGACTAAGCTGTACTCATGTCACCTGGGAACTGATAACTGACGATAGGTATAATACCAACCTTTCAGTTCCCGACGAGTCCTGTCCAGTGTACCCGTAACCTAACGGGCACCCGTATACTATCTCCAGTACGACATACTGATGGCTGCGGGACAGACCATCTCCCACACTGGGATGAGAAGCGCATACGCTAGTCTACTCCGGAGTATCGATGCCCTGTCTCGATAGTCCTGCGACTAGGGACCTGTATAAGGATGTGCTTATAGATTACCCAGCCCCCACTAGTGTGACTGCCATCACAACGCTGGTAATCAAGCAAAGATCCTAAGGGCTCCACTAATGCGTATAGGTGATATCGCAAAATAAACACATGTACACATTGAAGTAGAAACAAACCAAGTAGCATACTACTATATTGAGCAAGATTGTTTATACAAGGTGAATATCCCAAGCTTCCATCAAGTAATATACAAACTAGTATGATACAGTAATGGCCTCTAGGGCATATACACTAACACCGTGTTCAAGCGCATGAAGTGATGTAACGCGTTCTCCATCCCTTCTTCATTGACAGCAGGTTCCAGTAAGAAAGCTTCCAAGGGTACCCCTTGATCGTAACCCAGTTGTTGGGCAAAACGATGCGGGTTATATCTCATAAAGACTGCTGCACCACCCTGCCTGAAGACTAGGTAACCCGGTCTAATAGAATACAAATGGAGGATCTCCCGGGCCGTTAACACTGAAGCTCCATCCTTGAAGGAGTCCTGTAATGGTCGTACCGCAGTGGTGGACGCTTTTCCAATGGTTAATACCTTATCAATAAAGGACATCCCGACTCCAACGGTGTGAGGGCGAAGCAGTAAACCCCTGGCGTCCCGTGGTGAAGGGGTCACGATTGATGAGCCAATCAACTGTAAAATGCGAGGAAAACCGCACTTGTCAAAGAATGAAGGCATTTTATGCATGCCGAAGACACCCGCCGTGTGTAGCTCGAGCCACGATGCAAAGTAGTGCATCGGGAAGACCACGTGCAGTACCCCGGGCTCGTTGGCATCCGCTGCTCGGCTGAGGCCATGATATAGGTGCGCCAGGCCAGCGATCCCCACAGCCACCTTTACCCCGATGACCATTCGGTGGGCTGGGTAAAAGACAGAAGGCCGCATGCGATGAGAGTGCATTGGGATTGCGAACCAACTCAGCCACAGTCCGAGAAATCCTAAGAAAAAGGCCTCCTCATCCATTCCGGGGGCCGCAATTTCTGCAAAGGACGTAGTTGGGGAGTTAGGAAGAAAGAAGTCCTTTTGGTCTATATCTCTGGCTGGCAGGTTATCCAAACCTAAACCGAAAGGGTCCTCAAGGGTGGCAAACTTGGTAGCTTCTGCCGAGAGGACGTTTGGATGAAGAAACTGAGCAATGAAATCCTCAAAATTAACTCCGCGACTCCCGCGTTCGATAAAGAGAGATTCATAGATGTTCAACACCTTAATCAAGCTCGGGAATTGATGTTGAACGGCATTCTCCCGCGTGACCCCCCTGACCACTGGCCTAGCACCAAAGACGTACTCATCTATCGGGAGCAGCTCCTCGTAATGTTCTCCCATGACCGGTAGGCCGGATACCTCCGCGAATTCCTCCAAAGAGATGGACACTTCCCGATCCATAGCAAGGAAAGTGTGGGTGGGAATATTCCATTGCTCCAAGAAAGCCTTGAACCACCAAGTGGAGAGCGTGGGATAATGGAAGAGAGAGACGTAGACCGCGGTATACAGTCCTAGTCTTATCAACTGCGACTTCTTCGTCGACAGGATGTACCGGGCCCATGGCAGATAACCAATCGGGTGGCGGGGAATCAGACCAAGGTTATATGATTTCCCCCAGGGTCGTGCTTCACCTTGACAGATACGGCGTCCTAGGATATCCAAAACCATGGGACGCTGAACCGGAACCGCATCCATAGCGGGATGAAGAAAGCTGTTCGTGGTCTAATCCACCATCTCCACGGCATACTGCACCGAGGGTGGGGTAGCGTAGTGAATCGCCGTGATGGGCTCGGACGGCACTGCGCATGTGAAGCTGCGTCGACCCATAATGATCTGGTTATACCACGACCCCCAAAGGTGGAGACTCTTGTACTCCGGGTCGTACTCTTTAATCATAGCCAGGACTTCACGGTCCAAGGGCGCCTCGGGAAATCCCTCCTCCGAGCGGACGAACGGAAACGAGGTGTCGAGAGACATGATCGCTGCAAAAGAAAAATTTAGCCGTTAGTGTTGTAATTCAAACGTTTGGCGTCTAAAAAAAGAAAATGCATTAATTAAATTAAAATTAATTACACCACACAGCAGTGCAGTGGGTAGGAGACCGAAGGGGGACCCACAAAATCTGGATGACAATACGTCGGTTAATAAGACAAACTCATCATTGGATGAGATCATCAGTTGGTCCCCAGGAAAACATTCCCATTAATAAATAATCTCTAAAGACAAGGAGGAAATCTCCTCTTTCAGAGCAAAGCTCTGTCACAGAGTGACACTTGTCAAACTCTGGTCTTAGAGGAATAAGATTCTTTAAAAAAAGAGCTTAGCTCTGTGGTGATAATGAGAAAACTTATTTAAAACTCCTAAATAGATTAAAACATTTTTGAAGACCCTTAGAAGTTCTTCATTTTTGGATCAAAAAGATCTATTTTTGGATCCATGAGCAAAGCTCTGCTCATGGATTAAAACCCATGAACAAGATCTCTGTAGATCTATGGATTCATGAGAGCAAAGCTCTGTTGGTGAAACCCCAAAGGGAGTTTCTTTAGATCAAAAGATCTATAAGAGCAAAGCTCTTTTGGTTTAAATTGATTTAAATTAATCTGATTAATTTTACCTAAAAGTTTTCTAACTGTGGAAACGAGCAAAGCTCTGAAGTTCTTAAGCAAGAGCAAAGCTCTGGAAAAATCAAAATCTTAAACGGTAAGATTTTTCTAAAGGCCATAGGTCCTATTTATAAAGTGCTTGCGCCCCTTGAGCTCACCCCTTGATCCAACGATCAGGAGTTTGCCACCGCTGCACTCACGTGTGCGCCACGTGAGCGCAACGGTGGGGGGGCATTTGTTTCGCCCAATCAGAGCAAAGCTCTGTTCGAATTCAAAATTCAAAATTTTTGAAGCAACGCTTCAAACCTCGGGCGCAACGCGCCACATGTCAGGCGCTGATACGTCAGTACAGCGCCCAAGAAGGCGCGCCCAATCAGAGCAAAGCTCTATTAAAGGAAGCAACGCTTCAGTTGCGCTACTGCTGCGCTGCACGACACGTGGCAGCGCAGTTGCGCTAGTGTAGCGCTGCGCGACACGTGTCAGCGCAGTTGCGCTGCGCTGTGCGCTGCGCGACACGTGTCAGCGCAGTTGCGCTGCGCTGTGCGCTGCGCGACACGTGTCAGCGCAGTTGCGCTAGCGCAGTTGCGCTGCGCGACACGTGTCACGCGCTGGGGCATCTGCGCCAAACAGAATTAAATTTCTAAGAAATCTTTTCTGTTCTTGTTAAAACAAGAAGATTTTCTTCTGCAAAGCAGAAGCCCTTGGATCAAAGATCCAACGGTGGGGAAAATTCCCCAAATCACCCAGAGAAGGATCTGTTTAACAAATTTAACTAATTTATGGGCACTATAAAAAGGACCCTAGGTCTCAATTCAAAGGCATAAACATTTTCTTGAAAAAGTCAAGAGCTTCAAACAGAGAGAACTCTGAGAAAATTCCAAGAAAAAGGTAAAGAACCTTCATGAAATAGAAGAAATTTCTTCTAATAGACCATTGATCTAAAAAACAAGATTAATGATCTTTACATAATAAACAGTGCTTTGCACTTCTTATGAACCTCTGGTTCTTTAAAACAAGAAAAACAATAAAATAAAATAAAAATAGTGCTTTGCACTTTTATGAACCTCTGGTTCTTGAAACAAAAAAGAAAAATTTATCTTTTCTTTGATCTAATTTAGATCAAGAAATTAAATAGTGTTTTGCACTTCTGTTCTTGAATCTAAAAAGATTCTTAGTGCTCTGCACTTACAAACTGCGCTGTTGCGCTCCTAAGAGAGCGCCACGTGTCAGCCATAGAACCACTTGCGCCATGCGCTCTTGAAATAGAGCTTTGCTCTCTGGAATTGGCGCAACTCACCAGAGCGCGCCACGTGTCAACAGCGCAGCGCACTGCGCCATTGCGCTTGCGCTCACCAGAGCGCGCCACGTGTCAACAGCGCAGCGCACTGCGCCATTGCGCTTGCGCTCACCAGAGCACGACACGTGTCACCACCATATGAGTTTGCGCTCAGTTCTTAGCGCAAAGCGTCTGACAAGCCAAGTGGGATACTGTCAGAGTATTTAATGCTCTGCATTATTAAAGAAAAGGGACAGAGCCCAATTAAAAGACCTAACAGGCCTAATAAAAATGCTATGCATTTTAAAAGAGGGAAAAGCCCAAACAAAAAAATAACTGCTCTGCATAATTTATAAAAGGGAAAAGCCCAATCAAAACAAGAATAATGCAGTGCATTACTAAAAAAGGGGTAAAGCCCTAGCAAAGGCCGAAGACAAAAAATGTTGAAACTGGACTTAGCCCAATTTTGGCCATAAGTCCTTAAATTAAGTTGACTGAGCAAGATTGCTCTCTTAAATCAATTTACTTTGGTTCGAGGGTATATCTCCGAACTCCTCTGACACCTGTCGTTGTAATCCTTCAACGACGTCAGAGAGGTGACGGGTCCCGACGACCACAAACTGATGCTGGACCGAAACGTCCCTAAACTAATGCTGGACCGAAACGTCCCTAAACTAATATCGGACCGAAACGTCCTTAAACTAATGCCGGACCACCACGTCCCTAAACTGGAATATAGACCGCCACGTCCTTAAACTGGAACATGGACCGAAACGTCCCTAAACTAATGCTGGACCGAAACGTCCCTAAACTAATGCTGGACCGAGACGTCCTTAAACTAATATCGGACCGAAACGACCTTAAACTAATATCGGACCGAAACGTCCTTAAACTAATGTCGGACCACCACGTCCTTAAACTGGAATATAGACCGCCGCGTCCTTAAACTGGAACATGGACCACTACGTCCCTAAACTGGAACAATAGAGCCTCCAAACGCTCTTTTGCCCTAAACTAATGCTGGACCGAGACGTCCTTAAACTAATATTGGACCGAAACGTCCCTAAACTAATATCGGACCGAAACGTCTTTAAACTAATATCGGACCGAAACGTCTTTAAACTAATGTCGGACCACCACGTCCTTAAACTAGAATATAGACCGCCACGTCCTTAAACTGGAACATGGACCACTACGTCCCTAAACTGGAACAATAGAGCCTCCAAACGCTCTTTTGCCGGATCTAAACGATCCCGTTTAAGTCGATCTTAGCCCCAAAATACGGCTAACGTATCCTTAAACATTCAAACGGACTATAAAATTTCAAATCAATTCTGGTTCGAAGGTACATCTCCGAGCTCCTCTGACACCTGTCGTTGTAATCCTTCAACGACGTCAGAGAGGTGACGAGTCCTGACAGCTATATATTAAATGAATCACTACGTTAAGTTGATCTTAGTCTCAAACAGGACTAACGTATCCTTAACAAACGTTTAAGTTGATCTTAGCCGCAACGCGGCTAATGTATCCTTAAACTAAAAACACCAAACCCAAATCTAAGTAAATACGGATTTGGACTAATCCACGTCCTACGGGCGACGGCATTACTCAGTCTCCGTATACAATCCACGGGCAACCACAAACAAAACAAATACCCACGACACGAAGTGAAATTCTGGAAAAGGAGAAATTTGTTACCGCGATGCGGTAGCGTAATTAACTGCAGGGGCTTACGCCTGCCAGGAAGAGCGTCCCCACAATAAAAAACCCCTCAAGTGAGGGGGAATCTGACAAAGTCTGCTATATCGGCCGCACCCGTCTAAACCTCCGATAGATGGTTCCATAAATCAACTTGGCATCTTCGGAGAGGTGGACGGATAAAACCATATAGCATCTGCCCCGAATCTCAGGCAAGACGTCCTCACGTCGTCGCCGCCATTCGGAGGGGAACATATACTACTTAATAGTAAAATATTATATCATATTATAGATAGCAACATATCCAATATTAGTACGTAGCCGAGCTTATTTGGTTGTAGACTTAGCTTTGATTAATCATACATACATAGAACTGTCTGATTAAAATAAACTACGGTTTTCCAAACTAATACATAGTTCTATGTATGTATGATTAATCAAACATACATAACCAGATAATGATACGAATTCGACTAATACACATTTCTTACTCATTTATTACACACAAAACTGAACAGACACGACAGGGTACTTCGGCTGATTCTCCACATGCATCTCCTTCGGCTGCGGCTCCGCAAGACACTACCTCGGCTGCGGTTGCGCAGACCACTCCTATAGCTCTACAGCCCGCTCAGACTCCCGCAGCTGCAACTCCGCAACCCACTAACTCGGCGGCGGTTGCGCAGACCACTCCTACAGCTCCACAGCTCGCTCAGACTCTCGCACACTCCGCATTGCTCGAGATGTTGACTCAGGGTATATTCGAGGAGCAGGCGCGCCGGATTACGACGTTTATCAGAGGTGGAGCTGGACCGAGCTAGGGTAGCTTTTTGATTCTTATATTTTAAACGTGTATTTACTTATATGATACATATTGTATAAATTTTGGACGATATTGATATTGGTGGTGTTTGCATGTTCATATTGATTTCGATTGATATCGTATTCTGCTTATTGATTTCTTTTATATAGTATGCATGAGATATAGATTATGAATACTGCGGTATATATTCTGCGTGTTGATTACTTTTATTTATGATGTATATATTATTGTGCACAGGGCGAGGAAAAAACAGGCAGCCCTTTTTTAAAAAAAACCTGATAATATGTACCTACGGATTAATCCGTAGGGCCAAAGTTTGCACCTACCGTTTAATCCGTAGGGTGAAAGGTTGCCCCTACACATATATCCGTAGGGACAAAATATCATGATACCTGATATTTTGCCCCTATGATCTCAGTAAGAGGGGTTAGACTTGTCCCTACGGATTGGACCGTAGGGGCATAAACATGCCCCTACATAGTTATCCGTAGGGACAATATATCAGGCTAGCTGATATTTTGCCCATACACATCTAGACCTACGCATGGAACCGTAGGGGCATCTATTTGGCCCTACGGATAACTCCGTAGTGCCAACTATTTTATTTAATAAACCGATAAATTAAATAACTTTTCTGTCCTTACAGTGTAATCCGTAGGGACAAATGGACCTATGCATTAAGCCGTAAGGCCAAGTATTTAACCGTAGGGGCATGTTTAAGGCTATGACTTGCACCTGCGGTGTGTACACCTACAGCGTTTTTTCTTGCCCCCACAGCTATAACCGTAGGGGCAGTGGTTTGCTCCTACGGATTTATCCGTAGGGGCAACCCCTATTCGTAGTAGTGACAAGCCAAATAAGACAAAGTCACCAAGAACATAATATTTGTGTTTGTTGTGAAATTAATTTGTATTCAACAGAGTTGTGCGTCAGACGTCTGAGCCATACTACTTCAGACGTCTGAAGAAAAAGTGTTCGGAAGAACAGAGTATGGAGACGTCTGAGCACTTATGCTTCAGACGCCTGTCGACGATTTTGACGTGTTATGAAAAGATTCGTTTGGAAAGATTTGTATAAAGATTTATTTGAAGATTTATGAATAGATATTTGAAAATTTATTTTGAAGATTTGATGAGAAACTAATTGGAGTAGGAATTCTATTATTTTGTACTATGAATAGAGAAGGATCTTATTAGAGAAAAGTAACCAAACATGAAAAAGAAGAAAAAGAAGAAGAGAAAACGAAGGCTAAAGAGAAGGGTAGTCATCCACAGGTGAATGTGGAGCACCAGAAAAGTAATATTTATGTTTGTATAAAAAGAGAAAGGCAGAGGCAAAAGGTAGTCATCCACAAGTGAAGGTGGAAGGATTTACCAAGGGTAGTCTTTATATTTGTATGAGCGTTGAGATATGAAAAGATATGAGAGAGAATATAAAATACACCGGTATTCTTGATCATTAATGAAGAGATTCTCATATTTGCCCCGTGGATGTAGGTCGTTGGTCGAACCACGTTAAATATTGGTGTTGCGTGTCCTTATTCTTACTCGTCTTCCTTACATGCCTACCGAAAAACCCAAACAATTGGTATCAGAGTTTAAAGAACCGAAAAATCTTCGATTCTACGATCTAAGTTTATGGTGGGTGACGACGCTTGTGTCTGCTCCCCATCTTCTTAGATTGTAATTTCAAAAGTGTTGGTTCAAACATCTGAGAGAGAAAGTTAAATTTACTGTGGCGGTAAACAGAAGATGACATGGAGGAGTTCGGATCAAGATGGAGCTTAGAAGAAGAAGCAACTGTAAGACGTTGAAGAAGAGAAGATAGAAAATAGCTCGTTGAATACACGTCAAGGTGGAGATTGTTGCGAAATTGACTTGTATTCAACAGAGTTGTGCGTCAAACGTCTGAGCCATAGTACTTCAGACATCTAAAGAAAAAGTGTTCAGAAGAACAGACCATGGACAGACGTATGAGCACTTATGCTTTAGACGTCTGTCGAAAATTTTGGCGTGTTATGGAAAGATTTGTTTGCAGAGATTTGTTTGAATATTTATTTGAAGATTTGTGAAGAGATATTTGAAAATTTGTTTTGAAGATTTGATGAGATTCTAGTGTAGGAATTCTAAAATTTTGTGCTATAAATAGAGAAAAGCCTAATTAGAGAAAATTAGCCACATAAAGAAGAAGAAGAAGAGAAGACGATGGAAAAAGAGAAGGGTAGTCATCCACAGCTGAAGGTGGAGTACCAGAAGAGTAATTTTTGTATTTGTATGAAGAGATGAAGGCAGAGGCGAATGGTATTCATCCACAGGTGAAGGTGGAGTGATTTACCAAGAGTAATTTTTGTGTTTGTTTAAACGTTGAGATGTGAAGATAGATGAGAGACAATATTAAATGTACCGGTATTCTTGATCATTAATGAATAGATTCTCACGTTTGCCCCATAGATGTAGACCGTTGGTTGAACCACGTTAAATATTGGTGTTACATGTTCTTATTCTTGCCCGTCTTTCTTATATGCCTAGCGAAAAACCCTAATTCAACAACAAAAAAGAAAGGGAAGAAAAACCCTTTTATATATTTATATTTTTTGGATAGTTTTTGCTCATGATCTTTACTGATTCGGACATACAGTAGCAACACAAGCCTTTATCCCAAAAATTTAGGGTCGACTATATGAATTCGTTTCTTTCATTCTACTGTGAAAATAGAATTCATTTCATAGAGATCTGGCTATATATATATATATATATATATATATATATATATATATATATATATATATATATGGCCTAACACAACCCTTCTTTTCTATCCTGATTTGAGATTGGAAACGAAAGAATAAGACATTTAAGAATTGCGCTGGTGAAGGCATACTAAATCTAAGCTCCATTCGATTGGAAGGTGTTGAAGGTCTACTGCTTATAAGGATTAAACAACTGTTTTGTCGTAGCTAGCTTGACACACACTACTACAGGGCAGCGATTTTTTCACGGTTTAAACCGTGAACAAAATGAATTTAGTTTACGGTTTAAATCATGAGTGAACCGTGACCCAAACCTGCGCAAGCAAAGGTTGGGTCACAGTTCTGACCATGAACAAAATGAGAAATGTTCACGGTTAGAACCGTGAACATTTCTTAACGTGAAAAATTAAAAAGTCAGTAAGTTGGTGGGCCCCAAGTTTTTGTTCACGGTGCTAACCGTGAACAAAACTTGTTTTGGGCAACAGTTACAACCGTGAACAAAACATGTAACCATGACCCAAAACACTGATCTTCTCCAGATATCAGTATCTGGAGCAGCCTTTTGTTCATGGTTGTAACCGTGAAAAAATGTCTTTAGTCACGGTTACAATCGTGAACAATGTTTTTTTAAAATAATTAAATTTTCCGTGCCCCACGCGCGTTAATTTCAATCACAACCAGCAATATATAATTTCCATTCACAAGTAGTAATATATAATTTTCATTCACGCAATATATTCAAATCTCACGCAATATATGATAATCAAAGTAATAAGCTCCGAACCGCACGCAAACATAAACAAATGTTTGCGTCAACAAATCAAAAATGTATGTGTCAACAAATCGTATAATATGATCAATACTTCGCTAATGAACAAATGTATGTGTCAACAAATCAAAAATTAAAACTAATGTTGTTGGGACGACGATCCACCTCCATTGTCTTGTGTCCTAAAGAATGCGCTCAACACATTCTGTATGGCATGCTGGACGGAATCGGCATGCGACTGCCTCATATCTTGAATCTCCGCCCTAAGCTCCTGCAGCTCATGCCGCATCTCCTGCAGGTCCTGCCGTGTCTCCTGCCGCGTCTGATGCTGCTGCTCTACTTGCTCAAGGAGCCGACGAATCTCCTCGTGCGATGCAGCTGCCGCATCCGCCCGCGTCTGGGTCACGGCGTACTCATGCGCGGTCGAACGCCTAACAAAAAATCGATGGGCCACAAGACCAACCCCGCGCTCATACCCACCGTGATGCCCGCCGGATATCGAATTAAGGACAGGAATAATGGCGGTGATCGACTTGCCGAGGCCAAGTCCCAAGGCGTCCGTATGCTCCTGGAATTGGGTCTACACACACAGGTGCTAACTAAAAATACGTAATCAACTTGATTATATGAAACTTACTATATACACGCCCGTGTCTTTGTGTAACGCGGTCCATCCCTTGGCTTCATTGTAGTTGGCGGGGTCTTTCCTTCTCTGCGATAAAATTAGGATTTAATTTAATAATTAATTAACGATATAGAAAACATATGGAATTAAGCGTTGAAATACTCACCAAGTGCTACAGAGCGTTGTCCTGTGAGTTCTTCCCTTGGATCAGGATGACGCATTCTCGCACGCCGTTGTTCTGGTTATGCTTATTTCGAACCGACATCGTCTTGCAAATATAAAGATTATAATATATTTTTGAATATGATTTCATGTTATATTGTTAAAATTTTAAAAATTAAACTGATATCTGCACATCATCACGCTCAAAATAAGCGACAAGAAGCGACCAATTCTCTCTTGAGATCTCTAGCGCTATGACCTCCATCAAATGCCTCCACTGATTCTCGGTCGCCCAGCCCAGGGAAGGTAAAGTTCACTCTTCACTTTCCATCGGCGATATCGCTTGATCACTTGAAATTGGCCTAGGAAGTGAGCAATGGCGTGATCTATATTGAATGGCTTGTACACGCCATTCTCGCCGGGTTCGCCAACGAATCTGTAATTCTTCCTGGTCTGAAATTAAAATATATTAAGCAAATAATTATATGTATATGTATATAATGATGATTGAAATTTAAATGTGTGAAAAGATATGCCATACCTCCTCCGACCCAAAAAGCCGCGTAGCACGCTCGGTCTGGGCCTTGTTCCACTGAATATGGAGCGAGTACTTATAATAAGTACGGATCTCCCGCCCAACATAATCCCCCACTGGGTCGCGTGCTTTCCAACGGGCACACCTGTCGTGTCAAAGAACAGATCCCATGGCCCAGCATCCTTGGACGGTTTGCAGCAGTCGGGCCTAGTAGGACCTCTCGTTCTAACACTACTTGGGCCTGCGAAAAAATAGATATACATACACAATATTATAATATTTAGAATATGAATATAGAATTTGAAATTTTTAAATTACAATCGTTATTTAAAAGCTTTAAGAAATAACGATTATACGCACCGTCCCCGGCGTGGCGCTAGAACCGGTGCCAGATGCCATTCCGCGAGTAGAATGCAGATCTGCAAACAATAAACTGTTAGATGATTCAATACCCAGTTATATTTTAATGATCTATCAAATTTTAAATGAGTAAACTATGCACCGTGCACAGGAGTGACTGGGGTATGAGGACCCGCTGATGCACTAATAGGAGTAGGGGGAGAAGGTGACGCTGCGGCTGATCTGGCGGTAGTATGGGAAATGCTAGTAAGGATAGTAGGGACAGTCAGGGGTGACGCGGTGTGAGTAGGGGGGTCATAGGGGGTGATGTGGCGGTAATAGAGGAGCGCTGCTAGGGGTAAGCGTTGTTGTTGCGGCTCCCGTGCCTGCTGAGGGTCCTGAGACAGTCTCGTCGGCGGGTATGGATCGACTCAGAATGTCCTGTAGATGTTGTCTCTTGTGGTGTTTAGTGCCTTTGCCTGCGCCCATGATCAAATCCTACATATAAATATTTAAACGTTATTTCATTACTTATAATCATTATACAATTTAGAACATTCAATTTAACTTCATTACCTAACACATTTATGTAGTACATTATTTGAAGATTCGTTGGGTGGATTCTCAAAATCTTGATCTGTGACAATTAATTGGCCGATGTCATTTCTTACAAACGTATGGATAGTCGGCGCGGATTAGTTTGGATCCCTGGTATGTTCAATAGATAGACTGAGATGTGTTATCGCGAGGTCTTCATCGTCGCTCTCATCTTCAGAGCCATTCAACGTCGGCATACTATAATAATCTCTCGGTTTCCAATGACAAACAACATCCCATTCAACCTTCTGCAAGTCCCGAGAATAATATATTTGTGTTTCCATTGTGAGAAAGATAAAGCTGTCGTATTTTGGTAACATCCATTTGGTGTTTACCAAAATCAGACCGTACCGTAGTAGGGATTTTCATTCTCGTCGACGGTTGCGATGTCGCTATTTTGTGTAGCTCTAATACGTTCCGTACTTTTTACCTCAAATTTATATTCGGATACCCTGTACCTGTTGTAAAATATAGCTGCAATCGTTGGACCGTTTAAAAGGTCATGGACCTCTCTATTAATCTGCTCTCCACGACTCAATTTTTCGTTCACTTCTTTTATAGACCAAGTGGCGAAAGTGCGCATCTTTTCTTCTTCCATCCTATCATTCGACCACGTCAACAGATTCAATCTCTTGAGTATATCTGTGTGTGCTCTGTTCGTTAATATACAGTTAAATTAATTAGATTAAATTTGATTTCGAACATTTAAAATGATGAAAAAATAAACAATTACTCTACATATTTAGCAAAACATTCCCTATTTATCAAGATGTACGCATATACACGGGCCACGAGATCGTAAGACATGTTTTTTAGCCTTTCTACTCCAATTCGTACTAGCTCGATGACACTTCGAATGATAGGATCGTGAAGACATTGGGCACACTGGGCAGCTTTTGAGTGCGGCGTGTTTTTTCCGGAACAAAACACCATCATTCTCGCATACATGTATCTTGTCACACTTTAGGCCGATATTTGTGATTATCTTTTGCGTCTCGTACTAGCTCAATGACACTTCATTTCTGTCGGAAAATCTTCCTTCAGCAAAACTAGAAGATCGGTGAATGACTGATCACTCCATCTGTTCTTGCACTTGATCTATAAGAGACGTACAAAAAAGGATAGTATCGAAAACCTTTTGCAATTTGGATATAGAGGGATTCTCGAGGAAACCTTGTACTTCTCCAATAACACGAGTCCAGTGCTTTCCGTATCATAAGAAAATCCAGTGGCATTTGTAAGCCTATCCATGTCATCGACCGGCACGAACACAGCATCATTGTCTTCAACGACTTCGTCTTTTTCAAACCCCCATTCCTCATTTTCCTCCTCTTTTTCTACTATCCCTTGCCACTCTTCAATTTCCGCTTCAATGAATTCGTTTTCCGTCTCTTGCACTGGCCCTCCATCGTCCTTTTCTCTGTGAATATCCACTTAGTGTGGTCTTTAAGAAAACTGTTTTTCATGATGTGTAACTCAACATCCGATTTTTTCTGCAATCGCGTGTTTATACACTTATAGCAAGGACAATAGATTTCGTGCTCTCTCGGTATCCTAAGACGTGCGTAGGCAAAATCGGTGAAAAAGTAAACACTGTTAAGGAAAAAGTCAGTGGCTCTCGAGAAAACGTCGATGTACATCCAACTCTTTTTGTGGAGGTACGGAAATACCATATTGAAATAAAATGGAACATAACAAGATTCGTATAAATAAGAGTCATGGAATTAAGATTTCGTGACAAATACGAGATAGATGGATAATAAAAAGCGTTAGTGTTAGGTTTAATAGATGACTTGGTTAAGTTTGGTTTCAATTGTTAATGGATTGGGCTCTCTTCCAACTCATATTGAGAACTTTCTCTTTCTAATCTCCTCCAACTCCTATTAAGAACTTTTTCCTTCTAATCTTAAATCTCGAGAGTTAGATTCTTCTTCCAAGAAAGATGATCATAATATTAAATATTTTTTATTGGATATTGAGGGTAATGGCTGTAAGGGTAAGGCATCTATCCCATTAAGAATGTATAAAACACATACCCATTCAGCTTTCATCCGTTTCGAGAAAATTTCGGCAGCACTCCCCGCTATTCTCCGAGTACGCTGTAATAGAACAAATAATCATTTCAATGGTGCCAAACAGTATTGAAACGAACATTTAATCTATCGTTGTACATGAAAAACCAACGGAAAGCTACCGACGAAATATCTTGAAATGAATGAAATTCACAAGTGAATGCGGGTGTTTGCTTTACACATTCCTAATTTATCCACACGGAACAAATCTATCGGTTATCATACGATTGAATATTCTTGTCACCTAGACTACACGACGGTTGTCAGAACCGAACGATACCGTCCGATATTTAACAACTTTCGTGTAGTTTTATGTCACGATGAATATCGAACGTATGTTAACCGATAGACGGAAACTAAGTCGCGTTCTCATTTTCATATATGATTATCGATGAGAATATGAAAATTTCATATTATTATCGAGTATCATACACTTAGTTTAAGATTTAATTTGAATTAGTTTTACGTTTACGTATCAATTTCATGGTTTTAAAGTTTTTGGTTTAGGGTGCAGTTTTTTAAAGTTAAGGTTTTTTTAATCGAGTTTAAAATTTTGGATTTAGGTTTGGGGTTAGAGTGTGTCTATGTGTGTGAGTGCATGCGCGCGCGCGCTCTTATGTATGTATGCACACACGCATACACATACACGCACACCCCTAAGCAACCTATTTCTTCCATTATACTAAATTTCCTAAAATACCCTTAACTATTCTTAGTTTTTCACTAAACTACCTTTAATTAACTAAATTACTAAGAATTTCACTAAAATAGCCTTAAATATTGTTGTTTTTCACTAAACTACCTTAAAATTTTAATTATACTATTCATATTCATAAATTAAATAAATTACAACAAATTTCACTGAAATACCCTTAACTATTGTTGTTATTCACTAAATTACCAACAGCTATTGTGTTTTTTTCCACTAAAATACCCTATTTTCCCGAACCCTAACCCTAGTACTTAACCCTATCCCTAACCTCTATCCTTAACCCTAACCTTAGCCCTAGCTAACCCGGTCCCCTAACCTCCAACCTAACCCAAACCCTATAGCTCAAACCCAAATCCTAACCTTAGCCTTAGCTAAACCCGCCCCCTAACCCCCGGCCCAACCCAAACCTAAACCCTAACCAATTCACAACAGCAGCAGAAACAAGAATAACAAACCTAAAGTTTAATTTTTAGGAGCAAAAAATTTAAAATTACCCAAAATTAAAATATTAAACTTACCTGTTGAGGGCTTTGATCGACGACGAGCAAAGGGAGGCGCGCTTCAACAAGCTGGCAACGAGCTTCAACGAGCTTCGGCGAGCTCGATCTCAGCCTAGGACGAGCTGGCGACGAGGGCTTCGATCAAGGGTGAGCGAGGCTTCAAGGAGGTCGGCCTCGACAACGGAGCTTCGACGACGGCTATTGCGAGAAGGGAGGCACGCGACGGGAGAAATTTAAGGGTGGATGGAAATTTGGAGGCAAGGCAAGGAAATTTGGGGATCGAAGGAATATTTGAAATGAGGGAGGGTTTTATTGCGCCAGGGGAATTGGAGCCCGCCATATAATGTAATTGGTCACGGTTCAAATCGTGACCAATTCGTTTAAAACTGTTACTCAAAATTAGTCACGGTTTAAACCGTGACCAAATCTCCGTTACCTTCGAGCACTTTTGTAGCAGTGACATATTATATAATAATAAAACTCCATTGGAAATTGGACTGCTTTGATTCATAATGAAGTGAAAGTCAACTAGCTACAATACTAATTTGAAATGACGCAAAATCTCAAGAGATTTGAGCCCAACGGCCAGTTCACGAGCTCTACCACAATCATATCAATGCATGCGGGTCCCTCTGCAGATGGATTATGAATGAATTATATTCCAATCATTTAAGCCTAGCTAGCTCATTTAGTAACCAATTCGGATATATAACCAATTCGTGTGTGTGTGTGTGTGTGTGTGTGTGTGTGTGTAGAGAGAGAGAGAGGAGAGCGAGAGAGTGAGAGAGAGGTTAATAGAGGAAAGGTGCCATAGGAGGGAATTTCCTTCTATGGCGTCGAAAAAATACACCCTCCACCATTTTTGTCGACGATCAGCATACATCACGTCCATCTTTAGCATCTAAGATGTGGATACACCAAATTTCATGTGATTATACCATTTTTTCACCGTTAATTTAGTTGGTGCAAAATTAATGGTTTACCGACAATAGAACTTTTTACATTGCTAATTCAATGGTGAAAAAGTGGTGGAATCACAAGAAATTTGGTGTATGCACATCTTAGATGATCACGATGATGATGCTGGATGCCGATCATCGGAAAAAATGGTGGAGATTGTATTTTTTCAACGCCATAGGAGAAAATCCCCTCCTATGGTCTCTTTTCTCCATTATTCTCATATATATATATATATATATATATATATATGTGTGTGTGTGTGTGTGTGTGTGTGTGTGTGTGTGTGTGTGTGTGTGATTGAAGCTGATATTATGAGGTCTGGACTCATTTCTTATTTTGAGGACTCCTTTTCAAACACATAATCCGCCGTATTTTTCACCGATCCGCACCGATCTTCATAATCTACATATGTTGGATAGGTCATGTATCAAATTTTGCGGGATTTGAAGGCCTTTAAGTAATCTATCAAATAGTCTAAAAATCGACGGTTTTACGAAGCATGAAAAACAAGATCGCTTGATGGATGTGTTGGAGATATCTAAATATCGCAACATTTGATACATAACCTATCCAACACATATAAATCACGGTGGTCAGTACGGATAGGTGAAAAATACGGGGGCTGTGTGTTTGAAAAGCCGGCCTCAAAATACGAAATAAGGTCGACCTTCGCAATAGGGGCATCATATTATCCTCAGCCTCCGCCTCCGATATAGGGAGTGTATTATCCTTAATCTCCGTATCCGACACAGGGAGGGTATTTCGACGATACATTTTTTTCCGGAGGAAGGCTTTAATGAGATACATACATATGTATATGTGTTAGTGTAGCTAGCGCGTTGTTTAAATTCGAAAATTTTTATTTGAGTTCAGGTTTTTATTTATTTGTTTGGATTTGCACGGTTCCGACAACCGACGACTTAAAATCTTAAGTCAGTTTCTGTTAGCTTCGCAAAGATTCAGGGTACGCATATACATGTGTTAGTAGTAGCCAGCGCGATGTTTAATGTTAAAGATTTTGATTTAAGTTCGCGTATTTATTTATTTATTTAGATTTACAGGGTTGGATAGGTTGGGTGATATGGGATTGTGCGCGATTTGCTGACTTTTCGTATTGGACATATAGTACTTTATTGGTTTATAACCATGACACTTTTGTTTTATGTGTTTGAGTTATATCGTGTTTTTATGTTAATTGGAATGTTCGTTTGAATTGATATTGTTAAGATATATTGTGCGTAGCGACCGTTTATATGTTAATTGATTTGTTTTAAGTTGTTTGAATTTATATCGTGCGTATCGTGATTATATGTTGGTTTGTATGCAAAACGCGATTGTTGCATAATATATCAATTGTGATTTTTGTGTATTATTGTTTGGGATACTGATTTTTCTTTAATTTTTTTTTAAAATTTAAAAGGGTATTAGCGACCGTTCATTGATATGTGAAACAGCTAAGAATTTTTTGAATGTCCACATATCGACTCATTAGAGACCGTTATCAACAGTCGTCAATAAAGTATTGGCGACCGTTTTTATTAGAGACCGTTCATTAACAGTCGCTAATTTACGTGTTAGTGACCAAGGCTTCTCTGTAATACCCAGTTCTTTTATACACCAATACCCGTATTTTTGTTACTTGCAAAATTGCTTATTTATATTTTTAAGTATTTTATTTATTTTAAAACCCTAACCCCTTATATTTATTTTCCCAACTTTTACCCAATCCATTAGCCCACTCCCTTTCCATTTCCTTTAAATCCTTTTAAACTCCTAACCGAAACCCAAACCTTATTTCCCTTTTTTTCTCAGCCCAGCCCGCTCTCTATTTCTCTTTTATCTTTCTTCCGGCCCGACCTATCCCTCTCTCCCTTCCTATTTAATTTTAATTCCTCCGAGCCCGGCCCAACTCCCCGACCCGAACCGACCCGCTCCTTCCCTTTCTTCTTCCTTCGTACTTCCTTTCCCGCTTCTTTCCTCCCTTCCTCCCACGCCGCGCCCGCCTCCCTCGCGCCCCACGTCCCCACGTCCCCACGACTCGCGCTCGCGCGCTCGCGAAGCCTCTCTCGACCCCGTCTTCATCTCGCTCCCCTCTCTCTTACGCACACTCTCTCTTCCCCCCCCCCCCGCTTCTCCCTCCTCTCCCCCATGAGGACCTCGAGCTCCCCCATCTCCCACACCTCGCCACCACCTTCCTCCTTCCATCCCCGACGACGAACCCTTGCACCGAGAAACCTTACGACCGTGACACTATCCCTCGCCGTCATCGTCGCCTTCGTTGCTGCCTCATCTTCGACCTTGACTGCATCGCCTCCTCCCCTCGCAAGCTTGCACCCACGCCGCGACCGAGGCTCCACCTCGTCAGCCCCCACCGTCGCCTCCGTCCCCTCACCACCGGCTCGCCTCTGAGCTCACTATCGGCCACTTTCCCCCATCACCTTCCTCTTCTCCTTCACCCAAAACCAAGCCTTACCGCCGCCGCCATTACCGTACCCCCGAGCTCCAACACCCAACCCACCATCACTGCTCAACCCGACTATCTCCCCCGAGCACCCCTCGCCCACACCTATCGCCCTCACCTGCTCCGGCCAACCAACGCCGCCCACGGCTGCCACGATGACTCCACCTCTCCGCTGCTCCGTGAACAGACCCGGGCTCACCTCTGAGCTTGCTGCCGTCGCCACTGCTGGTGCCGTGCCGGACCCATACGTGACCCCTCACCGTCGTTGCTGCCGGGCTTCTCATCGTCGCGGCCTTGACCATCACCTCCGGTTACCGTCGCCTCCAAGCTCCATCTTTTTCACCGATGCCAAACTCGAATCCCAGCCGTGTGTAGCCGTGTGCATGTCGCTGTGCTAACCGTGCCGTTGCTGCAGGCTGCCGCCATCATCGCCTTCGTGACCATCGAACGTCTTCAGGCAAGTTTAATACTTGCTTCATGCTATTTTTTATATTACAATTCTAGTTACCAATAATTTTCGCATATACTTTTCATGCGAATCGTTATAATCCAAGTGTTCGATGCAAAACCTGAATGGAAGCCCCGTTAAATTGACGACAACAGATAACATGTGATGGCCCGAGTTATAATGAATGTCCCTTAAGACTTTGGTTACAACACGATGTCGTTTGCTCATGTAAAATGATGTCCCGATTTCTGTCGTAAAACCTGAAAACTTTCGGACATGCTAAATCGTAAAATTTATAATAAATTGTGTACAAACCGGATTTTAGCGTTCGATGGCTCGTATCGAAGATAACTGTCTAACCTACCGTATTATATAGTTGATCAATGAATTTTAACAAACTATGATAGAGATAATTGCGGAGGATTACGATTCTGGACTGCAGTCCAGAACGGAAATCTCAGTTAACCCCTATTTCTAAACCCCTGTATATTCCTGTTCAAATATGAGAATGCGCAGAACCCTATATTGTTATGTAGAAAATTGATTTATCTTTCTTACTCCACTGGTCTCACTGGATTCCTCAACTGTTTGATATTTTCAACTCATTTTATAAGGTCGATACGTTTTGCTGAATTCTGCAGAGGCAGATTTTACACATCGAACAGAACATGTCCATAACTCCCTGTCGACATAGTATATTACTGATCCTCCAATTGAGGTGGAAACCTAACTGATAACCCTAAATATTGTTCAACTATAGCGTCGCCTAATTACGATCCCAACTGGGATTAAAATGTGTTACGAAACGGACTTCCGATTCTGAAACCGGATTTCCAGCAGTGAACGCTTAAAATGAAATGGCCATATCTAGCGATCCTAAAACCCGATTAATGTGAAACTAATTTTGATGGATAGATAATTAAACATAATTCTTACCCTCTTTTCATTTTTTCGCTAAATTTTGCATGTATGATTTATGATAAATTATGCAAGTGGTAGGACACCGACTGATGATATCTTAATCATGCCTTAATTATTGTATTCTCATCACATTATATAGATGTCATTGCATTGGTAACCTAGTGATCATGTGCATTACCCATTGTTAGGTATTATTGTTTGATTGTGGCAAGTACGTGAGTGTTTAAGCATGAATGGATAAGTGAAAGCGACACGTACTTGTACACAATCAGCGGACCTTATCGATATATTGCATTGTCGACGTCTATGGGACATGTATAAGTGTAACTATAATTGGTATGGGACGATTATGGAAGCATTTATATGGGTGTCATAGGTAAGGCACCAAACACTGTCCATTTATCTTGGGTATCAGTCGAGACATGCTTGATGGAGATCCTGTCTCCAGTTCTCGCGTAGACTTGTCATGGACCGACGGGTATTTGAGCTTATAGTTGACGTTTGATGTAGACCACGGGGTGTAGGCTAGTTTGAGTGTGAGTTTAACAGAATCTCGGGAGTCCCATGCCGGCACATACAGCAGTTCTGGAGATATATGGGGATATTACTGATTATTAGCGAGCGACTCGGGCCCGTGTTCCCTTGTCCTTGGGTTCTACCCTTGGGTGGGGGATACTCACGAGTCGTTGACTTTCACATTTGGACTGAAGATAGGCTTAGCGAACTGTACAGTGAGACTTAGAGACTGATAGGGTTAGTGGCATTGACATGCATTGCTTACTGATTCAACCTACTTGTCATACTGTTTACTGCCTTACTGTTTACCTGCCCTATTAGCTACCTGCATTGGCTACTTCATGTTCACGTCATTATTCCATGATTACTGTTTCATATTCATTATTATTGCACGAGTTCACATTTGTATATATATATATATATATATTGATATCATGTCGCTCTGACAACCTGGGTATGCATGCTCAGAGTGAGAAGTGGATCTAGCTTGGACCAGGACCTGACGTACCTCGAGAATATCGCGGACATTTTGATCAGCGACCCAGATCTATACTCTCTTGATCTCCATCTGGTTAGTCCTTTTGTATTTGTTTTGATTTAGTGACTGCATTTCTCGTTACATGTGCATTGATTACTGATTACCACGTAAAGCTAGAAGCCGAAGTGTGACTATGGCAGGATATTTTCTTGACTGTAGGAGCATGGCTGGCCTTGTCAACCCCTCGTGTTCCGTATTTTGGAAAGCGGGACGTGACATTCTCCGACCGTGTATTAGAGACCGTTTAATTTTTGAACGGTCGCTAATAATCATTAACGACCGTTAAATCTATATTAGAGACCGTAATAAACAGTCACTAATATGTACAGTTTGTAGGAGTGGTCGGACCTCATAGGATCAACTCCCTCTATATAGATATATAGATATGTGAGTGTGTGCATACATGGACCACAATATTGTGTTGTTGTTACTGCACGCGCGACGCGATATATAGTAACTCCAACCCAACCCTCCTCGCTGTCCCATGCCACACCCACACACACTATTTAGCTATATGTTAGAAAACATTGGAAAATGTATATCTAAATAGCATATATTTCAGAAACAAGAGATATTAATTGGGATGGCACTCCTCCATCTCTACTTCTTCCTCCTGAAATCTTTTAGGAGCCGCAAGTCATTTCCACATACAAATACTTAACTTGAAATAGTAATTCAGTCTTAAGTCGTTTGAAATTGGAATTTAGTTAAAATGTTAGTCTATATGAACATTTGTAATGAGAGTGGAATTTTTTTAACATTCGTCATTCAGGCTAGAGTACAAAATTAAGAAAATGCATCACTTTCGAAATCACCACGTATTTCTACAATTTCAAAGATATGCGGTGGATCCACTACAAGAATTATAACCCTAATTCAATCGTCGAATTAGGTCTTTTTTGACGGTAGGTTTTAAATCGACCGCCGTCGCGGTAAACCCGTCGCTGTAGGCCTAATTGGACGGGCACTACGCGTCGAATTAGACTTATCTAATTCAACGCGTGATGTCCGTCGAATTAGATCTTATTTCGACGTGTCAGGCGCGTCGAATTATACTTGATTTTATACGAATAGAATATTGTTAAAAAATAAAATAAATATTTTTTAAAATCTAATTCGACCGGTATATGCCGTCGAATTAGAGTTTATTTCGACTAGTAATACCCGTCGAAATAGCTATAAATAGCAGGGGAAAAATATATTTCAAAATATAAAATCTGGAATTTCAATTACAATCCAATATCAATTCAAATATCGATTACAATCCAATATCGATTACAATTCAAATATCAATTAAAATCCAATATCAATTCCAATACAATCCTAAAATCATTTATGTACATGAAAATTAGAAATGAAATCACGAGGGAGGTCGATTACGGGAAGGGAGAAAGTTGATCGTGAGGGAGCATCTTTATTTGGGGGAGGCGGTAAAGCCCCTGCGTTTAAAATTTTAAAATACATAATTTAGTATATATGGTATTTATATATTTATACACTATTAAGTCAGGGTTATCGAACTTACCAGAGATACTGTCTCCCCTCGTTCTGCATATAAACAGATAAGACGAAGCCTCTGGGCCATGCTAAAGCCACTGAAAGAATTGGGAGTGAGAGTCGATATATGTGAAGAACCGGTGGTATCCGGCGTCCGCTCAGTCTGAAATCCATCATACACAAAGGTCCTGGTCTTAGGGGTCCTGGTCCTACATGACGTTTCCGATACCACGTCGTCTGCCCGACAATACCTAGGAGGTGGATGTCCAGTCGACCAATAAGGAGCGTTATACTGGGTGGGAGAGATCTTGGTGAACGCACATTGGACTCTCCCGTGAGTATCCAGTCGATACGACATGAAATCCATATCTGCATCAAATATTCTCTGCCCGCTATCAACTGGGTGTCCCTGCTCCTCTCCATCTCCTCGATCAATCGATCTCTCTCAGCCTCCATCGCCATTTATTTGGAGAAAAAACATATTACTGTCGTTCTAACAACTACTCAATAATTATTTCGAAATAATTAAGAAACACAACATTAATGGAGTCTTACATATTGCTCCTGGGCTGCAATCGATGCAGGCGTGCCATCGTCCCGTACAAATCTGGCCCTGAAGACTTCGATCTAATCAAGAGGTTCTTCATCATGGCCTTCTTACTGCATATTATATTTAGAAAGTTAACACATAAATTTCTAAGATATTTTTTGAACGTATTAATATAAAATATTGATTGTCGAAACTTACGTATTCGACGCAAAACTGTTGGAAACACTTGTTCCCTCCTCTATAAATATCTTGCAGCTGACCGTGAGATGCATTGCCTCGCGCGCTCCTCTCTTACAGTTACATCAAATAATGTTTATTGAGTTGCTACAAAAGAATAAAAAGATACCATCAAAAGACAAACTCTAAACCGACCGGTCAAGAAATGCTCGACTAAGGAACGTCGGTATGCGTTGGACCAATGTGGATCCGGCTTCATCACATACATCTCCTCCAGTGAAGAAGCGGATTCAAGTTTTTTGAAGACCTTATGCTTATGGTGTAATACCCTAGTACATTTATACAATATAATTTGGTACCTTGCTTTAAAATTCTTTTATTCTTTTTTCTATTGGGTTGCGAATGATTCAAGTAGTAGTAGTCATTATCCGACCCGACCCGCATGTTTAAAACCCGACATGATGCAAGGTTATATCCAATATTTACTAGTACGGTGTATCTACGTGAATCTAGTACTATATATACTTTATATATGTTTAAATATTCATATATCCATTTACAGTACAAGTTTTATATAAATAATATCTTTTTGGTACCTAAATTTGCATGGTTTATCGCCCCCATATCTTATTATTGCTCTTATCTATTATGTTCATATCATAAAATATAGACAACAAAATATTTATTAAATTTTTATGTATATTTATTTAAATTTTATTTGGGGGTATATGTATTTAATAATAGATTGGTGCATTATGGTTAAAATTCTTACGTATTATTTTATATTTAAAAACTATATTTTTGACTAAATTCGGGTAATATTTGGAGTGATCTGGTATTATCTGTAAAATCTTACAAAATATATAATATATTCCCTAATATATTCCTATACCTTTATAATACGGTTATATATATTATATTGTTAATAAATTTATTTTTTAAACTCTCTCTCTCTCTTCTCCTGGTCTCCATCTCCCTCCTCTCGTTCTTTTTCTCTCTCTCACCCGAGCCTTAACTCACGCCGACGCTACCCCCGATCTCGCCATTCCCTCGTCGTCGAAGCCAACTCTCCTCCCTCGTCCTCACCGCACCCATCATCTCACCCTCTCTCTCCTATTCTCCTTCGTCACTGAGCCTACCCCCACACCCATCTCGATCCTTACCTCCGGTCTTGTCCATTACCAACTCCCTCTCCCCTTCGCACTCGTCCACTTCCTTCCTTCCTCGTCATCGTCGCCGCGTCCCAAACCCCGACCACTCATAGTCATTCTCTTCCTCACTATTCTCTATCTGTTCTCGCCTCACCATCTTCACATTCGACCTCCGGCGCACCCATCCACCACCGACGTGACTCCGTCTTCCTCGAACATTACCTCGACCCATGCGAACCACTATCGGACCCTAGCCTACTGAACCTACGCCCTCGACCATAGCAAACTCACCACCATCTCATTTTCTTTCTTCTTCTTCTTCTTTCTCCAATCACCAGTCAACCCATCACCTCGCCGCCGACCAACCTCCTCTTCTTCCTCGTCCTCGTTAAATCCCGAGAACCCAACAGCCCTATCTTCTCTTCTTCTTTCTTTTTCTCTTTCTTTAACTAGTTTTCACCGGAGTTGGTCACGTCGCCGATGACCCAGATGACCCCAGTCACTATCATCGTTTATTCCAGTCACCACTTCTCACAGTTGTTAAGTTCAGGCCAAGTTTTACTTACGTCAGGTTTTACATCGTGTTTTTATTCGGTGTTCGGAACGTGATATTCATATTTTCATCGTGAGTTTTCAATCAGGCAAGTTACTAAACTTGCGACATGCTACATTATGTATTCCATTATATATAGTCATAATTAGTATGCATATGTTAATAGTTAGCATGTTATTTGCAATTTACAAATTTTACCGCATCAATCCGTATTTATATCAATAACGGCTTTATCTAGTTGCGTGCTGGTTCATTATAATATTATTATAATTTTCGTTTCAGTTCAGTACCCTTTATCTAGATTACAGTATACCTTGTAACAAATGTAAAATGTTATTACAGATAGATATATGAATAGATTGATTACACCTTACCACATAGATAATATGCATTAGTCATTTCTACTGTATTTAGATAACTGGTCATTGTTTTCCATCTAGTATTCTTTTGGTTAATATACATTACTGGACATGTTCACAACACATTACCTGACCTGTTACTTGGATTATTACTAATTCCGACAATCCTAACTTGTTGTCCTGATGGATATGACTTGTTGTCTAGATAGACAAGACCTGTACCTGCTTGATCCTGTATTGGCATTAGGTAGATATCATCAATACCTAACTTGAATACAAAACCTGGGAGGAAAATGGGAAATAAATAATGAAACATGACCTGTAACTCAACAGTTCGATACTTTTCAGAGACTGATCAGTCTATACGGGCTCCGGGCCCTGGAATGATGATGCTGACATCATTCGTATGTACATGATATCTTGTTTTCGAGGGTCTTGACCGTGGTCCCGGGCACACACGGGATACTATTGAGTTATATTGACGATGCTAGTGTTTATGCCCTAGAAGGCCATTACTGTATCATACTAGTTTGTATATTATTTAATGGAAGCTTAGGATATTCACAGTTGTATTGACAGTCTTGCTAAAAATGGTAGTATGCTACTTGGTTTGTGTCTACTTTAATATGTGCATATATTTCTTGTAACGTATCGCTTATACATATTAGTAGAGCCCTTGGGATCTTTGCTTGATTACCAGCGTTGTGATGGCAGTCACACTAGTGGGGGCTGGGTAGTCTATAAGCAACATCCTATACAGGTCCCTAGTCGTAGGATTATCGAGACATGGCATCGATACTCCGGAGTAGACTAGTGTGTACGCTTCTCATCCCAGTTGGGGAGATGGTCTATCCCACAGCCATCAGTACGTTGTACTGGAGATAGTATACAGGTGCTCGTTAGGTTACGGGTACACCGGACATGACTCACGGGGAACTGTTGGTTGGTATTATACCCGTCGTCAGTTAACAGTTCCCAGGTGACATAAGTACAGCAAGTCCGCAGACTTGACACTGCTACTTCGTCTCGAGCGTGTCCCACTGTTCTTAGATTGCTACCCTACCACGGCTCAAAGGAGTCGTGCAAACAGGTAGCAGTTGGGTGCAGTCCCGAGCACTTGGAGGCAGTGGCGGTTAGACATGATTCGCCTCTCCCGGTATTGGGAGTTGATATCGCGCTGTGTCAGAAAGCCATTACGCAAAGTCCCTGGCCAGGGCAAGCGAGATTTACTGGTAGGTTTTCCAGTAGTTTCTCAAGGTGTAATGGGCTACACTCCGACACGACTTATACCGCTTTTAGGGGACTGACGCTTGCCTCCCCCTAGGCCCAATATGTGATAGTCCTAGACGAACAGACCAGACTGTACGGAGATTGTCACATCAGGCTCAGTAGGAGTTCGGATGGGTTTCCTCATCGGCCTTCTTATCGACATCTACCTGGGGACCGTTACGTACAGCTAATGCCGCTTGCGGTCTGTGGTTAAACCCACTATCAGCGTAGTGTCGAGTTTTTAGAGTCTCACATAGAGAGTTTCCCTGCTTCGGGCGAAACGATATAGAGGTCGTATGGTTTTACGACAGGGCTCGGACGCATACGTGTTTTTTCGCACGTACGATGTTCGGACAGTTTTTACTAGTCGGCTTTGGTTTAGGCCAGATTCTAGTATCGGATTATTGGATTTATACAGTCTAAAGTTTTTCCGTGTTTTTACGGATAGGAGGGGCGTTCTCGTAATTTGTCGGGAAGCTTCTAGAAGCATGGTGACTTGGGGGTTAAGGTGGCATTTGAATTAATTGGATAAATGAGTCATGGTGTGATTCATACATGGAGTTAATGAATCATTTATGATTTATATGACTCATATGATGAATCACTTAGTGTATTAATGAAACATGATGATATATCATTATTTGTTATTCATTTAATTATATGATATGTTTCATATATACACAAATGATTTCATTCATCCAAAAGTATTCTCACTCTCACCTTCTCTTTCCTCAAGCTCTCTCTCTTCAAACCCTAACCCTAACCTCTCATGTGTTGAGATCAAGGATTAGCTAGACTAATACATCCATAATCCAACTCTATATCACCTAGGTTGCTTAGATTAGCACTTTGAGAAACCTAGTTATCTCAAGTTAGAGGTCAAGCTTGGAGTAGGAGCTCTCAGGTGGATCGTCTTTGATTCGAGGAGGCCGTTGATGTGCCGATGTTCCAAAGAGCCTACAAGGAGTGGAGGACAGTGATGAAGACCCGAAGGACAAGTAACATGAGGTATAACTTCGAATCAGAGTAGTTAAACCTTTCGTAGTTTGCTAGTAATGATTTAGACACGATTCATGCGCTCAAGTCTGTGTTACGAAGCTTTGATAATCGTTTTTCATATATTCCGCCTCCCTGCAAGTAAGTGGGGTGCGTGACATAGACTTACAAACGATTCCATTAATTGATTTCAAAGATTTATAGAATAGATAATCTAAAAGCACAGACTTTAGAATACACATAACATACATACATCTCACTGTTTTCCACTTGTGTTCATTATTTATGCCCATATTTAATCATAGCATCCTATTCTTCTTATTACTGTTATTTTGATATTTATGACGCACTGACGTCTGGGTTTTGCATGGCCCAGTTCCTTTGACTTTGTTGCAGGAAGACCAGGAGTATTTTAACAAGTAAGCCGAGCAATGAGGAACTTGATAATTAGTTTTAGAGATGCTTAATTTATTTTATTTCCGTAGTTTAAATTTATCGATATGATCCCATAAGGGACGTGATTCAGATATTATTATTTATTGGATCTTTATTCGTTTCCGCTATATATATTTCTTGACTTTTAATTACTGTGGCAGATGGACATGTGTTAGTTAGATTTTATTTACTGTTCTTGATATCTGATTGGCAGCCGTAATATGACTATGGAGGGATCTTTCTTAACCATAAGTAGCATGGTTGGCTCTGTCACGTGCTATATTTCCGTATTTTGGGAAGCGGGACATGACATATGGCCTCTCCCATTCTTCTCCATATGCTTAAACAGCTTGTCTTGAACTTCTGGTTCATCGACAACCATCTCGGGCCCCTCTATGCTATACTACCAGAAGTCGAACCGACACTGCAAAACAGGATAATTCATCATCGTATGGGTAGACGTATTTAAACAAATCAAAATACGATTTAATATTGAATAGTATAAACAAATCTCACCATGACCTCTCATACAACAATGTTCTTCTTCTAAACCAACTCTGGGCTTTCCCAATTTAAGGCCACCCACTCATCATCGTCGTCGTCGATCACATAAGGCATGCGTTCTTCACTGTTCACTATAGACAATACCATCTTCTTCGCTTCTTTATAGCTCTTATGAGCATGGTTCCATGTGTATGAAAAGTATACAATAAGCTTGTCAGGGGCATGTGGCATCCTCCTCCAGATCTCAGTAGCCCGGGTGGGTCCTTTCACAACCCGTGTCCATTTCTTGGAAGGTCGTCCTTCGTCCCCCGTCCCCCGTATCCCGATTGGTCATATCATCACCTAACACATGTAAAACAACTTCAGGGTATGTGGTTCAATATGTTAGAGAAAAAAATAATAGTGAAAATTAATGCTGAAAAGAATATCATATAGGAGCAACAAATGCTGAAAAGAATATGCTGAAAAGTAAATAAAATGTAGGACATATTACTTAAGTACATGAAATTTAGGACAGATAACAGAGCAATAATTCTGAAAAGAATACCATACATGAGCAACAAATATGTAGGTTTCACATTACTTGAGTTAGTTCAGCTGACAGAGCAATAATACTAAAAACAATATCATAAAGGTATAATAAATTGTAAGTTTCACATTACTTAAGTTATGAATATCATACAAGAACGAGTTAAATATTAAGATTATATCAAAATGGTTCGTAGAAGAATAGAAATCAATATCAGAATTACGGTTTCAAGTCATAGACTTCTGCTTCTACGACCGTCGATGGGACATCAGAGACTATTTCCGGCTCTATGTCCTTCTTTGATAAACTGTTGCTGTCGAATTCGAGAGGAATATCATCAGCTTATATAACCGGAGTTGTAGGACAACTAATATCGCTTACATTACTTTCACCCATGCTATAATAGTCTTGTGGATTCGTCACAATAGCAACATCACACTGGGCATCTCTAAGGTCTGCGGCGTAAAAGCGTTGACGGGCTTGACTGACGAGGATATAAGGCTCTTCACCAAAAACGAGTTTTGATGAATTGAGTAAAAGTAGGCCATTTTCAACTTTGAACCCAGTTTGTCGATGATGGACATTGTACCACAAGCACTTAAACAGGACAGCCGTTTGTTTTTTATAACGCACCCAAACTATTTTTTTCAGCACTCCGTAATAGTCTAGTTTTCCCGTGATTGGATTTGAATTTCTAAAAGATGAATATCCAGTAACAGTGGATTCCACACAGACACCGTAATTTTGAAACTTTTTATTTTTATTTCATTTTCTGGTGTGAAATCTAAATCTGTTAACAACGTAACCTGAAAGGTACTCGGCTAGTTCATCTGAACCATACGCTAGCGCTTTTATATCTTCTATTACTGGTCTAGCATTGATATCTTTTTCAACCTATTATTTAAAACGGATTCAGTTGTGTGTGTGTATCAACATGAGTTATAGTTAGGTTTTTATAGTTAAAACTTACACGTGTTTTCAACCAAGTGGGAAATTGTTTGTCGCTCCTTATCTATATTCTATTGCCGAAGTCATTTAGTAGGTGGAAAGTATTGAGCATTCCTAACGTTGCATATATCGAAATAAATATTTAATTTTGACCAATTTTGTAAATTTATGTTAAGGAAAAACTAATAAATACATACCCGATAAAACTGTCCATCTCTGAACAGTTGAATAAAATGTAACGATGAATCATGCCGAGCTATTGAGATGCAATGTGACCCGACTTTACTTTACTTAGTTCCTTTCCATAAGCCCGAAAGACGGATATTACGAGTCTATTGTTGGCTATATCCTCATTACATCTCGGTTTATTAAATGCAGTCTCAACACTCTCTACATACATAGAACAGAACGTCATACATTCTTCCGCGAGAAACCTCTCAACGATCGAGACATCAGACCGACTCCTGTTACGGATATACCGTTTTACTTTGTACATGAACCTGACGGATGCAAACAAATTCAATTCGCTTTATTATAAATATTCGATTTATAATAAACAGTAATTATTAAGTTAGTTTTACCTCTCGAACGGATATATTCACCGATAGTTCACGGGACTATCTAAACGTGTCTCTTGAGCAAGGTGAACCATGAGTTGCAACATTACGGTGAAAATAGAAGGTGGAAACATCATCTATATTCTACAAAGAATGCGCGGTATCTTATTCTCCAGGGTTCTAAATTCATCTTCCGAGTAATCTTTGGAGTATAACTCTATGAAATAATGACACAAATTAGTCACAACTGATACAACGTCGTTATTTGGTAACGCCCTAATAGCAATGTGCAGCAATTATTGCATGATCACATGGCAGTCGTGACTCTTCAGGCCGACGAGGGTTTTCTTTTTTCAAGTGTACGCATTTACCGATGCTCGCAGAATATGCATCTGTTACCCTTACTTTTTTAAGTACATTAAGGAAAATCAGTTTCTCATTATCGGACATCTTGTATTTTATTGGTGGAATCGCCTATTTACCATTCCCTTTAAAAACTAGATGCCTATTATATTGCAAGTGTGTCTCTGTTCTTAAATTTGGTATTTAGCAGGGTACCCAGCAAGAGTTCGCAGACGTTCTTCTCAATGTGCATTATGTCCAAGTTATGATGAAAATTAAGAAATCGCCAATAGGAAAATCATTAAATATAGATCTTTTTCTCTAGTTATTTGATATCTCATTCAGAATAGTATGCTTATGTTTCTTACCGAAAACAATATTGATGTGCTCCACGTTCTCAAACGCCTTTCTCCTATTTGGCTCAGGAGGAGAGGGCCAATGCTCCTGTTCACCGTTCAATTTGATTCCATTGCGTCGATAACGATGATTAGTATCTAACCAATGATGATGTCTAGTATAATAAGAAATCCGATTTACTGGCGTTTCATAAATGATGTATTCTTAACAACATGGGAAAGCATGGTGACCTTTCGTACTCCATCCCGACAATATGGCATATGCCGGGAAATCGTTTACTGTCCAAAGCAGCACCGCGCGCAATGTGAATATCTTATTTCTGTGGAAATCATAAGCAACGATACCGGTCTCCCACAGCTCATTCAACTCGTCGACCAACGGTTTTAAATAAATATCGATGTCATTAACAGGAGAGTTGCTTCCAGAGATCAACAAAGGCATTTGGATGTAAGATTGTTTCATACTCATTCATGACAGGAGGTTATAAACTAGTAGTGTAACAGGCCATACGCTGTAAGATGCACCTCCTTTAAATTGTTCCAAGCCATCAGCCGATAATCCAATTCTCACATTACGAGTTTCCGCAGCAAGCGCTGGAAATTAAGTGTCAAATCTTTGCTACTCCTCACCATCAGCGGGATGTCGTAAGACTTCATCCTTCTTGCGATCATCTGCATGCCATGTCATATTTTCGGCGGTTTTAGACAACAGAAATTACCTCTGTAGTCTTTTCTTAATAGAAACAGCGTGCAACACCTTCACCGGAATTTTAGGAATTGACTCCTCGTCCCTCAGGGGCCTTTTAAGTAAGATCTGCTTCGATTCCTGTCACGCCCCGCTTCCCAGTATACGGGCAGAGGACGCGACGAGGCCGCTACGTATTTACTCTAAAGTAAATACGCTAAGCGTATCTAAGAAATATAAGTAAAATGCCCAAGAGACAGGATGTAAAAGAACATCAACTTTATTTATTAACATCCTTTTAACAATACATCTGAAAAGTAAATATATGGAATGGAAAGCAATGCCTAAACAGTGGCATAACAGTAATGGAAAGTACTAAAATGAAATGTACAAGTAACTAGAGCTCCGGGTCGAAAGCTAGCTGATCCAAGTCCTCGCTAGTAGGCTCGATCTCCTGAAGGTCCAAATCACCTGACGACATTCCAAAGAAGAAGAAAGAGAATGTCGTCAGCGAACAAATCGCTCGGTAAGTCCTGAAGATAAGGGAGAAGTAGAATAGATAGAGAGAGTGTGTGTAGCTTTTAAAGTTGTATTATATTGTTAACGCTGTTATTTGTAGTTTGGTACAGAAGATGCCAGTGTATATGAGAGGAGTCTCAATAGACCAGAGACTACGGCGGACGGAATACAAGGAACCGTTCAGCCACGGTACAACAGCAATTGAATTCAAGTTAGGTGTCTTAATGGATGCAGTCTCGTGCCACTTCTAACACCTTCCGTACCAATCTACCCTTTATAAACCCCGCGATGTCTTGATTGTATTGAATTGTAAATTTAATTGTAAATTGTATTGTCTTATATTATAGACTGTATAGATGGATGACTTGCCGGAACCATGATATCAGTAAATGGATGTAACTGGAGAATCATATAGATGGATGTATATCCATGGTTCGGTTCGGTCAATACAGATTGATTAGATTTAACAGATTGAATATATAGATTCATATTGAATGGTAGTTTTGTAATTTCATACTTGAATCATATTCAAGTCAGATTGATTATATTGAGACTCGGTCTGAGTCAGACAATTAGAAAAGAAATTGAAATCCTGAATTATGTTTTGGTGCTATCGGTAACCGCTGCACATGGACGGCAGAATTTGTGTCTTTTTCAAAGACGATTACCGTATTGATAACAACGTTTGTTAAGTTGTCTATCTTAAATAGGCAAGCACCCATATCTCCGGCTCCCTGAGGCTCAAGAGACTGGTCCCGCTTAAATACTAGGGTCCTTATTGTAATTTAGTATAACTTGAGGGGGTTTTATGTAAAATAATTTTGTATAATTTTCAAAATACACCTCAAGTATTTTATTATCGTCTTTAGAGTTTTCATAGATGTAAATTTGATCGATATGACATTTCTAGTGAATAAAACCTAATTTCATAATATATGGTATTTATTTGTAATATTGGAATTGTATGATATTTTCTTGTAAATGAGATGTTTTTCTTGAATTTTGGAAATGTGGAATATTATAAATATAAAAAAATAGGTATTTTGATATTAATTACATATATATTTATTTAGTAAAAATATAAGTTTTATTTATAATAGAAATCACATTTTGTAAGAAAATTGTGTTTTTAAATCTTTCGAGACCGTATGCTCCTTGCGGAGGTCTGCATCTCGCACTACTAAGCCCGAGGATGTGCGATAATCCACACCATCCCGAATGGGTACCCTAAAATGGGTTGTAGCGGTACATTGCAAACATTTGTTAAAAATACACATCTTGTAGAAAATGGTTTTTTTATAAGTCGGAGGTAGTTATGTGTAAAATCGTATTTTCCCCCCAAATCCATGTTCCCAAATTCCATCGTTCTATATTACATATGAGTGTTGAGAGGAGTTAGGTCATTAACTCATGTGTTTTCTAAAGCTAGCATGGTTAAAAGGTATAAATATGTCGATATGAAACATAAAGGTATTTTACTGTAAAAGTGGAATAAAACTTGATACGATTATCATTTTAATGTCAAACTTGTTCTATTATCTTAGTTAATGAGTATTAAACAATATATATCAAAAGTTATAGATTTTTTATTAAGAAAATGTATTTTTGAAAGAAAAGAGAATTGGAAGCCGGATTACTCCGCTTCTGACACGTTTTAAAGATTAAGAATTTGAGAATAGCAAGAGAGAGAGAAGGGGGAATTACGGGTTTAGGGTCAAGAGAAGGGGAAGAGGAAGATTAGGGAAGCACCGGTGCGTCGTTTCGTAGCCGGAAACTTCTCGGATCGTCGTTGGAAGTTCGTCGGAGTTTTGCTTTTTGCTTACTCCACTTGCACACAAAAAGTCTTGAGAATTTTCTTGAGAGTGTGGGCAGAGATTTGGAAGTGAGGGGGGTGATTTGAGGGGTGGTATTTATAGGAAAAATTAGGGTTTAGAGTAAATGAAAGGGTGTGATAAAAATTGTATTAAAAAATGGATTATATGGGGTTTTAATTTTTCTCTGTAAATATGCAAGGGAATTAAATAGTACAGGGGTTATGGGGTAGGCCAAAGGTTGCGGAGGAGTTAAGAAAAATCGGGTTTTAACTCACTGGAATCGGCGGCGCCAGCCGATTCATCCGTTCCGCAGGCCCGAGTCGGGGTCCATCTTCTTGCCACGTGTCCCTGACGCTTCGTCTTGACTCGTGGACCCGTTTGTTTAATCTGTAACTTACCCTATTACGTGTAGTGCACGTGTAGACTCTTGGGCTTCTAAAAGATTAAAATAATTTAATTTAAAAAAATGTGTGGTTGATGGGATTTGAACTCTGGTGCTTTGGTTCAGCAGTGCAAGGTCTTATCAATGAGCTACAAGCTCCTTCTTGCTGTTCAAAAGCAAATCAAATTTATAACTTGTGCTCATATTTAAGTACCCCTTTCTGTATTTTTGAAAAAAATTGTATAGAAAGTTTAGGGTTGTTACAATTCCCCACAAGTTCTATACTTATTTAAGTTCTTGTTATCATCTATCATGAATAACATGCAGTCATTTGGACATGCATCGATTTTTTGATAACCGAAACCGATATCTCATCTTCTTCTTCTTTTGAAAATTGGAGGAATTTGGGTACACCTCCTTCTCTATCTTTAGAAGATCATCGACTGACTTGCTCATAAACTTTTTTATATAAGATGAAAAATGCGAACCATCCAACCCAACTTCGTCATTTTTGCACCCTGATAAAAAGGTTTCTTAGCTTCATCCAAATACTTAAAAAATATCGCAGATTCGGCATCTGGAACCAAATCATCCGAAGGGGTATCATCATGAATGCCATCATACAACTCGTCTATCATATCATTTAAACCAGTGGTTGTTGGGGTTCTCATAGGAGGTGGAAACTGACGATATGCAGGGATTCTATAGTCTACGACCTCTCCATGCAAACGCTAGATAGTGTAACCTTGATTGAATCTGTTAGCAAGTATATTCATGTGAATCGCTTCTCGACTATCCCTTTTTCCGTTACAGCATCTCCTACAGGGAAAGGTAATACGACTACCACCCACTATCGACAAGAATTGCATAAACTCTTCAACACCATTACAAAATTCAGGGCCAAACTTGTTCTTATTTATCCTTAAGTCTTATCCATTCTTGTCTGATACATAAAACCTAAGATAGTTCATGATTATTTATTATATCATAATGAACATTTTCAAATAGTTCATCGATTAACAAAGTTATATTTGAAGATATCCAAGTTCTATCATAAGAAGTTGGGGAAGAACCGGTAAAGCGTAGAAGGGAAGGGAAGATGACAACGAGGATGACAACAGTGTCTCGGAAAGAAGCAGAGAGGAACTTAGCTATAAAATTGGATCCTGAATATGAAGATTATCAGGGACCGAGAGCAAATACTCATAGCTCGGGAGTTGGATTCTTTTTTCAAGAAAGATGATGACGATATTAACGGTTCTATATTGGATGTCGAGAGTAACAGCTGTCGGAGGTAAGGTTTCTATCCCATTAAGAATGTATAACATATACACCCTCTGTACTTGTGCTTTTATTCGCTTCGAGAAAATTTCGATAGCACATTTCCGCTGTTCTCCGAATACACTACAATAGAAGAGATAAATATCTCAATACTATCAGTATTGAAATGATCATCTCAGCTATATTTGTACATGAAGAACCAGTGGAAAGGTACTGACGAAACTCATCTCGAAACGAATGAAAGCATAAGTATGCAGGGAAGGAAAGTGTATACGTTATAAATTCTTAATTTGTCAAAAACGGGAGAAATCTATCGGTTATAGGGCGACTAGTCTTCTCGTCGCATAAACTACGTTCGAGATTGATAACTGATTGGTGCATTTTAATGCATATATTTTATCCATATTTATTTTTATTTTGCCTATTTAATGCTACTTATGGTATGTTTTGTTAAATAATGCAAATTATAGGGCTAAAGGGCAAAATTACACAAAATGCGTATTACGTGCGTTGGATGTGAACAACTTTAAGCTAAAACGGATACAAGGGTGCAAATTACCAAAAAGCAAGTATGAAAAAAGATTCACAAAGTCAAGACAAAGCTACTGAAAAAATCCGGTGGCTAAATCTTACTAAATTTTTTCCAGGGCCAAAATTTACCATGTTTGGGCCGAAATTTTTGGGACTTGAACTTGGAAATTTGGAAGGATCCTTGCTGCTTCAAAAAGATTTTCTAAATTTTTTCCAATTGTCAATATATACTGCTGTATAGCCTCTCTAGGGTTTCATCTCTCCACGAGTTAATTGTTTTAGTTTTTTTGGAGAGATCAAGACTATTTTGTAGGTTATTCTTAATATAAAGTTTGTTTGTTTAATTATGCTTTCTTCTATTATGAGTAGCTAAATTCTTCTCTAGGGTTTTTGAGTTATACTTGCTATGATTGGTGTTTGATTTCTTTGATCTATTCTTTTCTATTTGGTTTTCATGATGAAACTCTATGATAAAAATTAAGTCTTTTTGATGCATTTTCAAGAAACTAAATAAATCGATGAACGATTAACAACCATAAGATTTGTTTAGGGAAATATAATATCACCCACAAACTAGTTAGTTTAATGATATATTGACAACCTTGAGAATTAACTAGGGAAGGTAAAAATGATTTTTTTTTTTATGGTTGTTCAACCTAATTGATTTAGGGTAAATTAGATTATACCGAAAACACAAGATAAACCATACATTGACAACTTTTGTGTTTATTTAGTATAAGGGTACATCTAACTATTGCTAGGTTAGTTAGAACTTAATATTTAAATTGATTGCTAAGTGTTTTTATTGATAGAGTATTGCTACAATTGTATGATTTATAATTTCTTTTAATGATTGATATTTTATTGCGACAAAAGTTTACTCTATACTTTTATGTGATTGATAGTTAATGAATTTAAATATGGAAATTAGAAAAAAAATAGATATCTTATAAAACACCATGATTAGTAATGGTAATTCAAAACCTTAGACCTTTCTTCATTATTTGAAAGTATCTTTTCTTTTAAAACTTGCAATTTAATTTCTTTTCTTATTCGCTTTTAATTAGTTCCATTAAAATCACATCTTTTACTTTAATTCGTAATAAATTAATTGCAGTTCATATACCTCCCTATGGTACGATCCGTAAGTACTATAAGGAATTAACCATGCACTTATGATTAAATTTGTGAGACTACTAAAATCTCCATCAACAACCCACGCGTAATTTTATGTCACGAAAATAACAGTACGCATATAACTGATAGACGTGTTCTAAGGCATGATATTTTATCAATGTGAGATACTCGATAACGATATATATTGGTTTAGTTTTTTTCATCATCGAGCATCATGCACTTAATTAGATTAGTTTTTATGGTTATGTTTCAATATCATCGGTTATTGAAGTATTTAGTTTAGGGTTTTGGAAATTTCAGTTTAAATGGTAAATTTGTCAAACAATTGATATTAATAATGAATCATCTGGATTCATTGAAATAAACACATATCCATACAACGAATATTAAATAAAGGTAAGTCTCATGAAGCATCTAGATTAATAACGAAGTATCTAAATTAGGATTAAATGGTCAATTGGTTATTTGATTATTAACTATGTAGATTAGGACAACGTAGTTTTCGTTGTAATTAATGTTTAATTGGTGACCTAATATAGGTATGGTGATTTAGTCTAAATTTAGTAGTTAAGAATTAAAAGGGGTAGAGTGGTGTACTGGATACCGACGTATAAAGAATGCGAAGAAAGAATGAGCAATCACACCGACGTCAACACTGCAATCACATAATTTTTTTTACAACCTAAGACATGCTTTTTGTAAAGAAAAATAATAATCCTAACTCTAACATACATCATTCATGTTGAGCGAAAGCCTAACCCAAACATCACACAAATCTTCCAATATAACAAAATTAACTAAAATTAATAACAAATAAACTTTGAAAATTCAAATTTTAAAAAATTTATTCACATAATTTTTCGCCGATTTCACGTCGAAGTAGATCGATAGAGGAGGGGCTCGGTGGAGCAGGGGTGATCGGTGAAGGGGAAGGGCTCGAGTTGAAGAGGAGGACGAGGCGAGGAGGTTGAGGCAGGGGCTCAGTGGAGGCAGGGGAGCGGTGGAGGCGGGGACTGATAACAGGGGCTTTGTGGAGGTGGAGGAGGAGGGGTCCCGGGAGGGGATCAAAGGCGGGGGCTCGGTAGAGGAGGAAGGGCACGGAAGGGGGTATGTGGAGACGGAGGCGGGGCTTGGTGGAGGAGGAGGGGTCCAGGGAGGGGATCGGAGGCGGAGGCTCGGTGGAGGAGGAATGGCTCAGTGGAATTGAGGAAAAATAAGAGGAAAAGTAATTTAGGGGGAAGGGGAATGGGCTAATATCGGGGGTAGGGTTGTTGACTTTGTCAACACCTAATTCAATGCGAAACTCGTGTCGAAATATGTGTTGACCAAAGTCAACAAATTTCCAGAAATGCACTTCCTATTTCGACGGGAGACTCGTGTTGAAATAAGTCTCCCGTCAAAATAGGCCCGAGTTTCTTGTAGTGATATACATTTGATGTAACCATCTTAACACCGGCTTCTGTTGTCTCTAAAGAGACTGCCCACTTGCCGCAGCTCATTTCCAAGTTGCAGCGGTCCACCAATCGTTGTTTCGCCGACCACCGCCGTCATCCGCCCATTTCTTTAATACTAACTATGTTATTGTTCCAAGTTATATATGGATTTAAAACTCAAATGACTGGCATTTTGAATATGAAATACCATCACCATAGTGGTGGTCATTTCTTTTCTAATCTCTAGATTCTAAAATTACTTAGATTAACAAATATGTTAAGGGAACTATTTTATATTTTTCTCATACGTATTTTCATAGGCCGGACTTTCTTTTTTCAGTATGAAATATGTGATCTTGCATCTTGGTGACATTGATTAGAATATAGATGATCTTGATACCATCTAATGTCTGCTAGTTTTTTGCAAATGCCATAAGTATACTATATATAGTCACTATTAGAGACCGTATGAAACAGTCTCCAAAAAATAATGAACGGTCCTTAATGTATATTAGCGACCGTTTATATTTTAAACGGTCGCTAAAAAACAGCCGCAGATTGGGTGGTCGCTGATACATATATGAGCGATCGTTAATGAACGGCATCTAATACGAACGGTTGCTAATAGATGTATCAGGGACAGTTTCCACCGATCGCTAATAAGCAGACACGTGGACATATCAACGAGTTTACATGTTTCTTAATATCAGCGAACAGTCGCTGATGATGTATTAGCGACCGTCCCTGTAGCTTATACGGTCGCTAATAACTATTTTTCCTGTAAAAAAAATTACAGAAAAATGCTATATTCAATACAATAATACACAATATCACAATATATTACGCCACAATAGCATTTCGCATATATATATATATATATATATATATATATATATATATATATATATATATATATATATATGCACAATCCACAACATATCTAACAATATCAACAACAAATACGAATACATACACATACAAACCAACATATAAATATTATCCACGATATACCCACCAATATCAACAACTCAATCGAACACATATGAACTAAATTTTTAATAAACAAGCATACATAAACTAAATTGTTTTGAATATGAACAACACAATACATACGTTATATATATATATCCAACAGTACAAAAAAAATTCCAAATCACTCGCACTCGCAGCTCACTCAACCCTGTGAATCGAAATTAATAAATATATAAATATATGAACACAAATTATAATCTTCGAAACAATGTTAGCTATACTAACACATATATATGCTTACCTCACTAACTCCCGCCACTTCCATTGTCAAAACATAATCTTTTCGTCGTTAACTTATAAGAACCCTACGAATACACAACATGAATTTTAAACATCAAAACTCAATACAGTTTAATTGTATGCTCAAATTAATGTAAATAACAACTATATGTATCTCACTAACTCCTACCGTTACCATCGCCATCAGAAGCTCGTCTTGAATAGTATCGATTCACATTGTCGAAGTCTTCCTATGAAAAAAAGTTACCTAGTAACCCTCCCTGTGGGGTCTGCTGATCAGGGTTATACGGTTCCTGCGGCGGAGGGTTAAGGTAATAAGGATCTTGCGGTGGAGGCGGAGGCCGAGGGTAGTCCCCTCCTTGTGATTGCGGAGGCGGTGGATGAGGATAGTACAGCGTTCCCTATGATTGGGGAGGGTAATATAGTCGCTGTGTTGGAGGAGAGTAATATGCCAGCTGCGGTGGGAATGGACCATGTGTTGACCACGATTGCAGAGGCGGAACATATTGTTGCGAGAATTGATCCAACTGTGCCTCCATTTGAGCTCTCCAAGCCGTTTCATCTTCCACCCTCTTCTTATCTGCTTTATCCCTCTTCCTGAGCTGCTCCTCTAGCTCATTGATCCGTTATGCCTCAGCCGATTGTTGGTTGGAGCGAGCGGTTGACGAAATTGAAGTACTTCTTCTGGAACCGGACCGTTGAAGACTAACGGGATCACCGTATAGGGGAATACGACCGTGTCCTCTCGACTGAGGGAAAAGCTGCTCTATAATAGATACCTCGGCCTCCGTAAGAAGAGGATCATCGGCCAGATATTCAGGATTTGATTCCCGACAGCTCCTCTCCGCCTCCTCAAAATCCTCCTTCAATAAATAAAACAATAATTAATTTTCTTTACGAAATTAACAAGTGTAATTAATTTACTTAAAAGAATTGAAAAATGCAAGCTTACCACATGTTGAGTGGTTATATTCATCCTTTCTTCTGACATGCCCTCTCTTATGTGCAATACCTCCCAAGTCTCAGGGAGGCTCAACTTTTCCCGGCCTTCTCCTTTAACGGATATTTGATTTATTTATACATGAAAATATGTAATAATGAAATTGAAAAATTGAATATTTATGTAATTAAAGATAAACTAACCAAAGTAGCTTTATACTGATCAGCAGGAACCGATCCACCATAATAGTCATATATGGCTTTCCCTCAGTTCTGCTTATTCCTTTCTGATACTTCCAGTTTATTCAGAAGATAATATCTCTAAATGTAATTTAATCTAAATTCGGTATTCAAATTATTTAAGTATATTTTTAATTACCTTTGTTTCGGATGTATCCCAATGCAATAAGAGAAACGCAAATTGATCTCTAGGGATGATGGAGGAAAGAGCGGTAAAATGTTCCCAATCATCCGTAAATTTCTCCTGCTGTTTGAATTTTTTCTTCAATTTTTGACGCCATCTCTTGAATATTTGTGACATCTCATACTAGACATGCATCCAATGTCCGTCTATATCATTTTCTAAGATGAAATGTTTCTGTAATACAGATTAATAAATATATTATTTAATAAATTTATAACATATAACAGGTATGCATGTAATGCTAAAATATAGTTGAGTTATGCATTACCAAGAGTGAGCGCCAAGTCCATACGTATGCTTCCCAGGGGTTATCTGCAAATGTGAACCCCACGTTCCAGAAGTCGGTGTTGCGGACGAGAATACCGATATAACCGGGGAAATGTGTAGCCCACATACCCGGACCTACGGGCTTCCCACTTACCCATTGCAGAATTGCCCTTTTTCCACGTATATCGTATTTCGTAATTTCTTTTGCAACACCTCTTCCCTGGTGTTCAAACCGGGCCAGATTATCCCCCGCAGCCTGTGCCTCATCAATACTCGTGTCTGCTGCCTCTATCATCATATCGATTTGAGGTCGAGCAGCAACCCACCGTGCCATTGCTTTCGCATTGTCCCTACGCGATACGATTTTTCATTTTGTAAATCTTGAGAAAGAGGCGAAGTATGAATCTACTCATCTATGACGGGATCCTAGAACGCCCCAGATTCCCTACTCAAGTCTGTGCACTACTCGTCTAGATGTGCATACGGATCATGCTGCACTGATGGACCTGCATCCTCCTGATCAGATGTACCTACATATTTTAATTTATTATAATCAATGCAATAGTTATTTGAATAAAACAATACGGTCGATGATTATTTAAAACTCGTAATATATACCTATACTCTCAGTATCAGGCTGTGTCGAGAATTCAGTATCTCGATCTCTTTTCTTTGAAGAAAATGCTTTGGCAAATTTTCCGAATATGCCTTTTCGTCTTATCTATTTCATGCAAGATTAATGACGATACAAAATATATAATATATATAAATCATTAAGCTAACAACTCAATACATTACAAATGATTAGAACTGCTAAGTTTTTCATATATCATTTACATGCAAGTGATTATAAGTTTTTACAACTGCAAAGTTTATAACATATATCAATTGATTACAATTGTTTACAACTGCAAAGTTTTTCATATGTCAACCGGATCTGCTTCATCAAGGTCAATCTCGTCGGTAGAACTATCGAAAAAGAATTTAGGAGGTGCCAGCAATGCAATCCAAGTTTTTCACGATTAAGATCTTTGATATAGAAACACTGCTCAGCTTGTGAAGCTAACATGAATTTATCATCTCGATAAATTTCTTTATTGAGATTGACAATCTAAAAGCCGTACTAATCGATTTGGATGCAAGCGCACCAACGAATTTTGAACATAACAAATATTTCTTGCTCATTATTCCCGTAAAATAACTCTATTATATTCTCCAGCTGACCGTAATATTCTTTTTTTTCTCCCTACGGTCTTTGATCACGGGAACTTGAGAAGCACGTTTGTTCAAACAGACAATAAATTCCATTGTTTTGGGTAGTCAATTTCTCGGTTGTAAGAAATTTTAGGTTATTAATACAATATGAACCGTATCGATTTACTTTTCCACTAGGCCCTTTACATAGTCACACGATTACATCCGGGAATTGCATTTCTTTTGCTATGTCATCTTCAATCTACAATGCATTTACACGTAAAATGTATAAGCTATATGTGATATATGCATGTGAAACGTGAAATATGCAAGACATACATACGTGTTTACGGAACCACCGTGAAAAGTGTTTCTTATGTTCTTGATTAATCTTCTAATTAACACTCTTTTCGGAAATCGTATTTATAAGTTCTTCAATATATCGACTAAAAGAATAACATTATTAATTATTTAGGCATATATAGATGTAGCCACTCAAAATATTGACGCGATTAAAATTTTTAATTTATATACCTTCTGTGATCGGTAGTAATTTCAAGATTATTAAGGATATACGAATGCGCTTGATCGAGCTACTCTCTCCTGTAGGATCGATCCTCTCTTTATGAATGGAATAGCCGATCATCGTTAATTCGAGAAGGACGGTTTAATCTTGTTTCAACTCCACGCAAGCAACGAGAAGTGAAATTGAGGCATTCGTTGGCGCAATAACTCTCGGCTATTGACCTTTCCGGTTGAGCTCGATTGCGCACTTTTCGTTTCAAGAATCCCAAGTATCTAAAACGTTAACCAATACTTTAGAAAAATATGAATATTATAATGAATTAAATAACACAATTGACTGAAACAATATATTACCTTTCTACTGGATACATCCACCTATATGAGACATGTCCAGCAATTATTGTCTCTGTAGCTAGATGCACAAAAAGATAAATCATGACGGTGAAGAAACATGGTGGAAATATCATCTCCAACTTACAGAGGGTTTCAACAATACTCTTTTGCAACTCCTCGAATTTGGCCACATCTATCACTTTAGAACAAAGTTTATTGAAAAACTCGCAATACTCTATTGAAGTTTTGGTGATATTGGATGGCAAATTATGTCGAAGAGCCACTGGAAGCAATTGATGCAGAAGGATATGATAATCGTGGGTTTTAAGATTCAAGAGTTTTGGTGGCTCGACCTGCACATTCTTTACTATATTAGAGGAGTACACATCTGGGGTTTTGATGCTCTTTAGCACCTCACAAAATCTTTTCATAACCAATTTTAACATTGTGTGTCCCGAAACTGGTAATTCATAGATACCATCATCACGAAATACTGGATGCAATTCCTGTCGGATTCCAAGCCCCTCCAAGTATTCATGAGCACTCAACTTATCTTTGGACTTAGAATCATCCTGTAACAATGTGCCAGCAATATTATCAAACACATTCTTTTCTACATGCATGACATCAATATTATGTCGAATCAACGGATGTTTCCAGTATAGAAGATTCCATAATATACTTTTCTTCTTTCACACACTCAACAATTCGTTATTTTCAGATCGCTTCCGTTTTTTTTGTTTATTGAAGGAATCATCTGAGTTAAAATGATTAGAACCTTACTGGAATTGACACGATAAAATCTGCTAAAAAATTTCTATCCCTGATAATTGTTTTGGTGCTTCACCCTTTTCCAATATTCTATCAAACTTATTTTCCATCTTTCTGTACGGATGATTCGCCGATAGCTACCTACGATGAAACCAGTAGCAAAACAAATCACGTGTCTTAAGCTGGAGGGCACTGTAATCAAGACCACATGATGGACATGCATGCTTCGCGTAGGTAGACCATCCAAATAACATACCGTATGCTGGAAAATCGTTGATTGTCCAAATAATAGCCTCTCGCATTCTAAATTTCTTCTTGGCGTACGCATCATATGTCTCTACTCCATGTTCCTAGAGTTCTATCAGCTCTTCAATTAAAGGTTCCATATAGACGTCGATATTCTAGCCAGGTGAATATTTTCCAGGAATTAATAAGAAAAGAATCATATACGGTTGCTTCATACACATCCAGGGAGGCAGATTGTAAGGCTTAAGCAATACCGGCCACGTAGACCAATTAGAGCTCATGAGTCCGTAAGGCATGAAACCGTCGGTTGCCAAACCTAAAGGTACATTTCTCGGTTCATCCCCAAAATGATCAATGCTGTCTAATTGCTTCGATACTTCTGCATCAGCCGGATGCCTCAGCTTCCCGTCTTTTATCCGACGATCGGAATGCCATTGCATGCTTTTCGCTATGTACTTTGAAATATATAAATTTTGCAAGCTCTTAGTCAGAGGGAAATAACGAAGGACTTTGGCTAAAGTTTTCTTGCTCTTTTTGCTGATATCGGACGTTTTTGCATTTGAATTTCTCTTAACATTTTTCCACCTAGACAAGTTGCAAGTGGGACACTCATCGAGAGACGCGTAATCCCTGCGATACAGCACACAGTCATTGGGACATGCATCGATATTCTCATACGAGAAACCAAGTGTCTTAACAATCTTTTTTTCCTGGTATTGATTCTCTGGAATACTTTCATTTCCTTCAGAAATTATCTTGCGTAGGAGATCAAGAAGCACGTCAAAGTGCTCGTTAGCCATCCTGCTGATCATATTCAAATGGATGAGCCTTATTATAAATGACAACCTACTAAATTCTATACAGACTTCATACAGATCTTGTTTATTTTTCTCCAAAAGTTTCTGTAATTCTTTTAATTCATTAGTGCCTTCAGACGGTTCAACATCATTCATTTTCTCTCCAGTAAATAAATCTTCTAATATCTCATACGTGTCATCTATCCTGTCACCCATCGGCAATTCAACTTGCGAAACTGCGTTCTCATTATCTATCCTCGTTTTCTTGTCACGTATTCTCTCACTATAGTAATTCCAATGTATGTAGTTTGGTTCAAAACTTTCTATAGATACATGTTCTTCTATCACATCACGTCGAAAACGGGCTCTATTTTTACATTTCTTATAAGGACAGAACAAGAGTTCGTCTCGGCTACGTTTTGGGTTCATCTCTGCGTAATCTAAAAAATCTTTAAGCCTATCTTTAAATTGGGTGTCTCTTAAACTATACCTATCTTTTTCCCCATTTGCATAAACGATTTATCCGGAAGAATTCTCATCTATTATGACATAGATAATAATATAATTTTAACATATCTTATGAGTTTATTACAAGCTCATCATTAAATAAATTTCCAAGTCTTAAATTAGATTTCATGATGTGGACGCATCAAAGCATCTAAAGTCATTTAAGATTGTTGTAAGTATTTAGGGTAAAAGGTCGGATGAATAATTAGTTTCATGGCTGTCAAGAATAAAGCTCCTAATTCCCATTACGAATGCAACACTCTCATCTTACATCCTCCTGTTTTTCGTTAATTTCGAGAAAATTTCAGCAGCACTTTCCCCGTGTTTGTACATAAATCTGTACACGGGGAACAAGTGGAAAGCACCGTCGAAACTTCTCGAAATGGACAAAAATACATGAGGATGTGAGATGTGAGTCTTGTTGCATTTGTAACATGTCTAAACTGGACAAATCCGACAATTACTGTATGTCAAATCCCCTCGTCGAATACTTCACATGTTTGAAAAAATTGAACATGGGGCTTAACTCTCACAAGCATATAATGTGATCCTAGTAATTCGACGGGAGAAAAGTTTGACATACATCAATTGTCAGACGGGAAACTATAGGTCGATTCTAAACAAGTTTAAAACATTTCGATCTTAAACTTACTAATTAAATGAAAACAGAAAACCTAGTTACGTTTTTAATCAAAAATTTTGGGTATCCCTTAACTTTCTATTTAATCGTTTTTTAATCAGGGTCTCGGTTCACTATTATCTAGTCTTAATTAAGATTTCTTAATTAATGTTATAGCTTAATTAGTTTTAATTTTTCTTAATCAATTTGATTTTAGTTTTGATTTATGCATCTACAATAGTTTAATTGACATTAAAAGATTTGATTTTTATTTTGATTTGATTTATAAATTATACTACAATTAAAAAATCTAAGCAATAAATCATAAGCAATAAGATATCAAATTATTAAATTTACAAAATAAAGAATATCGAATTATTAAATTTACAAAATACAATTTAGAATTTAAGATGAATATATTTTTGAAATATTTCATATGCGGCCGTGCATGCATACACACGTACACATACACACTCTCACACATATGCGCTCGCACAACACTTCTACGTACACCCGCTCACACATGCACACTCGCTCACATACCTTTGCGCGAACACACATTTACACATACTCACAAATATGCATGCGCACGCACATCTTCAATTAATTATAATACATTTTACCTTAAATTCATTTAACATAATCCTATAATCTATCTTACCCTAAATTAATCTAATAAGTACATTCATCGATTACCTATAATCTTTATATCTTCAACTCTAAACCTAAATTACCAAATTTATATTTCAAATTTTCATCTATTTTCAATTCTAAAACCCATCTAAAACAATTTTTTTCAATTATATTTTAATGATAAAACCCATCAACCCCCAAAATCAAAATAAATTTTAAATCCATCATTCAGCAACCGATTCAATTCATCATTAACCATATTTAATATATCAAAACCAACACAAATCACATATTAAAATCACCTAATTTCCAAATTTAATAATTTAATTGAAAAAATTAGGATTAGTAGGAGAAAACACCAACTTTGATATGGATTTGAAAAGAATATGAGCAATTGCAAGTTTCTACACCACCAACTGCAACAATAACACCTACAAAAAAAATTGGGATTAGATTTCATAATTTTTCCAAAAAATTTGAGGAAAAGGAGGATAATAATCACCTCTTGGGAAAATTTTTGGAAGAACGAAGGGGAAGAAGGAGCCATCGCGGCTCTTGTATGATCGACATATTAGCGACCGTCTATAACTGTCGCTAATATTATGTTAACGGTCGCCAATGTATTGGCGACCGTTCATTAGAGACCGTATAATATATACGGTCTCTAATAATTTATTAGGGACCATATATATATTTATACGGTCTCTAATAAACCGTCTCTAATGCGTATGGTTTTTACTGGTATACATGTATGGATATTTACTATTTAGTACATATTGTATGGTTAAATAAATGTCATGTGATTTATACATTGTGGGTTATTAAAAATAGAATAAACCTAGAGATGCCTCAAGAATGCAAATTAAAGGGAATGGTTATTTGATGGTAAGATAGATGAATGGGAGGGAGAGAAAGAAAGAGAGGAAGAGGGTATTTGAATTTCGAATTGAAAATATTCAATTAAAAAATAAGGTAAACAACTCTAAATTGAAATACCCTCAACTATCATCTTTCACTGAAATACCCCAAACAATTTTAATTATCCTCAAATACCTTAAACCAATTATATTATACTAAAATACCTTGACGATGTTAACAAAGTTTGTTTTACCCTATTGTCTCTTGCTACATTGTCAAATATCATTTTCTTGAGATGGCCGGTTATGGAATATCAAAAGTTTCGAAGAAGATGAAGAGACGGCGTATGAAGAAAAGGAGAAGGATAAGGTGGAGGTTGAAGAGAGGCAAATAGGGTCGAGAAGAGAAGGCAGTGGAGGAGAAGAGGCGAGAGCAGTGGAAGAAGTGTGGTGGAGGAAAGGAAAGTAGAGGAGAAGAGGGAAGGGGGCGGCACAATGGAGGTCGGAGGAAAGGAAGATAAGGTGCCATATAAGAGAAAATTGCCAAATGATCATTAACAGGGTATTTGTTCTTGAACAGAATGTAAATGAAGGGTTTTCTAATGAGAAATTCGACCGTAGTTTATAGCTAGCACTTTACTATAATTAAAATTTTTAAGGTATTTTAGTTAAAATCAGCGGTGACTGAGGGTGTCTTATTGCAATTTACATAAAAATATTCAAATGGAATGCCGAAGTTGTTAACTTAGTGAAAGAATGATTCTGTTTATTTATTGAGTTCTTTTGTCCAGGAAAAGAGATTATCAATTGATGGCATGATCTATAATTTTATGGTTCACATTATAAGAGTAAATATACACATACAAACATAGGTTTGGATGCATAGATATATTAAATAATATCCAGCTGGTCACGAGAGTGGAAGAAATGGTCACGAGAGTGGAAGAAATAGAATCATGGGTCCTTTCCAAACTGTCCGAAAGATACCCGGAAAGTTGTATATCTTTCTTTCTTCTGTCTGGATGCATACATTAGATATACTTTAAATGATTCCTCCCCTGCCCTCACATGGAAACCTACCTAGCCTACCTAGTAATGATACACATAACAACAATGGAGATTGGAGAGTACAATAAATGGAGACCCTAGTGTAGTTAGGTACTACATAAATGCATGGAACATAAACATCAAAAGTAAATGAATGAAGGAGCTAGGAGGGAGGAATCAAATTCAATTGGGTAAGTATGTGGGATCTCTCAACTTCGCCATGGCTCCATCTCCAATTTTGGCCTTCTTAGTTCATTGAAGCATGCAGCAATTTTGTGTCATCGTCCCCAACCAAAAGGGTTTCATTCATTGATGCCACCCACATTCAATGCCACCACGAAAGAGGCATGAGAGTGATGAGAGAGAGAGCAGCCAAATTTAAATCGAGAGAGAGATAGAGAGAGAGAGAGAGGTACATGAATGCATAAATGAATGTGTGACAGTTTAATGGAGAGTTTATGGATATCGGAAATTGTGCGTGTCGGATTAATGTCGGATTGGAGTGGGGGGCCCACTTCTTTGGCCCAACTTGGTGACAAATTTTATTTATGGAGGAAAATCCATGGCTCGAGAGGTTTCTGTCCACCATGATGGTCGTTTTTCAATTTAGAGAAGTACCATATCCAACATGCATTCATTTAATATGAGTTGATTTCTTTTAGTAACGTATAATTTTCATTATATCAAACATCCATCATTAATTTGAGAGTTCTAATAACCCTAAAGCCAATTTGGAAAAGAGAAAAAAATCGAAAATTTTGGGAGAAGAAAATGGAAGGGGAGGTTTTAAAACCCTAAGCTAATACTCATTGTTAGTCCTCTATAAGAGAGAAATGGAAAAAAAATCTCATCTTGGACTTTTTAGCGCAACTTAAATGTATTGGGGGGTGTAAATACAACAACAACAACAACAACAACTGAGCCTTTTATCGCAAGCATATAGGGTAGGCTATATGAACCAACATGAGAATCACGCCGGGTCCAGCACATGAATCCTCCGCCTCCACTCACTCCTATCGAACAATATACTTTCATTGAGGCCTTTAGCAACCATGTCGTTTCGTATCACCTCCATCCATATTTTCTTCGGTCTCCCTTTTGCCCTTTTGCCATTGCTCATACCGAGAGTATCTATTCGTCGAACCGGTGTAAATACGAGATATTTTTAAGTAATTAGCGTTGTATGGGGAACTTCTTAGTAAAAATCCCTAAAAAATTAAAAATTGGTTTAATAAAAATCCCTAAAAAATTAAAAATTGGTTTGATACAACGGAGTATATCCCTCCAAGTTTGAAGTAAATTGGTATACCAACTGTTTACCCACTAATATCCATACTCCATACTCGTCAAACAACAGTTTATCAGTCAATACCGACCGTTATAATATTATATCTATTACAATTTTATTACAAAGAGATATTTTATTTTGTTAAAATAGATATTTTGCATTATACGATTGAGTTCTAATTATTTTATCATACCTCCTCATAAATTGGTATAAGATCGTTCTGTAGGCAAAATAAAACCTTAGATGAGAGCCAGCTTTACTTATAGCATAAAATAAGCAAGTCTTCTGCAAATTTAATAAGGAATCCTTTCCGTAATTAGATTAGAACTTTTTTGTCTAAACTAAATAAGACTTTGTTTCCTTATCAAATTAGGACTCCTTTCTTTATTTAAATTAGATTTCCTTATTTATCTTATCCTTACAAAATATTTACCACAATCTCCACATTATTTCAAATATAATGTATTTTTTTATGTGTGCTCTTGTGGACCTTATGCCACCAAATCCACGAGCTTATCATAAGCTAAACTGTGTGCCTTGAGCCGATCTAAGCTCGACTCAAATCTACCCTTATCTTTTATGACATTGCACAAATCATAAATCTATATGCGAGATACAAACTTGTAAATCACTTGACTCATATTTCCTGAGCCGGACACCTTGCAGATGAACCTGCATAGCCCTTTACCTGACCGGTTCCACAATTATACCCTTGTCGTTATCTTCGAGGTTGCATGAATTTTATGTCTGAAAATTGAAAAAAGATAGATACAAACTGATCTTTGGAGATCACCATGTACCCATGTACAATCAACACCGTCTTGCACCCAAATTCTAGAACCACCATTAGACTTAACCCTTACTGACGCGACCTGTATCGCGCCAAGATGTTACCTTCCGTTGATCTGCTGATGGCGGCGATGGGTGGCTGAGATTGGATTGGAGGCTGTCGCTCCTGAAGCGTGTGGATCTCAATGGGTTTGAGGTTGTGGTCGCCGAGCTACCTGTAAGGAAGTCCCGGGGTGGTTGTACCACCGAGGACCCTCCGACGGTCAAGCTAGACTAGAGATCCGAGCAGAGTAACGGCTTAGTGGAGTAAAAATGGCTTACTTGAACCGTCTGAAGAAGGGGTTTATATAGCGGTGGCAGCAGGAAAGGCAGGCGCGAGAATCACGCCGGCAGTTACGCTACCGACCTCACATCCGCGTGATGAGCTGGATCTCTCATTAATATCGAGACAGGCTCGTTAATGGGGGATCATGATGGCGTGGAACGTGGGATGTGGCCGGCGGATATCTCGCGTATGGCGAGATTCGCGGGATGGCGGTTGCGCCTGTGAGCAGTGCCGTTGGTCGGTCGATGAGACCGAGGAAGATGAGCTCGGCGGGAGAGCTCGCGGACGAGTGGGAGAGCCGAGATATCTGGGTTCTTTGGTAGCCCGGAGATGGGCTGGTAGGCCGAAGAGACCAATTGTGCAGGGGCTCGGAGGTGAGCCAGCTTTTGCTTATAGGACGGGCGCAGAAGTGGTTTGGTTGGCCACTGTAGGTCCTTTCTTGTGAGCCCTGAGACACATCATCTGCCACGTATCATGGTCTAGGATATCACCGATATCGAGCATCATCATTAGCCCCTCACTCTCGTCCTGACCAGCTGACGGTTCGGGTCGAGAGTGGTCTGCCGGGTCACCCGATGTGAGCTTCTTTTCGAGAATATAGTCTGGCGTGTCCCCGGGTGATCTGTTGTATTTCCTGGATGATGTCAGCAAATCAGGGAGAGATCTCTGCATTAAAGAGGGTACGCCGGATCGCGCTTACTTTTGCTGAAGTGACAGACCACGTGTCGGGCGCTGGTTGGCTGACGCAACGGGTAGCAGACCTCTGGCGTCCGATGGGATCCGGCCAATATGCGTGCGACAGGTGGAGCGATCGTGGTCGTCGAATGCGAAGAGTTGTTTTGGCGGGAGTCGACTGTCGTCGTGGGATGAGGACGCCGGTGGCTACAAATAGAGGTGGGGTCCGCTTCAGGGCCCATCTTTCTTCATATTTCCCTCACTCTTGATCTTGTAAGCTCGGCGCTCTCCTCTTATGTCGGATTTCTGCGTTTCCGAGGACTTCTCCATCAGGTTAGATGTCTTCCTTTGAGAGGTCTGTAGATGTCGTCAGAGTAGATTCTAGGGGTCTCTCCGCCGAGTCGGAGCCTTCCCGGGGAGTTAGGGTCAGATCTTCTTCCCGGGGTCGCGTGTCAGGGGCGGATCCTAGAGCGGAGGTGGCGGATGCCCCTGGCGTGCCATCCTTGGTGAGTTACGAGAACGAGCTTGCCACCACTCGGGCTCGTTTCCATATCCCGTCCGGTTACACTCTATGTTTGGCCGAGGAAGGAGAGAGGGCGGATCAGGTACGGGGTAAAGAGATTGCCTTGTATCTGGAATCTTTTTGGGTCAGAATGTGCCTGCCCTTCTCTCCTGAGGTTGTTAGGGCGCTAAATTACTTTGGGCTAGCCCCGGGCCAGCCAGTGCCGACCTCATGGAGGATTCTCTTTGGGTTCCTGGTTCGCTTGAAGTTGCAGATGATTCCTTTTAGTTTGTCCATCCTCGCCTCCTCTCTAGTTTACAAAGGCCACCCCGGCACCCGCACGGGTGTCATCGCTCTGCCCTCTTCCATCCACGAGTGGAAGAAGAAGTTTTTCTTCGTTGGGCCACCGGAAGGTGAGGACTGGCCCGTGCACACCCAGTGGTCTAGGGATAGGTGCCGACGGGGAAGCCCGTCCAACAGCCCCGACGCTGTGAGAGTGGCGGAGTGGGAGCCTATTCCCCGGGCTGACATGCTGCTTTCTGAGCGGGCTCTTAGCTGGGTCGGGCTCAGCCCCGCCCAGTTCGCCGGTAAGTTAGGAGCTCATAAGCGTTCTGTTAGGCTTGTATTTGTTTCATTTTTGCTTGTGTTGCTAACTTCATTGTACCTTGTCTTACGCAGAACCCATGGACTTGAGCTACCTTCGAGCGGCCATGCATAAGCCAAAGAAGGGGTCGAAGGCTGGAGGGGCCAGCTCTTCTCGTCAGACGTCGATCCCGGCACCCCCAGCAGCCGTCCTGCCCGAGGGCTCGAGTGCGGATCGTGCCCCGGAGCCCAGCAAGCCGCCGATCCGAAAGCGGGTTCGGGGGCAGGAGGCCCCTGCTTCGGAGGTAGAGACCAGCCCTCCGCCATCGGCTCTCAAGAGGTTCCCCCGCGCAGTCCCGCGGACCCCGATTTTCCCGATCTTTGTGGACGAGGGGGAGCTCCATTTTGAGGTGCCCTTGGGGCTCTCCGTCGTTGACAGCTTGCTGTCCGACATGGAGAGGTCGGCCGGGGGCAAGGTCCCTGGGGGGACCCTGAAGGCACAAATGGCGTCCATCGCCTAAGAGGTCGTGCAGGTTAGCGCTCGTACCTCACATGATTCTTCACTCAGCGTTTCATCATTCGTGAGATTTGGTGCTCCTTTTTCTTACTGACCCCCTTCTGATTTCTTCAGGTCCTCCTGCACGTCGCTCTTGTCGTCCGGATGGAGGAAGAGGAGATAGCCCCGGCGATGCGAGTTGCGGGCGAGCTCTCCTCGTTGGGGGAGAGCTCGAAGCGGGAGCTGGAGGCGGCGATGGCGAGGGTCGCAACCCTTAAAGGAGAGGTGGCGGCCGGAAAGCAGGAGGCGGCGGCGGCGAGTCAGGAGGCGGCGGCCGCGAGGCAGGAGGTGGCGGCCTCGAGGCAGGAGGTCGCCAGGTTCCGCGAGGCCGTCCAGGCCACCGAGGCTAAGCTCCAGGACTCCAAGGTGATCATCGGCACCATGAAGAAGTCAGAGAGCACCCACCGGAAGGAGTTGGAGGCTGCGGTAGAGGCGGCGACGCGGGCCGCCCTCAGAGCGGCGAAGGCGGTGGAGAACTTCCAAAAGTCGGAACAGTTCTACACCGTCCTAGCCTCGGCTACCACTGCCATCTGGAATGAGGCCCTTGACGCCGTCAAGGCTCGGATGCCGGAGTTCGCTGACGAAGAGCTCCGAGTCGAATATCCCCTAGGGGATGACGAGCAGGAGGACGGCCCTGGGGAGATACCCGACGAGGGCGACGCTGAGGCTCCTATAGTGTGCGCTGGGCTTCCCTAGGTTGCGCCCGGCCTTGAGGCCTGAAGCCCCTTGTCTTTATGTTTTTTTTTTCTTTTTGTTGCGTCGGGTATTTTGTAGGCCTTCGGGCATTTTTGTAAGGCTAGGGAGCCCACAGTACCCTTGTAAAAGCTTTGACTTTGTGAACAAAGATTTTTGTTTTTATAGTAGTATTTGTGCTCATATTTTCCTTTATCGGTAAGCGCTCATATTTGCGCAGCACTGCCTTCATTTTATGTCGGTTCTCTGTCTAGCGATAACACATCGAGTTGAATCTGTATGTTTGTCGAGTGTGCAAAGATCGGTGTGAAGATGGTATCTCTATGGCCTTGACGTCGAGGTGGAGATTGCTTAGACGTGGAACCGGATGCCTCTTAGTGAGGTCATGTTCCTTAGCATGGGAAGCTTGGAGAGGCATGCTGGTGATCGACCGAGCAGGGTAGCTGCTCGGTACCTCTTGGCGAGGGCTTTGATCCATGGTGTGTTAGGGTAGGGAGCCACCAGCCAGGGATAACCGAGCAAGAGTAGGCCCGGTTGCCTCTTTCGAGGGCTTTTGATCCTTAGCGCGGGAGGGGCCGTGAGTGGCCTACTAAGGACGGGGCCGAGTAGGGTAGCTGCTCGGTGCCTCTTGGCGAGGTCTTTGATCCTTAGCGCGGGAGGGGCCGTGAGTGGCCTACTAAGGATGGGGCCGAGCAGCTACTAAGGATGGCCGAGCAGGGTAGCTGCTCGGTACTTCTTGGTGAGGGCTTTGATCCTTAAGAACGGGCCGAGCAGGGTTACTGCCCGGCCTCTTGGCGAGGGCTTTGATCCCTGGTTTGGTAGGGAGCTACCAGCCAGGGATAACCGAGCAAGGACGGGCCCGGTTGCCTCTTGGCGAGGGATTTGATCCCTAGTTTGTTGGGGTAGGGAGCTACCAGCTAGAGATAACCGAACAAGGACGGGCCCGGTGTAGGGTGCTTTTCGTCACCCCATTGAGATGGGAATATGCGCGCGCTTGTCAGGCGTACTACAGATTCCCCCTGCCTAGGGTAGGCCGGGGTTTAATGATTGTGGGGATCCGAATCTTCGGCAGCCACGGACTAAGCTACCGTTAATTACCCCTCGCCTTTGGAGCGAGGGAACCTCCGATTGACGTGTTAAACTGGTCATGCGAACTCAATGTGCAGTGTGCGTGTGTTGTGTTTTGAAAGGGGGGTTTTGGATATATTGGGAGCCACGCAGAGTTTTTACGGGGGTCCCGCTACCCGGATAGCGGGCTGGGGGTCAAGGGGGCTAGCAGCCCCCTTGCGGGGTGCGGGGCAGCGCCCCGTTAGAAATTTTTTTCTAAACAGGGACGTGTCGTGGAGTATGTGTGTATGTAAATATGTATACATATGTATAAATATACATGTATATATAAATAAAGGGAAAAAAGACATCCAAAAGATGCGTGGGGCAGCACCTTGGGCGCTGTGTGCCTAGGTGTTGTGCGCTCAGGCGCTAGAGTGCCACGTGTCGGCACGTGGGCGCTCTGCGCTTGAGCGCAAGCGCGCCACGTGTCGGCACGGGACGACTTGCGCTCGAGCGTTTGCGCTCGAGCGCAAGCACGCCACGTGTCGGCACCAGGGCGACTTGCGCTGGAGCGCTTGCGCGCCACGTGTCGGCACGGGGGCGACTTGCGCTCCACGTGTCGGCACCGAGGCGACTTGCGCTCGAGCGTTTGCGCTAGAGCGCAAGCGCGCCACGTGTCGGCACGCGGCCGCTTTGCGAAGCGCTTGAGCGCAAGCGCGCCACGTGTCGGCATGCGGACGCTCTGCGCTTGAGCGCAGGCGAGAAAAGGAGGCTTTTAGCCTAAGAAACAGAAGCTATGCTTCAGAAAGGAAATATTTATTATGTATATATGTATGGAGTTAAACTCCTAGGATGTTTTGAAGCTGATGAAGGGGGTTCTTCTTCTTCCTCCTGTTGTTTGGCCGGATCTTGAAGATCAAGAAGTAGGAGATTTAAAAATCACTGCTTTTTTAGATCTGATGGGAGATCTGAGTTCCCCTTTGTGGGTTTTGTGGTGGAAAACTACTTAGTTTTGGAAAAGAAAGAGTAAAACTCTTGATTTAATTCAAAGAAATGAGAAGGTTTAGAACCTTGGAGAAGGAGCAGGAAGCACAAAGAACCCTAGTTTTGGGGGGAATGAAAAGTTGTCTTTTTTTTATTCATCATGTTGCCTTTTATAGGCTTACATATTTACATATAGCCCCTTGGGCTTCACAAAATGGCATTTTGCCTATCCCATGGCTCATATGCCATTTCATTTTTGCACATAAGCCATGGGCTTACAAAAATTTGGCTTTATGCCCATTTTGCATACATTCATGTATAAAAAATTACATGAAAATTATTTATTACATTATCTATATTTTAGCATGGAGGAGGCTGGCCGCGGGCTCGACTTGGGCATGGGCCCGCTTGACCTGGGCTTGGGCCCACCTGGCTTGGGGTTGACCTTGACTTTGACTCGGTCAACGGGGGTGTAAATTTTTATCGCAACAAAGTGCCCCCATCAATAAATGCACACCGCACATTTGAGTTGTGTGCATGAAATTGATGGATCTTGAAGCTGAACTTCGATGTGGAACATCATTCTGGAGGCGAAGCATCATCCCGGGGAGCATGATTCCCGAGGATCGAAGCATCATTCCGATTTGCGGAGCATAATTCCAACGTCAGAGCATCATTCCGAAGTGCGGAGCATAATTCCAGGGTCGGAGCATCATTCCGATTTGCGGAGCATAATTCCAGGGATCGGAGCATCATTCCGGAGTTCGGAGCATCTTTCCGAAGAGCGGAGCTTGATTTCAGATTTCGGAGCATCTTTCCGAAGAGCGGAGCATAATTCCAAGGATCGGAGCATCATTCCAATGAGCGGAGCATCATTCCAATTTGCGGAGCATAATTCCAAGGATCGGAGCATCATTCCGATGAGCGGAGCATGATTCCAGGGATCGGAGCATCATTCCGATGAGCGGAGCATGATTCCAGGATTCGGAGCATCATTCCGAAGAGCGGAGCATGATTCCAGGGGTTCGGAGCATCTTTCCGAAGAGCGGAGCATGATTCCAGGGATCAGAGCATCATTCCGATGAGCGGAGCATCATTCCAAGGATCGGAGCATCATTCTGATGAGCGGAGCATGGTTCCAGGGATCGGAGCATCATTCCGAAGGGCGGAGCATGATTCCAGGGATCGGAGCATCATTCCGATGAGCGGAGGATTGGAGCATCATTCCGGAGTTCGGAGCATCTTTCCGAAGAGCGGAGCATAATTCCAGGATTCGGAGCATAATTTCGAAGGGCGGAGCATGATTCCAGAGTTCGGAGCATCATTCCGAAGAGCGGAGCATAATTCCAGGGTTCGGACCATCATTCCGATGGGCGGAGCATAATTCCAGAGATCGGAGCATCATTCCGATGATCGGCAGACATTCTGACCGAAGCATGATTTCGATGCAGAGTTAGATTCCTAGGCGAAGTATAATTCCGACAAGGGAGGCAAATATTCCGAGGCGAAGCATTGATTTCGACACGGGGTATATTTTGAGACGGAGCATGATTCCGGCGCAGAGCTTGTTGGCTGACTTGATTCCGAGGCGAAGCATAATTTCGACAGGGAAGGAAGGTACACCGAGGTGAAGCATCATTTCGACACGGGGTGCACATTCTGAGACAAAGCTTGATTCCAACGCAGAGCTGGTTGGTTGATTTGATTCCGAGACGGAGCATAATTCCGGCAAGGAAGGTAGATATCCCGAGGCGAAGCATGATTTCGACACGGGTAAATTCTGGGACGAAGCATGATTCCACCGTAGAGGTTGTTTGTTTGATTTGATTTGGGTTGACATCAGTATCGCTACACTAGAATATGGTACCAGGAGCGAATCATCATTTGTCATGACAGGATTTGGGAATTTTTTTTTTGTTCGGCATCTGCATCGCTACACTGGAATATGGTACCAGGAGCGAATCATCATTTGCGTTTGCTTATTAGGAAACGATGGCTTAGGAGTCAGGTTTAGATCCCTTATCACCTAAGACTTTTCAATTTTGTGAGCCGTAAGGGTCTCACAAAGCATTTTCTCCTTACGGGTCGTAAGGATCCCGTAAGTGTATTTTCTCCTTGTGAGTCGTGGGGACTCCCAAGTGTGTTGCTCCTTTATGAGTCGTAAGGATCTCACGCGGGAATTTTCTCCTCACAAAATCGAGAGGACCTTATGAGTGCATTTCATCTCTTTCTCACGAGTTTGCGCCCTTTCGGGTTTTCACAAACTCGCAGGCAGTCCTGCTGTTTTTACTCACGGAGCCCTTTCGGGTTTTCATCCGTGCCCATTTTGCTTGTGGACATACCTCTTTTTTTATTTTATTATTTTTAGAGAGATTGGGATTGTTTTACGCCCGTGGATTGTATACGGTTTTGCAGGATGTATGATCCAGACCGTAGGGCCGTAAAAATTTCGGGACTTTGTTGGCGTCTGCATCGCTGCACTGGAATATGGTACCAGGAGCGACTCATCATTCACCACTTGGGGTATGGGATTTGGAATTTGGTTGGCGTCTGCATCGCTACACTGGAATATGGTACCAGGAGAGACTCATCATTCGCCGTTGGGGCATGGGATTTAGAATTTGGTTGGCGTCTGCATCGCTGCACTGGAATATGGTACCAGGAGTGACTCATCATTCGCCGCTTGGGATTTAAGTTTGGAATTTGGTTGGCGTCTGCATCGCTGCACCGGAATATGGTACCAGGAGCGACTCATCATTTGCCACTTGGGGATTGGGGAGCGAAGGCTTAGGAGACAGGTTTAGGTCCCTGTCACCTAAGGCTTTTCAATTTTATGGGCCGTGAGGGTCCCATAAAAGCATTTTCTCCCTACGAGTCGTAAGGATCCCGCAGGTGTATTTTCTCCTTAGGTGTCGTGAGGACTCCTAAGTGTGTTTTTCCTTTGTGAGTCGTAAGGATCCCACAAAAGTTTGTTCTCCTCATGTATCGTGAGGACACATGAGTGGGTCTTCTCAATGGAGCATAATTCCAAAGGCGGAGACCAGCCGCGTAACTGGTGATTATGGTAGGGCATGGGTATGATGAGAATTATTTGAGCCCGTGGATTGTATACGGTAGTCAATTCGGGGACCGGCCGTAGGGCTAGGAGAATTTTGGGAAATTGGATTTTGGTTGGCGTCTGCATCGCTGCACTGGAATATGGTACCAGGAAGGACTCATTATTCGCCGTTTTTTTTCGTTTTGTTTTTGTTTTTGTTTTACCGCGATTGCTCTATCATTTCAGCTTTTCTTATCGCGAAGGTCGCGATTGCCCCATCATTTCGGCTTTTATTCGCGGTTGCCCTATCATTTCGGCTTTATTTTCATTTTTATTTTTACTCGCTGATTTTTATTGCGAGTTGCCCCATCATTTCGGCTTTTCTTTATTTTTCTTTTATTTACACATTTTTTTTATATACACATATTTTTTTTACATTCCCAGTTTAACGACTTAGAGGTCGACTATTCCCAGTTTAATGACGTGGTGGTCGATTGTTTTCAGAGAAAGGCAGATGTCTGAGAGAATCGGTTTCACGAAGAACTTCGGTCTCCGTTTGTATGAAATTGGCGGTTGCAGCTTGACTGTTTGTTAACACGCCTTTGGATAGTTCTATCTCTCCTGCCTTGTATTGCTTTTCGACCCAATCTTTGAAGACGAAGCAGTCCTCAATGGCATGACCTATCACTCTGTGATAGGGGCAGTATTTGGGATCGTCGGTCCTATTCGCTTCCTGCGGTCTTTTTGACTCTGGCAGTTGTAGATCGTTCTTCAGGGCGTCTTTGAATATTTTACGGATTTTGTCCCTTCTGAAGGAATAGACCTTATCCAGCTTCTCTTTCAGTGGAGATTCTCCTCCCTCTCCGAACATTGGCTTCCGAGGCTGGTTGGCGCTAGGTCCGCTCATCCCTTGCTTATTTCGGTTAGCCGAAGTGTTGAAAGATTCAGAATCATCGGAGTTTCCGCCTTTGCGATTATCGTCCTTCCGGTTTCTCCAGGACTTATTGTTATTTTGAGAATCCGAGGAGGACTCCTGTTTTGAGCGCTCCAGCATCTGGGCTTTCCTGGTCAGCTCTTGGAATGTTTTGAGACCCGCGGTGCATAAAAACGGGGCCATCCAATTGTTGAGATTTCCGACGAGGAGACTGACAGATTGGTTCTGTTCTATCGGCGGTTCGCATTTGACGGAAAGATTGCGCCATCGGGTTATAAAATCCATGCTGATTTCGTCGCTCTTAGGCTTGGTCCTTACGAGCTCGGCAATGGTAATCTTATCGCTGACGCTCATAAACCTCTGCCGAAACAGAGACTCCATTTGGACAAAAGTTGTGACGGAGCCATCCGGTATGCTCGCGTACCAGTCGAAAGCAATATCGGTCAAGCTATTAACGAACTGGCGGAGGAGAAGCGCAACATTGCCCCCAGTATTCCTGCATGAGGCTTTGAAGTGGGCGATATGCTGATTCGCATTTTCCGTCCCATCGAATCTTCCGAATTTGGGGATGACATAGCCGCTAGGAAATTCTACCAGATCATACTGAGCAGGATATGGTTTCCCACTACTGCTGATATCTTTTTGCGCTTCGGCTTCGGCCACCTATGTTTTGACTTTGCTGGCAACCAAATCTATGATTTGATCTTGAGTTAGCGGGCTACTGTCATCAGTAGCCAAGACATTTCCCGAGACAGGATGCGACTGGTTTTCATGTAGTTCGCCCACTTTTGGATTTGAGGGAATAGGCGTCGGCTGCTTTGGGACATCATTTCCGGGTTCACGAGCAGAGCCCTCCGCTTGATTGGGCGGCTGAGAGGCAAGTCGGGCCGTGAGCTGCATCACGACATTCGTCAAGTCATCGATTTTGGAGTAGAGTTTGTCCATCTCCTTGTCTTTGTTTCTGAGCTGCTTTCGAAGCTCTTGAAGCAGCTCTTGCTCCGCGGTCCTGGGGAGGAAAGTCGGCTCTTCTTCGCTTTCCGAGCCCGACTCCTCATGGACCGAAGGGTCTTTCCGCCTATCGTCCTCATCAAGAGAGTTTTCATCACCCAGTAGAGGCGGCTGTTCTTGGGAAGCGGCCACCACATTCAAGCCAGATTGGGTTTGAGATGTGGTAGCCTCGTCCTTGCTCTTGCTGCGCGTGCCCACCGTGTAGACAGTGTGGACCACATACCCAGCCATTTCCTCATCTTCGGTGGGGTAACCCTGTTCTTCGAACCTCATGAGGTTCAGCCTGGCAGGAGCCCTAGCCTTTTTGTTGGCTCTATATCTGAGCCTTTTCTCCCTCAGCTTCTCGATTTTGAAGGCTTGGCGGGCATCCGCTACCCGAGAAGCCATTGTAAGTTGATCAGCGGGGAGCTTAGAGAAGACACCCGATCGAGCATTTGTCAGGGGCGCCGCTGGAGCTTGCTCGGGATGCGTTGTAGCTTTGTTGGTGTTGATGGCCTTGACCCAGCTGGGGCCAAGGAAAGTCGTTCAGATACCGACTTGCGTTTGGGTTGGGGCGCCCTTGAGATCACCACATTTGGTCTCCTGCCTTTCGAGACCGGTTTGTCTGCCACCGGGGCTTGAGGAGCTGGGATGGCTCCAACTGGCATGAACATAATAGAGCTGAATGGTAGCAGCGGCTCCTCCCATTGTCGCCCGAGACTGGACGGAAGGACCGTCCTAGAGTCTATCCTCATCGGGTAGGAGACGGGAGCTGAGTTCATCATCGAAGACATCGTCGGAAGGTGATTGCTTGAAAATCTGCATGAAAAAGCATTATTTTTAGTATAAATACAGGTATGTATATTGATTGAGTTCGCATGAACGCTTAACCCGAAATATGGGAGGAGAGATTGGTCTCACCGGGCGTGCCAGAATCTGTAGGGTGCTTTTCGTCACCCCATTGAGATGGGAATACGCGCGCGCTTGTCAGGCGTACTACAGATTCCCCCTGCCTAGGATAGGCCGGGGTTTAATGATTGTGGGGATCCGAATCTTCGGCAGCCGCGGACTAAGCTGCCGTTAATTACCCCTCGCCTTTGGAGCAAGGGAACCTCCGATTGACGTGTTAAACTGGTCATGCGAACTCAATGTGCAGTGTGCGTGTGTTGTGTTTTGAAAGGGGGGTTTTGGATATATTGGGAGCCACGCAGAGTTTTTACGGGGGTCCCGCTACCCGGATAGCGGGCTGGGGGTCAAGGGGGCTAGCAGCCCCCTTGCGGGGTGCGGGGCAGCGCCCCGTTAGAAATTTTTTTCTAAACAGGGACGTGTCGTGGAGTATGTGTGTATGTAAATATGTATACATATGTATAAATATACATGTATATATAAATAAAGGGGAAAAAGACATCCAAAGGATGCGTGGGGCAGCACCTTAGGCGCTGTGTGCCAAGGTGCTGTGCGCTCAGGCGCTAGAGTGCCACGTGTCGGCACGTGGGCGCTCTGCACTTGAGCGCAAGCGCGCCACGTGTCGGCACGGGGGTGACTTGCGCTCGAGCGCTTGCGCTGGAACGCTTGCACTGGAGCGCAAGCGCGCCACGTGTCAGCATGGGGCAACTTACGCTCGAGCGTTTGCGCTCGAGCGCAAGCGCGCCACGTGTCGGCACCGGGGCGACTTGCGCTCGAGCGCAAGCGCGCCACGTGTCGGCACCGAGGCGACTTGCGCTCGAGCGCTGCGCTGGAGCGCAAGCGCGCCACGTGTCGGCATGTGGGCGCTTTGCGCTCGAGCGCTGAGCGCTGTAGCACAAGCGTGCCACGTGTCGGCACGCGGGCGCTCTGCGCTTGAGCGCCGGCGAGAAAAGGAGGATTTTAGCCTAAGAAACATAAGCTATGCTTCAGAAAGGAAATATTTATTATGTATATATGTATGGAGTTAAACTCCTAGGATGTTTTGAAGCTGATGAAGGGGGTACTTCTTCTTCCTCCTGTTGTTTGGCCGGATCTTGAAGATCAAGAAGTAGAAGATTTTAAAAATCACTCCTTTTTGAGATCTGAGTTCCCCTTTGTGGGTTTTGTGGTGGAAAACTACTTAGTTTTGGAAAAGAAAGAGTAAAACTCTTGATTTAATTCAAAAAAATAAGAAGGTTTAGAACCTTGGAGAAGGAGCAGGAAGCACAAAGAACCCTAGTTTTGGGGGGAATGAAAAGTTGTTTTTTTTTATTCATCATGTTGCCTTTTATAGGCTTACATATTTACATATAGCCCCTTGGGCTTCACAAAATGGCATTTTGCCTATCCCATGGCTCATGTGCCATTTCATTTTTGCACATAAGCCATGGGCTTACAAAAATTTGGCTTTATGCCCATTTTTCATACATTCATGTATAAAAAATTACATGAAAATTATTTATTACATGATCTATATTTTAGCATGGAGGAGGCTGGCCGCGGGCTCGACTTGGGCATGAGCCCGCTTGACCTGGGCTTGGGCCCACCTGGCTTGGGGTTGAACTTGACTTTGACTCGGTCAACGGGGGTGTAAATTTTTACCCCAACACCTGGTTGCCTCTTTCGAGGGCTTTTCATCCTTAGCACGGGAGGGGCCGTAAGTAGCCTACTAAGGATGGCCGAGCAGGGTTGCTGCCCGGTGCCTCTTGGCGAGGGTTCTGACCCTTGGCGTTGTGGGGTAGGGAAGCTACCAGCCAGGGATAGCCGAGCAGGGTAGCTGCAGGGCTACCTCTTGATGAGGGCTTCGATCCCTGGCGTTGTGGGGTAGGGAAGCTACCAGCCAGGGATAGCCGAGAAGGGTAGCTGCAGGGCTGCCTCTTGGTGAAGGCTTCGATCCCTGGCGCTGTGGGGTAGGGAAGTTACCAGCCAGGGATAGCCGAGCAGGGTAGCTGCAGGGCTTCCTCTTCGTGAGGGCTTCGATCCCTGGCGCTGGAGGGGCCGTAGGAGGCCTGCCAAGGATGAACCAAGCAGTGAAGCTGCTCGGTTGCCTCTTAATGAGGGCTTAGATCCCTGGCGTGTTGGGGGTAAGGAGCTACCAGCCAGGGATAACCGAGGAAGGGCGGGCCCGGTTGCCTCTTTCGAAGGCTTTTCATCCTTAGCGCGGGAGGGGCCGTAAGTGGCCTACTAAGGATGGCCGGGCAGGGTTGCTGCCCGGTGCCTCTTGGCGAGTGTTTTTTGTCCTTAAGGATGGCCGAGCAGGGTTGCTTCCTGGTACCTCTTGGCGAGTGCTTTGACCCCTGGCATTGTGGGGTAGGGAAGCTACCAGCCAGGGATTGCCGAGCAGGGTAGCTGCAGGGCTGCCTCTTGATGAAAGCTTCGATCCCTGGCGTTGTGGGGTTGGGAAGCTACCAGCCAGGGATAGTCGAGCAGGGTAGCTGCTGGGCTGCCTCTTTGTGAGGGCTTTAGAAAGATGGACAGCCGCGAGTGACACGTGCCATGAACGCGTGGAGGAGGCGAAGCGCCAGAGCCGCGTCATTTCGATTTCGCATCGAGCGGCGCGATGTCTGCCGCGTGGCAGCACAGTTGCGGGCGACCGTTGAACTCCGGGGGCATTATGGGCTATAAAATGGAGAGATTGTTGATGACTCCTTTCTTCACACCCAAAACGCAAGGATGGAGGACTTCCCTTTCACCATCCCCGATATCATAAGCTTCAAGGATGTGTATCTCTATGATCAGTACTGCACCGATGACACGGTGCAGTTGGTGATCGGCCGGATCGAGGATCATTTCGGTCGATTGCTCCTCCGGCGCTCCTCCCTACTTCAGGTGTTGATGTACTCCATCTGGAGGGCATCGTCGGGGCTCTACAACCCCTTATTCGAGAAGCTGAAAGATGAGGCCATTGGCAAGCTGAGGTCTCTGAGGCATTTCGGCCTGATCTCTGTGAGCTGGCTAAATCACTCGGAGGCGCTCGTCCTTGAATACTACCACTTGAGGCTCGATGTCAACGCTAGCGGGGGTCATCGAAGGGAGGGGTTAGACGCCGCGAGGGCTCGGTTGGCGGAAATATTCTTAAGGTACCACGGACAGTGCTCTCCGTACCCTATTCCCCCTCTGTTGTAATATATATATTTTTTGTTCGGTTGAGGAGCCTATAGTACCTCCTGAAGGAAAAATATTCTTTTTCTTTTCTCAATGCTTTATTGATCCCTTTATTATATAAACAAAAGATCTCAGGAAAGATGTACATTGCTCTGAAAAGAAAATACATGCTAGTAGATGTTCTTATTCGTGCAGCTTGAGCCCCCGGGATGTCTGTTGGCATTTATGCCCGGCATAGGGTACCGAGCTTTGTGTGTACCAGACGTATCCTCCACTGACACTACCATGATCTGGCCGATGGTCAGCTTGGTTAGAGGGGGACGCTGCTCCTGTTCGCGGTCAGCTTGCCACTTGTCCCTCAGGTACGTCGCTAGGTGCCCCAAACAGATGAGCCCTTCGATATAGTCTCGGATCTGCTTACAACTCTCCGTGGAGTGGCCTAGCGACCTGTGCAACCCGCAGTAGGGGCCCCGGGTTCGCTTTGAGGCCATTCGCGGGATCGGGGGGAGCTTGAAGAACCCCTCACCCTTAGCCTCTTCTAGTAGCACTGCCTGGGAGACATTGAGTGGTGTGTACTCCTGGAACTTTAGGAGATAGAGCTATTGCTGTTCAGGTCCCCTTCTCTCTTCTCTCGCTCTCTTCTTCTGGTCGGTTTGCTCTGCCCGGAGGAGATTTGCGTTTACCTCAGATTCGAGCTGGACCTCGCGCTCGGTCCAGGCCTTTACCTCGGCCATAGTCTTAGGTTGCGCTAGTGCAAAGGAGCGTAACCACTCCTTGTGCCTAAGACCAGAACTTAGTGCCATGATGACCGTCTCGTCCCGGTGCTCGGGAAACTCGAGAAGGGCGTTGTAGAAGCGGGTGACGTATGCTTTGAACGTCTATTTGACCCCGCTCTTGATCATGAAGAGGTGGTCGATGGTGTGTTTTTGCCGCTTGATCCTGACGAAGTGGCCGAGAAATTGGGTGTCCAGCTCATTGAAAGTTGAGATTGAGCGCGGCTCGAGTCCTCGGAACCAGTCTCGCCCGGAGCGGATGAGAATGGCCGGGAAAGCCCGGTACTGGGCGGCGTCGGAGTTGTCTTCGAAGCTCATCCTTGCGGTGAACATATCCAAATGGTCCTTCGGGTCAGACTTGCCATCGAAGAGGGAGACCTTTGGGGGCTTGTTGCGAGAGGAGATGTGGACAGTGAGCAGCTCCTCGGTGAATGGTTTGGTGAGCGAGTCGGCGGCGTACTTATCCCCATCGCTCGAACGGTGACCTTCCCGATGCAGACCCTCGATCTTCTTCTCGAGGGCGTCGAGTCGGCTGTGGTTCCCTGACGACTCAGCACATTCTGATCCCAGGCCTCTGCTGTTGAAGGCTTGCGTCTGGCCTCGGCCCCGGTTCCTCTCAATGAGGTTCATGTAAGTCTACGGTAGCGCCCCGGCCGTCATTCTGACGCCAAACGCGGAACAAAAACTTTTATAACTGGCGCTATCGCATACTATAACCCGGATCTTGCCATTAACGCTAAACTAACAAACTGTAAAGAAGTAGAAAGGCTATACCGATCGATCCGAGTCCTTCGGTCTTTAGCCATCATCCAACGCTCCTCGTGGCAACTCCGATCTCCTTGCTCCTCGTCGAGGTGGCACTACATATACGGATCTTTAAACGGGCTCCCGCCTCTATACCGAGGCAACTCGGTCATCAAGTCTGCTAAAAGAGATGACCAAGATGAAGTAGAAAACGAGTAGAATATTTTGTCTCAAACACCCTAGGGTTCTCATCGCATGAGAGGGGTAGGGTGGAGGTAGAAGAAGATGCTATGGTTTGGAAATAGCGAACTCAAGAAGAACTAGTGAGCAAAAGAAAAACCAAGCATAATGAACTTCTCACTTTTTTTCTTCTCATGTGAATAGATGAATGAGGTTGAAGTCTTTTTAAAAAAAACCAAAGAGAAATATCTAATCAAATATCTCCTCAAAATATCTCTTCACAAAACAAAACACATTTAATTCTTCATGACTCACTTAGTGACTCATTAGCATGAGTCACTAATGAACATGCTAGAATAATGTGTCATCCATAATGAGTCACCATTTCCAAAACCAAATAATCATTTAAACCAAAATGATTAATCCAAAAAAAAATGCATCTTCTAAAATATTCTCGTAACGGATTACGAAAATACCCCTCGCTGTATATACATACCTGTATCCGTATTCCGACCGAATACGAATACGAGAGACAAAAATATTCTGACTCAATATAATACATGGATCCGGCTTAAACCAAAGCCCACCAGTATTATCTGCACGAAATATGACACGTGCGTAAACGCACGTGCATTTTCCGAACCCTGCCATAAAACCATACGGCCTCTATAACGTTTCGCTCGAACTTGGGAAACTATCTGTGGGGGACTCTAATGACTCATCAGTACCCTGGCAGTGGGTTTAACCACAAGCACGTCAGCGGCACTAGCAGTGCGTAACGGCTGCCTATGTACTGACCTCAAGGGAAGCCGATGAGAGAACTCATCCTAGAACCCTACTGAGCCTAACAGTGATAATATATATACAGTCTGGTCCGTTCGTCTATGAGTATCGCATATCGGGCCTAGGGGGCTGGTAACGTCAGACCCCTAATAGCGGTATAAGTCATGTCGGAGACAAGTCCTGAACACCCTGAGAAACTACTGGAATACTTACCAGTAATTCTCACATGCCTTGGCTAAGAACTTGGTGTAATGGCTCTCCTAGACACAACACGATCTCACCCCCAATACCGGAGGAGACGAATCCCCTGCCGATCCGCTCACTTGCCTCCATGTGGCTCGGGACTGTACCCAAAAAAGACCTGTTTGCACGACTCCTTTGAGCCGTGGTAGGGTAGAAATCAAAGGACAGTGGGAACTCACACGAGACAAATGACGACCTCAGGTCGATGAACTAACCTGTACACATGTCACCAGGGAATTGCTATCTGACGCTATGTAAAATACCAACTAGCAGGTTCCAGGCGAGTCCTGTCCGGTGTACTCATAACCCAATGAGCACCTGTATACATCTTAGGTAATCCAACTGACACCAGTGGCTTGTGAGACCGGCCACCGCCCCTCGTCGGGGTCTCGACTGTATACACTAGTCTACTCCGGAGTATCGATGCCCTGTCTCGAAACTCCCACGACTAGGGACCACTATTAAGTATGTGCTTATAGACTACCCAACTCTCACGTATATGATCGCCATCATACTGTTGGTAGTCAAACAAGATCCTAAGGGCTCTATCAATGTGTAATAGCGATCAGTCACCTGAACCTATACACGACTGATAAAGGCAAACCAGATAGCATACTATCATCTGGAGTAAAACTGTCCTACCGGTATAGGACCTCTTAAATCATTGCAATCACGTACCTGCGATCCAATAATTGACTTTAAGGGCACTATATCCAACAGTTCCTTAGATCCCCCGGCGAGGTGGTCTTCGAGCCGCCGCGGTGAGTCTCGTCCGCCCGACCCCGTCGAAGGATGAGGGTGTCGGTCAGGCCTGGTGACAGGCGAGCTGACAGACATCTCCTCGGAAGGGACAGGTGCGCGAAGGATCTCGGGACGGGGCGCTCTGGCGACGGACCTCGTTGTTGAACTGTGAGGCGCCCAGCGGGCTTCATAACGTATCGGTCTAGGAGATCTGCGGTCGTGGGAGGTAGCGACGCGGTGGTCGGCCGTGCCGACACGGACGGAGTCTTCTCTTCCCCTGTAGGGGTCCCGGTCCCAAGGCGGGGGAGCGGTGACCTGGGGATCTTGCCCCTCCGTTTGGACACGGATGAGCGCCTCCACGAAGGAAGCGAGTCGGTCTATTCGGCCGGCAAGGGCGCTAATGGTGTTCGGCGGAGGAGGTTCGTCCGCACCTCCATTGAGGAGGAGGCAGCGGCTAGTGCTTGGATCTTCGTGATGATCGCTCGCCATTGGATTGAGATCGGAAAATGAACTTTTGTTTTTGTGGAATCAAGAGCTTCCCACAGACGGTGCCAGCTGATGCGACCTGTATCGCGTCAAGATATTACCTTCCGTTGATCTGCTGATGGCGGCGATGGGTGGCTGAGATTGGATCTTGAGGCTGTCGCTTCTGAAGCGTGTGGATCTCAATGGGTTTGAGGTTGTGGTCGCCGAGCTACCTGCAAGGAAGTCCAGAGGTGGTTGTACCACCGAGGTCCCTTCGACGGTCAAGTTAGACTAGAGATCCGAGTTGAGTAATGGTTTAGTGGAGTAAAAATGGCTTACTTGAACCGTCTAAAGAAAAGGTTTATATAGCGGTGGTAGCAGGCAGGGCAGGCGCGAGAATCACGCCGGCTGTTACGCTCCCGACGTCACGCTCGCGTGATGAGCGGGATCTCCCATTAATGGCGAGACATGCTCGTTAATGGGGGATCGTGATGGCGTGGGACGTGGGATGTGACCGGCAGATATCTCGCGTATGACGAGACTCGCGGGGTGGCGGTTGCGCCTATGAGCGGTGCCGTTGGTCGGTCGATGAGACCGAGGAAGATGACCTCGGCGGGAGAGCTCGCGGACGAGCGGGAGAGCCGAGGTATCTGGGTTCTGTGGTAGCCCGGAGACGGGCTGGTAGGCCGAGGAGACCGATTGTCCAGGGGCTCGGAGGTGAGCCAGCTTTTGCTTGTAGGACGGGCGCAGGAGTGGTTTGGTCGGCCACTGTTGGTCTTTTCTTGTGAGTCCTGTGACACGTCATCTGCCATGTGTCATGATCTGGAAGATCACCGATATCGAGCATCATCAGTTACCACTTTACGGTATGTGCTATGCACGGGACCATAATTAAGTGGAGGAAGGTGATTTGAAGTATCCTGTTTTAAAGCTAATTTTAAAGGGTTGTTTAATTTTGAAGGTCAACATTGGGAAGTCTTGTTGATCTGTATTATCTAAGAATTAAAGAATTTTTTCCTTTTTCAAAATGTTCCCTTTTAAATTGAAAATGGAAGCTTAACACACGATCCAGTTATGTTTTAGTTATAATAGCTAGTATAGTTTTATCTTTTCCATTATATATTTAATAATTATATCTATCTATATCTATATCTATATAACACTCTATAAGCAAATTGACGTTTTTTTCTGTCAAAACTAAAATCCTGGTCCTTATCTTTCTAGAATTCCTGTTTAAAAATCTATCATTATTCAAAGTAAAATCACTTTTGAAATCTCCATCTTAATCCCTTTCCCACTATTCTAACTAAATCAAATTTTTATCCAAACGAAAATTCTTAAATTAAACTAATTATGTAGACAAATATTCCAAATCATTCGATAGCCTTGGAAAACATTTATTTTTTCCGAAAAATCCCCTATCCCATTGAAATAATTTGTTTAATAAAGTTATTTTTATGTCATCTCTTCTCTACTATTATAATCATAAGAGGGTGCATGTGGCAAGTGCGGGGTTCAAATCCTAGGAACCTCAAGAGAGAAAGCTGCCACAAATTAATGCTTTTGGAGGAAAATTCGTATGCTCCCTGGGTGCGTGTGTGTGTTGGGTGCTTATGTGTGATGGGTACATGAGTGTGTTTGTGCGTATTGTATGCATATGTTACTTATAGGCCGGTGCAAAAAAAAAAGGAGGTGAAAGAGAAAGAAAGAGGAGAGCGACTTGTGGCTATCTCATATTTAATTGGATTTAAATATTAAGAAAAATGAGAAATGTCCTTAGTCCTAAAACATGCCAATTAAGTCATCGAATTTTTAGTTAAGTAAAGCTTATAAAATCAAGACAAAATACTATAGAATAAATAATTGTTAGCTCTAAATAAAATATTGGTAACAAAAATATCTCAGTTATAACAAATCTAAAATCCATTTTCATCAAAAAAAATAAAAGATACATAATCACGTAATAATCAATTAAAATAATATAACATACATATAGTTATATTGCAGAATTAATCAAACCTTTTTTATTTATTAATTAAATCACATGCATCTCACATGCCAAACCGCTAATCTCTTTACTGTAATAACCAGAAGAGAGGTGAGTGTCATTGTATTTTTGCACAAGCGAAGTACATAGATATATGTTAGTAATATAAACAAAAGATTTGAAAAGATTCAAAAAGGATTTTAGTTAAGATAATAGCTTTTTCCAGAATTTTAGTTAAGATAATGTAAATTTCCATGTCAAAGCGTTATTTTAATACAAACGTGCATCGTACGTGTAAGATACTACTTATATAAAATTAAATCCATATCCCAACTAAATTTTTAAAATTGATTTGAGTTCATTTTCGTTCTCAAAACAACAGTTTTTTGCAATCTCTGAAAATCCTTATTATCTACAATGATCATAACAAAAATACAAACAAAAATCATCAAATTAGAAAAAAAATCTAAATGAATCAGTTCCAACACCGAGTTCCTCATGTATTTAACCCTGCATGTTTTTCCCAACCCTTCTCCCATCTCCAGTTCCCCTAATCATGATTGCGATCTCTCTCCACAATACCGCTCCTCACGATTATCATTTTCGGAGATCTCGAGAATGACAATTTAAAGTAATAAAGACAATTCCCTAAATGGATATATTTTTGATAAATAATTAGAGGAATAAACATGTCTAATGTTTATTTATAAAAATAAAACTCTTTCTTATGAGATAAGCTATAAATGTGTGCATGGCAAACTTCGAAAATAAAAGAAATATTAAACTACTTTTAAAGAATAAAAATAAAACTCAAATGAAAATTAAAAATATTTACAAACATTTGATAAATTTAAAGTTTAAACAGATTTACAATCTAAAATCCCAAAATGAAAACTAAAAAAAGAAGATTTAATAACCTAATAATAAATTTATGCTAAAATCTTTGAAGATGATTTATTTTTAATATTTAATTTGTCCTAAAAAAATAAGAAATTTCAAACTCTTGAAAAGATTGCTAAGCCCAAAAAATAAAGAAAAAAGTTAAATAATTTTTAAAGATCAAATCCAATAATTATAACAAAAAAGAGATGGATATAAAAAACAATCAATAAATAAAAGCTAAAATATTTGAAATAATTATTTTTAATTTATGATATATTCAAAAACAAAAATATAAAAATATTTACAACACCTGAAAATATTTTTAAGTCCAAAAATATTAAAAGATTTTTAAATATTTGAAAATACAGTAATAAAATGTAAAATATTTACAACGATTTAAATAATATATAATCCAAAAATATTTTTAAGAGAGAAAACGGAATTTTGTGTGCTACAAGATGAAATTTCCTCCGATGACATCGAAAAAAATCAAATCTCCACCAATTTTTTCGACAATAGGCTTTCATCCGTTTCATTTTCATCGTGCAAGATGTGGATACACCAAAACTTTAAAAATATCATCTATATTTATTTTCCATTATTTCTGGTAGAATAAAATTGGGGAACCATATGGTCCGGAGATTTTCCCGCACCCGATTTCCAAATCGCTTCTTTGACTTCTACTTTGAATTCATAGTCCATCTCTTCCTTTTGTGAAAACAACTAACCGATTCCCAAAAATCATTTTGTAATTGTTATCTGGCCCATGAGTCTTCGTCCATCAGGCTCTTATAATATCTCCGCGCTATGTGTTTTATCTTCCTACTATCCATAAACACATTTCCCCCTCATAGTCTATAGAATGTATATGTTGAGTTTGCCTTGTATTCTCGATCCTCGTGTATTGAAGACGGCTCAAAATAAGTTGAGCCGGCTCACAAGTCGTTTGGAATTAGCATTTGTTCTTTGAATGCAAGAGATGGCTCAGGACAATATTGAGCCGGCTCAAATCGTCTCGGGCCGAATTCTGAACCGTTTAGGAAAGATTCGTTTTGAAAATTAATTAGGAGAATTTATTGGAGATTTATTTGAAGAGTTGTTAGAAAATTTATAAGAGATTTTTCACAAGATTAATGAGAAAAGTTTGTTTGGAGAATTATTTGAAAATTTGTTTGAACATTTGTTAGAGATTGTTTTGAAGATTTGATGAGATTCTAATTGGAGTAGAAGTTCAATTATTTCATGCTATAAATAGTGAAGGCTCTTGATGGAGACAGTGATCCCCTTCACACGTTGTCCCCAGTCAATCTGGTAGCGAGCGATTTTGAACGGCTGAGATCTGTTTTGGGGGTTGTTGAACATGTGGATCTCAATGGTCTGTTGGAAGTTATTGTGGCCGACCAACTTGCAAGGAAAGTCCCGGGATGAGAAACCACCGTAGGACCCTCCGACGATCAAGTTAGTACCGGGGAATTAGTGCAGCGTCACGACCTATTGGAATGAGTTTCAGTTACCCGAGTTGTCTGAAAGGGAGGTTTATATAGTGGTCGCGTGGAGCGAGCCAGCACGAGATTCTCGCCATCAGTGACGCCCCTGTGTTATCCCCGCATTAATGGCGGGATACGCCCATTAATGGGGGGACGAGCCAGCATGGGACGCGGAACGTGGGGCGGTGGATATCTCGCCTTGGCGATATACGCGGAGTTGTTGCAGGGGCGCTTGGGCTCCGTGCTCTCGGTTGATCGGAGAAGCCGAGAAAGCTTGTCCTGTCAGATGGCTCGGAGACGAGCCGGAAGGCCGAGAAAGCTCAGGCCTTGCAATTGCTCGGAGACGAGTAGGGGTGCCGAGAAAGCTCGGTTGTACCATTGCTCGAAGGTGAGCCGATGGCTGTTTGCTTGGTGAATATGGAAGGTATTCAGGGAGGTCTCCGAAAGGTCGGATGCATCATCAAAGATGAAGTCCCAAGGAACGTCCTCAATGTATCTTATTTATTCCACCTCCGTAGCCCCCGGGACACGTCATCGGCCACGTATCGTAATCTGAGGAATTTCTACTTATGAGAATCATCATTAGGCCCCCATTATCGTTCCGACCTATTTATGGGTTGGGTCGAGAGTGGCCTGCTAGATTTCGTCTGCTCAGCTTGGTACCGAGAATTCTTCGTGGTGGATTGTCCGGGAACGACATGTCGTTTGACGGTTGCGTCGTTTCGATTTTTGAGTCCACATGGTGTTTCACCGCGCGTCTAAGTTTTCGCGCGTATCTCCGATGATGCCAGTGGATCGGTAAAATGATTACGCTTTAAAGAGGGGGCGCTGTTTCACTCGATCGTCAGTTAGGCTACGGGTCACGTGTCCGACGTCGGTTGGCGAGCGCGACAGGCTGTCTCTGACTCTTGCAACGAAGAGACATCCCCAATGGTTGACTGCCACATGGAGCCTCGACGGCCGCTAGGCGCGACGCTTTGTTTTGGCGAGAATCGATCTGGGCCATAGGATGCTCTCTTTGCGGGTGTATAAATAAGAGGGGACCATCCTAGGGCCGACACTTTACCTTAATTCTCTTTCGATGTTTGAATATTGCCCGACGCTCCTCCTCTTAGGTCGGATATTACTCCGAATTTTCCTCGGCAAAACCATTTTCTTAAATCAGGTTAGATGTCTTCTTCCAAGGTGTCTGTGGATATAGTAGCGGTAGAGTTGGACGATGAGGCTTTAGTTGCCGGGGTCGAGTCCAGTTGGTCTTCTTCCTCTTTGGCTTCAGATAGCGGAGAGGGTTCTTCTTCTACTGCGTCTTCCGTGTCGGGCTCGACCCTTAGAGTCAGGTCTGCCCTAGTCACTCGCCGTCGGGCAGCGATAAGGGCTCCCAAGGTGTGAATCGGGAATACCCGCGATGCGCCCTCCATTTTGAATCACATGGTCGAGCTTTCCGACATCCGGACTCGATTCCATGTTCCCTCTAACTATTCACTCCGCCTGGCCTGAGAGGGTGAGCGGGAAGACCGTGTGCGAGGCAAGGAGATTGCGCTGTATCTGGAAGCATTCCGGGCAGGAATGCGTCTGCCTTTCTCACCTGAGCTTTGTGCTGTGCTTCATTGCTTCCATCTTGCCCCGGGTCAGCTAGCGCCGAACTCGTGGAGGATCCTCCTTGGGTTTTTGGTCTGGTTAAAATTTGATCGGATCCCCATCAGTTTGACCGTCCTCTTGTCTTTTCTTTATTATAAAAATCATCTCGGTACCAGTAAGGAAGAGACGAGCTGGATGTACTTTTCGTTTAAAAAACGTAACGGTGGGGCAGCCGGGTCGGGGATAATGGTCGTCCCTTCTTCCATCCATGAAAGAAAGGAGAAGTACGTTTTCTTCAGGCAACCGGAGGGAGAGGATTGGCTTGTGCCCATACAGTGGCACAGGGCCGACTGCCCGAGGGCAAAGCAGTCGACCTCCCCCGAGGCAAAGGTGGTGTCCTAGTAGGAACTGATCCAGCGGGCTGATGTCCTGCTTTCCGAGCAGGTACTGAGCTGGGCTGGGCTCATTCCTGCGTGTTTTTGGGTAAGTTAGGGTTTTCGACGATCTGCTTAGACTTTGCTAAATTTTCTTTGCCGTTTCCACTTCGCCGATCTTTTCTCCTGTGTGTTCTTTTTTGCAGAGCCCATGGACCGATCAAAAATCATGGCTGCCATGGTCGTCAAGGCCCAAGGAAGAAAGACCGGTGGTGCAAGCTCGTCCCGACCCGGTCCAAGCACGGCCCCGAGGAAAACTCCTCCAGTCAAGCCTTCTGTAGCACCCCCAGTCTCGAAGGAGTGCCGCGGAGGTGGGGGTGGGGTAGGTCAGAAGCATGTACGGGACCCGGCGCCCCGGGCTAGGGTGGAGGAGCCCTCCCCCCGCCGAGGAAGCCCCTCTCAAAAGACAGAAGCAGGTGGTTTCTCGGCCACACCCTACCGGGATCCAAGTGTAGGAGGGAGACTTCTGCATTGAGGTGCACTTGGGGCTATCTGTGGCCGACAGCTTGCTAGCGGACATGAAGAAGTCATCCGGGACCAAGATTCCCTAGGGCACCATGAAGGCCCAAGTAGCCGCCATAGCGCAGGAGGCGGTTCGGGTCGGTATCTAGCTTTCTTCGAAAGTTCCTTAAGTTTTATTTCCTCTGTTTTAGATTTTTAACACGCTCGCTGTTTTCCTCAGGTCCTTCAGCACCGCACTCTTCTCGTCGCCATGGAGTCCGAGGAAATAGCCCCGACGATGAAGAAGGCGGACGAATCCTCCTCGCGGGAGGAAGAGCTTCGCCTTTATTGCATCAAGCAGAGGAGAAGGTCCTTGACTCGAGATTGGTCGCAGAGGGGTTGACGGTCTCAAAGCTGAATGAGTCCCATTGGCTTCTAAATGAGTCCAACCGGGCTATCCAAGCCAAGATGGAGGAGACGAATGACATCTACAATGCTATGAAGTGTTGGATATAGTGCCCTCAAAGTCAATTATTGGATCGCAGATACGTGATTGCAATAATTGAGGAGGACCTATACCGGTAGCATAATCTTACTCGAGATGATAGTATGCTATCTGGTTTGCCTTTATCAGTCGTGTACAGGTTTAGGTGACTGATTACTATTACACGTTGATAGAGCCCTTAGGATCTTGCTTGACTACCAACAGTATTATGACGATCATATACGTGAGGGTTGGGTAGTCGATAAGCACATCCTTAATTGTGGTCTCTAGTCGTGGGAGTTTCGAGACAGGGCATCGATACTCCGGAGTAGACTAGTGTATACAGTCGAGACCCCGACGAGGGACGGTGGCCGGTCTCACAAGCCACTGGTGTCAATTGGATCACCTAAGATGTATACAGGTGCTCATTTGGTTATGAGTACACCGGACAGGACTCGTCGGGAACCGGCTAGTTGGTATTTATATCTAGCGTCAGATAGCAGTTCCCTGGTGACATGTGTACAAGTTAGTTCATCGACCTGAGGTCGTCATTTGTCTCGTGTGAGTTCCCACTGTGCTTTGATTTCTACCCTACCACGGCTCAAAGGAGTCATGTAAACAGGTCTTTTTGGGGTACAGTCCCGAGCCACATGGAGGCAAGTGAGCGGATCGGCAGGGGATTCATCTCTCCCGGTATTAGGGGTAAGATCGCGCTGTGTCTAGGAAAGCCATTACACCAAGTCCTTGGCCAAGGCAGGTGAGAATTACTGGTAAGTATTCCAGTAGTTTCTCAGGGTGTTCAGGGCTTGTCTCCGACACGACTTATACCGCTATTGGGGGTCTGACGTTACCAGTCCCCTAGGCCCGATATGCGATACCCATAGACGAACGGACCGAACTGTATGTATATTGTCACTGTTAGGCTCAGTAGGGTTCCAGGATGAGTTCGCTCATCGGCTTCCCTTGAGGTCAGTAAATGGGCAGCCGTTACGCACTGCTAGTGCCGCTGATGTGCTTGTGGTTAAACCCACTGCTAGGGTACTGATGAGTCATTAGAGTCCCCCACAGATAGTTTCCCAAGTTTCGGGCGAAACGTTGTAGAGGCCGTATGGTTTTATGGCAGGGTTCGGAAAATGCACGTGCATTTATGCACGTGTCATATTTCGGGCAGATATTACTGGTGGGATTTGGTTTAAGCCGGATCCATATATTATATTGAGTCGGAATATTTTAGTCTCTCGTATTCGTATTCGGTCGGAATACGGATACAGGTATGTATATACAGGCGAGGGGTATTTTCGTAATCCGTTACGAGAATATTTTAGAAGATGCATTTCTTTTTGGATCAATCATTTTGGTTTAAATGATTATTTGGTTTTGGAAATGGTGACTCATTATGGATGACACATTATTCTAGCATGTTCATTAGTGACTCATGCTAATGAGTCACTAAGTGAGTCATGAAGAATTAATGGTGTTTTGTTTTGTAAAGAGATATTTGTGGTTGTTTTGTGAGATATTTTTATAAGATATTTTTCTTTTGGGTTTTAAAAGAAAACAACATCATTCATCTATTCACAAGAAAAAGAAAACAACCTCATTCATGTATTCACAAGAAAAGGAAAATAGAACACAAGTTGAGCTTTGATTTTCTTTTGCTCACTAGTGTTTCTTGAGTTCACCATTTCCAAACCCTTGCATCTTCTTCAACCTCCACTCTTACCCTCTCATGTGATGAGAACCAAAGAGTGTTTGAGACAAAATATTCTACTCGTTCTTTACTTCACCTTGATCATCTCTTTTAGCAGACTTGATGACCGAATTGCCTCGGTATAGAGGCGGGAGCCCTTTAAAGATCCGTAGATGTGGTACCACCTCGACGAGGAGCAAAGAGATCGGAGTTGCCGCAAAGGTGCGTGGGATGATGGCTAAAGACCGAAGGACTCGGATCGATCGGTATAGCCTTTTTACCTCTTTACAGTTTGTTAGTTTAGCGTTAATGGCAAGATCTGGGTTATAGTATGCGATTGTGCCAGTTATAAAAGTTTTTGTTCCGCGTTTGGCGTCAGAATGACGTTCGGGGCGCTACCGTAGACTTACATGGTATTAGAGCCACGCCATTAAGCTTTACTAACTTGTTCTAAAGCGTTTAAAACATCGATCGAACGAAATTCCGAAAACCGTATTTTTCACTGTAAAGTTTCTGTCGATTTTAAAAACTGGTCTAAAAATCTTTTTGAGCATCTCAGAAAATCGAGCAGGCTTTTTTAAGAATTCTGGTGAAATTTGGTCGACTGGCTCTACAGTACTGCCGCGGAACCGCCGCACAAACCATGGTTTAGCCGCGGTTCCGCCGCAGGTTTGGAGCATCAGACTACCATTTTTCTACAGTAACCTCCTGCATAGAAAATTGTGGTTTCTGGAATATTTCTTTTGGGCCCAGATTTTGTTTGTGTACTGCAGATGTACGTGGGGCCCACTTTGGGAAGTTTTGTCGATCGAAATTTTAAACGTGTTAGTTACAGTACTTACATTATATCTCCGACCGTGAATGTCATTCGAGCGGTAAATTGCGTCTAATTGCTATAGTTCTTTTAGACGGGTTTGCGAACGTGACATTCGCGTTGATGTTCTGTGTTGTGCTGTGATGTTGCGAATTTGTCGTGGTGGATAGCAGTGTGCAATGGTAGTGCAGTTTGAATTTATTTGTATATTTGATATTGCGGGGCGAGCGTCCAACATGTGGACTGCCATCTCTGCCTGTTTGTATAATATTCTTTTGGGGCACGACCGAGCTGAGGTCGATGTACCCATTGTACATATTTTTCATTTTTGTACTAGGTTTACCCCACGACGGAGTGCACGGATAGCCGGGTTCTGGGGGGCAACGGGTCCGCATCTCATGGCTTTGAGAGGGAGAGGGGCCTTACTCTAGAATTGTCAGACTATTCGCCGCACTCGTAGGGGGTACATGTTGACCCAAGGAGGGGTGTTCAAGTTACCGGATTCCGTGAAGTGTAGGGTGGTCCATTCACTATGCTGTAGGGGGCTGCCTCGCTTCAGATTTTGGCGGGTAACTTGCCGCACCCGTAGGGGTCTAGGTTTCATTGCACAGGCTATCCACACGACCAGGGGAACGTCGGGTTTCAGTAGCGGCTCTGTGAAACCCGGGGATCCCAGATTATCTGTATTGTTCTGTGATGCTTATTACTTTTCTGTAATGTTGCATTTATCACGCCTGGAGCGATTATTGTATATTGGTATATATACTATTAGATGTTGTATATGTTTTACACCAGCGCTAGTCCAGTACCTGCTCTGTCGTTAGTTAAGTAACCTAACGGGTGATGACGGGACCTAGTGACGAATGCGGATGGCATATACGTACATTATATTTTCGTTCTTTTCTGGTGTGATTAATTGATAGGACTGCGTTGATTCTGATCAATGCAAAGGAAAACAAATCTGTTTGGACGTTGTCGGAACAGTTTTAAAAAGTGTTATTACAAGGACGTTTTCTTTTGTTTTGCATAGTGGTATTCAGTTGGAATATCCTGCACCTCATTCGACGAGGCAAGGGCCGAGATCACTTCACCGGAAGTGACCCCTTGGGCAGAAGTTTGTGTCAGGGTAATAACTTCACTATAGTCGATTACATGTTGCTTTGCATCATGGTATTCAGTTGGAATATCCTGCACCTCATTCCACGAGGAAAGAGCCGAGATCCCTTCACCGGGAGTGACCTCTTTAGTAAAGGTTTTCGCCACTATATTTTTATAAAAAGCTATCAAGTTCCTTTAACGAGATCAAGTTCATTACGTTAAAGGTTTTTCGCCAAAAACCAGCCGTAGCCCTCCGTCGTTTCAGACGGTAGCACGTAGTATTCATGCTATGTTTGTTGGCCTTCGTCAAGGTATAGTGGATGGTAGCTGCTTGTTACTTTTCTGTTGCATAGATAGATGAGTTGGTTTGGGACAGTCGTATTACCTTGTTGGCTTTCGTCAAGGATATGTACGGGTGGGTTCGAATTGACAAGATAATGACGGGCAGAACTTGACATGTGACTTATGATTTGTTAGCCTTCGTCCAGGTCATAAGAACATGGGGTAAAAATCACATCGGGAGTTTCTAAAGAAACTGAAACTTGCCAGGCATGCGCATACCTTCTGGAGTGTGATAACATGAGTGGATTCCGTCACGTTATCATGCGATGAGAGTTGGATCCCGATTCCCACCGATGAGTTGGTTTACTCTTCGGGTGATCCCGATTGATTCTTCTTTCAGGTTTGGAGGAGAATTTGACAGTACAGTGGGAGGTTTCCTGATTAGATAAAGTGATAACCATTTTGATCTAGGTTAGAGTGCACGCAGAGTGTTTCTTTTCTCTCTCTCTTTGGCAGCGACCTTTGACTGACCCTTGATTATGACTCAGTGACCAAGTTGACCGAACCTTCTTAAAATACTGGATTTTGGATTGTCCTAGTTGCATAAGTCGTTACCGCTCCTTCTTTTACCCTTTGAATTTCTCAGAACACCTCGTACCACTACGAACATCCACTTCCAGTGGATAGATCCATCGTATGGTTATATACGAACTCGAAGGGATTTCTTCGAGGATGGATCCAGGTTCAGGAGAAATCGAATTGGTTTATTCAGTTGTCTTTATCATCACCTTCTCTCAGGTTGCAATGGCTCCTTGGTTTAGGAGAGTACACCTATTACGCTTATTGGATAGTCTTCTTCCAAACCATAGGCAGGTGCCGAAAGGTAGGGAATGAAGAAAACCAATTAGCCTAAGTAGGGTGTGCAGAAGGTAATAAGTAAAGATAAAATAAAGGGATTAGAAAGAGGGAAAAGTAAATTGCGACTGCTATCATTCACAACCAAATCGCGTACTTCATCGCCACTCCTACTTCACCTTTGCTTTTTTCCCCAGTTCGGGAGAAATAGAACAAGGTTTTATTCAGTTGTCTTTTATCATCACCTTCTCTCAGGTTGCGAGTACTCCTTGGTTTAGGAGGGTACACCTATTACGCTTATTGGATAGTCTTCTTCTAAACCATTGGCTGGTGCCGAACGGTAGGGAAGGAAGAAAACCACTTAGCCTAAAGGGGTGTGCAGAAGGTAATGAATAAAGACAAATAAAGGGATTTGGAGAGATGGCAAAGAAATATACGGTTACAGTCATGAATTGGATTATGGAAGAGGCATTACTAGGAATACCAAGATACCCCTACGAAACATTTTCATGTTTCACTGTGCATTGTTAAAGGAAAACTGATTCCCGATTAGATACTTACTCCAGGGTATGTATTTACCAGGTATGATTCTCACATCTGTATGGTTTTACAGATGATGAGTGGGAGTAAGTTATTGGGAATAAGGCGATCATCCTCATTATATCGGAATTCATTGTAATTGGTGATATTTGAGGAAGTCGCCTGGGTTTTTGCCGGACGGCATGTATTTGGTTTTGAGTATCCGTTGTTGTGCACCAATTTCAAAATGATATATCTGTACGTTTATTTTTATAAAGTGAGATATAACCTTTTGAAATTATGTCCATGACATTTACCTACATCAGTTGGCGATTGGGTAAGGAGCATTGAACAGCGGAGAAGTTCTTAACCATAAGTACAGTTTTCAACCTATGATGCACAGGTTTTGAGTTATTCGACTCAATGACTCATACAGAGTATTGTATGCTATCCAGTGTCCATCAGGATAAAGGGGTTGGTCCTCATATTATGTTCTGGTTACTTATGACTTCTCTAGTTTTTAGACAAGTGTTTCGTAGAAATACAAGGTCTAAGTTTTGAGAAGTTGTGGGTATAGAAATAAAGTAGAGAACCAGATGTCGCAAGTATCGGGATTTTTCAAAGAGATTGAAGATGTAGATACTTGTGATTGGTATTCAGTTGATAGTAATATTTTTGAGAAACTTGTCTCTTTCAGGTTACTTATAATTGGATGCATTCCTAAGTTGAGTAATGCTGATCGGCCTCTCTCCATTAAGTTGATATGCACTAGAGACAGCTGCATGATTAGAATCTGGTTCCAATTAAAAAAGTGCCAAAGTTTCTATATTGGATGTAGAATGGTTCATATCTTAATGATGTTAAGGTACGGGGAGTTGTCCAGCTTATGATTAAAACCAGACTCTGGATAACTCAAGACACGTTTCTGTAATGGCAGTTTGTGGGTTGGCCTAGGCTATGACGAGGGTTGACTTTCTACCATCTGGAAGATCAATAGTGATATTGTTCTTGACTCGCTACAGTTTTAGTAAAATGGATTTTTTCAGAAAACAGCAGTGGGAGTATGGTAGAACTGGAAGTGATTCCAGAACCGCAAACGATTATGGAAAATTTAATAGGACCTAAAGATTCAATCAGGTTTGACATTCCATTAGCCGCTCCGCAGATATGGTGGGTAACCTCAGACACCTGAGTGGTACTTCGGTAGCCTCAAGGACGGTGACAGGGAGGTTCTTGTTTACCCAGACTTGACACTACTGTTGTTCCAGGCTATGAGACCCGGCAGGAGGTTAAGTATAGCATTGTTCTAAACTAGCTTTAGAAGTGCACGTATATATTATTCTGCCAGAGGGTTGTTGTGGTCAGTGGGAGCAGCGGAAGCATAGTGGACAAATAGCTTATGTCTATTTATAGACTTAAGCAGTTATAGCGGAGATAGATCATCTATTTTTGATGTGACAGTCATGAGTTTGACTTCATCAGAATAGGGGATGGATCTGTTAAGAAGGTAGTAGGGTGTGATGTCCTAGTATTTGGATGACATACACAGAGTAGGAAGTAAAATTCCTATACTACGATCGGTTGTACTTTTGGTTGTCACACAGTTGTTTCTCCACATAGGATATGGATATATATCAGACATTCTGGTTTCTAGATCTATGATTTTAGATCTAGATTTGGGTAGTTTCCCAATTGGGTACTTTGACAGTATTCTAAAGGTATTTAGAATAGATGACTCCTGGTATGGTGGTGTACCTGCAGGTGATGGAGTCACCCTCTCTAAAGGTGTCTTACAGACTAAAGGGGAGAGGGATGTGCATGATTGGCAGATCACTTGCTTAGGCAGTTGAGTCAATCGTGGGATGTCAAGTATCACACCAGATGTTGTTTTTGCACTAGATGCGATACGTTTATATTAATCCAATCCTGGAGAAACATAAGGAAGCATTTTAAGAACATAAGTGAATGTTCTACGGATTTGATGACGGCGGCCTCCTTCGGGAGACGATTGTCATTCCAGGCTTCAAAGGTGACATGGATGACAAAGTGATTGCCAGAGTTATAGTTTTCCCTCTGACGTGGGACAGTATTATGGACAGTTGGTCCAAGAGGATACTGTGGAAGGCATGGTGCAGGATACTGATTAGGTTCAGTTGACGATACAGTCTAAGAAGTTTGGATTTGGAGTTCATTTATGAACTAGGTCCTATCAGATATCCAGACATACTCTAAGACAGGTATTACTCAATTCGGGAGATGGCTTTCTCCACGAATTTGAGATTAAGAGAGACATAGAAAGAAACATCGGGGCGGATCCACTCGCTGAGGCTATTTCTCGAACACAAGAGTTTTACAAACGGGCTTTGTGAAACTGATTAGTAGAGGAGTTGGATATTCGGTATCACACAGGCTGTGAGTATGCGACATCGCAATAATTAGCCTTAAGTGCAAGTGGGAGATTATTGGATATAGTTCCCTCAAAGTCAATTATTGGATCACAAGTACGTGATTGCAATGATTGAGGATGACCTATACCGGTAGCACAATTTTACTCAAGATGATAGTATGCTATCTAGTTTGCCTTTATCAGTCGTGTACAGGTTCAGGTGACTGATCACTATTACACGTTGATAGAGCCCTTAGGATCTTACTTGACTACCAACAGTATGATGGCGATCATATACGTGAGAGTTGGGTAGTCTATAAGCACATCCTTAATTGTGGTCCCTAGTCGTGGGAGTTTCGAGATAGGGCATCGATACTTCGGAGTAGACTAGTGTATACAGTCGAGACCCCGACGAGGGGCGGTGGCCGGTCTCACAAGCCACTGGTATCAGTTGGATCACCTAAGATGTATACAGGTGCTCATTGGGTTATGAGTACACCGGACAGGACTCGCCGGGAACCTGCTAGTTGGTATTTATACCTAGAGTCAGATAGCAGTTCCCTGGTGACATGTGTACAGGTTAGTTCATCGACCTGAGGTCGTCATTTGTCTCGTGTGAGTTCCCACTGTGCTTTGATTTCTACCCTACCACGGCTCAAAGGAGTCGTGCAAACAGGTCTTTTTTGGGTACAGTCCCGAGCCACATGGAGGCAAGTGAGCGGATCGGCAGGGGATTCGTCTCTCCTGGTATTGGGGGTGAGATCGCGCTGTGTCTAGGAAAGCCATTACACCAAGTCCTTGGCCAAGGCAGGTGAGAATTATTGGTAAATATTCCAGTAGTTTCTCAGGGTGTTCAGGACTTGTCTCCGACACGACTTATACCGCTATTGGGGGTCTGACGTTACCAGCCCCCTAGGCCCGATATGCGATACTCATAGACGAACGGACCGAACTGTATGTATATTGTCACTGTTAGGCTCAGTAAGGTTCCAGGATGAGTTTGCTCATCGGCTTCCCTTGAGGTCAGTACATGGGCAGCCGTTACGCACTGCTAGTGCCGCTGACGTGCTTGTGGTTAAACCCACTGCCAGGGTACTGATGAGTCATTAGAGTCCCCCACAGATAGTTTCCTAAGTTTCGGGCGAAACGTTTGAGAGGCCGTATGGTTTTATGGCAGGGTTCGGAAAATGCACGTGCATTTATGCACGTGTCATATTTCGGGCAGATATTACTGGTGGGCTTTAGTTTAAGCTGGATCCATGTATTATATTGATTCGGAATATTTTAGTCTCTCGTATTCGTATTCGGTCGGAATACGGATACAGGTATGTATATACAGGCGAGGGGTATTTTCGCAATCCGTTACGAGAATATTTTAGAAGATGCATTTCTTTTTGGATTAATCATTTTGGTTTAAATGATTATTGGGTTTTGGAAATGGTGACTCATTATGGATGACACATTATTCTAGCATGTTCATTAGAGACTCATGCTAATGAGTCACTAAGTGAGTCATGAAGAATTAATGGTGTTTTGTTTTGTAAAGAGATATTTGTGGTTGTGAGATATTTTTATAAGATATTTTTCTTTTGGGTTTTAAAAGAAAACAACCTCATTCATCTATTCACAAGGAAAAAAAAACAACCTCATTCATCTATTCACAAGAAAAGGAAAATAGAACACAAGTTTATGAGCTTTGATTTTCTTTTGCTCACTGGTGTTTCTTGAGTTCACCATTTTCAAACCCTAGCATCTTCTTCAACCTCCACTCTTACCCTCTCATGTGATGAGAACCAAAGAGTGTTTGATACAAAATATTCTACTTGTTCTCTACTTCACCTTGGTCATCTCTTTTAGCAGACTTGATGACCGAGTTGCCTCGGTATAGAGACGGGATCCCGTTTAAAGATCCGTAGCTGTGGTGCCACCTCGACGAGGAGCAAAGAGATCGGAGTTGCCGCAAAGGAGCGTGGGATGATGGCTAAAGACCGAAGGACTCGGATCTATTGGTATAGCCTTTCTACCTCTTTACAGTTTGTTAGTTTAGCGTTAATGGCAAGATCCGGGTTATAGTATGCGATAGCGCCAGTTATAAAAGTTTTTATTCCGCGTTTGGCGTCAGAATGACGGCCGGGGCGCTACCGTAGACTTACATGAAGAGTTTGAGGGACGCCATCAAGAAAGATGCTCGGGCGGTTTTAGACGCGGTGAAGCTTGTTGAGAGCTAGGCGGTGAAGGCCGTGGAGGAATACAAGGCGTCTGATCAGTTTTACCTTGATCTCACCGAATCCGCGGCCGTCGAGTGGCACAAAGCCCTCGACGCCGTCAAGGAATCTATGCCAGAGTTCGTCGACAGCGAGCTCTGCGCTAAGTTCCCCCTCGCCGAGGAAGCACTGCAGGGGGGAGGCGCCGAGCTGGCTGTAGGAGGTGAGGCTGTCGGCAGAAACGCTGACCCTGTGGTCGTTGTTTTGGCCCCCGATGGTGGCGTTGAGCAGGGTGAGACCCCGGCCGATCAGACGGTCTGAGCTATCCTATCTTCTTGATTTTTCTTGTGTGTGTGTGTGTGTGTGTATTTTATAGAATTTTGTAAACCTCCGAGCATTTTTGTAAGGCTGAGGAGCCCACAATACCTTGTATATAACTTTGATTATAAATAAATTATACATTTTCCTTTGCTCAAATGACTGATCATCCTGCAAGTACTTTAGCTCGTAAATCTTTTCATCTTGTAAGAACTTTAGCTCGTAAGTCTTTTCATCTTGCAAATACTTCTAGTTCGTAAGTCTCTTTATCTTGCTAGTGTTAGGCCGGTGTCCACCCTTTCTAGGTGACGATCATTCATTGAGTATGATTCGAAAGATAGACAAGTGTAGGGAGGTCAGTATCCTCCCTTTTCCTGTAATCGAGATGGCGATCGCGCATCGAGTATGAATCGAATGATGGCCAAGTGTAGGAAGGTCGGTATCCTCCCTTTCCCCGGAGTCGAGGTGGCTATTCACCGCCGGAAGACGGACCGGAACGTCGGGACGTCTGGCCTGAATATTAGGGGCAGATGCTATTTGTATTTATCCGTCCATTTCTCCGAAGATGCCAAGTTGATTTATGGCACAGTATATCGGAGGTTTGGACGGACGCGGCCGTTGTAGCAGACTTCATCAGATTCCCCCTCGTTTGTGAGGTTTTTTTTATTGTGGGGACGCTCAACCCTGCAGACGCAAGCCTCTACAGTTAATTACATTACCGCATAGCGATAATCACTTTCTCCTGCTCCGGAAGTTCACTTCGTGTCGTGTATTTTATTTTGGTTTTGGTTGCCCGTGGATTGTATATGGAGACTGATTTATGTCGTCACCCGTAGGGCGTGGATTAGTCCAAATCCATATATTTTAGATTTAGGGTTTTTATTTACGGACTGTGAATCTATTTTGAGATTAAGATCGACTTAAATGTATGTGAGCATTTGGGGCTCGATTTGTTTTTGTTAAGGATACATTAGTCCAATTTGAGACTAAGATCCACTTAACGAGGTTTCAGGATCACTTTTATTTAGGATCCAACAAAAGGGCGTTTGGGCTCTATTATTTTAGTATAAGGACTTTTCAGTTTAGGGACATTTTGGTCCGTTGTTTGTTTAGGGACATCTCGGTCTATATCGCCATTTTGGAGACGGATATTAGTTTAGTGACTTCTCGGTCCTTTGTTCATCTTGCGCACACGTGTATTTGTTACTTGACGAAGCGAACAATGGTGATATGGAATGCACCCAATTTGGGGTACGATCCGATTTGAAGTATGCACATCAATTTGAAAGTGCACCAAAGAGTTGTTGGTTGTCAGGACCCGCTACCTCTCTGAAGACGTTGAAAAATTACAACGACATATATCAGAGGTGTGGAGAGATGTACACTTAAACCAAATCCCATATTTGAGGGGAAAAAGGGGGTTGTTGTAGACCTAAGAAATGCTAGTCATGTTTGAGTAAAATTATCTTAGGAGATATAAAATGAATATCATTTGGGATATCATCAATGAGAGACTACTAGTCATTTTTGAGACTAAGGTCAGTTTGGGAAAGCATGAGCAATATGGGCTCGGTAGTTTTAGAATCAAAGAGTTTTACCCTCAGAAAACTTAACCAATTTGGGCTGAGACTGGGTTTCCATAATTACCCAACAGTGCTAAGCACTGAGGAAAACAGTGTTCATATTCGTTTCACGTGGGCACTGGATTAGTGTTAAACACTAGAGTTTTGTGGCGCTCACGTAACACACATGAGGCACCGAAATATGGGCACTGCCCATTGGATTTTATCTCCCCCCTTTTCTACAGAAGTGCTAAACACTTGGCTAATGTTATCGTGCAAAACATATAACTGCCCTTTTTATTTTTTACTGGGGTGCTTTAACACTCACGTGGGAAACACGTGAGGCTGTTTTAGTTGTTCTTTTTTTTCGTTTGAAGCACTCACGAGGGAAATACGCGAGACTTCAAAATAGTGCTAAGCACTAACGATTCTGCTTTTGAAGATCTTGGATCATCATCACTGTTTTTTATGGAAGAACTAAGTTCTTTATATATAGGGTTAAACACTAATTTTTGGAGGAATTAAATTCCTATATGTTCTCGTTCTTCTTCTCTCATCTTTTTTTTATAATTTAATTCTTTTCCCTTAGGTTTTGAATCTGCAGAGCAAAATCTCCCCGATGAGAATTAAATTCTCAACTTGTGGGGAGATTTGCTTTTGCAAATCTCAACTGGGGAAAGAACTGAGTTCTTAAATGAAGGGTTAAACCCTTAGATAAGTACAGGAGAGAGAATGTGATCTCTGTTTTTTTTACCTCTGGTTTCAATGAGGAAAGTCTTCTTCTTTGAGAATTAAATTCTCTTGTTCTCTCAAGATCTCACTGTACTCTTTTTTTTTTGCAGAAACTTGTGTGGAATCCCCTTTTTTCCTGTTTTCCCCTTCTATTTATAGGATAAGAGAAAAGATCAATTTGTTTAGGAAAATTTCTGATTGAGAGATCATGATCAATTCAAAATGATCTCTCGGATCATTTGGTGAATTTTATTCACCATTGGATTTTTAATCTAAAGGCTCTCTGTTTAACAGAGAAGTTTTCTTGTTTACTTAACTGGATTAGGAAATATTTTTTCCTTAGATAGAATTTTTATTCTATCAGATGATCGGTGGGTGATTTTATAATCACCGTGGATCTTTGATCCAAGGATCCTCTGTTAACATAGAAGATCTTTCTAGTTTGAGAAAGATCAAGGAAATATTTCCCACATAGAATTTAATTCTCTATTGCCAAAGAGTGCAGCAGAAGAACTCATGTGTTTAACACATGACCCCTAGCATGGGTTTCAGTATGCTTTATTTTCAGCACTCATATGCATATAAATTCTCACGTGTTGAACACGTGAGGCATGTTTGACTTGCAAATTATTTGATTGCAGCGCCTATATGCATTGCATATAGGCGCTCACGTGTTTAACACGTGTGGCTCTTTTAGCCCATTTGTTTTTAACTGCAGCGCCTATATGCTTTGCATATAGGTGCTCACGTGTTTAACACGTGAGATTTGAATAGTAGGGAATTTTCCTCATTCCCCCTTTTTAATAAGGGAACAAATGCCCCCATCGTTGCTCGCACCTGGTTTGCACGTGACCCCTAGTATGGGTTTCAGTATGCTTTATTTTTAGCGCATAAAAACTCTCACGTTTTTAACACGCGAGGCCTATTTGGCTTGCCAATTATTTGATTGCCGCGCCTATATATTTTGCATATAGACGCTCACGTGTTTAACACGTGTGGCTGTTTTAGCCCATTTGTTTTTAACTCCAGCACCTATATGCTTTTGCATATAGGTGCTCACGTGTTTAACACGTGAGACTTGAATAGTGGAGGATTTCCCCCTTCCCCCAATTTTATAAGGGAACAAATGCTTCCCAGTGTTGTTCTCACGTGACTTGTTCGTTGTTTCCCCCAATCAGAGCAAGGCTCTACTGAATTTTGAAAATTCAAAATTTGAAGCAACGCTTCGGTTTCCGTGCGCAGTGCGCAATTTGCCACGTGGCAGAAACCAATTCGGCAGCGTAACGCCCGAGACGGTGCGTCCCATCAGAGCAAGGCTCTTCAGAAAACGTAATTAAAGACTTAACTGCGCAAATGCATGGCAGCGCAACACGTGTCTGCGCAAGCGCATGGATGCACGACACGTGTCTGCGCAGTTGCGCAATCGCAACTGCGCAAGCGCACGGATGCGCGACACGTGTCTGCGCAAGCGCACGGATGCATGACACGTGTCTGCGCAGTTGCGCAATCGCAGCTGCGCAAACGCACCAATGTGCAACACGTGTCTGCGCAAGCGCACAGATGCGTGACACGTGTCTGCGCAGTTGCGCAGTCGCAGCTGCGCAAGCGCACAGATACGTGACACGTGTTTGCGCAAGCGCACAGATGCGTGACACGTGTCTGCGCAGTTGCGCAACAGCAACTGCGCAAGCGCACGGATGCGTGACACGTGTCACACGCTGGTAAGTTGCGCAGCAACTGAATGAAGATTTAGATAAATCTTTTCTGTTCTCCTGTAAAACAAGAACCCTCGGATCAGAGATCCAATGGTGGGAAAATTCCCAAAATTATTCAGGAAAGATTTTGTTAACAAATCCAACAAATTGGTGAGCACTATAAATAAGACCCCAGGCCTCATTCAAAGGGATCAGAGAATCAATCATCATCGAGAGAGGGAAAAAGCTTCTGACAAAAAAAGAGAGCTCTTGAAGATTAATCAAGAACAAAAAAAAAGAGAAGGTAAAATTTCTGAAGAACAGAAAATAAGAAAATAAATAGTGCCTTGCACTTGATAGGAACCCCTGGTTCTAAAAAAAAAAATATAAATAAAAGAAAATAAATAGTGCCTTGCACTTGATATGAACCCTTGGTTCTAAAAAAAATAATAATAAATAGTGCCTTGCACTTAATATGAACCCTCGGTTCTGTATGATCAGGAAAAAACAAGAACTTGTTTTCCTTTGATCCAAATTCAAATCAAAAGTGCCATGCACTTGTGTTCTTCAATCTGAAGATTTCTAGGGTTTCTGCAACCCCTTGTTTTGGGCCCGGCCCAAATTAAATTGAAATAATAAAAGGGCAAGGCCCTGTTTGGAAAAATTCCTGAGTTTCTGCAAACTCGTTATTCAAATGGGCCTGGCCCAAACTAAATTACAGAACAATAAAAGGGCAAAGCCCTGTTTGTAAAAACCTCTTGAGTTTCTGAAACTCATTATTTAAAAGGGCCTAGCCCAATTGCAGAAAAAATAAAAAAAGGGCAAGGCCCTGTTTGGAGAATTCCTGAGTTCTTGTAACTCATTAATTAAAAGGGCCTGGCCCAAATCAGACTTGCAAAATAATGAAAGGGGCAAAGCCCTGTTTAGATTGATTCTTCTAATCAGGCAAAGCCTAAAATAAAATTTGGACTTAACCCAATCCTGGCTGTAAGTCCTTAAATTAAATGCCTCTCACAAACTAAGTCACGACCGGTTCGAGGGTACATCTCCGAACTCCTTTGACATCAGTCGTTGTAATTCCTCAACGACGTCAAAGAGGCGACGAGTCCCAACGACCACTCATCTAAAATCGGACCGAAACGTCCCTAAACTAATGACGGACCGAAACGTCCTTAAACTAATATCGGACCGAAACGTCCCTAAACTAATGACGGACCGAAACGTCCTTAAACTAATATCGGACCGAAACGTCCCTAAACTAATGACGGACCGAAACGTCCCTAAACTAATAATGGACCACTACGTCCCTAAACTGGCGACGGACCGAAACGTCCCTAAACTAATGACGGACCGAAACGTCCCTAAACTAATAATGGACCACTACGTCCCTAAACTGGCGACGGACCGAAACGTCCCTAAACTAATAATGGACCACTACGTCCCTAAACTGGCGACGGACCGAAACGTCCCTAAACTAATAATGGACCACCACGTCCCTAAAACTGGCAGTGGACCGCCACGTCTTTAAATTGGCACAATAGAGCCCAAATGCTCTTTTGTCGGATCTAAACGGTCCCGTCTAAGTTGATCTTAGCCCCAAATACGGTTAATGTGTCCTTAGATATTTAAATAAACCATAAAACCCCAAACCAACTTTGGTTCAAGGGTACATCTCTGAACTCCTCAGACGCTTGTCGTTGTAATCCCTCAACGACGTCAGAGAGGTGACGAGTCCCAACAGCCAGATAATTAAATCGATCACTGCGTTAAGTTGATCTTAGTCCAAAACAGGACTAAAGTATTCTTGACGAACGTTTAAGTTGATCTTAGCCGCAACGCGACTAAGGCATCCTTAAACTAAAAAACACCAAACTCAAATCTAAGCAAACACGGATTTGGACTAATCCATGTCCTACGGGCGACGACATCACTAAGTCTCCGTATACAATCCACGGGCAACCACAAATAAAACAAACACACACGACACGAAGTGAAATTCTGGAGAAGGAGAAAGTTGTTACCGCGACGCGGTAGCGTAATTAACTGCTGGGGCTTGCGCCTGCAGGGAAGAGCGTCCCCACAATCAAAAACCCCTCACCCTGAGGGGGAATCTGACGAAGTCTGCTACATCGGCCGCATCCGTCTAAACCTCCGATACAAGGTGTCATAAATCAACTTGGCATCTTCGGAGAGATAGACGGGTAAAACCAAATAGCATCTGCCCCGAACCTCAGGCAACGGACGCGACGTCCGGGCCGCCGTTCGGAGGGGAACAGATTCTGGCACGCCCGGTGGGACCTTTTCCTCTTTCCACTCCACACTTCGTGTGTCGTCTTCGCGAACCAATCGCGGTTTGTTAAATGATTGTCCTCGAATTTCAAGTTGCTAAGATTTGGTCTTTTGTCTGGCGCAGAACTCAAGATTCAATGGCCACCAACTGCTCGAAATGCCATTGCAGCGGACGTTCCACCTCACCGCGAGGTGTAGCATATGGGCCCCAGGCGGCTTCCTTCCTGACTCTGCCGGTAGACCAGGTGACTCAGGCCACCACCGGTTTATTTTTCGGGACCATGGTCCCACCTGCAAGCTTCTCCATGCCGATATCCGCACCAGAAGCGAACAAGAAGTCGGTATTCGACCGGCTCGCTGCTACTACGACCCCTGTCAACGGGTCGCCCTCTACTAAGCTGATAGCCTCTGTTTTCACCAGGCTAGGTCAGGATCATAAAGTGGCTGTCCCAAAGAGGGCAACGGCCACAGCTTCGGAAGTCGTTGAAGCGGCTTCTCCTATCAGAAAGTCAGTCTTCACAAGATTGACGGTTCCTACTCCTCCTTCAGCTGATCAAAAAGCATCAGTCTTTGATAGGCTGACACCGGCAGTTACCCCACACCCAAACAAGGGGCAACAAAAAACTATCCCGATATCTGAGCCAGTCCCAATGGCTCGTCGTGCGCGACGTCGCCATTGGCAGCGAATAAGGAAAGCAGGAGGCAACTCCCCTTCAGGGCTAACCCCGCCTGCTCCAGTGGCGGAGGTCAACGCTGCTGTTCCAACTGGGAACAGCTTTGAATTGTTGAGGAAGGTGAGAAAGAACTCCCCGGTTGCTACATTGAAAAGGTCTCCTCCACCCATGGAAAAAGCTCCGGAGACGAAACAGGAACAGCCCCCTCAACGGCTGTCATCAAAAGTTTATAAAGTATGGCGCAGGGTTCAAAACTCGGTGATCGATCCGGACCACTTGCGTCACCAGAAAAAGGCGAAGGTGGAAAGTAACAAAAACTGCCCCATTAAACAGCAGGGGGCAACAAATGCTAGAATGCCCACTTCAACGGCTCCTTCAACCTCAAAGGTCTATAAAAGAAGGAGGCCAGAGAAAGCTCCCGCAACAGCAGCAAGAGTTAACAATGGTGAACCTAAACGCCCCAAGTCAGGGGGCATAACAGTTCATACGATCTATATGGCTTCAGGAAAAGAAGAAAGTCGTACTTCTACGGGTCACCGACCGCTTACCCGGTCAGTGACCAGGTCTCAGGAGCAGCAACAAAAGCTCCAGGAGATGATGACTACAATGGCTGCACTCACGGGGCCAAAAGAGAATCCTGAGACGTCCTTAGATGAACGCCAAGAGGAGGAGACCGACGCTGAGTTCCTCCGCCGAATACTGGAAAAGAGAAACAAAGAGGCTGCGGAACAGGCGGCCAACATAAAGAAAATGGCCCTCCTGTTCCAGGATGTGGTGGGTATGATGATTCAACCAGATCCACCTGCTGGAGATCCCCCGATCATTCTTGAAGATGATAGGGGAGAGATATCGAATCCTCCACCGGCTCTATCCGCAACTAAAGAGGATACCATATCAAAAGCTGATTTGGATGAATATATTGCTCAACAAATACGGGCGCATCAGGCGGTTGAAGCAGCCGGTCAGATCGTGAAAACGGGGCGCCCATATCCGGGATGGTACGACCAAATCAAGTACCCGCCAGGTTACACAATTCCTAAGTTTCATGTCTACAAGGGGACCGGCAATCCCCATCAACATGTTGCCCAGTTCAGGGCGCTTTGTGGTAACACTGGAGGCGACGACAAACTCTTGCTGCGCCAATTCGTTGGAAGCTTATCAGACACGGCTTTCGAGTGGTATTCCGAGCTCCCCAACGACTCTATTAAAACCTTTGCGGAGATGGAGCTGCTCTTCACCCAACGTTTTGCAAGTGCCAGTGAGCGTACTCCGATGACGGCGCTGATTAACGCCAGGGTAAAGCCCGGCGAGACGTGGGTTCAATACGCTATACGGTGGCGTAATCTATGGTCTAAGTGTGAACAACGCATAGAAGAAGCTCCAGCGGTGGGAATGTTTGTTGGAACGCTTGATCCACAGGCAACCATCTCGCAGTTCATGATGTTCTTCAAACCGACTTCCTTCCAGGCTTTGATCGACAAATTAGCGCAGATGGACCAGATGGGCCATAAACCCCCTCTCCCGAAGCCGGACCCCCGAAACGATAAAGGAAAGGGAAAAGCGATCATCGTCGCCAATGCCCAACAACAGCCGAGCGACTCGAAGCCGGCTGCTCGTCCAAACAATACACGCCCATACGTACCCCTTGAGGACAGGATGGGACGTGCTTACTCCTTCCCCCGTGATAAAACAAGGAGGCTATTCGAGCTGGCGTTGCGCAACAGGCTCATAAATCTGCCAGATCCAAAACGTCCATCACAACCGAATGACGTCAACGATCCTAATTACTGCCCTTATCACAGAGTGTTGGGACATCCAATCGAAGACTGTTACGTTTTCAAAAATTGGCTTGAGAATCAATACCGTCAGGGCAAATTTGCGCTGTCTGACAAATGGAAGGTGAACCCTCCGCAGCCCCACACCTATAAGGGGACGAATACGCCGGGGGCAACATGCTCCGTTATTGAAGAGGCTCCCTGGGAGTTTGTATTATCGGCCAAAACGAAGAGAATGCTAAATGATCTTCAAACCTGCCCAGCGGTCAAGTGGAAGAACCCTTTGGAACCGCAGGTTATTGAAGGGATGTTGAAGCCACGACCGACTCCGAAGACCGATGGTGGTAGTTCAAGCGTTCATAGCCAGCCGTCAAAATCTTCGAAAAAGAAGAAAAAGAAATCTAAGAAGCCCGTGAAGCCTGGCGACAAGCGCACGGACTTACAAAAGCAAATCGATGCGCTGGATGAATATAACCAAAAGGCGCGAACTCCCATCACGCTCTAAGATTTCCTTGATCACGTCTTCCAAAAAGAAGATGAAGGAGAAAGTTCATCGGATGAATCTGACGAATATGTAGCAAGCTGTCATATGATCTCTCATTCGGTCACGAATGATGAAGGGACTTCTGGCACTGAAACGCTGGGGGCAAAAGCCGAATCAGGAACCCCAGGGTTACCGGTTGAAATGATTAGCGCGTTTCTTAATGAAGCTCGGTTGAAAAGCAAGGCTGATCGAGAGCGCAAGACTGCTATATTCGAAAGGGCCAAGCGTCAGCGACTTGAGGAAGGAGCCGAAATGATCCCGTTGGAGCAAAATGCCTCCACCACTGACAAAAGCCAATTCAAGATAAAAAAGAAATTTGCTAAGGCCATATCGATGGGCATGAAGCTACCACCCTCTGAAGAAAAAGTTACTGGCGCGGTAGAAATGCATCCCTCTTATTGCTTATACCATCAGAAGGTCTCACATTCCACCTAAGATTGCAAAGCTTTCAATGGATGGTGGCAAGGATACGTCGCTAATCGACAACGATTTAAACGGGAAAAACGTAAAATTCGCCGAGAGCAAAGAAATACGACTAAAGAACTTGAAAGAGCTGCCGGCAATTGTCACATGGTTAACACTACCGGGTCACAAGTGCCTACATTTGGGAGCGACTCCGATGAAGAGCTAGAGCTTGGCCCCCTCTTCGAAGAATCCACTTCAGGAAAAGAAAAAGAACTGAAGGCCTGCGAGAATATACAGCTGCACAATCGAACATTACCCGAAAAGAACCTCGGACCCTTGAATAAGAAAAACAAAGGGAAAGAGAAGGTCTCTGAAGACATCGCTTTGGATGACCAAGTTGCGGAAGAGTTAACCGCCAAGAATCCCCCAAAAAGGAATAAAGTAAATTACAATGTCTTGGCGCATCTGAGAAAGCTACCCTCACAACTCAGCATTCTCGATGCCCTATTGCTATCGAAAGAAGCGAGGGATTCTTTGATTAAGGCCCTACAAGATCCGGACCAGTTCCAGGCTTTCCTAGCCGAACAAAAGATGAAGGATGAATTGGAAGAGGTGCACACAGCCGACGTTGCTTTTGGTGATGAAGACCTTCTCCTCGGAACGTGTGAACACAATCGCCCACTTTATGTCTCAGGATACTGCCATGACATAAAGATAGGAAAAATCTTAGTCGATAACGGATCGTCTGTCAATTTACTCAATGTGCGAGTGTTAAAAGAGATTTGCATGAGTGTCCAACACCTCGCCCGAGATAAAATCACCATCTCCGGTTTCGACTCTCAATCCTCAAAGACTCTTGGATCTGTGATATTGACGCTACGTTTCGGGGTGCTCGTCACAGACATCAAGTTCCATGTTATAGACGCCAAGACGTGCTACAATGCTCTGCTCGGCCGACCATGGCTACACGAATACAACATCATCCCTTCTACACAGCATCAGTGCATGAAGTATTCTAGGGACGGCCTCGAGTACACAGTGGCAGGAGAGTTGAATCCGTTTTCCGTGAACGAAGTTCGCAAGTATGAAGATGCCAAATACTTCTTACCGAATTTCGAAGACACGGAAAGGTGTCACAAACCGGAGAACAAAACTAACGCAACCATCCCTGTCTTCGGCAGTGACACCGAAGAGGAGGAAGAGATAATCTATTCAGGTCCGTCCCAATCCACCAGACCAGGACCATCCGTTCCTTCATTGATCTTCGGCAGTGATTCAGAGGATGAAGTTCGCGCTGTATTCCCTGCTCGGCCTTCGATACGGGCTTCTGCCGATGAAGAGCGAAGTCTACAGATAACCATGGTGCCGCTTGAACATTATAAAGAACTGGATGCACTTGACACCAACAGCGTAGAAGAATTGCAGACATTCTATATCCCTCCAGGACGAAAAGGCAAGAAAGCAATCCTATTCTACCGTTCTGAAGAAAACAAGGTGGAAAAAGAAATTTGGCACGGCGCGGATCCCACGCTCGACAGGCTCCAACCTATCCGTCTTCCCAGATATTACACCCAAGGTTTAAAGAAACTGCTGAAACGCCAAGGGATGTCCTTCACACAGACCGCTAGAAAAGCCAAATTCTATGACAAGGTCTGGAACGTTCCCGGGACTCAGTGCAAACTGCCTAACGGGAGAACAGAGACGAAAGGACTCGGGTATATTCGCTCAAAGAAACGTGAGCTAATAAACAGCTGTTATGTCATGTATGACTTTGATGAAGAAGCAGACGCTCACTGGGAAGACGCTAATCCTGAATCAGTAAAAGTTCCCGATGCGAGACCTCCTAACCCATCGTCTGAAGGCCAAATGAGCAAACCTACAAGGGATGCCAGTCGAGAAGCCTGAGATGATCATGATCGTGAAATGGCAATCTATGAGAAGGCCAAGACATGGCGCCTCCTTCAGCGGGCGATGAAAGACGAAAACGCCGCCCCTTGTCAACCTGCTATGAAGAAGGTTCGACTCGAAGGCAGAAATAAGTTGAAAGGCAAGAGAAGCGCTCGACAACCACAAAGCAAAGCTAAGAAGCCACGCATCCGAGAGTCGAGCGTTGTTGACCAAGCCATCATGAAGAAAATGGGTCGAGCATACTCATTTCCTCAGAACAAAACAAGGAAAATACTTGAGCTTGCTCTGAAACATCGAATGCTTACTCTGCCAGAGTCTAAACACCCTGAGCAAGCAGGCGAAGTCTCCAACCCAAAGTATTGCTTTTACCATCGAGTAATAGGGCATCCGCTCGAAGATTGCTTCACCTTCAAGAATTGGGTCGAAGATCAATATCAGCTTGGCAAGTTCGCGTTGTCTGATAACTGGAGGGTAGCACCACCACAGAAGCACGAGCCCGAAACCGCGAAAGAAAAACCAGGTCCACATCGGAGTGGGCAGAAAAGTCACACCTGTCATGTGATAACAATATTAAAAGAAGAGTCCGACGATATGAACAACCTCCCTTGGTGCTTTGAAAGCGGCAGCGATGAGGTGATCTCAGAATTTCCCCCAGCTCCGAAAGAACTGGAGGACAGAATCCATACCACCGCAGATAACCTCAGGAAAATCGAGTTGGGGACAGTAGATGATCCGCGACCGACATTCGTCAGCGAGCTGCTGTCTGAAGAGAGGGTGGCTGCGTTAAAAGACGTCCTTGTGCAGCATAAAGATTGCTTCGCATGGAACTATTCCGAGATGCCGGGACTAGATCCAGAAGTTGCTGTACATAGACTAGCAATATCCCCAGACGTCAAGCCGATCAAACAGGCGCCGAGAAGAATGCGACTCGAGCTTGAGATGAGCATAAACACCGAAGTCAAAAAGTTAATCGACTCTGGCTTCATTCAGGAAGTTCAGTACCCTGAATGGATTGCCAACATCGTCCCAGTGATGAAGAAAAATGGGACAGTGCGCATATGCGTAGACTTTCGGGATCTTAATAAAGCCTGCCCAAAAGATGATTTCCCAGTGCCAGTTACTGAACTTATGATAGACAATACATCCACTCATGAGGTTTTCTCCTTCATGGACGGCTCGTCGGGGTATAACCAGATAAAAATGCATCCCGAAGACCAGAAGCACACAGCCTTCAGGACTCCTCTTGGTATATTTTGTTACAAAGTGATGCCCTTCGGTTTGAAGAACGCCGGTGCTACTTATCAGAGGGCCATGACAAAGATCTTCGACGACCTTATACACGAAATCGTTGAATGCTATATCGACGATCTCGTGGTTAAAAGCAAATCATACGGGGAACATCTCGAGCATCTGAAGACTGTATTTCAACGCCTTCGGCAGTACAACCTGAAGATGAATCCTCTTAAATGTGCGTTTGGGGTCTCCTCGGGCAAATTCCTGGGATTCGTTGTTCGACACCGGGGTATTGAAATAGATCCGTCGAAGATTAAAGCGATTATGGAAATGCCCCCGCCGAGGACTCTCAAACAGCTGCGGTCTCTCCAAGGGAAGCTCGCGTATATAAGGCGATTTATAGCTAACCTTTCAGGAAAGTGCCGTCCTTATAGTCACCTGATGAAAAAGGGAACCCCATTCGTTTGGGATCAAAAATGCCAAGACGCACTGGATGAGATCAAGCAATACCTACAGAACCCGCCGGTGTTGGCTGCTCCGGTTAAGGGGAAGCCTCTTATTCTTTATACGACCGCCCTCGAAGGTTCCTTAGGCGCACTATGGGCACAAGAGAACGATCAAGGGAAAGAAAGGGCGCTCTACTACTTAAGTCGAGTGCTGCTGGGGGCAGAAAGCAACTATTCTCCCATTGAAAAACACTGCCTGGCATTGATCTTCGCAATAACAAAGCTTAGGCACTACGCGTTGGCCCACGAGGTCCGTCTGATTTCAAAAGTGGACCCTCTCAAATATCTAATGTCAAAAGCCATCTTGACGGGACGACTCGCTAAATGGGCCCTGCTCTTGATGGAATTTTCGATAACATATCAACCTCTCAAGGCGGTAAAAGGCCAGGCCATCGCCGACTTCCTCGCTGAGCATCCCATACCTGCCGACTCTCCTTTAAATTGCGATTTGCCAGACAGACACGCGTTTGACACAATCGACAGTGGTGATAGCCGTTGGGAGCTTTATTTCGATGGAGCATCTTCTATGAAAAAGCACAAACAAAGTACGCCAATGATCAAATCGGGAGTAGGACTCATCTTCGTGACTCCACAAGGAGGGATAATGCGCTTCGCCTTCTCCTTGACGGAGCCGAGAACGAATAATGAGGCTGAATATGAGGCTTTGATAGCAGGCCTCGAGATCGCCATCGATATGGGGATTGAAAGCCTCCTCATATATGGGGACTCCCAACTAGTCGTCAGTCAAGTAAACGGCGATTACCAAACATGTAAACCGGAATTGGTAAAATACGGTGAAAAAGTGCAGCAACTGCTAACGCAAATTCCCTCCTACACTTTGGAGAGCATACCGCGAGCGGAAAACAGCAAAGCGGACGCACTAGCCAAACTTGCTAAAGAACTGGCTGACGAGAACCTCGACGACGTTAGAATCGTGGTACAAAGCCGTCGAGTGTTTGCCCCAGCGGAAGTATCTCCAGAATCGTCTGAAGAAAAAGGAGCGAACGAGGAGATGACCCTACAAATAAAAGACCATGGGAAGACCGAAGACTGGAGAGAAGTTTTCATAGATTACTTCAAGTTCCACCGAATACCTGAAGAAGCGTCCACAAGACATCAGCTCACGAAACGAGCTCTGTCTTTCGCCTTCGTCAATGATACTTTGTACAAGAGGTCATTCGATTCTCTGTGGTTGAGATGCTTAGGACCTGATGAAGCGAGAAGGGTCATCCAAGAAGTTCACGACGGACTCTGCGGTTCCCACCAAGCAGGCCCTAAGATGAAGTTGAAGATAAAGCGGATGGGCTACTACTGGCCCACGATGATGCAGGATTGCCTCGAATATGCGAGGCAATGTCATTCATGTCAAATTCATGGGGACTTTATCCATCAGCATCCCAATCCATTGCATCCAACAGTGGCTAGTTGGCCATTCGAAATGTGGGGAACTGACATAGTCGGCCCCATCGAACCAGCATCGTCAAAGGGACATCGTTTCATCTTGGCGACGACTGATTACTTCTCCAAATGGGCAGAAGCGGTACCGTTGAGGGAAGTAAAAACGGAGAACATCCTCCATTTCTTCAAAACGCATGTCATATACCGGTTTGGAACCCCAAGAAGGATCATCTCTGATAATGGGCCAGCCTACCGAAGTCATAAAATTAGCCGCTTCGCACAGCAGCACAATATAGACTGGAGATATTCCTCAGTTTATAATCCGCGAGCTAACGGTCTAGCTGAGGCCTTCAACAAGACCTTAACGAAGATCATGAAGAAAACAGTGTCACGAAATAAAAGAGATTGGCACGAAAGATTGCAAGAAGCTCTTTGGGCGTATCGAACTACGTTCAAGACAGCCACAAACACAACGCCATACGCGTTGGTGTTTGGGACAGAAGCAGTACTTCCTCTCGAAATAGAATTACCCTCTTTACGAGTAGCAGTTCACTACGAGTTGACAGATGAAGAAAATGCTCACCTCCGGCTTGAGGAGCTTGATGCCCTTGAAGAAACATGGCTCATAGCGCAACAAAATTTGGAAGCTTATAAAGCAAAGATGACGCGCTCATATGAAAGATTGAGTCGCCCGAGGACATTCCACCAAGGCGAACTCGTGCTAGTCGTCAAAAGGCCCATGGTCCCCAATCGCGCCAAGCGGGGAAAGTTTGAGCCAAACTATGAAGGACCGTACATCATTGATAAGGTCTACCAGGGCGGGGCCTATCTACTCATGGACATGCACGGTGAAAGGCCTTTCAGGCCAATAAACGGTCGCTTCCTAAAGAAATACTACGCTTAACGAGCCTTAGTTTAGGTCAATGATAGATGACGACGACTATGTCCGCTCGCTATCTTCCTAAGCTCAGGCTTTATAAGCAGTAGCCAGCCCTCTCTAAGGTGGACCGAAATGTCCTTAAACTAATATCAGACCGAAACGTCTTTAAACTACTACTGCTGCATCTTAAAAAAAAAAAGTTATGTCCATAAGCAAGAAGGGCACGGATGAAAACCCGAAAGGGCTCCGTGAGTAAAAACAGCAGGGCTACCGGCGAGTGTTCGTGAAAACCCGAATGGGCGCGACCTTGTAAAAAAAAAAAAAAAAAAAAAAAAACGGTATGTCCATAAGCAAGATGGGTACGGATGAAAACCCGAAAGGACTCCGTGAGTAAAAACAGCAGGACTACCGGCGAATGTTTGTGAAAACCTGAAAGGGCGCAACTTCGTTAAAGAACCCTTACAGAGTCCTCTCGACCCTGTAAGGAGAAACCACCCGTGTGAGATCCTTACGACTCACAAGGGAACAACACACTTAGGAATCCCCACGATTCCTAAGGAGAAAATACGCTTGCGAGATCCTCACGACTCGTAAGGAGAACTCTCTTATGGGACCCTCACGGCTCATAGGATTTGAAAGTCTTAAGTTACAGAGACCTAAACCTGTGCTTAAGCAAACCCCCACAAACTTCCAATGTTGCCCTACAAGTGGTTCAATATTGACCCTTGTATACAATCCACGGGCGCGAATAAACATTTCCTTAACCAAGGTCCATCCGTGACCGGAGATATGTTCGCATGACCCTTGTAAGTCCTCTCGATTTACAAGAAGAAAACCCCCTGTAGGATCCTTACGACTTACAGAGGAACAAAACACTTAGGAACCCTTACGATTCCTAAGGAAAAAATACGCCTACAAGATCCTCACGACTTGTAGGGAAAAATACCTTTATGAGGCCCTTACGGCTCATGAAGTTAAAAGCCTTAGCCGACAGGACCCTAACCCTGGTCGCTGAGCCTCCTTTGTTCGATAACGACGAAGGTGAATGATGGTTCGCTCCTGGCAATATCCCAGTTGCAGTGGTGCTGATGCCAAAATTGGTGTCTAATTTCAGGCTTACGGTAAAAAGCCAGTAGGCCGCTCATGCATACGAAATAGCCGAAATGATAGGGCAACTTGCAATAAAAAGCAGCAAGTAAGATATATGCATGCAAAACAGCCGAAATGATTGGGCAACTCGTAATGAAAAGCAACGGGTAAAGATAAAGTAAAAAGCCGAAATGATTGGGCACCGCGAAAATAGCCGAAATGATTGGGCAATCGTGACCTTCGCGATATAAAAGCTGAAATGATAGAGCATCGCGGAAATAAAATAAAACAAAAAAATAAGAAATGATGAAACTTCGGCCCTACAGTTAAGATCACATCGATCCCTGTATATAATCCAAGGGCGCAAACAAAGAAGAAACCATACTTCCCCAGCGGATTTCGTCGAACGACGAAGCCAAACCTCAACGGTTCATTTCAACCGAAGAAGCCAGCAAATTTCTCGACTCACGGATAGAAACACTCCTTGACGAGAGCTTCCTGATCCGCGTCGACCCGCAGAGCCACCAGTGCCTTCGTAGGAACCCTCGACTCGTTTCAAACCCCAAGGAAACAAATAATCCTTGGCGCTTGGGAAACAAATAATCCCTCGCAAAACTTCTCAACTCACGGATACAAACACTCCTTGACGAGAGCTTCCTGATCCGCGTCGACCCGCAGAGCCACCAGTGCCTCCGTAGGAACCATCGACTCGTTTCAAACCCCAAGGACACAAATAATCCTTGGCGCTTGGGAAACAAATAATCCCTCGCAAAACTTCTCAACTCACGGATACAAACACTCCTTGACGAGAGCTTCCTGATCCGCGTCGACCCGCAGAGCCACCAGTGCCTCCGTAGGAACCATCGACTCGTTTCAAACCCCAAGGACACAAATAATCCTTGGTGCTTGGGAAACAAATAATCCCTCGCAAAACTTCTCAACTCAAGGATACAAACACTCCTTGACGAGAGCTTCCTGATCCGCGTCGACCCGCAGAGCCACCAGTGCCTCCGTAGGAACCATCGACTCGTTTCAAACCCCAAGGACACAAATAATCCTTGGTGCTTGGGAAACAAATAATCCCTCGCAAAACTTCTCAACTCACGGATACAAACACTCCTTGACGAGAGCTTCCTGATCCGCGTCGACCCGCAGAGCCACCAGTGCCTCCGTAGGAACCATCGACTCGTTTCAAACCCCAAGGACACAAATAATCCTTGGTGCTTGGGAAACAAATAATCCCTCGCAAAACTTCTCAACTCACGGATACAAACACTCCGTGACGAGAGCTTCTCTGACTCATATCTCGGGCAGTAAGGATTCAAAAACTTGCTTCCTGAACAATGGGATCCTGCAAGTCAATCCTAAATGGTCTCTTGCATACTATTCACGGGTCTCACTCTCTGAAGTCGATTCTCGACAAAGAGGGAAACAACCGCTCACGAGCCCTCTCGACTCGTAAGAGGGAGAAATTCTCTCATAAGATCCTTTCGACTTATGAGAGAAAACCACACTTGGGAATCCTCACGAGTCCTAAGGAGAAAATCCACTTACGAGATCCTCTCGATCCGTAGGGAGAAAAGTCTCTATGAGACCCTCACGGCTCATAGAGTTGAAAAGTCTTAGGCAGCAGATCCGAACCTGCGGCCTAAGCCATCGTTATATCTTGAAGAAACCAAAATGCTTACTCTGTTACCTGTCAAACATGTTTATCAAGACAGCATGCTGATAATAAGAGAAGGGAGAAACCAAAGAAATGATACAAGACATTAAAAAAAAAATGTGTATCTTTATTTATTAACTCAATCAAGTACATGGCGAATCGTATAAAAGAATAAAGAATGTATACATCTTATTCAAAAAAGAAAATTACAAGTATATTGATACAATGGCAGTTATTGGGAAGGAAGCGTCTTGCATAGGTGTAGCAATCGCTCGCAGATGTCCTTCCATGCCTTCTCTTGATCGGCTACCACCGCCAGCTCTGCCTCCACTTGGGCTCGTTGCCGCAAGACCACTGCAAGCTGCTCCCTCACGCCCTGATAAGCAGCCTCCCGACTTGGGATATGGCGCTCAGCCACGTCAAGCTTCCTCTTTAAGTTTAGCCCATAGGAGATGCGCTCCAAGAGACCCTCAAAGATAGTCTTCACTTGGGCAGCATTTGCCTCAACCTCAGCGCGCAGATGGGCCGTTTCGTTTGAGGTCTTTTGGCATTCCCTTAGTCTCCGAGCTGCTTCTTGCTCCAAGTGGCGGGAGTGCGAAGTGCTTTGCTCGAGCCAAGTTGTGCGTTGGGCGCTCAGAGCTAAAACTTCGGGAGCAGGGCGCGTCAACTCCAGCCGATACAAGCAGGCCTCGATCTCCCTGCAGTGGTTAACCCAAGATTCAACGACGCCCTCGTCATGAAAAGTTACGAGCGCCGCTAACATTGGGTTAACATCCGCAGCGAAATCGACAGCAGAAGGGAGAGCGTCCATGCTGAGCTCTTCAATATACCCGCTCAGCATGCCTAGACTCATCACCGCACCCTTTGAAGACGGACGTCTCAGAAAGGGGCCTGCCGGTAAAAGGACGCGAGCCTCGAAGGGGACCGGAACCGGAACGATAGCTGCAAAACAAAACAGGGTTAAGCGATGGTTCAAAAGATGTTAAAGGATTACCAAAAAGGAGATCTACTATACCAGCAGCAACGGACGGCAGAGCCGGAAGGGCCGGTAGCGCGACAGGGCTTACATCCCCTCCTTCGATTTGTGGCACTACAATAAAGAAAAGGAAAAGTCAGAAATCATCCCATTGCTAGAAAAAAGGAGTAAATAAAGATATTACCGGCGCCACTAGAAAGAGAAGCGAGTTCGGACGGGAAAGAAAAGTGCGGGAGCAACACTTGATACAAGTGATCAAAAAGCACTCCTGCAAAGGCACAATGGTGTAACGTTAGTACAAAAGCTGCATTTTTGAAAGATTAATGCATGAGTCGTAAATTCATACCTTCCAACATCCGTGACGGCACAAGGGAAGACGGAGAGGTGACTACTGCCAAAGCAGTAGTTGACGGTGCCCCCTCGAGCAGTGGAGCATCGGTACTGGCCGCACCTGCAAGAACAAATTTGTTAGAAGAGATCACAAGATATATAAAAAAAAAGGGGGGAATGCTGGTGATAAAAAAAATTTACCTGACGAGCTGCCAGCAGAAACTGAGGCGGTCCCCTCCTCCACTGACGGAAGACCACCGCCTGTAGCTTCATCACCCGATTCAAGGGGAATCGTTGTTATGCTCTCAAGCTCTGCAGGCGGTGGGGAACCATAGACAGGGAGGGCCAAGATAGGAACATTGCCAGATTCCTGAGAAGGAGCGCCTAGCTCGTCCTCAGGAATCATGGCCGCCTCACCTGCTGCTCCCTCAGGATCAGCGATTACAGCTGCCCCGTCCACCGGCACCACGAGGTCCCCAGCCTCAAGTACCTCGCCCTCTACCGCCTTCGGCTCGGTCGAGACAATCATATCATCTGCCACCGCTTCGGGTACGGCATCAATGACTTTCTCCGCGGTAGGTTCCTCAATCTCGGCTCCAGTCCCCACGGCCTCGACAAAGTTGTCCACTGTCGGTTCGGGTTCGGCGAGCACCGCTTCTTCCGCTCCCTTGGGTTCGACGGTCGTCTCCGCCTCCCCCTCAGTTGGACTTGACCCTGCAAGATGAGATATGTATAAGCCAATAGTTTTACAAGTAACAAGGCTCTGAAAGGAGTACTACCCGAAGCGGATTTATCATTGGCGTTCCGAACCGCGCGCGCAACTTGCCGACGAGCGGTAGACAGGGCCACAGGGGGCTCTTCAGAAGGAGTACTAGCGCGAGGAACAGTGCTAGGGCCCGCTCCTACGGCCAGAGCAGCTCTGCGCGCCTTAGCTTCGCGTCTGGACCACTTCCGTTCCTCTTGAGCCGATGAGACAGATGCCATTAGAGCTTCCTTGAGCGAAGCCTCCTCATCCGTGTAGAGGGATGCCTCCAGATTTTTCAGAGCATCCCTCGTTGTTGCATCAAGCCGAGGCTCTTGTGGCAGCTTCGACGGAGCTGGGACTTCGATGACGGGCTTGGGAAGGGTCCTTGCGCCGATTAATACCACCCCTGTAAAGAAACAAGAGAAGGTCAGGTCGACTATCATAAAAAGACAACAAACTTTCCTTATAAAAGAGAAAGGGATAAAACATACCGACGCTTGCCAGGGCTCGTTTCTTCTCCTCCTCTTGGAAGGTCTTCAAGGATGCAGCGATAGCATCTTCAGTGGAGATACCTGTTAAAAAAGGGAGCAAAAGTTAGTTAAATGTAACAATATAGAGTGCAATGAGATAACAAATAAGGCGTCTGATGATTACCGGACTCGGCGAGTTTACTCAGCATCGCTTCGAGCCTCGCTGATCGCTCTGATTCTGCAATGGCGGCGGCTAGGTTGGTGTCCGCAGGATCCACCACGAAACCCTCGTTGCTGCCGTACTCACATATAGTCTCGGCAGGATGAGCCGCGGGCTCTAAGTTAAGAATCGCGTCGAGGGATAAGGTGGACTTCTTCTTCTTTTGTTCACCAGCCTTGGATCCACCCGGAGCAGTTTTGCGCTTGCCAGTTTTGGCAGTCACTTTCGGGCGGCTAGTCCCGATGTCCGCTCCTGCACCCGACTCCGGCGATGCCGCTTTAACCGTCTCTGTCGGAGCACGGGGCGCCGTTGGGGCATCCACCGTAGTAGGCAGTGGCAATCCACGCGGAGGGGCCAACACCCGTGGTCGATCTGCTCCGGCCTCTTTCGTCGGAGGGATAACCTGGACCCTGGGCTGCAATGGAGCCTTGCGATTGCCGCCGGGAGGCGCAGCCCTACGATCGACCAGTAGACGTTTCTCCACCAAGATAATTGGGCCCATCGCGTGCGCATACCAGGCTACATACGAATTGAGTATCTTAGGGGTACAGCTGGGCTCACTGATAAAAAAGTAGGAGCCCGTATTGAGCCGGATGAAGTGATGCATCGCATTCCGTACCCCCTCTGGACCGACTGCAGGTGTTCCCAAGAAGGCTTCCAACGGGACTCCTTGGTTATAACTCGATTGCCGGGCAAATCGATGCGGGTTATACCTCATGAAGAGGGCCGTTTCATTCTGCCTAAATACCAAGTAGCCCGGCCGAATGGAATAAAGGTGGAGGATTTCCCGAGCCTTCAACACGGAGACACCGCCCTTAAAGTCATCACGCAGCGACACCACCGACTTAGTGGTCTCGGAACCCATGGTGATGACCTTATCCACAAAAGAGGTCTTCGCCCCGACTAGATGCGAACGCAGAAGCAGTCCCCTAGACTCCCGCGGAGGTGCAAACACGATGGAAGCCCCGATCAATCGTATGATTCTTGGAAATATGAATCTCTCAAAGAATGGAGGAGTTTTGTGGGCACCAAACACTCCTCGAACATGCAGCTCCATCCAAGAAGTGAAGTAATGCATCGGGAAGTTAGCAGGCTGCACCCCAGGTTCATTAGCGTCCGCCGCTACGCTAAGTCCATTGTAGAGGTAAGCCAACCCGGCGATCCCCACTGATAACTGCAGACCGGCCACCATTTGATGCGCCAGGTAAAAGACAGAAGACCTCATGAGGCGTGGGTGCATGGGAAGCGCGAAGCTGCACAGCCACAGACCTAAGAACCCGATGAAGAAGGTCTCCTCATCCATGCCAGGAACGGCGATCTCTGAGAAAGGAACGCTAGCAGTGCCGGGAAGGTAAAAACTTCGCTGATCAATTTCCGATGAAGGTCGGCGGTCCAGACCGAAACCAAAAGGATCAGCAAGTTGGGCGAACTTCTCACCTTGCTCTGATAAAAATTCCGGGCGAATAAAACGAGCAATGAAGTCCGCAAAACTAACTCCTCGGTCGCCCAATTCCAAATGAAGCTCCTCGTAAATCTCCAACACCTTCACCAGGCCCGGATGCTGATGCTGGATGGCATTTTCCGGAGTCAAGTCGAGTACCACTTGCTTGGTGGCAAAGACGTACTCATCAGGAGGAAGCAGCTCTTCGTAGTGCTCTCCCCTCGCCGGTAAACCAGAAAGCTCAACGAATTCCTCTAGAGAAATTGAAACTTCCCTATCCGCTGCCAGGAAAGTATGCATGGGGATATTCCATTGTTCGATGAAGGCCTTTGTCCACCACGTTGGAGGAGTAGGATACTCGAAAAGCTAGACGTAGACGGCGGAATATAAACCTATCTTCGTCAGGTGAGCTCTTTTCGCCGCTAAAATGTACCGGGCCCATGGCAGGTATCCAGCAAGCGGTCGCGGATTCAATCCAATATTGTAAGCCTGTCCCCAAGGGCGTGCTTCACCCTGACAGATTCGCCTTCCCAAGATATCTATGGCCGGCGGCGGCTGTACCGGAATAGCGCCGATTGCAGGCTGGAGAAGGTCGTCTGAATTCCAATTTTTTACCTCCACGGCATACTCCACCGGGGGTTTGTCCGCATAAGGGATCGTAACTATGGGTTCGGAAGGCGAGGCGGAACTAAAACTGCGGCGGCCTTGGATAATCTGGCTGTACCACCTTCCCCATAGGTGAAGTCTCTTACACTCAGGATCGTGATCTTTAATCAAGGCGAACACTACCCGGTCCACTGGTGCATGTGGGAACCCTCCTTCTGAGCGAACGAAGGGAAAAGACAAGTCGTCAGACATCTTTCCTGCATAAAATATATATATATCATTAATGGCCCGGCGCTTAAACATAAAAAAAAATATAATGATAAAAAAAAATAATAATAAATAAAAATCTTGCTCCACACTGTGATGCAGCGGGTAGGGGACCAAAGGGGGACCCACAAAATCAAGATGACGGCGCATCATTTGATGAGACAATCCCACCATTGGATGAGACTGTCAGTTAATAAAAAGGACCCCCAAGAGAATATCCTCACTGGGGGATCTCTAGAGACAAGGAGAAAATCTCCTCTTTTCAGAGCAAAGCTCTGTCACAGAGTGACACTTGTCAAACTCCTGTTTCAAAAGAATAAAACTTCTTAAAAAAAAAAAGAGAGCCTAGCTCTGTAGCAGTAATAAAAAATTTATAACCAAGGATTAAAATTTTGGGATCTTAAAGATCCATGGAAACTTTTAAAAAGTTTTTTAATTGACCTATGAGCAGGGCTCTGTTCATGGGTTAAAACCTAAGAACAGAATCTCTGCAAATTTTTGAGAGCAAGGCTCTGTGAATAAAAACCCCAAAGGGGTTTCCTTTAGATCAAAGATCTATAAGAGCAAGGCTCTGTTGAAGAAACCCCAAAGGGGTTTCCTTTAGATCAGAGATCTATAAGAGCAAGGCTCTGATTATTTAAATTTGATTTAAATTAAATTAATTTACCTAAAATGGTTCTGAAGTTAGAACTTAGAAGTTCTTAAGGAAATCACAAGAGCAAGGCTCTGAAGTTTTAAACAAGAGCAAGGCTCTGGGTAAAAATTCTTGAGAATGGTAAAAATTACCAAGGACCAAGGGTCCTATTTATAGGCACCTGCGCCTGTTCACCTGACCTGTCAATCCGATGGTCAGGATCTTGCCACCGCTGCACTCACGTGCGCGCCACGTGAGCGCAACGGTGGGGGGGCATCTGTTTCCCCCAATCAGAGCAAGGCTCTACTGAATTTTGAAAATTCAAAATTTGAAGCAACGCTTCGGTTTCCGTGCGCAGTGCGCAATTTGCCACGTGGCAGAAACCAATTCGGCAGCGTAACGCCCGAGACGGTGCGTCCCATCAGAGCAAGGCTCTTCAGAAAACGTAATTAAAGACTTAACTGCGCAAATGCATGGCAGCGCGACACGTGTCTGCGCAAGCGCATGGATGCACGACACGTGTCTGCGCAGTTGCGCAATCGCAACTGCGCAAGCGCACGGATGCGCGACACGTGTCTGCGCAAGCGCACGGATGCATGACACGTGTCTGCGCAGTTGCGCAATCGCAGCTGCGCAAACGGACCAATGTACAACACGTGTCTGCGCAAGCGCACAGATGCGTGACACGTGTCTGCGCAGTTGCGCAGTCGCAGCTGCGCAAGCGCACAGATACGTGACACGTGTTTGCGCAAGTGCACAGATGCGTGACACGTGTCTGCGCAGTTGCGCAACAGCAACTGCGCAAGCGCACGGATGCGTGACACGTGTCACACGCTGGTAAGTTGCGCAGCAACTGAATGAAGATTTAGATAAATCTTTTCTGTTCTCCTGTAAAACAAGAACCCTCGGATCAGAGATCCAATGGTGGGAAAATTCCCAAAATTATTCAGGAAAGATTTTGTTAACAAATCCAACAAATTGGTGAGCACTATAAATAAGACCCCAGGCCTCATTCAAAGGGATCAGAGAATCAATCATCATCGAGAGAGGGAAAAAGCTTCTGAAAAAAAAAGAGAGCTCTTGAAGATTAATCAAGAACAAAAAAAAAGAGAAGGTAAAATTTCTGAAGAACAGAAAATAAGAAAATAAATAGTGCCTTGCACTTGATAGGAACCCCTGGTTCTAAAAAAAAATATAAATAAAAGAAAATAAATAGTGCCTTGCACTTGATATGAACCCTTGGATCTAAAAAAAATAATAATAAATAGTGCCTTGCACTTAATATGAACCCTCGGTTCTGTATGATCAGGAAAAAACAAGAACTTGTTTTCCTTTGATCCAAATTCAAATCAAAAGTGCCATGCACTTGTGTTCTTCAATCTGAAGATTTCTAGGGTTTCTGCAACCCCTTGTTTTGGGCCCGGCCCAAATTAAATTGAAATAATAAAAGGGCAAGGCCCTGTTTGGAAAAATTCCTGAGTTTCTGCAAACTCGTTATTCAAATGGGCCTGGCCCAAACTAAATTACAGAACAATAAAAGGGCAAAGCCCTGTTTGTAAAAACCTCTTGAGTTTCTGAAACTCATTATTTAAAAGGGCCTAGCCCAATTGCAGAAAAAATAAAAAAAGGGCAAGGCCCTGTTTGGAGAATTCCTGAGTTCTTGTAACTCATTAATTAAAAGGGCCTGGCCCAAATCAGACTTGCAAAATAATGAAAGGGGCAAAGCCCTGTTTAGATTGATTCTTCTAATCAGGCAAAGCCTAAAATAAAATTTGGACTTAACCCAATCCTGGCTGTAAGTCCTTAAATTAAATGCCTCTCACAAACTAAGTCACGACCGGTTCGAGGGTACATCTCCGAACTCCTTTGACATCAGTCGTTGTAATTCCTCAACGACGTCAAAGAGGCGACGAGTCCCAACGACCACTCATCTAAAATCGGACCGAAACGTCCCTAAACTAATGACGGACCGAAACGTCCTTAAACTAATATCGGACCGAAACGTCCCTAAACTAATGACGGACCGAAACGTCCCTAAACTAATATCGGACCGAAACGTCCCTAAACTAATGACGGACCGAAACGTCCCTAAACTAATAATGGACCACTACGTCCTTAAACTGGCGACGGACCGAAACGTCCCTAAACTAATAATGGACCACTACGTCCCTAAACTGGCGACGGACCGAAACGTCCCTAAACTAATAATGGACCACTACGTCCCTAAACTAATAATGGACCACCACGTCCCTAAAACTGGCAGTGGACCGCCACGTCTTTAAATTGGCACAATAGAGCCCAAATGCTCTTTTGTCGGATCTAAACGGTCCCGTCTAAGTTGATCTTAGCCCCAAATACGGTTAATGTGTCCTTAGATATTTAAATAAACCATAAAACCCCAAACCAACTTTGGTTCAAGGGTACATCTTTGAACTCCTCAGACGCTTGTCGTTGTAATCCCTCAACGACGTCAGAGAGGCGACGAGTCCCAACAGCCAGATAATTAAATCGATCACTGCGTTAAGTTGATCTTAGTCCAAAACAGGACTAAAGTATTCTTGATCAATGTTTAAGTTGATCTTAGCCGCAACGCGACTAAGGCATCCTTAAACTAAAAAACACCAAACTCAAATCTAAGCAAACACGGATTTGGACTAATCCACGTCCTACGGGCGACGACATCACTAAGTCTCCGTATACAATCCACGGGCAACCACAAATAAAACAAACACACACGACACGAAGTGAAATTCTGGAGAAGGAGAAAGTTGTTACCGCGACGCGGTAGCGTAATTAACTGCAGGGGCTTGCGCCTGCAGGGAAGAGCGTCCCCACAATCAAAAACCCCTCACCCTGAGGGGGAATCTGACGAAGTCTGCTACATCGGCCGCATCCGTCTAAACCTCCGATACAAGGTGTCATAAATCAACTTGGCATCTTCGGAGAGATAGACGGATAAAACCAAATAGCATCTGCCCCGAACCTCAGGCAACGGACGCGACGTCCGGGCCGCTGTTCGGAGGGGAACATTCGTGAGTGCAATGTTGTCCACTCTTACAACCATTGGATTGCCTAGGGGAACGGGGAGATAAACCGCTCCCCATCACGTCTTATAAATGAGGTGTTTGACTCATTAGACGATTCACTGTTTCTTCATCTTCTTCCTTAACCTTTTCTTAAAAATTTAATTCTCCTCTCATAGCTTAGCTCTCTGCCTATAGATCTTTCAGAGTTAAACTCTGCAAAACTCCTTTTTTGGTTAAGGATCTTGAACGACGTTTGCCCTTTAGGGAAAACCCTCTTTCATCATATTTTTTCTGGATTATAATCCATCACCAGAGCTTTGCTCTTGCTTTGAACTGATCTATTAGAGATCTAAAAACACCCCATTTTTCTTTTAAGAAGACACTGGGATCTTGAGAATTGTTAGTTCTCCTCCTAGGGTTTACCCTATCATTGATCTTTGAGGATCCTTGTAATTTAATTCCTATTTCATTGTGTCCCCACAGTGGGGGGTTTTGGGGATTTAATCCCATTAGTAAAGGAATTTAATTCCATATCACAGAGCTTAGCTCTGAAAGACTCAAAAACTTTTGGGAATTTTATTCCCTGGTGTTCTTGAGCGTTTTTTTATTTTTAGGGTTTTAATACCCTTGACATAGATTTGAATCTGTTGTGCATTTTTAACAGAACTCGTTTTTCGATAATATCAGGAGTTATTTAAGCTCTACTGTTTATTTGATGAGAATCCTTTTGGATTCTCACAATGATTATCTTGTCTCATCGTTGGTGAGCCGCCGTTTGGATTTCGTGGGGCCTGCTGACTTTGTAGTTAGTGAACCCATGAACCAAATTCATATATATATATATATATATATATATACTTTTATTAATGGGTCCCCCTTTTTTTTATTAGGTACGATGGCATCACTCCCCTATTTCCCGTACACATGCTCGGAGGCAGCTTTTCCACAGTCGCCGTCGGACGAGGAGGTTATGGCGATGATTAGGGAACATGATAAGGATAATAAAAGCCTTCTCTTATGGGGAGTCTAGTACGGTCGCATTATCAGGGTCCGTCGTAGTTTTACGTGCGAAGTGCCAGTAGAACCTATCCGCTCGATATCATTGACGGAGTGTCTGCATACTGCTTATGCGGTGGAAACGGTTAACTAGACCCTTGAGGGCCGGCTTGAGCCATCAACGACCGGAATCCCCAATCAACCTATGATGACTATCGATATCTTAGGGCACCGAATATGTCAGGGTGAAGCTCGACCCTAGGGGTAGATCTATAAAGTAGATGTTACCCTGCATCATCCAGTGGGTTATCTTCCCTGAGCTCGGTACATTTTTCGTCCCAACGCTCACGGCTGCAGAAAGTTAGGCTATATCAAGCGGTGTATCCATCACTGTTCTACTATCATGCTCCCCATGTCTGGTGGGTCAAGGCTTTTTTAAACCAGTGGAACCTTCCGACGAATACTTTTCTACAGGGGGACCGCGAAGTCTCTATTTCGCTAGAGGAATTTCATGAAATTTCAGGGCTGTCGATCAGGGGAGAACGCTATAACGAATTACTACCCCGTGACGAGTTATATTTGCTACGGTGCCAGCGGTGCTTGAGGTCTTGACGACCAAGAATACTGTTTGGCACAAGCACCCGAGTCTGATCAAATCCTTAGGTATCTTTGAGAAACTATTCGTGGCATTGGAAGGGAAAGGTGTCACTTTTGACGCTTTCATTACTTGCTTTCTCCATGAAGATGTCTTATCCAAGAAAGCTCCGAAATTCGTAAAGGTTGAAGATCCCTTCGGTTTCGGCTTGGAGAAACTGCCAGCCAAAGAAGAAGACCTGCCACAGTTTCATATTCCAATTTTATCGTCCGTGGCCTTTGATGCAATCGCTGCTCCCGGAATGGACGAAGAAACTTTCTTTATCGGTTTTATCAGTCTCTGGCTTAGCTGGTTTGCTATGCCGATACATCTACGTTTCATCAGGGCCTCCGTCTTCTATCCTGCCAATTGCATAGCCGAAGGAGCGCGGTTGGCTGTTGGTGTTGCGGGACTATCACACCTATATCGTGGTCTAAGTACTGCCGCTAATACTTCAAACCCGGGTGCAGACACCGTGAATTTCTCCCTCCACTACTTCACGTCATGGATCGTGATGCATGTGTTAGGCACATTTGCTGCACACCGACGCCCTGCTTTCTATGAAGCATATACCTTCCCGCGGGTGATGAGGCTGGTTGATGCTTCTGCTCCTGATCCGACCCAGTTAGGGGCTCTACGGGTATTGCTTAATCCATATTCGAATGAGGGCGGGATGGTTTTCAGTGACCGAGTCCTTTCTGCTCCAGTGGGGCCCATTCAACAACTGTTTGATTTGTCAAAGAGTGGAGCTCCGATTCTAAAGCCCAAAAAGATCATGCATCTATATTCAATCCGGTCGGGGTACCTAGTGTTCCATCAAAATGATACTGCTCTCATCATGCGGAAATCTACATCGCTTCGCCCAGCAATTAGGTTACAACCAGGGCGTCCCCCTCGAAGCCTTTCTAGTTGAGCCCACTCTCTCACTGGAGGTCACTCGCGATATTATCCACCACTTCATGCGGCTGGGTATTGGTTCCGTATTTATAATTCCCGAGCCTGACTATCTTTCGAGGCCCGTGGGACCCTTTAAGGGCTGGTATTGCCACCGGGCTGGTCCCATCATTGCAGAGGAGAGAAGGGTGCTCTTTGAATGTAAATCTCCTGCATCCGCTCAAGCCTTCAGTGCCTCACCGCGGCCACGGTCGGTTGTTTGCCCTCCTCTGAGGGGCAGCGACTTGGTGCTTATTCCTAAGGCTGCTCAAGAGGAATCAGTCACCTGCACTGCTGGTATGCCGATTCGCCCTAGGGCTAGGGCATAGATTCCTAAGAAGGCACTGGCAGCGGCATCATCAAGAACATACACCGAAGGTGAGGTTGGGTGGCGTCGTGCAAAATTTCCGAAAGGGAGGTCTGGTGCTGGCTCGGGCCTTAAAAGCAGGAAGAAATCGGTCGCTGGTATACTCGATATGTTGCTTGAGTTTGAGACTTTTCATGATGAACCTATATCTGTACATGAACCAGACGACGATCTTCTCTTTCCTGGCACATCTGCCGAGGAAGCCGCTCAGTTGGCCGAAACCTTAAAGCGATCGCAGGATGAAAATGAAAATGTGCGCCTCGGGAAGGGAGGCTTTCCCCCTGTTGTATTCTATGACGCCGATTCGTTATTACCTAGGTTACTAATGGGTCCTTTGACGATGGAAGAAGAACGGGCTCTCAAACAGCCCATCTCGACCGTTTCTGAAGACGAGGCTGCTCTGAAAACGGGCAAGCATTTGCTTTCGATCGAAGCCCGCCGAGCGCGATAGAACAGAAAAGAGCATCAACTCGAAAAGGCCATACTTCAGGCTCCCTGGCGTATTGGTATGCATATTTTTTTACATCTCTTTTGGTTATTAATTTGTATTACTTTCACCTCATATTATCTTTACAAAAACTTTGTAGGGCCTTCTGCAGCGGGCATAGTCTCGAGTCCAGATAGCGCCTTGAAGCCTCCGGTGATGGCTTCTATTTCTCCAGTGGAGACTGCCAACCTGGCTATAGATCCTATAAATATCTCCCGTGACACACCGGAGGGTGTAGAGGAGATTACCGAGGCTGCTATCCGCACCTTGGATTCCCCGGTGATGGCTTCTGTTCCTCCAGCAGAGATTTTCACACCGGCCATGAATATCTCCAGTGATGTATCGGAGGGTGTAGAGGAGATTACCAAAGCTTCCATTCGCGTCTTGGAGCCCCTGGTGATGGCTTCTGTTCCTACAACACAGATTGCCACATCAGTGATAGATTCAATGGATATCTCCAGTGACGCACCAGAGGGGGTAGAGGAGATCACCGAAGCTGCCATCCCTCCAGTTCAAAGCGGACGAAGTATCGAAGGTAATCTTATATACATCTACATTTTTTGTTTAACGACCCTTCCATATGTCTGAACCTTTCTTTCTCTCAGAATTGCGGGAGTTGGCTTCCTCTATTGTGGATCTTTCTCCTAAGAAAACCTTCCAGCGTTTACTTGACATTGTCACGCCCCGCTTCCTGGTATAAGACGAAGGGGACGCGACTGGCCGTTACGTATTTACTCTGAAGTAAATACGCTAAGCATATCTAAGCAATATAAGTAAAATGCACAAGAGACAGACAATAGATATAATTGAATAGCAACTTTATTTATTAACATTGTTTTTACAATACATCAGAAAGTAAATACATGGAATGGAAATCAATGCCTAAACAGTGGCATAACAGAAATGGAAAATACAGAATGTAAATGTATATAAGTAACTAGAGCTCCGGGTCGAAGGCTAGCTGATCCAAGTCCTCGCTGGTGGGCTCGATCTACAGTGAATCACCTGACAACATTCCAAAGAAGAAGAAAGAGAATGTCGTCAGCGAACAAATCGCTCGGTAAGTCCTGTAAATAGAAAAGAATGGAATAGACAGAATAGAGAGTATAATGTTATAATGTTGTATTTACTGTTAACGCTGTTGTTTGTAGCTTGGTACAGAAGAATGCCAGTGTATACGAGAGGAGTCCCACTATTCCGGAGACTAAGGTATACGGAGCACAAGTAACCGTTCATCCACGGTACAATAATAATTGAATTCAGGTTAGGTGTATTATGGTTACAGTCTCGTGCCACTTCTAACACCTTCCGTATCAGTCTACCCCTTATAAACACCGCGATGTCTTGATTGTATTGATGTATTATTTGAATTTTATATTGTATATAGATGAACGACTTGCCGAAACCATGATATCAGTAAATAGATGTAACTGGAGAATCATGTAGATGGATGTATATCCATGGTTCGGTTCGGTCAATATAGATTGATTATATTGAATAGACGGATTAATAGATCCATGTTGTATTGAAGTTTGATACTTGAATCATATTCAAGTCAGATTAATTATATTGAGACTCAGTCTGAGTTAGACAATTTGAAAAGAAATTGAATCCTCAATTATGTTTTGGTGCTATCGGTAACCGCTGTACACGAACGACAGGATTTGTGTCATTTTCAAAAATGATTACCGTGTTGATAACACCGTTTGTTAAGTTGTCTACCTTAAATAGGCAAGCACCCATATCTCCAGCTCCCTGAGGCTCAAGAGACTGGTCCCATTTAAACCTATGCTTACTAGGGTCCTTATTGTAATTTAGTATAACTTGAGGGGTTTTTATGTAAAAATAATTTCGTATAATTTTCAAAATACACCTCAAGTATTTTATTATCGTCTTTAGAGTTTTCATTGATATATATTTTATCAGTATGACATTTCTAGTGAATAAAACCTAATTTCATAATATATGGTATTTATTTGTAATATTGGAATTGTATGGTATTTTCTTGTAAATGAGATATTTTTCGTGAATTTTGGAAATGTGGAATATTATAAATATTAAAAAAAAAAATTGATATTAATTACATACATATATATATATATATATATATTTATTAAAACTATAAGTTTTATTTATAATAGAAATCACATTTTCTAAAGAAAATTGTATTTAAAATTTTTCGAGATCGTATGCTCCTTGCGGAGGTCTGCATCTCACTCTAACAAGCCCGAGGATGTGCAATAATCTGAACCATCCTGAACTGGTTCCCCGAAATGGGTTGTGGAGGCGTATTTGCAAAGATTTGTTAAAATACACATCTTGTAGAAAAATGTTTTTTATAAGTCAGAGGTAGTTATATGTAAAATCGTATTTTCCCCAAATCTATATTCCCAAATTTCATCGCGCTATGTTACATATGAGTGTTGTGAGGAGGTAGGTCATTACCTCGTGAGTTTTCTAAAACTAGCATGGTTAAAAGGTATAAACATGTCGATATAAATATAAAGGTATTTTACTGTAAAATTGAAATAAAATTGGCTATGGTTATCATTTTAATGTCAAACTTTTTCTATTGTCTTAGTTAATGAGTATTAAACAATATTTCAAAAGTTGTAGGTTTTTTATTAAGAAAATATTGTATTTTTGAAAGAAAAAAGAAACGGAAGCCAGATAACTCCCCTTTCGACACGTTTTAAGGATTAAGAATTTAAGAATAGCAAAGAGGAGAGAGAAGGGGGACTTACCGGATTAGGGTCAAGAGAAGAGGAATAGGAAGATTTGGAAAACACCGGTGCGTCATTTCGTCGCCGGAAACTCCTCGGATTGTTGTCGGAAGTTCGTCGGAGTTTCGCTCTTTTGCTAACTCCACTTGCACACAAAAGACTTGGGAATTTTCTTAAGAGTTTGGGCAGAGATTTGGGAGTGAGGAGGGGTGATTTGAGGGTGGTATTTATAGGAAAAATCTACGGTTTTAAGTGTTGGGTCACAGCAGCGCCCCGGCCATCAAAACGCAGCCAAAATACGGAACAAAAATTTCTAAACTAGCGCTACCGTTACCCGATTTCCGGATCGACCTTAATCTAGCGAGCTAACTAAGAGTTAGAAAGGTTATACCGAGTCGATCCAAGTCCTTCGGTCTTCATTCCAAGCTCCTAGTGATTCTTTGACGAAGTTTGGTTGCCGGTCTTCCTCCATCTCCGATGATCCACCTGAGAGAAACGACGCAAGCTCCAACCTCGTCGAACGAGGTAACCGACGCTCCAAAGTCAATAGAGATGGAGAGTTGAGGTGTAGTAGCGTGTCACTATGTTTTTCTCTCTACCCTTGAGCTCAAGAGAGCATCCATAGAAGATGAATGGAGTGAGGATACTTTGGCATGAACAAAGGAAATTTGGCTAAGTCTTTTTGAAGCATGAGAGAGTGAGAGAGAGCTAGTATGTGTGATCATTTTCCTAATGAACAAAAATGAACCCCTTCCAAAATTGGCCGGCCCCCCTCTCTCTCCCATCATAAAATCTCAATTTTCTTTTTTCAATAAAAAAAATAGCAACCATACTTTGTTCCATGCCATGAACATCACAAACCCATGCTTGTGCCACCTCACACCCTCCACCTCATTTGTTAAACAAATGGATTTCCATAAATGGAAATTCATACAAATGAGGTGGCACCTTCTAGAAGCTATTCCGTAGAAAATACGGAATACTTCCCGGTACATGTATCGAAATACATATACGCATATTCCTAAAAAAATACGAATAGCCAAGAGAGAAAATAAATAGCGAACAATAATAATAGAATACATATATATAAATACATATGTAAATTATTAAATCAAAACCTAATTTAGTAATCTGGCTTAATCCTAAGCCGCTAGTATTATCAACTGTCCGATTAAAGTCTGCGCGGCATGCACATATTTAATCGGACACCTGTATGTACCAACATACGCCATTTACACCATATCGCCTAAACCGTGAAAAACCCTCTGTGTGGGACTCTAAAGACTCGTCAATATGCTGACAGTGGGTTTAACCACAAGCACGTCAGCGGCACTAGCTGTATGTAACGGCTACCTAGGTATTGAGCGAAAGGGAGGCTGACGAGTAAACTCATCCTGAACCACTACTGAGACTGACAGTGACAATATCCGTACAGTCCGGTCTGTTCATCTAAGAGTATCGCATATCGAGTCTAGGGGGTGGATAAAATCAGACCCCTAACAACGCGATATTTAGTGTCGGCATGTAACCCATCACCACCTGAGAAACTATTGATCCTGGATCGGTAATTCTCGTTTACCATGACCATGGATTTCTGGTGATGGCCACCCGTGCACAACGCGACATCAACCCCCAATACCGGGAGAGACGAATCCCCGACGATCCGATCACTGCCTCCATATGGCTCGGGGCTCTACCCAACTAAAACCTATTTGCACGACTCCTTTGAGCCGTGGTAGGGTAGTAATCAAAGCACAGTGGAAACTCACACGAGATAAATGACGATCTCAGGTCGACAGACTAACCTGTACATATGTCACTTGGGAACTGCTATCTGACAATAGGTATAATACCAACTAGCAGGTTCCCGGCGAGTCCGTCCAGTGTACTCATAACCCAATGAGCACCTGCATACTATCTTAGGTGAACAAACAAACACCAATGGCTTGTGAAACTTGGCTACCGCCCCTCGTCAGGGTCTCGATCAGTATACACTAGTCTACACTAGAGTATCAATGACTGGTCTCGATACTCTTACGACTAGGGACATTTAAGGATGTGCTTATAGACCCCGGCTCCCATATATATGATCGCCATCATAATGCTGGCAATCAAGCAAGAATCCTATAAGCTTTATCAACATGTACATGATGATAAAGACAAACCAGATAGCATACTATCATCTTGAGTAAGACTGTTTTATCGGTATAGGTCTTGACTCAATCATCATAATCACAAGTCCGCGACTATGATAATTGCCTTGAGGGCACTATAGCCAACAATCTCCCACTTGCACTTAAGGCCAATTATTGCGATGTCGCATACTCACAGCCCGTGTGATATCGAACACCCAACTTCTCTACTAATCAGTTTCGCAAAGCCCGTTTGCGAAAATGATTGCGTTTGAGAAATAGCCTCAGTGAGTGGATCCGCTCCAATATTTCTTTCTGTATCTCTCTATATCTCAACTTCGCGGAGAAAGCTACCTCCCGAAATGAGCAATACCTGTCTTAGAATTTATCTGGATATCTGATGGAACCCAGTTCACAAATGAACTTCAAATCCAGCAAACTTTTTAGACTTTATCGTCCATTGAATTTAATCAATATCCTGTGCCATGCCTTTCCTCAGTATCCGCTTGGAACACCTGTCCAACATACTGTCCCTCACAAGAGGGAGAACTATAACTCTGACAGTCACTCTGTCATCCAGGTCACCTTAGAAGCCTGAAATGATAACCGTCTCCTGAGGGAGGCTGCCGTTACCATATCGCAAGAACATCCATTTATGTTCAATAACTGCTTCCCAATATTTCTTCAGGATTGGATTAATATATGTTTATTGCAGCTAGTGCAAAAACTACATTTGGTGTGGTACTTGATATTTCATGATTAACTCAATTGCCTAAGCAAGTGATATGCTAATCATGCAGATCCCTCTCCCCTTTAGTCTGTAAGACACCTTTAGAGAAGGTGACTCCATCACCTGCAGGTACACTACCATGCTAGGAGTCGTCCATTCTAAAATTACTTTAGAATAATGTCAAAGTACCCAGATTGGGATTCTTCCCAAATCTAGATCTAAAACCATAGATCTAGTAACCAGAATGCCTGATATTTTATCCATATCCTATGTGGAGAAACCACTGTGTGACAACCACCGTATAACCGATTGTACTATAGGAATATCTCTTCCTATCAAGTGCATGTCATCCTAATACCTGGACATCACACCCTACTACCTTCTTACCAGATCCATCTCCTATTCTGATGAAGTCAAAGCATATGACTGTCACATCAAAAATAGATGATCTATTTCCGCTATACCTGCTTTAGTCTATAAATAGACATAAGCTACTTGCTCACTATGCTTCCGCTGCTCCTACTGACTACAACAACCCTATAGCAGAGTCATATATATACGTGCACTTCTAAAGCTAGTTTAGAACGACGTTATACGCATCCTCCTGCCGGGTCTTATAGTCTAGAACAGCAGCAATGACAAGTCTGGGTAAACAAGAACCTCCCTATCACCATCACTGAGAAGACCGAAGTACCTCTTGGGTGCCTGAGGTTACCCACCAAAATCTATGGAGTGGCCAATGGAACATCGAAACCAATTGAATCCTTAGGTTCTATTAAATCCTCAGTGATCGTTTGTGGTTCTGGAATCACTTACAGTTCTACCATACTCCCACTTGTGTTTTCTGAAAAATCCATTTTATTAAAACTGTGGCGAGTCAAGAACAATATAAATATTGATCTTCCTGATGGTAGAAAGTTAACCCTCGTCAAAGCCCGGTATAACCCACAAACAGCCACCACTGAAACATGCCTTGAGTTTATTCGGATTCTGGTTTTAAGCATCATCCGAACAACTCCCTATACCTTAACATCGTTAAGATATAAATTGATACTATATATATCTAATATAGAAACAAAAGCACTAATTTAATTGGAACCAAATTCAAAATCATGCAGCTGTCTCCAGTGCATATCAACCAAATAGAAGGAGGTCAATCAGCATTACTCATCTAGGAGTGCATCCATATATGAGTAACCCGAAAGAGAAGCAAGTTCTCAAAACCATTACTATCAATGGAATACCAAACACAAGTATCTACATCTTCGACTTCATCGAAGAATCCTGATACTTCCAACAAATGGTTCTCTACTTTATTCTTATACCTATAACTTCTCAATATTTGGACCTTGCATTTCAACAAAATACTTGTCCAGAACTGGAGAAGTCACAAGTAAACAAAATATAGTACGAATACCAACCCCATTGTCCTAATGGACACTGGAAAACATACAATACTTTGTATAAGTCCCTGAGTTCAACAACTCAAACCTTGTGCGCCGTAGGTTAAAAAACTGTACTATAGTTAAGAAGAACTACACCGCTGTTGAATGCACCTTACGTAACCACCAATTGATATAGGTAAATGTCACAGACATAATATCAAAAAGTTATATCTCACTTTATAAAATAAACGTTCAAATATATCAGTTTGGAATTGGTGCATAATAACGGATATTCAAAACCAAATATTTGCCATCCGGCAAAAACCAGATGATTTCCTCAAATATCACTAATTACAACGAATTCCGATATAATGAGGATGTAATCACCCAATTCTTAATATCTTACTCCCACTCACCATCTGGTAAATACATACCCTGGAGTTAGATTCCAATTGGGAAAACAGTTTTCAATTAACATCGCACAGTCAGACTGAAACATGAAAATATTTCAAAAGGGTTAACTGGTATTCTTAGTAATGCCTCTTCCACTATCCTGATTCACGACAGTAACCATATACTTACCTGCCCTCACTCCAATCCCTTTATTATGTTTTTACTTATTACCTTCTATACACCTTCTTTAGGCTAATTGGTTTTCTTCCTTCCCTACCATTCGGCACCAGCCTAAGGTTTGGAAGAAGACTATCCAATGAGCGTTATAGGTGTACTCTCCTAATCTTAGGAGCCCTTTCAACCTGAGAGAAGGTAAAGAGAAAAGACATCTGAATAATCCTATCCAATTTCTCTTGAACCGGAAACCATCCCCGAATCTGGAATGAATTCCTTCGAGTTCGTATGTAACTATACGATGGCATATCTAATGGAAGTGGATATCCGTAGTGATACGGAGTGTTCTAGAGAAAAGCAAAGTGGATGTAGGAGTGGCAGGGGTATACTCGGTCTTTATCGTGAAAGATGGTGGTCGCAATTTCCTTTGCCATTATTCTAATCCCTTTATATGTCTTTACTTATTACCTTCTGTACACCACACTTAAGCTTAATTGGTTTTCTTCCTTCCCTACCGTTCGGCACCTGCCTATGGTTTGGAAGAAGACTATCCAATAAGCTCAATAAGAGTACCCTCTCCTAATCCTAGGAGCCCTCACAACCTGAGAGAAGGTAAAAAAAAAGACAACCGAATAATACTATTCAATCTCTTCAGAACCAGAATCCATCCTCGAAAAAGTTCCTTCGAGTTCGTATGTAACTATACGATGGATTTATCTAATGGAAGTGGATATCTGTAGTGATACGGGGTGTTCTGGAGAAATGCAAAGGTGATATAGAAGTGGCAATGATGTTTGGGACACCGTGACATTTCAAAAGCCAAAGTGTTTTAAGAAGGTTCGATCAACTTGGTTCATGAGTTTTAGTTTAGAGTCGGGTCATAGTCGCAGCCAGAGAGAGAGAGAGAGAGAAGAAACACTCAGCGTGCACTCTAACCTAGATCAGGATGGTTAATCACTTTATCTAATCTGGATGGCTCCCAATGTTTCCTTGAATTCTCCTCCAAACCCAAAAGAAGAATTAGTCGGAATCACCCGAAGAGTAATCCTACTCATCAGTGGGAACCAGGATCCAACTCTCATCGCATGATCACTTGATGGAAGCCACTCAAGTCACCACACTCCAGAAGGTATGCGCATGCCTGGCAAGTTTCATGTATGTTTGAAACTCCCGATAAGATTTTTACCCCAAACGACTTCATGGCCTTGATAGAGACCAACGTGCCATAAGTCTTTAGTCATGTTCAACCCGTCATTATCCAAGATTGATCTAAACCCACCCGCACAAGCCCTTGATAGAGACCAACGTGACTTTGCGGCTGTCCTAGATATTCGCATATCCATGCTACAGACACGTATCACGCAGCTACCGTACACTATGCCTTGATAGAGACCAACGTACATAGCATGAATACTACGAGAAACCTATCTGAAATGACGGAGGGCTACGGCTGGTTTTTGGCGAAAAACCTTTAACGTAATGAAATTGATCTCGTTGAAGGAATCCAAGTGGTTTTTATAAATATATAGTGGCGAAAACTTTTGCTAAAGAGGTCACTCCCTGTGAAGGGATCTCGGCTCTTTCCTCGTAGAAAGAGGTGCAGGATATTCTAAATTGAATACCACGATGCAAAGCAAAAGGAAACGACTATAGTGAAGTTATTACGTTGACGCAAACTTTTACTCAAGGGGTCACTCCTGATGAAGGGATCTCGGCCCTTGCCTCGTCGAATGAGGTGCAGGATTTTCCCAATCGAATACCACTGTGCAAAGCAAAAGAGAACGTCTGTAATGTCAGTTTTAAAAAACTTGGTTCCAACAACATCATATATAGGTTTGTTTTCCTTGCATTGATAAGAATCAACGCAGTCCCATCAATTAATCACACCAGAAAAGAACGAAAATAAAATGTACGTATATGCCATCCGCATTCGCCACTGGGTCCCGTCATCACCCGTTAGGTTACTTAACTAACGACAGAGCGGAGACTGGACTAGTGCGGGTGCAAAGCATATACAACATCTACTAGTGTGTGTGTGTGTGTGTATATATATATATAACATTCGTCCCAGGCATGATATAAAGCAACATCACAGATACATCACAGAAGTAACACAGAATGGTGGATAATCTGGAGCCCCGGGTTTCGTTTGAGCCGCAAATGAGACCCGACGTTCCCTGTCGTGTGGATAGCATGTGCAATGAAACCTAGACCCCTACGAGCGCGGCAAGTTACCCACAAAACCAGAAGTGAGGCAGCCCCCTTCAACAACGTGAATGGGCCACCCGACACTTCACGGAATCCGGTAACTTGAGCGCCCCTCCGTGGGTCAACCTATACCCCCTATGAGTGCGGCGAATAGCCCGCCAATTCTAGAGTAAGTTCCCCACCGTCCCAACGCCATGAGATGCGGACCCGTTGCCCTCTAGAACCCGGCTATTCATGCACTCCACCGTGGGGTAATCCTAGTACAGAAAAGAAAATAATATACAAGGGTGACATCGACCTCAGCCCGGTCGTGCCCTAAAAGAATAATATACAAACTGGCAGTGACGGCAGTCCACATGTCGGACGCTCGCCCCGCAATATCAAATGTACAAATGAAATTAAACTGTACTAACATTGCACCATTGCTATCCAGCACGACGATCCAACCAACATCACAGCACAACACAGAACATCAACGTGAATGTCACGTTCGCAAACCCGTCTAAAAGTCATATAGCAATTAGACGAGTTTACCGATCAAATGACATTCACGGTCGCAGATATAAATGTAAGTACTGTGTAAATGTTTAAACAGTGTTAAAAACATCGACTTTGAAACGCCCCGAATAGCCCCCAAACAACAAATAACACAATATCAAAAATGGTCCAAATAAACAATATCACTGCAACAATTTCCCAGAGACCAAACCACACCCCAAAAACGAAGCAAAAACCCCACCACAAAACCGGCCTCGTCGGAATTTCCCTGCCTGTGGTCGGCCCAAATCCGGCTAGGTGTGCTCGTTTTTGGGGTATGGTCTTCTGGTCACTCAAGGAGTCTTCTACACTTGTTTGCACAATTTTTTGAACACTTTGAAAAACAACAGAGAACAGAAATCTACAGTGCACTGTTTCGGGTTCGTTTCGATTTCGATGCATTAACATTATCTAAACTAGCTAGCTAAGGGTTCAAAGGGTGGCTCTGATATCATGTTGGGTCACGGCAGCGCCCCGGCCATCGAAACGCGGCAAAATGTGGAACAAAAATTTCTAAACTGGCGCTACCGTTACCCGATTTTCGGATCGACCTTAAACCCTAATCTAGCGAGCTAACTAAGAGTTAGAAATGTTATACCGAGTTTATCCGAGTCCTTCGGTCTTCATTCCAAGCTCCTAGTGATTCCTTGATGAAGTTTGGTTGCCGGTCTTCCCCCATCTCCGATGATCCACCTGAGGGAAAAGGCGCAAGCTCCAACCTCATCGAACGAGGTAACCGACGCTCCAAATTCGCTAGCGATGGAGATTCGAGGTGTAGTAGTGTGTCACTATGTTTTTCTCTTTATCCTTGAGCTCAAGAGAGCATCCATAGAAGATGAATGGAGTGAGGATATTTTGGCATGAACAAAGGAAATTTGGCTAAGTCTTTTTGAAGCATGAGAGAGTGAGAGAGAGCTAGTATGTGTAATCTTTTTCCAAATGAACAAAAATGAACCCCTTCCAAAATTGGCCGGCCCCCTTTCTCTCTCCCATCATAAAATCTCAATTTTCTTTTTTTCAATAAAAAAATAGCAACCATACTTTGTTCCATGCCATGCACAAACCCATGCTTGTGCCACCTCACACCCTCCACCTCATTTGTTAAACAAATGAATTTCCATAAATGGAAATTCATACAAATGAGGTGGCACCTTCTAGAAACTATTCCGTAGAAAATAAGGAATACTTCCCGGTACATGTATCGAAATACATATACGCGTATTCGTACAAAAATACGAATAGCCAAGAGAGAAAATAAATAGCGAACAATAATACTAGAATACATATATATAAATACATGTGTAAATTATTAAATCAAAACCTGATTTAATAATCTGGCTTAATCCTAAGCCGCTGGTATTATTAACCGTCCGATTAAAGTCTGCGCAGCATGCACATATTTAATCGGACACCTGTATGTACCAACATACGCCATCTACACCGTATCGCCTGAACCGTGAAAAACCATCTGTATGGGACTCTAAACACTCGTCAATACGCTGGCGGTGAGTTTAACCACAAGCACGTCAGCGGCACTAGCTGTACGTAACGGCTACCCAGGTATTGAGCGAAAGGGAGGCCGACGAGCAAACTCATCCTGAACCCCTACTGAGCCTGACAGTGACAATATCCATACAGTCCGGTCTGTTTGTCTAAGAGTATCGCATATCGAGTCTAGGGGGTGGATAAAGTCAGACCCCTAACAACGCGATATTTAGTGTCGGCATGTAACCCATCACCACCTGAGAAACTATCGATCTTGGATCGGTAATTCTCGTTCACCATGGCTATGGATTTCTGGTGATGGCCACCCGTGCACAACGCGACATCAACCCCCAATACCGGGAGAGACGAATCCCCGACGATCCCATCACTGCCTCCATGTGGCTCGGGACTATACCCAACTAAAACCTGTTTGCACGACTCCTTTGAGCCATGGAAGGGTAGTAATCAAAGCACAGTGGGAACTCACACGAGACAAATGACGATCTCAGGTCGACAGACTAACCTGTACACATGTCACCTGGGAACTGCTATATGACAATAGGTATAATACTAACTAGCAGGTTCCCGGTGAGTCCGTCTAGTGTACTCATAACCCAATGAGCACCTGCATACTATCTTAGGTGAACAAACAAACACCAATGGCTTGTGTGACCTGGCCACCGCCCCTCGTCGGGGTCTCGATCAGTATACACTAGTCTACACTGGAGTATCGATGCCCGGTCTCGATACTCCTACGACAAGGGACATTTAAGGATGTTCTTATAGACCCCAGCTCCCGCATATATGATCGCCATCATAATGCTGGCAGTCGAGCAAGAATCCTATGGGCTCTATCAACATATACATGATGATAAAGACAAACCAGATAGCATATTATCATCTTGAGTAAGACTGTTTTATCGGTATAGGTCCCGACTTAATCATCATAATCACAAGTCCGTGACTATGATAATTGTCTTGAGGGCACTATAGCCAACATTAGGGTAGTGAAAGGGTGTATTAAAAATTTGAATTAAAATGGATTAAATTGGGGTATTTTAATTATCTGTTTAATTGCAGAGAATTTAAATAGTGTAGGGGGAGTGGGGTAGTCCAAAGGGTGCAGGGGAATAAAGAAAATCGGGGTTTCGACTGAGTCAGACCGGCGGCGCCGGCCTATTTGACCGAGTCGCCGGCCCGAGTTGGCCGAGTCGAGCCGCGTCTCCCTACCACGTGTCCTCGTCGCTTCATCTTGACTCGTGGACCCTTTTGTTTATTCTGTAACTTACCCAATTAAGTGTAGTGTACGTGTAGACTCTTGGGCTTCTAAAAGATTAAAAGAATTTTAAATAAAAATAATGTGTGGCTGATGGGATTTGAACTCTGGTGCTTTGGTTCAGCAGTGCAAGGTCTTACCAATGAGCTACAAGCTCTTTCTTGCTGTTCAAAATTGAATGAAATACTTATAGTACTCACAGGAAATGTAAATAGCCCAAGTATACATTAACTTTTTATTAAATTTATGTACATAAGAATTGGAGTTGTTACAGCCTACCCTCCTTACAAAAATTTCGTCCTCGAAATTTACAATTTATTTTAAAGACTAGTTTACAAATAGGTGATGATATCTTGCACGCATCTCATCTTCCCTTTCCAATGTCGATTCTCCTGGAGTGTCTCTTCTCCACATCACTCGAACTAAGTTGATTTCCTTGTTCCGAAGTGACTTCACTTTCCTGTCCAGGATCTCCACAGGTTGTTGCTCACAAGATAAGTCGGGCTGTACAGTGAGCTCAGAATGATCGAGAATATAGCTGGGGTCACTCACATATCTTCTGAGTTGGGATATGTGGAACACATTGTGCACTCCTTCCAATGAAGGTGGAAGGGCCAAGCGGCATGCCACTTCACCGACTCGTTCGAGTATGTCGAATGGTCCAATGTACCTTAGACTTAGCTTACCCCGTCTTCCAAAACGAATCACTCCGCGATTCGGAGATATCTTCAGAAATATGTGATCTCCCGGCTAGAACTCCAAATGACGGCGCTTTGCATCAGCCCAGTGCTTTTGTCGATCTTGGGCTATGCACATTCTTTCCTTGATAGTACGTACCACATCTACGGTTGCTACTATCATCTCAGGTCCAAGAAGTTCCCTATCACCGATGTCTTCCCAACTTAATGGCGATCGCCACTTCCTTCCATAAAGTGCTGCAAAAGGTGCCATTCCGATGCTTGCTTGGTAGCTGTTGTTATATGAAACTCCATAAGATGCAGGTGATCTTCCCATGATCCTCCGAAGTCTAGCATACACGCTCTGAGCATATCTTCCAAGATCTGAATAGTACGCTCTGATTGACAATCTGTTTGTGAATGATAAACCGTGCTGAAGTTCAAACTTGTTCCTAAGCTTGCTTGCAGACTCTGCCAAAATTGCGATCGGAATCTAGTGTCATGATCGAAGACAATGCAGACCGGTACTCCATGAAGTATCACAATTTCCTGTATGAGTTCATATGTATCAGAGATAGTACATATTTGAAGATTTAAAATTTTACTTAGATTCTTACCTCCATGTACTTCTTTTCTAATGTCTCAGTTAATTGGCCAACTCGAAATGGGATGAAGTGAGCTGACTTTGTGAGTCGATCCACAATAACCCATACCGCATCGTTACCCTTTGTGCTGCGGGGAAGTGCAGTCACAAAATCCATTGTGATGTGTTGCCACTTCCATTCTGGGATAGGTAACGGTTGAAGTAATCCAGCAGTTCTGTGATGTTCAGCCTTTACTTGCTGATACACCAAGCATTTAGCGACGCTTTTGGCTACTTCACGCTTAATTCCATGGCACCAGTAATTTTGACGTGGATCTTTGTACATCTTTGTACCTCCAGGGTGTACTGAGTAGGGAGAGCTGTGAGCTTCTTTCATTAAATCTTCCCGAACAGAACTTTTTGGTACACATAATCTGCTGCCGTATCTCAAAGATCCATCTTCATGAATGATGAAGTCTATTCTAGATCCATTCTACACTTGTTCTCTGATCTTTTGCAACTTAGCATCACTTGCTTGACTACTTTGATCTAATTGACAATTGTTGATTGAACTTGTAAATTCATCAAGCTTGAAGCGTTACCTGGCATGACTACTTCAATCTCCATCTGATGCAATTCCTGTTGAAGCTTCTACTGGGCAGTGAGATACATTACTAATGGTTGGCGACTAAGTACATCAGGTACCACATTCACCTTTCCTGGATGATATGATGTCAAAGTCCGCCATGAGTTCTAACCATCGTCTTTGCCGCATATTAAGCTCCTTCTGAGTAAACACATATTTCAGACTCTTATGACCTGTGTATATGTTCACTCATTCCCATGGAAGATAATGGCGCCAAATCTTAAGTGCAAAGATAACGGCTGCCAATTCCAAATCATGTGTCGGATAATTGCGCTCATGAATCTTCAGTTGTCATGAAGCATAAGCCATAACCTTTCCGTGCTGATATAGAACACATCCCGATCCCTTACCGGATGCATCACAATGCACTTCGAAACCTCTAGATTGGTCCGGTATAACGAGAATAGGCGCTGATATCAACCTTGACTTGAGTTCTACGAAATCTTGTTCGCATGCTTCTGACCACATGAATTCTTCATCTTTACGTGTAAGCTTGGTCTGGGGTGTTGCTATCTTCGAAAATCCTTCAATGAACCTTCTGTAATATCCAGCTAGACCCAAGAAAATTCGAATGTCCTTCACTGATTTTGGTGTCGGACATTCGCTTACTGCTGAGACTTTGTTGGATCCACAGAGATTCCTTCGCCCAATACAATATGTCCGAGAAAACCAACTTGATCTAGCCAAAACCCGCACTTGCTATACTTAGAGTAGAGTTGATGTTGTCGTAGAGTATCTAGGACAATTCGTAAGTGCTCGGCATGTTCTTTCCGACTCTTAGAATACACTAGGATGTCGTCGATGAAGATGACAACGAATCTGTCTAAGTATTCTCGGAAAACTTGATTCATCAGGTTCATGAATATTGCTGGTGCGTTGGTCACTCCAAATGGCATCACAAGAAATTCATAATGACCATAGCGAGTTTTGAATGCTGTTTTATGAATATCAGCTTCCTTGACCTTCACCTGATGATAACCTGAACGAAGATCTAATTTGGAGAAAACACAAGATCCAATTAGCTGATCAAATAAATCATCGATGCGCGGTAGCCGATACTTGTTCTTTATCGTTACTTCATTCAAGGCTCTATAATCAATGCATATTCTGTATGAACCTTCCTTCTTCTTTATGAGCAGAACTGGTGATCCCCAACTTGAAGTGCTGGGACGAATCCATCCTTTCGCCAATAATTCGTCCAACTGAGTTCGGACCTCCTTCAAACCTTTCGGGCTTAATCAATAAAGTTCTTTGATCACTGACTGTACTGCTGGTATTAAATCAATGCTGAATTCAAGAGCTCAATCGGGAGGCAAACCTGATGTATCGTCAGGAAACACATCGTCGAACTCTCGAACCACTTCTGGCTTTGATCCTTCTTCCGTTTGAATTGCTGCAATCACTGCCTTCTTTGGTTTCGCCTTGTAAGTACTTGGCTCCAGGGTACGGTCTCCACTTTTGAAATAGAAAACCGGATGGTCTGGAATCTCGAATACTACCCTCTTTTGACGACAGTCAATGGTAGCATAAAATGTTCCGAGCCAATCCATACCCAAGACGACGTCGAAATTCGGTACGTCCAGCACCTTGAAGTCAGCATAGAATTCTCTGCTGCAGACGACTACTGGACACAAGCTGTATCCCATTGTTGCCTTTAGAACGCCGTTCCCTGAACTGACATTCCAGCTGGATACAAGCGGTGTGACTGGAATCACATGAGTTCGGACGAACCGTTGTGACATAAAGCAGTGAGATGTTCCAGTATCGAATAGTGCTAGTGCAGGAAGTGAGGCTATTAAGATTGTACCTAAGGTATGTGGGATATGTTTTAGGTATAGGAAAAATATGTAAATGGGTGTTAAGACTGAAAGAAAAGCTTGAAAAGAAAGGGTTACCAGTGATGACTTGGCCAGTGGCCTCAGCTTCTTCCACGGTCATCGTGAAAGCATGTTGCCGTGGTACATTCCTCCTGGCCGGAGGAGCATTCCTCATAACGTTCCGTTGAGCTTGATGGAACTGACAAGGAAGAGGTGCAGTCAGTGGTCCTTTAGGTGGTGGAGCAGGGAGAGCGAGTCTTGGAGCAGGTGCCTGAAGGGCTGGTCTCTGCTGGTAAGTGATTGCTGTCCTGGGTGCAGCAATTGGGTTGTGTCTTCGGGGACAAGACCCAATATCATGAGTAGCTGAGCCGCAGACTAAGCAAAGACGGTCGGCTCGCGGCAGTCTTTCGCCAAATGTCCATCTTTCTTGCAGTAGGTACAAAAGGCTGGGTTGGGCCGGTTGATTGGTACTCCCGGTCTCATGGGCACAAATGGTAGTCTTGATGAGGCTCCTCCTGCCATCTGGTTGGCAGGGCGCTTAACTCCAGCAGCTTGAGATCTGCCCCTCATCTTTACCACTGCCTCATAACGGCGGGCAGCTTTTAGAGCCGATTCATGAGTCGAAAAATCTTCTGTGGCTAATGCAGCCTGGATCTCCGAATCTAACCCTTGTTGAAATCGATAGGCTCTGATCTCATCCGTCGGTATCAGGTGTTCCACAAATCAGTTAAAGTATTGTGTTAACTGTGTAGTATGTGATTTATTGAAAAATCGAATTATTGAGACATATCTTACCGAATGAGCATGGCGAACTCAGCGTCATATTCATCTACTGACTTGGTCCACATTGAACCTTGTTGCAGATGGATGAACTGTTATTCTATGTTGAACCTGGCAGTCTCAGGGAAGTACTTTGCGTCGAATATGTCATGGAAAGTCTTCCATTCGATGGGTTAATCAAGACGGCTTTCTTCCGCCTTCCACTAAACCTATGCATTGTCCGTGAGCTGCAACTTCGCAACACGAACCCAAGCTATCTCTGGCACTTGTGCCACTGCCAGATCATCTTCAATGCTCTGAGCCCATTCCTCAGCTTCTAAGGGGCTCTCTTTTCCTGAGAATTGTTTGGGGGTGCAAAGATCTGAATTGCTTCACCCCAGGTGCTACTGCCTCAGGTCGGTTCATCAGGATAGCAGTCTGCTGCTGCTGTCCTTCCAGGAGGCTGCAGATTGCCTCAAGCAGAACTGTCTGCTCGTTGATCGGAGCAGCGACGGCAGGTGTGAGTGGTAGTGGTGGAGATGTGTTGTTGACATTGGTGCTGGTGTTGTTCGGGGAATCCATAACCTTGAATGAAATTTTTTGGGTTAGGACAGATTCAAAGTATATGGAATGATAAGATTCAAGAAGTATGAATTGTAAAGAATGTTTTCAGTTACAAGTTCTTGTGTTATATTACTTAGGTTGTCCACGCAGAACTGAACTGCATGGTAGGGTTCCATACAGCTCTGACCTGCATTGGCCACTAACAAAACCTGTCACACTCCGCTTCCCGATGTACGGTGAAGGGGACGCGATTGGCCGCTACGTATTTACTCTGAAGTAAACACGCTAAGCGTATCTAAGCAATATAAGTAAAATGCATATGAGACAAAGATAATAGATATAATTGAACAACAACTTTATTTATTAACATTCTTTTTACAATAAATCAGAAAGTAAATACATGGAATGGAAAGCAATGCCTAAACAGTGGCATAACAGAAATGAAAAATACAGAATATAAATGCGTACAAGTAACTAGAGCTCCGGGTCGAAGGCTAGCTGATCCAAGTCCTCGCTGGTGGGCTCGATCTCCAGTGAATCACCTGACGACATTTCAAAGAAGAAGAAAGAGAATTTCGTAAGCGAACAAATCGCTCGGTAAGTCCCGTAAATAGACAAGAATGGAATAGATAGAATAGAGAGTATAATGTTATAATGTTGTATTTACTGTTAACGCAGTTGTTTGTAGCTTGGTAAAGAAGAATGCCAGTGTATACGAGAGGAGTCCCACTATTCTGGAGACTAAGTTATACGGAGCTCAAGGAACCGTTCAGCCACGGTACAACAGCAGTTGAACTCAGATTAGGTGTATTATAGTTACAGTCTCGTGCCACTTCTAATACCTTCCGTACCAGTCCACCCCTTATAAAACCCGCGATGTCTTGATTGTATTGATGTATTGTTTGAATTGTATATTGTATATAGATGGATGATTTGCCGAAACCATGATATCAGTAAATGAATGTAACTGGGGAATCATTTAGATGGATGTATATCCATGGTTCGGTTCAGTCAATATAGATTGATTAGATTGAATAGACGGATTCATAGATCCATATTATATTGAAGTTTGATACTTGAATCATATTCAAGTTAGATTAATTATATTGAGACTCAATCTAAGTCAGACAATTTGAAAAGAAATTGAATCCTGAATTAAGTTTTGGAGCTATCGGTAACCGCTGCACATGGATGGCAGGATTTGTGTCTTTTTCAAAGACGATTACAGTGTTGATAACACCGTTTATTAAGTTGTCTACCTTAAATAGGCAAGCACCCATATCTCCGGCTCCCTGAGGCTCAAGAGACTGGTCCCGCTTAAACCTATGCTTACTACGGTTCTTATTGTAATTTAGTAAAACTTGAGGGGGTTTTATAAAAAAATAATTTTGTATAATTTTCAAAATACACCTCAAGTATTTTATTATCGTCTTTAGAGTTTTAATTGATGTATATTTTATCAATATGACATTTCTAGTGAATAAAACCTAATTTCATAATATATAGTATTTATTTGTAATATTGGAATTGTATGGTATTTTCTTGTAAATGAGATATTTTTCTTGAATTTTGAAAATGCGGAATATTATAAATATTAAAAATAGATATTTTGATATTAATTACATATATATATATATATATATATTTATTAAAAATATAAGTTTTATTTATAATAGAAATCACATTTTCTAAAGAAAATTATATTTTAAATCTTTCGAGATCGTATGCTCCTTGCGGAGGTCTGCATCTCAATCTACTAAGCCCGAGAATGTGCGATAATCCACACCATCCCAAACTAGTTTCCCGAAATGGGTTGTAGAGGCGCATTTGCAAAGATTTGTTAAAATACACATCTTGTAGAAAAATGTTTTTATAAGTCAGAGGTAGTTATGTGTAAAATCGTATTTTTCCTAAATCTATGTTCCCAAATTTCATCGTGCTATGTTACATATGAGTGTTGTGAGGAGGTAGGTCATTACCTCGTGATTTTTCTAAAACTAGCATGGTTAAAAGATATAAACATGTCGATATGAAATATAAAGGTATTTTAATGTAAAATTGAAATAAAATTGGCTATGGTTATCATTTTAATGTCAAACTTGTTCTATTGTCTTAGTTAATGAGTATTAAACAATATTTCAAAAGTTGTAGGTTTTTTATTAAGAAAATATTGTATTTTTGAAAGAAAAGAGAATCGGAAGCCGGATAACTCCCCTTCCGACACGTTTTAAGGATTAAGAATTTGAGAATATCAAAGGAGAGAGAGAAGGGGGACTTATCGGATTAGGGTCAAGAGAAGAGGAAAAAGAAGATTGGGGAAACACCGGTGCGTCGTTTCGTCGCCGGAAACTCCTCGGATTGTCGTCGGAAGTTCGTCGGAGTTTTGCCCTTATGCTAACTCCAATTGCACATAAAAGACTTGGGAATTTTTTTGAGAGTTTGGGTAGGGATTTGGGAGTGAGGAGGGGTGATTTGAGGGTGGTATTTATAGGGAAAATCTAGGGTTTTAGGGTAGTGAAAGGGTGTATTAAAAATTTTATTAAAATGGATTAAATGGAGGTATTTTAATTCTCTGTTTAATTGCAGAGAATTTAAATAGTGTAGGGGGAGTGGGGTAGTCCAAAGGGTGCAGGGGAATGAAGAAAATCGAGGTTTCGATTGAGTCATACCGGCGGCGCCGGCCGATTCGACCGAGTTGCCGGCCCGAGTTGGCCGAGTCGTGCCGCGTCTCCTTGCCACGTGTCCCGGTCGTTTCGTCTTGACTCGTGGACCCGTTTGTTTATTCTGTAACTTACCCTATTACGTGTAGTGCATGTGTAGACTCTTGGGTTTCTAAAATATTAAAAGAATTTTAAATAAAGATAATGTGTGCTGATAGGATTTGAACTCTGGTGCTTTGGTTCAGCAGTGCAAGGTTTTACCAATGAGCTACAAGCTCTTTCTTGCTCTTCAAAATTGAATCAAATACTTATAGTACTCACAGGAAATGTAAATACCCCAAGTATACATTAACTTTTAATCAAATTTATGTACACAATAATTGGAGTTGTTACAGACATGGAAGCCCCGCAAGAGATACCTCCCCAGAGCATAGTCCTTTCTTCTGGTCAAGGTTAGTATTCTTTTGCCTTTTCATTTTATATTTCTGTAATGATGCTAATGCGCCCTCTATTTAAACCGCAGTCCTAGAAGATGACGACGAGGTTGAAGTTCATGATGGACCCGGGGATCTCTCAAATCCGCCTTCCGTGGATAAGTGATGCTTTAGCATTGGCGTTTTTTTACTTGTTCAATGTTTAGAAAGGCAACTAACCATTCATGTATGCTTACAGCTTTGCCAATCCTGACCCCATTGGAATCCCGGATTTCCATTCCATCAAGCTCTTACGCCCGACGCGTGTATGAGAGAATGGAAAAATAAAGCATTCATTTGCTGGCGACTCTTATTGAAGATCGTCACGCTGGTACCTCCATTACGGCCGAGAAATTCGCTATTGAAGCCAATGCCTTTTTTACTTTTCTTGCCACTTACCATGACGAGGCGCTGGTGCGTACTTGGGTCGAATATTATCGTCAAGTTGAGGCTTTCTTATATGGGGTTGAATGCATACGCTTTCCCTCCGACATTTCGTCAGTAAAGGCCAGCCTACATAGATGAATTGACCAATGTGCAGCCAATCTCCAGTCATGTGAGAAAAGCCTCAACCGAAAGTTTTCGGCGAGAGAGTTGGCTTCAAAAGCTTTAGGGGAACTTCAAGACCAACTCACTGCCAAGACTACTCGTGCTTATGAAATTTAGCGAGTTCTCCAGGAGGCCATTACGGAGGTGGTAGCTCTTGATAAAGCCGTTATTTTTACACGTGAGATGGTCGAGGCCTATAAGACTGCCGAGAAAGAGCTTGAAAGTCGATTTTCTTTATATCAAAACCAACAGGCATAAATAGGGACTCAGCTTGCGCCGTTGATAGAGCTTGAAATGAAAGTCCGGCGGAAGAATGACGAACTTGCTGGCTTATTGAACCGCCCACCAGCTTAGAAATTTTTGTCGCTGTATATTTTCTTCTTTTGTTCTTTTGTATCTTGTATTCATTTTGATTTATGAGTAAAAGACATATTTCATTTCATACTTGCGCCTCTCTGTCCTGACTTGACATAAAGTAGTTTATGTACTCATCTCGAAGTTTCTAGTTTATTCACTCATTTCAGAGTTTGTAGTTTATTCACTCGTTTCGGAGTCTCTAGTTTATTCACTCGTTTCGGAGTCTCTAATTTATGTACTCTTTCGGAGTTTGTAGTTTATTCACTCGTTTCGGAGTTTCTAGTTTATGTACTCATTTCGGAGTTTATTCAATTTACCTCCCTTAGGTTTTATAGGCAAACTTGTCCTAAAGTTATATATAGATAACCCATGTTCTTTACGACAAAGGTCCGTTAGGTTTTTTGGTAATAGGGTTTTAGTCCGTGGTACCATCGCGTTAGCTGATGTATTCCTCGATATGCGGTCTTTAATCCGTTGTTCGAGTAGCCCCACGACTGTCGTGTCTCTGATCCCTTCGGGGGCTGGACAAGACGTCTTCAGGTAATCTTCTTAGGCTATATTACCATCGGAAGAGCAAACGTTATGTATTTGCCATGTTGCTTTTTTGCTTAAGGTTAAGCTCAATTTAGATCCCCGATGAGTCATAACCACTCCGCGCTGGTGTGGGATGATCTCCGATAGTCTCTTAGGCTTTATATGAGTTGCCGTCGAGACCTGAAGCTGGGAATATGCCGTTGCTTCATTTTTTGTTTTGACGATGCCGTGCCTTTTCTTTACTGAAATAGGGTAGAAATCTGTAGGACCTCTTTGCTGTATGTATTGCAATTGAAGCCCGGAACTAGGAATATGCCTTTGCTCCAGTTTGATTTGGCTCGTTGGAGCTTTGTTGACGTCGCGTCTGCACCCTGATGGAATGAGATAGAACGCCGGGGTAGTCTTTAGGTTGTATATGACCGTCAAGACTTGGAGCTAGGAGTTTGCCATTTCTCCATTTTGATTTAGCTCATTGGAGATTTGTTGACGTCACGTCTATACCCTGATGGAATGAGAATGAACGCCGGGATAATCTTTAGGTTGTATATGAACCGTCAAGACTTGGAGCTAGGAATTTGTCATGGCTCCATTTTGATTTGGCTATTTGGAGCCTTTGTTGACATTGCGTCTGCTGTAACGAGAAGAATGTCAAGATGACCTCTAGGCTGTATATGTTGCTATTAGGATCTGGCTCTCCCTTTGACGGAGCCTAGTGGGAAAATATAGATCCCTTTCTTTCATTTGTGCCTATGGATTGTATACAGGGGTCGGTATGGACCTACCTTCAGAGCAGAGGAAATTTCATTTAGATATTTTTTATTTCCGCGATGCTCTATCTTTTCAGCTTTTTATATCGCGAAATTCGCGATTGTCCAATCATTTCTGCTTTTTATCCGCAGTGCCCAATCATTTCAGCTATTTTTATATTTTTTACTCGCTGCTTTTTATTGCAAGTTACCCAAACATTTAGGCTGTTTTTTATGCATATATATTTTTTACTCGCTGATTTTTATTGCGAATTGCCCCATCATTTCAACTATTTCATATGCATTTTTTTTATTTTTTTACTCTCTGCTGTTTTTTATTGCGAGTTTGGAATCTGATACTAACATTGGCATCAGTATCGCTACGAATGGAATATTGCCAGGAGCGAATCATCATTTACCGTGAAAGGACCTGGACTTTAACACTTGTTTAGGCATCAGCATCGCTGCAACTGGGATGTTGCCAGGAGCGAATCATCATTTGCCTTTGTCGATTTGAACAAAAATGGCTTAGCAAACAGGGTTAGGATCCTGTCGACTAAGGCTTTTAACTTTATGAGCCGTAAGGGTCTCATAAAGGTTTTTTTCTCCCTATGAGTCGAGAGGATCTCATAGGTGTAGGTTCACTCTAGAAGTCATGTCACACCTCGCTTCCCAGTATACGGCAGAGGACCCGACTGGCCGCTACGTATTTACTCTTAAGTAAATATGCTAAGCGTATCTAAGCAATATAAATAAAATGCACAAGAGACAAAGACAAATAGATATAATTGAACAACAACTTTATTTATTCACATTCTTTTTACAATACATCTGAAAAGGAAATACTTGAAATGGAAAGCAATGCTTAAACAGTGGCATAACAGAAATGGAAAATACATAATGTAAATGTGTACAAGAATCTAAAGCTCTGGGTCGTAAGCTAGCTGATCCAAGTCCTCGCTGGTGTGCTCGATCTCCTGAAGGTCCGAATCACCTGACAACATTCCAAAGAAAATAGAAGAAATATCGTCAGCGAACAATTGCTCGGTAAGTCCAAAGATATGGGAGAGGTAGAATAGACAGAGAGAGTATATTTTTATAATGTTGTATTTAGTGTTAACGCCGTTGTTTGTAGTTTGGTACAGAAGAGGCCAGTGTATACGAGAAGAGTCTCAGTAGACCAGAGACCAAGGTGAACGGAATGTACAAGGAACCGTTTATGCCACGATACAACAGCAATGGAATACAGGTTAGGTGTCTTAAATGTTGCTGTCTCGTGCCTCTTCTAACACCTTCTGTACCAATCTACCCGTTAAACCCCGCGATATCTTGTTTGTATTGTTTATATTGCATTGTAAATTGTATTGTCTTGTAATTTAGATTTTTTAGATGGATGACTTGCCGAAACCATGATATCGTATAAATGGAAATGGATGTACTGGATAATCATGTAAATGGAATATATCCATGGTTCGGTTCAGTCAAGTTGTATAGATTGATAGATTGAACAGATGGAGTATATGGATTCATATTGATTGGTTATATATATACTTGAATCTCATTCAAGTCAGATTATTTATAATGAGACTCGGTCTGAGTCAGACAATTAGAAAGAAATTGATGTCCTGAATTAGGTTTTGGTATTATTGGTAACCGCTGCATATGGACGGCAGGATTTGTGTCTTTTTCAAAGACGATTACCGTGTTGATAACACTGTTTGTTAAGTTGTCTACCTTAAATAGGAAAGCACCCATATCTCCGGCTCTCTGAGGCTCAAGAGATTGGTCCCGCTTATACCTATATTTACTAGTGTTCTTATTGTAATTTATAAAACTTGAGGGGGTTTTATGTAAAAATAATTTTGTATAATTTTAAAAATACATTTCAAGTATTTAATTATTGCCTTTAGAGTTTTCATATATGTAGATTTTATATATGTGATATTTCTAGTGAGTAAAACCTAATTTCATGATATATGGTATTTAATTGTAAAGTATTGAACTTATATGGAATTGCATGGTATTTTCATGTAAAGTGATTCCTTTTTTATTTAGAAAAGTTGGAATATTTATACTATATTAAAAATAGATATTATGATGATACATATATATATTTATAAAATAATTTAATTTATTATTTTTCTAGAAATCTCATTTTCTTAAGATATTTGTATTTTTTAAATCTTTCGAGACCGTATGCTCCTTGCGGAGGTCTACATCTCGCACTACTAAGCCCGAAGATGTGTGATAATCCGCACCATCCCGAACGGGTTTCCCGAAATAGGTTGTAGCTGCGTTTTGCAAAGATTTGTTTAAAATACATAATCTTGTAGAAAAAGGTTTTTATAAGTTAAAGGTATTTAATTGTAAATTCGTATTCGCATATTCTATATTCCCAAAAGATATCGTGCTATGATAGAGATGTGTGTTGTGATGAGGTAGGTCATTACCTCGTGAACTATCTAAAGGTATAGCAAGGAATTAGATGATTTATGTCGAAACTAAACTATATGGTATTTTTCTGAAAAAGTGCGATAAAAATTACAATATGAATTATTTTGCTATGAAACTTGTTCAATATGTTTTTTTAATATTTAATGGTCATGATGTGCAAGTTTGGTATTGTTGTATTTAATAAAATTGAAACTTTTTAAAGAAAACTGAATCGGAAATCGGATTAACTCCGCTTCCGTCGGGTTTTAGAAATACAAGTTTTCAGAATAGAAAAGAGAAGAGGGAGGAGGGACTTACTGGATTTTAGATTAGAGAAGTGGAAGAGGGAGTTGTAGGAGGTGCCGGTGCGTCGTTTCGTCGCCTGGAGCTCCTAGGGTCGTCATTGGAAATTCGTCGGAGCTTCGCCCTTCACTAACTCCACTTGTATACAAAAGTTCTAGGGATTTTTCTTGAGAGTTTGGGCAGAGATTGTGAGTGAGGGGTGTGTGAGATGGAGTGGTATTTATAGGAAAAGATTAGGGTTAGGGTTTTATATAAAATGCATTAAAAATTGTGCATTAAAATAGTTTTAATTAGGTTTTTAAGTCTCTGGAATAATGCAAAGAAATTAAACATGACATGGGTTATGGGGAAGACAAAAGGCACAATTTTCAAGAAGGAAGAATCGGATTCTTGCCGAGTTCGGCCGGCGGCGGTGGCCGAGTCAGGCGAGTCGCCGGCCGATCCAGGCCGAGTCGGGCCGATTCTTCCTGCCATGTGTCCCTCGTCGCTTAGTCTATCTCCTGCGCCAGTTTGTTTTATATGTGACTTTTGGTTTTTACGAGTTATGCACGTGTAGGCTCTTGGGCTTCTAAAAATTTAAAAACAAACTAATAAAAAATTAATATGTTTAATGGGATTTGAACTCTGGTGCTTTGTACAGCAGTGCAAGGTATTACCAATAAGCTACAAGCTCCTTCTTGCTATTAAAAAGCAAAACAAATACTTATAGTACTCACAGAAAATGTAAATACCCCAACTATACATTAATTTTAAATGAATTTTATGTACACTAAAATTGGAGTTGTTACAAGTCATGAGGACTCTTAAGTGGTATTTTCTCTTGCTTGTCGTAAGGATCTTACAAGAGTGTTTTCTCCTTATAAGTCGAGAGGACTTACAAGTGCCGTTCACCTTATGGGATATTTCTCGCCATTGGTAGAACTTCGTAAGGGAATATTATTCTTGCCTGTGGATTGTATACAAGAGTCAATATTGGACCACTTGTATGGCAACTTAGGGGATGCGATGGCTTAAGAACAGGTTTAGATCCCTGTAGCTTAAGACTTTTGAATCCTACGAGCCATGAGGGTCTCATAGGGGACAATTCTCCTTACGAGTTATAAGGATCTCGCAAGTGTAATTTCTTCATAAGAATCGTGAGGATTCCTAAGTGTGTTGCTCATTTGTGAGTCGTAAGGATCTCATGCAGGTATTTTATCCTCACAAGGTCGAGAGGACCTTGTAAGATCCCATGAATTTTTATTTTACGAGTTCGCGCCCTTTCGGGTTTTCACAAACTCGTCTGCAGTCCTGCTGTTTTTACTCACGGTCCCCTTTCGGGTTTTCATTCGTGCCCATTTTGCTTGTGGACATATGGTTTTTTTTAACGAGATCGCGCCCTTCCGGGTTTTCACAAACTCGCCGGTAACCCTGCTGTTTTTACTCACGGGGACCTTTCGGGTTTTCATCCGTGTCCATTTTGCTAATGGACATACCTTTTTTTTAAATGAACGATGGAACTCTTGAAAGTAGTTTCACCACGGGTGACCCATCTATTTACTGGTGGGATTTAGGGGTGGCTTCATCGCTAAAGTAGCTGCGTAGCCAGTGGGACTTGAGTTGCAACCTCTGCCATTGAGACTTCGATTGTAATATAGATCTCAAGGAAGTATATCACCGTTTTGGAGGAAATATGCTAGTTTAGGGACATCTTAGTCCGTTATCGCTATGTTTGAGGCGAATTTTTAGTTTAAGAACATCTTGGTCCGTTGCCTCCATATTTGAGGCGAATGATTGGTTTAAGGACTTCTCGGTCCAGTATCGCCGTTTTTGAGAAGAATTTTTAGTTTAAGGACATCTAGGTCCGAAGTCGCCATATTTGAGGCGACCGGTTTTAGTTTAAGGACATCTCGGTCCTTTGTCGCCATATTTGAGACGAATTTTTAGTTTAAGTACGTCTCGGTCCGATGTCGTCATATTTGAGGCAACTGGTTTTTTTTACATACTATTCAGAGTTTTTGACTCAGGAAGAAAGCGAGCGGACACAAGTGTCGTCATCTATCATTGACCTATGTCATGACTCGTCAAGCGTAGAATTTTTTGAGGAACCGGTCGTTTATTTGCCGGAAGGCTTTTTCGCCATGCATATCCATGAGTAGGTAGGCTCCACCTTGATAGACTTTGTCTATGATTTACGGGTCTTCATAGTTCGGCTCGAATTTCCCCCGTTTTGCACGATTAGGGATCATTGGTCTTTTGACGAACAGTACGAGTTCGCCTTGGCGGAATGTAAGTCCACGTTGCGACCCCCGGTTCTTACGGGGAGGCGGAAACGATATAAAAATCAAATTTTTAGCGCATGGGGCAACATGGACTAACAAAGTCGGGATCTTTTCTAAACTAAACTAGCAAACATGCAAAGGAGAGTTAACTACTCGGCAAAGTGGTTATACCTAACTTGAACTCCTTCTTCTTGAAACCTAGTAGAGGTTGATGGTTCTTTCCTCGTAGCCTTCTTCCGTCAAAGATGGATCCACCTGAGGGTTCAACCTTCGGGCTCTTTCTCGAACTTAGAGTGAACTAGGATCTCCGGCTTGCTAAACCTTGAACCCTAGAGAGAGTAGAGAGTATCTAAGGGGTGTTTCTCTTTCAAGGAGAGGGATTCTCAACACATGAGAAGAATTCTCCTTGAGCTTGAGGAAGAAGAAGATGAAGTGAGGAGAGAGAATGAATATGATAGAATGAGCTCATTTTCCTTTTGCAACCATAACAAAAGGAAAAAGAATTATCTAATTAATAATAATAATTCAAAATGAAATAGTTGATGGTTGTTTTTGGAATGACCACTATCATCAGTTCATTAAATGAATGTAAGCTAGAATCAAGGAGTATCCTTGCAAAGTAATGATGATGGTCAAACATTCAACCATGGTCAACAAGTCAACCATGGTCAACAAGTCAACAAAACCAACCATGACACAATTTCATTTAATTACTATTATTAATTGATATTTCATAAATCCATTAGGGTTTGGAAAAAGACGACTGTCAACTGTGCATACGCACCCGTTCCGAAACCCTAATGAAAGACCTCTTCCTCCGCCTCAAACAACTGTGCATACACACCTGCATTTTCGTTTTGAGGAATAAGAATACTGAGAGATAAAAGCAACCCCAAAACATATACCAGTATCTGACTCAAACCAGAGCCAGCCAGTAATATCCGTCCGGACTCCAAACGTGCACAAGTGCGCGGATGAGAACGAACCCTGTCGCAAAACCATGCGACCTCTACTCTATTTTTGCCCAATGGCGAATAGCCCTCTGTGTGGGACTCTAAAGACTCGACACTTACGCTGGCAGTGGGTTTAACCACAGACCGCAAGCGGCACTAGCTGTGCGTAACGGTCCCCAGGTAGATACCGATAAGAAGACTGACGAGGTGAACCCCATCTGAACTCCTACTGAGTTTGAGTGTGACAGTCTCCATACAGTCCGGTCTATTCGTCTGATACATCGCATGGCGGGCCTAGGGGGCGGTAAACGTCAGTCCCCTAATAGCGGTACAAGTCGTGTCGGAGTGAAGCCCAAAACACCCTGAGATAACACTGAAAGCCTACCAGTATATCTCGCTTGTCCTGGCCAGGGACTACTCGTGTAATGGCTCTCCTAGACACAGCGCGATGTCAACCCCCAATACCGGGAGAGACGAATCCTATCTAACCGTCACTGCCTCCAAGTGCTTCGGGACTGCACCCAACTACTACCTGTTTGCACGACTCCTTTGAGCCGTGGTAGGGTAGTAATCAAAGTGCAGTGGGAACACACTCGAGGCGAAGTGCCAGTGTCAAGTCAGCGGACTAAGCTGTACTCATGTCACCTGGGAACTGATAACTGACGATAGGTATAATACCAACTGGTCAGTTCCCGACGAGTCCTGTCCAGTGTACTCGTAACCTAACGAGCACCCGTATACTATCTCCAGTACGACGTACTGATGGCTGTGGGACAGACCATCTCCCACACTGGGATGAGAAGCGCATACGCTAGTCTACTCCGGAGTATCGATGTCCTGTCTCGATAGTCCTGTGACTAGGGACCTGTATAAGGATGTGCTTATAGATTACCCAGCCCCCACTAGTGTGACTGTCATCACAACGCTGGTAATCAAGCAAAGATCCTAAGGGCTCCACTAATGTGTATAGGTGATATACAAAAATAAACACATGTACACATTGAAGTAGAAACAAACCAAGTAGCATACTACTATATTGAGCAAGATTGTTTATACAAGGTGAATATCCCAAGCTTCCATTAAGTAATATACAAACTAGTATGATACAGTAATGGCCTCTAGGGCATATACACTAACACGGAATGTTCTCGGCCTGGTCAGTCTTTCGTATGACCGTGTCATCCTTGCCTTATATGCTTCCAGGTTTTGCTGTGCTATAAGGCGAGTTTCGTCGAGGGCGTCGAGCTCCTCAAGCCGGAGATGAACGTTTTCTTCATCCGTCAGCTCGTATCGAACCGTTACTCGAAGAGAAAGGAGTTCTATTACTAAGGGAAGCACTGCTTCCATGCTGAATACTAACGCGTATGGTGTCATATTCGTGGCCATTTTGAACGTCGTTCGGTACGCCCAGAGAGCTTCATGCAGCCTTTCATGCCAGTCTTTTTTTAATTTCTGGACACCGTTTTCTTTATAATCTTTGTCAGGGTCTTGTTGAAAGCTTCAACTAGACCATTGGCAAGAGGATTATAGACTGAAGAGTATCTTTAATCTATTTTATGTTGTTCTACGAAGCGGCTGATTTTATGGCTCCTGTAGGCCGGTCCATCATCCGAGATTATCTGTCGCAGGGTGCCGAACCGGTAGATGACATAGGTCATGAAAAAATAGAGGATATTCTCCGTCTTCATCTCCCTTAGTGGTATTGTTTCTGCCCACTTAGAAAAGTAGTCGGTTGCTGCCAGTATGAACCGATGTCATTTGGATGATGCTGGTTCAATGGGGCCAATTATATCGGTTCCCCACATTTCGAACGGCCAACTAGCTACTGTTGGGTGTAGCGGATTTGGATGTTGGTGGATGAAGTCCCCATGCATTTAGCATGAGTGACACTGCTTCGCATATTCGAGGCAGTCCTGAATCATTGTAGGCCAATAATAACCCATTCTTTTGATCTTCAACTTCATCTTTGGCTTGGCTTGGTGAGAACCGCCTTTGCGGAGAGACGCCCAGTAAGGAGTTTTTTGGATGGCTCTCTTCTTTTCTTCTGCTCCTTTTCCTGCTCCTTTAAAAGATCATACACTCGTGAGTTTCTTGGATGACTCTCTTCGTTTCTTCTGGCCCCAGGTATCTTAGCCACAGACAGTCGAACGATCTCTTATATAGAGTATCATTGATGAAGGCGAATGACATAGCTCGTTTCATGAGCTGATGTCGAGATGACACATTTTCGAGCGTTCGTCGAGATTTGAAGTAGTCTATGAAGACTTCTCTCCAGTCGATGACCTTTGCTTCATCCTTTATTTGAAGGGCTACTTGTTCAGTCGTTTCTTTTCCTTCAGATATCACTGTTAAGTCTTCCGAGGATATATCTGTTGGCATGAGGATCCTGCGACTTTGTATGATGATTTTTACATCATCGAGGTCTTCGTCGGCTAATTCCTTATCTAATTTTGCCAACGTATCTGCCTTGCTGTTTTCTGCACGTACTATACTCTCCAGGATGTAGGAAGGGATTTGTGTCAACAGTTGTTGTACTCTTTCGCCATATTTTATCAGCCTCGGCTTGCATGTCTGATAGTCACCATTTACTTGGCTAACGATCAGCTGGGAGACTCCATATATGAGGAGGTCTTTGATTCCCATATCGATAGCGATCTCGAGACCTGCTATCAAAACTTCATATTCTTCTTCATTATCAGTCTTCGGCTCTGTTAAGGAAAGGTCATAATGCATTATCCCCCCTTGTGGAGTCATAAAGATAAGGCCCCCCTGCTTTGATTATGGGGGTGTTTTGCTTTCGCCTCTTCATGGAAGATGCTCTATCGAAGTAGAGTTCCCATCGGGAATCATTTTCTTCGTTCTCTCCTTCGATTGTGTCGAATGCATGTTCATCCGGCAACTCGCAATTTAAGGAGGAGTCGGCTGGTATCGGATGCTCGGCGAGAAAGTCGGCGATGGCCTGGCCTTTCACTGCTTTAAGAGGTCAATATGCTATCGAGAACTCTATCAGGAGGAGGGCCCATTTGGCAAGCCTTCCTGTTAGTATGACTCTTGACATCAGATATTTGAGAGGATCCACTTTTGATATGAGATGAACCTCATATGTCAAGGCGTAATGTCTGAGCTTCGTTATCGCGAAGATCAGTGCCAGGCAATGATTTTCGATGGGGGAGTAGTTGTTTTCTGCCCCCAAGGTGACTCGACTCAAATAATACAAAGCTCTCTCCTTTCCCTGGTCGTTCTCCTGTGCCCATAGCGCGTCTAGAGAAGCCTCAAGGGTTGTTGTATATAGGACAAAGGGTTTTCCTTTAACTGGAGCGGTCAAAACCGGCGGATTTTACAGATATTGCTTGATTTCGCCTAGTGCATTTTGGCACTTTTGATCCTAGACGAATGGGGTCCCCTTCTTCATCAGATGACTGTAGGGATAAAATTTTCCGGAGATGTTGGTTATGAACCGCCGGATATACGCAAGCTTTCGCAACTATTTGAGGGTCCTTGGGGTGTGCATTTCCATAATTGCCTTGATCTTTGAGGGATCGATTTCGATACCCCGGTGTCGTATGATGAATCCTAGGAATTTGCCTGAGGAGACTCCAAACGCACATTTTAAAGGATTCATCTTCAGATTGTATTTTCGAAGACGTTGGAACACTATTTTTAGATGCTCCCAATGCTCCTCATGAGACATGCTTTTCACCACCAGGTCGTCAATGTAGTATTCAACAATCTCATGAATGAGGTCGTCAAAGATCTTCGTCATAGCCCTCTGGTAGGTAGCACCAGCGTTCTTCAGACCGAAGGGCATCACTTTGTAGCAAAATATACCCAACGGAGTCCGGAAGGCCATATGCTTTTGATCTTCAGGATGCATTTTTATTTGATTGTATCCTGAAGATCCATTCATGAAGGAGAAGACCTCATGGGTAGACGTGTTACCGATCATCAGTTCGGTAACAGGTACTGGAAGTCATCCTTCGGGCATGCTTTGTTGAGGTCCCGAAAGTCCATGCAGATGCACACCGTCTCGTTTTTCTTCATCACCAGAATAATGTTAGCGATCCTGTCAGGATATTGAAGCTCTTGGATGAAGCCGGAGTTGATTAGTTTCTTGACTTCAGCGTTGATACTCATCTCAAGTTCGAGCCGCATTCTTCTTGGCGCCTGATTGACTAGCTTTATGTCCGGCGATATGGCCAGTTTATGTACTGCCACTTTTGGATCTAGACCTGGCATTTCGGAATAGTTCCATGCGAAGCAGTCTTTATATTGTATGAGCACGTCTTTTAATATGGCTACCTATTTTTTAGATAGTAGCTCGCTGACGAACATTGGCCTTGGATTGTTTTCCGTCCCTAAGTCAATTTTCGTTAGGTTGTCCGCCGTAGTGTGTATCCCATCTTCTAGCTCTTTTGGTGCCAGTGGAAACTCTGAGATCACCTCGTCTTTGTCTTCATTTATGAAGCACCTGTAGAGGTCATCCATAATCTCGTTCCCTTTCTCTTTTGAGAGTGTGACCATATAGTAGGTACGGGTTCACTCCAATTCTTGACATTGAGCTGGTCCTATCCTCGCGGTATAGGTTCTTTTTGGCTCATGCTTTTGCGGTGGGGTTACTCTCTAACTGTCAGATAAATTGAACCTGCCTTGTCGATATTGGTCTTCTACCCAGTCTTTGAAGGCGAAGCAGTCTTCAAGGGGATGGCCTATTGCTCGGTAACAAGAGCAATAATCCGGATGATGGACCCCGTTTATTTGTTCGCGGTGCCGAGACTCCGGCAGCGTCATCATTTGGTGCTTCATGACAAGCTTGAATATTTTCCTTCTCTTATCTTGAGGGAAAGAGTATCCCCGACCCATCTTCTTGATAAAGGATGGGTTCCAACCACGTTTTTCTTGATAGCGCGGCTTCCTAGATCTGCCTTGTTGTTTACGAACGTTGTTTGCGCTCTTTGTCCAGTTTTTTCCTCTATTTCGGGCTTTTTCCTTTTTGCGAGGACATATAGCGAGCTGGGGATGGAGGGCATTGTAGTCTTCCTTTTTCGCAGACTGCTGATTGAGGCGTTGCGTTTTGGCTTTTTCATAAATAGCCATTTCGCGACTGCGGTTATCTCGGCTCTTTTGACAGACTTCTCTCATTAGCTTGTCAACTTGTTCTTCGAATGACGGACTTAACGTTCCAAGAGAGGGATTTCGCTCTGTTTCAACGTCACAGCTATTTGGAAGAGCGTTCTCTTCTTCACTGGAGTTGTTTATAACGCGACAGCTGTGAAATAGCTCCCGTTTCTTGGACCGAACGTATCCGAGCCCGGTTTTCTCCGTCTTCCTATTGGGCATCTTTCGCTGGGTCCCAGGGATATCCTAAATTTTTTTGTAGAATTGGGCTTGTCGAACAGTTTGTTCGAGGGGTACACCTTGTCATCTTAACAACCTTTTCAATCCCTCCGCATAGTATCTTGGTAGACGGATTGGTTGAAGCCTATCAAGTGTAAAATCGGCACCATGCCAGACTTCTTTCTCTACTCTGGTCTCCGTAGATTGGTAGAAGATGATCGCCTTTTCACCTCTTTGTTAGTAATATGTATGCCCTAAAGGCCATTATATGGATAGTGGAAACTTGGACATATTATCTATGGGGATAGATGACTTTCTTGCTCAACATGATAGTATGCTATCTGGTTTACTTTATCTGGACATGTAGATTTGATCATTTATACATGTTGATAAAGCCCAAAGGATATTTGCTTGACTACTGTGATTATGATGCGGATCATACTAGTGGGGCATATGTAGTCTATAAGCATATCCTTGAATTGTTCCTAGTCGAGGGTGTATCGAGACAGGGCATCGATATTCCAGAGTAGACTAGCGTATACCATTCTTGTCCCGTATGATGGGCGATGGATGATCCCATATCCATCTGGTGAGGAGACACCAAAGATTGTATGCGGGTGCTCAGTGGAGACTGGGTACACTGAACGGACTCGCCGAGAACTCCTATGTGGTATTATATCTATCGTCGGATAGCAGTTCTCAGGGAACACTGGTACAAGTTAGTCTGTAGACCTGAGATCGTCATAGAGTCTTGTGTGTCCTCCCACTATACTTTGATCTCCACCCTACCACGGCTCTACTGAGTCGTGCAAACAGGTGGTCTTTGGGTACAGTCTCGAGGCGCATGGAGGCAATGAGCGATAGGAGGGGTTTCGTCTCTCCCGGTATTGGGGGTTGATATTGTGCTATGCTCGATTGGCTATAACATGAAGTCCCTGGCCAGGGCTGCTGAGATTTACTGATAAGAGTTATCAGTAGTTTCTCAATCTGTTATGAGCCATACACCAGCATGACTTATTGAGTTACTGGGGTCGACGATTCCATCCCTGGACTCAATATGCAGCATATCTGACGAAGAGACCGGACTGTACGGTAAGTGTTGCCAGTTGGCTCGACGGGAGTTTTTACAGCTTCACTGGTTTTCTTCTGATCGTTTCAATACCCGGGTGGCCGTTACGTTTAGCTGACCTCTTGCGGCTTGTAGATGTTTGATATGATCATCATCTACTGCCGGCGTATTGACGAGTCTTAGAGTCCCACAATGAAGTTTCCTGACTCAGGCAAAAAGATGTGGTGTGCATATGAGATATGCGCGGGACCTGATTAAATACGGTTATGTGATAACGTATATTAATCGGGTATTTTCTATTTGTCGGATCGTATGTGATATGACTGGTTTGCTAAATAAAGTGTTGATTTAACAAATTACATTTAGATTAATTCTTTAATTAAATCCTTTTGTATGCATGCATGTATGCACATGATGATGTGCATGGACACATACATGCATACATAGTATCATGGTTGATGATACAAGAATGGTGGCAATGCAAGACTTATGTTGAAGCTTTTATTTATATTTATCATTTTAAGTTAATGTAAAGAAAACCCACTTATGCTCCTTTATTCTTTAGTGGGTAAGCTTTATTTAACTTAATGAAAAGAATTTCCACCCATGCTTAATTCTTTAAGAAAAGAATTTCCACCCATAATTATAGTGGGAATGGAATAATGATGATTATTCCTTCTCATCACTATAAATAGCTTCATATGTGATATGAAACAAGATACACACAAAGCATGAAAAATTGGTGTGAAGAAAACAAGTTATCATATGTGATATGATAGAAAGCTCAAGCTTAGCCACCATAATCTTCTTCTTCCTCTCTTGATTTTTCTCTTGAGTGAAGTTGATAAAAGAAAGGGTTTTAATTGTTGAATATAAACCACATCATCATACTACACACATCTAGCCGATTTGTGTAGGGTGTTTGCTCTACTTCGTTCACGAAACAAGTAAGGCAAGGAGCTTTGGGCAAAGGGAATTCGGGTGGATCATCGTGGACAAGGAAGGCTTCCATCGATCCGTTCCAAACTCTCATAGTGCCAAGGAGTCACCGAGGGAGATCTACAAAGGTTGTATTCTCTACTCTTAGTGATAGTTTTACATTTGCATGTGATGCTTATTTGTATGAATCCCTAAAACTTCTAGTTTCGATTCTTGTCGAGTTAACTTAGCACCTCTAAAATTTTGATTATGGCATATGTGATGCTACCACACCCTAGATGAGGTGCTAGGCTAACCCTTCAGTGGTATCAGAGCCAAGCTAGAGGTTTAGGCGATGCGTAGGCGATGTTAAAAGTCCGATCGAACCATGAAACACCAATTTGGACCGTTCTCTGGAAATTTTTTGAAAATTGGATTTTTCCAAATTAAAAATTGTTAAAAAATTCAGCAGGCTTTTTTAGGAGTTACTGTATAAAAATATTTTTGAGATCTCACTAAAGAGCCGCGGATCCGCGGCCATAGCATGCCTTTGGCAGCGGATCCGCGGCAGTTCTAAGGAATTAAAAAATAATTTTTCTACAGTAGACCTGATTTAATATAAGCATGCCTCTGAGATATTTTAAAATTACTCAAGTGTTGAGGTTTCTGGAGATATATTGTTTTTGGTGATTCGATCGGAAAAGTTTAAGTTCGTTCAGATTTTCAGATTTTTTAGAACGTGTTAAAATGTTTGAACGAATATTAGAAACACATTTTTTCCCGTATTGGAAAAATTCCAAGTGTTGGATTTTTCCCGAATTCGAAACTTTCGAAAAACATGCAAGCGTATTTGTGGACATTCTAGAAGAACATAACCTTAACTCGATTATATGACCGTCAAAACTGTCACTGAACCTTAGGGTTTGTGGTAGTTTAGCGTTGCCACATGTGAGGCGTTGGTTTGACCCTTCTACGGTTGGTCCATTAGGGGCTGTGACATGTTCTAGAAATTTTTGAACTCGGCTCAAGTGTTGTGCAGTTTGGGAAATCTTGGGTGTTTGTTTATTCGATCGAAAAGTTTAACATTGTCTATTTTATCTGGAATGTGATACAATATGTGGAATTCATATAATTAGGCATGAAATACGAAGTATGTGATATTTTGAATTTATGATGTCTAAAGTGATTGTGGATTCCAAATGTTGTAGTTTTTCATTTTATTTTCTGCGACCGTAAGTGTAGTATGTGGTGTATCGCCGTTTTCGTTGCTATACGTCAACGGCAATTGGGATACGCATACTTACTTACGTTGATGATATGAGATATTATGTGTTGCTGAGATATGATGAGTAGGATTGTCGCGAATGAATAGCCGGGGGTTTTTATTTGAGATGAGAGTTTTATTTTCATTCATGTATAAATCAGTTGTATATTATTTATTTTTCCGCATTAGGATAGACCCAAGGAGGGGAGCACAAGTGACCGAGTTCAGTGGGAGGCCATCTCGAGGAGTCGAGACCGGGTCTCCTAAACTCTAGAATTGGCGGGATCACTTGCCGCTCTCGTAGGGGTCTAGGGGTGTGGGCTTGGCTATTCATCACGACCGTGGAATCCGTATTTTCTATTGTTGGCTCGATACAAAATACGGACATCCTAGATATCCTTTTATGTGCTTCTGCTGTTGATATTCTGTAATGTGATTACTTAGTATCTGAGACGAATGGATTATTATTATATATATGATATATAAAAAACGTTGCTTATATTTTACACCCGCGCTAGTCCCGTCCCGCTATGCCGTTAGTTAAGCAACCTAACGGTGCATAACGGGACACTGTGGCGAATGCGGATGGTATAAGTATACGTTCTATTCTGTGATGGCTTAGGAACTTAAATGATGGGATAGCATTAATGAGATTAATGTAAAGAAAAGAAACCTAATGATGTTGTAGAATCAGATTTGAAACAAACTCGGCTTTTTATGAAAAATGCAAGTTTTAAAAGGATGCGGAGCTTAAGCCACTCCTTTTCTTAACTGTTTTGATTCTACAACGACATCAAGTTCAAAGCGTTAAAGGTTTTCTTAAAAACCATCCGCAACCCTCCGTCATTTTAGGAAGCAGAGTACTTAGTATTCGTGCTGCGTATGTTGATTATAGTCAAGGCGTAGTGTACGGTAGCTAAGTGATGTCTTCCTACAAAGCATATGATGCAATTAGTTAGGACATTCATGTGATTATATTGATCATAGTCAAGGGTCATATGGGTGGGTCTAGTTAATCACGAAATGACGGGTAGAATTTGACTAGTACTTATGATATGTTGACCATAGCCAAGGTCATAAGTGACTAGGGGTAAAAACCATATCGGGAATTTCAAGAGTTGAAATTTGCAATGAGATTGCATACCATCTATATGATAGTTGGATCTCGATCTCACTGTGAGTAAGTGTTACTTCCAGGAGAGTTTTTCATTTTACAATTAGCTAATCCAGTGGGTGTCTAGATAGACTGACCGGTTAGCGAAACTGTAGAATGTAATTATTCCTGGCTAGTTTTCTTTTCAGGTTTTGAAAGAAAATTTGATAAAAGCAGTGGGAGACATCGATTAGATAAAATAATAACCAATCTAATTCTTTGCAAGAGCATTTCGCTAAGTGTATCCTTTTCTCTCTCCGAATGGCAGTTACAGATGTCAGGACTTAAGCCTCTACTTGAGAAAAATAAACTGACAGGACCAAATTATAAAGAATGGTTGAGGAACTTAAACATTGCACTTTCATATGATAAGGTATCAAATGTCCTCAATACTGAAGCCCCACCCGTCCCAGGACCTGAATCATCTGTCTCGGATAGGGAGATCCGAAAAACTTGGGAAAATGACTGCAACACGGCCAAGTGCCTCGCGCTCTCTTCTATGGAAAATGTCCATCAGAAGCAACACGAGAATATGGATGTGCAATCCATCTTTCTTCACACAAAGGAGTTGTATGAAGAGCAATCTCGTACTTTGAGATACGAGGCATCTAGAAAGCTGTTTCAGATGCGAATGGCCCCTGGTGCATCAGTAGGAGACCATGTTTTGAAAATGATTGGTCTTATTGAAGAACTTGAGGAACTGGGATGGACTATGGATAATGAGCAATATACGGATATTGTTCTACAGTCTCTTCCCCCTGCCTCTGCTCCGTTCATAGTGAATTTCAATATGAATGATTTGGAGAAATCATTGCCTGAACTTCTCAATATGTTGAGAAGTGCAGAGAACACGTTGAAAACGGCAAGGACTCCCGCTCTGCTTGCTGGGCCATCTTCCTCTTCATTCCCAGAAGCTAAGGCCAAGGGAAAGAAAAAGAAGAAGTCCATCAAACAGAAAGGTGGAGTTAGAAAGGCGAAGGGGAAAGACAAAGCCGGGGCTGTGGGAAGCAGGAAAGGAGAATGTTTTTACTGTAAAAAGTCAGGACATTGGAAACGCAACTGTGCTGAATATCTTGCTGATCTCAAGAAGAAGAAGCATGCTGATGCTTCCACTTCAGGTGTGTTTGTAACTGAAAACTGTTTTTCTTTAAACTCTGCATCCTGGGTATTGGATACCGGTTCTGGTTCTCACATCTGCAATTGTATGCAGGGATTGAGAAATAGTAGAGTTTTAAAGATAGGAGATCATACTCTGCGGGTTGGAAATGGTTCCAATATACATGCTGTATCCGTGGGAGAGTATCATCTAGGGTTGCCTTCAGGAAGTATTTTGGTTTTGAACCCGTGTTATTTAGTACCAAGTATGCTGTGTAACATAATATCCGTTTCTTTGTTGGACAATGAAGGATATCATTTTATATTGCAAAATAATGTTATGAACATTAACCTGAATCAAGAGTTGATTGGGTATGGTACATTAAATAACGGTATATACGTCCTGAACCAACACACAGTTTTCAATATACAACATATTAGTAAAAGAAAGTTTTCAGATATAAATGAAGCTTTTCTTTAGCATTGTAGACTTGGTCATATTAATGAAACAAGACTAAACAAGCTACATAAAGATGGATATTTAAATCCGTTTGAATATAAATCTTATGCGACTTGCCAGTCTTGTATCAAAGGTAAAATGACCAAAACTCCGTTTAGTGGACACGGAGAGAGAGCTGGTGAACTCTTAAGCCTCATACATAGTGATGTATGCGGACCAATGTCTACACATACAAGAGGTGGTTTTTCATACTTCATCACTTTTACTGATGATTTCTCAAGATTCGGACACGTGTTTTTGATAAAGTACAAATCTAAAGCCTTTGAGAAATTCAAGGAGTATAAACTTGAAGTAGAGAAGCAAACAGGCTTGAGCATCAAGAAACTTCGATCGGATCGAGGTGGAGAATATTTAAGTACAGAGTTTCTAGACTTCTTAAAAGAGAATGGGATTCTCTCTCAGCTCACTCCTCCTTACACACCGCAGCACAATGGTGTGTCAGAACGGAGGAATCATACCCTATTGGATATGGTACGATCCATGATGTGTGATGCTGAGTTACCGCTTTCCTTTTGGGGACATGCATTGGAGACAGCAATGTATCTATTGAACAGGGTTCCAACCAAGACCGTGTCTACCACTCCATATGAGATGTGGAATGGAAAGAGACCATCTCTTAAAAGGTTTAGGATTTGGGGTTGTCCAGCTTTTGTTAAAAAGCAGAATCCAGAGAAACTCGAGACACGATCGGTCATGTGTAAATTTGTTGGGTATCCAAAACATTCGTATGGATATCTATTCTACCACAAAGAGGAACAAAAGGTGTTTGTTGCTCAGCATGCCACATTTTTGGAAAATGATATCTTTACTGAAAGTACTAATGGCAATATGGTAGAACTAGAAGAGGTTCTAGAGACACAAATTACTCAGGAGGAATTGGTTGAAACTGATGTTGCAGTAGAACTTCAAGAACCTCAGCCGCTCAGGAGGTCTAGTAGAACTTCTCGCCCACCAGAGAGATACTATGGGTTTCTCATAGATGGTGATAGAGAAGATTGCATCATGGATGATGATGACCCTACTAGTTTTCAGCAAGCTATCACGAGTGGTGACTCAGTGAAATGGCTGGAAGCAATGAGATCCGAAATGGAGTCAATGTACACCAACAAAGTATGGACTTTAGACGTTGCGCCTCCTGGGATAAAACCCGTTGGGTGCAAATGGATCTTTAAGAGAAAGATTGGTGTAGATGGACAGATGGAGACCTATAAAGCAAGGCTTGTAGAGAAAGGTTTTCGTCAAAGACCAGGCTTGGACTATGATGAAACTTTCTCTCCGGTAGCAATGCTTAAATCCATTAGGATCCTACTTGCTGTTGCTGCTCACTATGATTATGAAATCTGGCAGATGGACGTGAAAACTGCATTTCCAAATGGTGATTTAGAAGAATGCGTTTTTATGGATCAGCCAGAGGGCTTCATTGATAGTGGGAGCAGCGGGAAAGCATGTAGATTGCTTAAATCCATTTATGGATTAAAGCAGGCCTCAAGGAGCTGGAACATCTGCTTTGATGATACAATCAAAGAGTTTGATTTTGTCAGAAATGAAGATGAACCATGTATTTATAAGAATATTGTAGGGAGTACTGTCACATTCCTCGTATTGTACGTTGATGACATTCTCCTGATAGGAAATGATGTTCCTATGCTACAATCGGTCAAACTATTCTTATCACGAAAGTTCTCCATGAAGGACCTGGGTGATGCCTCGCGCATTTTGGGTATTAGGATCTATAGAGATAGATCCAAGAGGTTATTGGGACTGTCCCAATCAAAGTACATAGACACCATTCTAAAGAGGTTTAGTATGGAAGATTCCAAGCGTGGTGCCTTGCCTGCTAGTCATGGAATCACTCTCTCCAAGGACTTCTGTCCGAAGACTGATGAAGAGAGAGCTCGCATGAGCGTTATACCTTACGCTTCAGCTGTAGGATCTATAATGTATGCGATGTTGTGTACACGCCCTGATGTGGCTTATACACTGGCTGTAGTAAGTAGGTATCAATCTAACCCAGGGGAGAAACATTGGATAGCAGTGAAGAACATTCTTCAGTACTTGCGAAGGACTAAAGAATTGTTCTTGGTGTATGGTAATGGGGATCTCCAGATGGAGGCCTTTACCGATTCCAGCTTCCAAAGTGACAAGGATGACAGCAAATCAATCTCAGGGTTTGTATTTACCCTAAATGGAGGAGCGGTTAGTTGGAAGAGTTCCAAACAGGACACCGTTGCAGACTCCATGATGGAAGCTGAGTATATTGCTGCAAGTGATGCTGCTAAGGAAGCCGTCTGGATGAAGAAGTTCATTGCGGAACTAGGAGTAGTTCCAACCATTGTTGATACCATTGTATTGTGATAATAATGGAGCTATAGCATTAGCCAAAGAACCAAGGTCCCATCAGAAGTCCAGACACATCCTAAGGCGATATCATCTGATCCGGGAGATAGTAGATCGCCAGGAGATCGAGATTCGGAGAGTAGATACAAAGGATAACACATCGGATCCATTCACCAAGGCACTTCCACAGCCTCAGCATGAGCGACTGTTTGAAATGTTGGGTATGAGATACGCCAATAACAGGCCTTAGTGCAAGTGGGAGATTGTTAGTAATATGTATGCCCTAAAGGCCATTATATGGATAGTGGAAACTTGGACATATTATCTATGGGGATAGATGACTTTCTTGCTCAACATGATAGTATGCTATCTGGTTTACTTTATCTGGACATATAGATTTGATCATTTATACATGTTGATAAAGCCCAAAGGATATTTGCTTGACTACTGTGATTATGATGCGGATCATACTAGTGGGGCACATGTAGTCTATAAGCATATCCTTGAATTGTTCCTAGTCGAGGGTGTATCGAGACAGGGCATCAATATTCCAGAGTAGACTAGCATATACCATTCTTGTCCCGTATGATGGGCGATGGATGATACCATATCCATCTGGTGAGGAGACACCAAAGATTGTATGCGGGTGCTCAGTGGAGACTGGGTACACTGAACGGACTCGCCGAGAACTCCTATGTGGTATTATATCTATCGTCGGATAGCAGTTCTCAGGGAACACTGGTACAGGTTAGTCTGTAGACCCGAGATCGTCATAGAGTCTTGTGTGTCCTCCCACTATACTTTGATCTCCACCCTACCACGACTCTATTGAGTCGTGCAAACAGGTGGTCTTTGGGTACAGTCTCGAGGCGCATGGAGGCAATGAGCGATAGGAGGGGTTTAGTCTCTCCCGGTATTGGGGGTTGATGTTGTGCTATGCTCGATTGGCTATAACATGAAGTCCCTGGCCAGGGCTGCTGAGATTTACTGATAAGAGTTATCAGTAGTTTCTCAATCTGTTATGAGCCATACACCAGCATGACTTATTGAGTTACTGGGGTCGACGATTCCATCCCTGGACTCAATATGCAGCATATCTGACGAAGAGACCGGACTGTACGGTAAGTGTTGCCAGTTGGCTCGACGGGAGTTTTTACAGCTTCGCTGGTTTTTTTCTGATCGTTTCAATACCCGGGTGGCCGTTACGTTTAGCTGACCTCTTGCAGCTTGTAGATGTTTGATATGATCATCATCTACTGCCGGCGTATTGACGAGTCTTAGTGTCCCACAATGAAGTTTCCTGGCTCAGGCAAAAAGATGTGGTGTGCATATGAGATATGCGCGGGACCCGATTAAATACGGTTATGTGATAACGTATATTAATCGGGTATTTTCTATTTGTCGGATCATATGTGATATGACCGTTTTGCTAAATCAAGTGTTGATTTAACAAATTACATTTAGATTAATTCTTTAATTAAATCCTTTTGTATACATGCATGTATGCACATGATGATGTGCATGGACACATACATGCATACATAGTATCATGGTTGATGATACAAGAATGGTGGCAATGCAAGACTTATATTGAAGCTTTTATTTATATTTATCATTTTAAGTTAATGTAAAGAAAACCCACTTATGCTCCTTTATTCCTTAGTGGGTAAGCTTTATTTAACTTAATGAAAAGAATTTCCACCCATGTTTAATTCTTTAGGAAAAGAATTTCCACCCATAATTATAGTGGGAATGGAATAATGATGATTATTCCTTCTCATCACTATAAATAGCTTCATATGTGATATGAAACAAGATACACACAAAGCATGAAAAATTAGTGTGAAGAAAACAAGTTATCATATGTGATATGATAGAAAGCTCAAGCTTGGCTACCATAATCTTCTTCTTCCTCTCTTGATTTTTCTCTTGAGTGAAGTTGATAAAAGAAAGGGTTTTAATTGTTGAATATAAACCACATCATCATACTACACACATCTAGCCGATTTGTGTAGGGTGTTTGCTCTACTTCGTTGCGAAACAAGTAAAGCAAGGAGCTTTGGGCAAAGGGACTTCAGGTGGATCATCATGGACAAGGAAGGCTTCCATCGATCCGTTCCAAACTCTCATAGTACCAAGGAGTCACCGAAGGAGATCTACAATGGTTGTAATCTCTACTCTTAGTGATAGTTTTACATTTGCATGTGATGCTTATTTGTATGAATCCCTAAAACTTCTAGTTTCGATTCTTGTCGAGTTAACTTAGCACCTCTAAAATTTTGATTATGGCATATGTGATGCTACCAAACCCTAGATGAGGTGCTAGGCTAACCCTTCACTCTTCGCCTGGGAGGGATGTAGAAAGTCTGTAGCTCTTGTACGCTGTATGTATCGACCGCATCAAGTTCCTTGTCATGCCGAGGCAGAGCCATTATGATTTGCAGACTCTGATCTGCTTCGTCGAAGGTTTGTACCGACGAGCGGATAGAGAACACTGTGTTGGCCTTGTTCTCAGAGTCGTTGCTAAAGACCAGAATATGGGTAGATAGTCTGGGCCTGTTGTTTTCTTTCTGGGGTTGCCCCGAGTAGGCTATTTCTTCATCGTCCTCGGAATCGCTCCCAAAGATCGGGATAGTGGCAACGGACTTCTGTTTATCCTCCAGCTTATGACACCTTTCTGTATTTTCGAAGTCTGGTAGGAAGTACTTTGCGTCTTCATATTTCCGGATCTCGTTTATGGAGAACGGATTTAGCTCCCCTGTGACGGTGCATTCCAATGTCCTTGAAATACTTCATACACTGATATTGTGTAGAAGGGATGACGTTGTACTCATGCAACCAGGGCTTACCGAGTAAAGCGTTATAGAAAGTCTTGACGTCAATGACGTGAAATTTGATGTCAGTGACGAGCAACCCGAAGCGTAACATCAGTATTACGGAGCCAAGCATCCATAACGATTGTGAGTCGAACCCGGATATGGTAATTTTGTCCCAAGCCAAATGCAGAACGTTCATGTAAATCTCCTTCAGCACTTTTACGTTGAGAAGATTGACGGAAGATCCGTTGTTAACAAAAATTTTGCCTATCTTGATATCGTGGCAGTACCCAATGACGTATAATGGACGATTATGCTCGCACGTTCCGAAGAGGAGATCTTCATCGCTGAATGTGATGTCAGCAGTGTGAACCTCTGCCAACTCGTCGTTCATCCTTTCTTCTGCAAGGAAAGGTTGGAACTGATTAGGCTCTTGTAATGTCTTGATCAGAGAATCTCATGCTTCTTTGGATAAGAGGAGAGCATCCAATATGCTCAGTTGTGAGGGTATTTTCCTCAAATGTGCCAGGATGTTGTAATTCATCTTATTTTTCTTAAGTGGGTCCCTAGCTGCGAGCTCTTTGACGACTCCATTGTTGAGGGTGATTTCCTCAGGGATTTTTTCTTTTACTTTATCTTTTTTACTCGAACCTTTGTTTGTAGATCCGAGGTTCTTTTCAGGCAGCGTGCGGTTACACAGCTGAATGTTCTCACAGTTCTTCTCCTCCTCTTCTTTTCTGGAGGTAAAGTCTTTAAAGGTGGGATGGGGGTTATATCGTCCTCAGAATCTCTCCCGAAAGTAAGAACCTAGGGTTTATCCCCTTCTGAACTGGTATCAACTATATGACAGTTGCCAGTCGTTTTTTTACACGTACTTGTCGCACTTTTTTGCTGTCGACGAGTTTCGCGCTTTATCCTCTTGAAGTGTTTTTTTATGGGCAATGCATCCTTGCCACCATTTCTTGAAGGCACTGCATTCTTCGGTGGGGTGAGTGACCTTCAGATGATATAGGCAGTAGTTTGGATATGAATCCTCTCCGTCGAGACGTATGACCCTGGGAGAGCTTCCAATGAGAGGTGGAAGCTTCATTCCCCTTGATAGAGCTTTGGCGAACCACTTCTCTACCTTGATCCTGCTCTTATTTGTAGCAGGTGTGCTCCAGCTTGGTTGGAGTACTTTATGACTCATCCTCGCCGTAGCTTCTTCATTCTGACGCTGTTCAGTCAAAAATATTGTGCATTTGATATGACATTTTCCTTACTATTTTTATATAATAAAAAGGGTTTTATTATAAATATGACACATATAAGGGTTTATCTGTAAAAATACTATTTTCATGTGTTTATATATTATAATTAACATTATGAAGGAAAATGTATGCATTTAATATCTATGTAATATTTAGTCCATTTAAATATGCATACCATATCAAATATCTTTGACCAATTCTCTTAAAACTATAATATCATGTCAAATGGTTAAGATAATATCTTAATAAAAACAAATTCTACTAACATTATTTATTGAGATATTGTGCAGAAATTATATCAGGACTGAAATCAAGGAAATCCGAATTGGCAAGATCAAATATGCCGAAATATTCAAGTGCATCGAAGAAGTCAATTATGGCAGCAACTTAGAGAAGATTTCCAAAATCCAGATTCAAAAGATCACCTAGTATTAACAGGATGAAGCCCCGGAAAGATGAATCCCTAACTCCCATGATCCGCCGCGCAATCACCGCCGAATCCTACCTAATGCGGCGGATCCGCGGCCCTATAGAGGAGTTGGGATATGGGATTTTCAGGTTGGGATCTTAAAAACTAGTTACCATATTAGGAAACTAGGGTTCTGGCTCTGTGACTATAAATAAAGACCGAGAGCCTCTTGGAAAAATCATCAAACCGACACGATTACAAAGTCCACGATGGCTCAAGAATCCTGGTTGATCATCGACAGTTCATCTACCTCCTTAGAAGAGATCGAGAAGCAAACTAGGGTTTTGCAATCATTTTCTAAAGGAACAAAGTGTACTTGATCTTGTTGATTAATAAATATAGTTTTATTCTATTGCATTTTATTTTCTTCATGATTTCTATCTTTTCTTTTCCCAACATGCGCGAGTAATTCTCCGCTTGTTAGGGTTCGTAGGATTACGGTAGATTAATGGATGATGAAAATCCTTAAACTCTTTTTACGTCCTATAAAGTTTATAAACTTTATCAAAAGAATAGTTAACATCCTAATCAGGCGCGCTATTAATTCATTGATATTCACGACCACGATTAGAGATTAGATTAACAATTGTTTTGGAAAAGGCTAGACATGAACGGAGATCCATGTCAAGATAGGGGTTAAGAGTGGGAACCATTTTTCCTCTAGAAACCCTAATCTACATGCATCATTGTCGATCTAGTTTTAAATCTATTAAAGGATAAGAGGAGTAATCTTTAATTAATCATCCATGACTACTAAATCTTAACGAACCCTACAAGCCCCCTTCTAATATAAAACCTACATCCGTAGTTAATCTAGATCTATATTTTACATCCGTGTTTAACGTAGATCTAGAAACTATTTCTACTATTCATTAGTTTTCCTCTTTTCCTAATCAACACGCCTAAAGTAAGGTTAAAAAATTCAACGTTTCCCTGAGGACGACCCGCACTCATCTCGGTCTAGCTACACGCGACACCGTTATTGATTGCGGTTACTACACACACTTTACAGAACAATCAAATGGCGTCGTTTCCAGGGATACGTGTGTAATTTTTTATTCTTACTATTTATGTTGAATTCTTATTCGATCTATATCATAAAAATAAACAAAACTGCAAATTGTATATTTAACAATTATAGTGTGAATTTTGCAAGGGGATCTGGAGTCACATACTTGAGGAAATAGAGATTCAGAACCATTCATCAAGATCCAGAGGATAAAGGGAGACCACGCAGCAAAAATCTTCATCAGATCTTCCTAGTCGGCGGCGGAACTGCGGTACAAAGAGCAGATTGGCGGCGGAACTACGGTGCATTAGAGGATTTAGGGTTTCCAAATTCTCTGGTATCTTTTCTATATCTTTCTCTCTCCTCTGAAATCCAATAAAATATCTTTTCTGCAGGATTCTTTGCAAAATATCGCCGCTCAAAAATCTTTTTGCAAAGTTTTGTAATTGGTTTGTTTATTCATATTTTAATACGGAATTTAAGAGGCAAGACCAAAATTCAGATTAGGTAGGGATTTTATCACCCTTCCTAGGCCCCGCAAATCATAAAATGAGCATCCGCATCACGCTAAATTAATTAAAAAAATATCTAGACAAGACTCTAAGGACTGTCACGCTCAATAAGGACAAAGGAAGGTCGTGGGTAATCTATCGTTTATCCGCATTACTTTTGTGGTGTCTAGGCAAGTGTGTCTAAGGCAAGTGGTTACTTAATTAGGCCCGCTATTTTCGGTGATTCGCATAGCGGATACCTCACACTTACCTGGCACTTATCTGGCCACAAGAGTAGTAAAGAGGTGGTAGAGGATTGATCCTGCGGCTTGTCCTTTGGAAGTCTAGGAGCGGTCTAGAGACTTGACATAGGTAACCTTAGTTCTAGGGTTGTTTGTGCATTTTTGTGTGGTTTGTCTTGAGTCCCACTTTTTCAAAAAACAAACCAATTTTAAATCACACATACGCTGCCACTTGCACTAAAACCGTTTAGTGCATCCTCGGCTGGACATGGGATTCTAGTGCCCGTCAGCGTTTCGGCTATCGACTCCGAAGTCAGTGCTTCTTCATCTTCTTTTCCCCCACCATCCACCACATCGACCGAGATGGACGGTACTCCATCAGATTATAACACCACCCTGCCACCGCCCGTAGGTGCGCAGAATCCACCGCGCATTTCTCTTCAAGAGAGATGCTATCCTATACACGGTCCACTTCCTACTTGTCTATCCATTCCACCAGCCAACGGGGATAATTTGAAATTAAACCCCATTACATCAACCTGTTGCCCAAATTTCACGGGCTTGAGTCTGAAGACACGTACGTTTTCATCACTAAATTCGAAAATGTATGCGCAATAATGGGTACTTCACAACTGTCCGTGGATGCTATGTGCTTGCGTCTTCTCCCATTCACTTTGTGCAACTTGGCAGAAAAATGACTTTATAATACTGTCACACACTCTATTACCAATGGGATGAATTCGTGATAGCATTCCTTAAAAAAATTACATCAATCATAAGACCGCCCGTGTTCGGAGCGAAATCAACCAGTTTACCCAGCTTCTCAATGAACCATTTTGGAAGTGCTTTAAACGGTTTAAGGATCTGCTTGTCCAATGTCCTCATCATGGAATACATAAATGGGATCTGTGCCGAATTATATATGAAGGCATTAATCCAACGACAAAGCAGATGCTTGAAACTATGTGTCAATGCAATTTCATGTCCAAAGACGATGGTGAAGCCTGGAAATATCTGGAAGATCTCGCTGAAAGTACTTTGCAGTGGGAAAGCGTTAGACCACCTTCATCTAGAGGAGGTATCCATCAGCTCGATGTTTCCATCGCAGTAAAATCCGAAATGGCAGCGATGCAAAAGAAACTCGATACTATAGAAAACAAATTCTCATCAGTCTCCCTAAACTAGGTAACGCTCCCCAAGATCGTGTGTGGTTGCTGTTCTCATCCATCACATTTGACGGAAGAATGTCCTATGAATGCACCGTTTCAAGGTCACGAGCAAACTAATGCTGCTTTTCAGCAGCGACCTAGAAACGATCCTTATTCTTCCATATATAATCAGGGGTAGAGGAATCATCCTAACTTTGCTTGGAACCAAAACCAAAACCAGTTCCAAAGCAATTATCAAAGACCTCCTCTAAAGCAACAGCAACTACCACCACAGAGTCAGCACCCCTTTCAATCCCAATCTTTTCAAAACCCGGCCAATAATTCTTTCCAAACGGCCGGGACTGAAAACTCATCTGCACTTGAACGAAACATGGATTTGTTCATTAAACATTCTATGCAATCGATGGATGAAATAAAGTCTTCTATCCGATTATTAACACAGACCACCAACTCCCACGGTGAGAGTATAAAATCGATAGAAGCACAACTTGCACAAATAAATGCCGCGATGAATGCGAGAGAAAAAGGGAAACTTACATCTCAACCCCTATCGAATCCTGGCCACTCACAAAGTCATAATGTGAGTGCCGTTACAACGTTGAGATCAGGAAAAGTGTTGAACAATCAAATGGGTGAACAGATTGATGATGAGGAATCAATTGAAACCCCGGCTTCTACTTCTTGCCCTAATTCGTCTAGTCTCCCACCTTCTTCCGAGCCTATTCTCCGTTTTCCCCAAGGCTCGAACACTCCGCCCACTTCCTCGAATCTACCTAAAACGATCCCTACTCCAATTCTGGGATCGATTCCATCCCTACAAGCTTCTCCACAAATGTTGGACCCAAGATTTATTGATAAACATCCTTTTCCAAACAGGTTCAGGGCCAACAAACCTAACACACAAATGGAGAAAGTTATGGAAATGTTTAAGTAAGTTAACATGAATATCCCTTTCCTAGATGCTATTCAACAAGTTCCGTCATATGCGAAAATCCTTAAGGACTTGTACACTAGGAAAAGAAAAACTCAAGTGCCGAAAAAGGTATTCATGACAAGTAATGCGAGCACAGCTTTTACCCAACAATTGCCTAAGAAACGTAAGGACCCCGGTTGTCCTACAATATCTATAACTATTGAGGGTAAAAGTATTAATCGTGCTCTACTTGACTTCGGTGCTAGTGTTAACTTGCTTCCATATTCCGTCTATGAGCAGCTAGGTATAGGAGAGTTGAAACCTGCCCACTGCACTCTCCAGATGGCAGATCGATCTATCGCCCAACCTAGGGGTGAACTTGAGGATTTGTTAATCAAAGTTGGGGAATTCATATTCTCTGTGGATTTTATTGTTTTGGATACACAACCTGTGGCGAACCCACGCAACCAAATCCCGGTGATACTCGGTCGGCCTTTCTTAGCAACTTCCAACGCTGTCATTAATTGTCGTAACGGTTCTATGAACTTATCCTTCGGGAAGATGACAATTGAGGTTAATAGTTACAAGCTAGGAAGTCAACCATCTGAACCTTCTTCTCATTTAAACAATATCTGTTCCATCAACGAGATAGCTTCCGACAAATGCGAAGCGGAAGTACTTGGCTATGATGATCTCGACAACACTAGCGCGACATTGTTTGATCTGGAAAATTCTTATAGTGAGGATATCTTCGATGAGTCCATCCCTGAGTTTGAATCCGTTGATTCGTCATAAAAGTCAGTAGCACTTTCCGAGTCAATATCCTACGCAAGTTATGAACCTTTTAGGGAGTCCGAGTATCATTCCCTTATCCCACCTTCTATTGTCTCTCCGCCAATACTTGATCTTAAACCGCTACCTTCTCATCTTAAATATGCATCTTTAGGTGGGAATGAGTCTTTGCCCGTGATCATATCGGCATCTCTAGCTTTAGAGCAAGAGAACGCACTTTTGGCAGTATTGAGTTCAAATCGGCAAGCATTTGGTTGTACAATGGCTGACATCAAAGGGATTAGTCCCTTAATTGTTGAACATTATATACATCTGATGGATGAAGCCAAACCAACCAGAGACCCACAAAGACGGTTATATTCCGTTATGAAAGAGGCGGTAAAGAAAGAAATTGTCAAGTGACTTGATAGTGGTATAATTTACCCGATATCTGATAGCCAATGGGTAAGTCCTATTCATGTAGTCCCTAAAAAGTCTGGCATCACGGTCATAACCAATGAGGCTAATGAGTTAATCCAAACACGTACCCAAACTGGGTGGCGCATATGTATTGATTATAGAAAACTCAATGCCGCAAAGAGGAAAGATCACTTCCCTCTACCTTTCATTGACCACATGTTTGAACGATTAGCTGGACATGAATACTATTGTTTCTTGGATGGATACTTTGGCTATAACCAGGTTCCCATCGCCGAAAAGGATCAAGATAAAACCACATTTACCTGTCCTTTCGGTACTTTTGTTTATAGACGCATGGCCTTTGGGTTATGCAACGCTCCCGCTACATTTCAGCGGTGTATGATGGGGATATTCTCAGACATGGTTGAGAATTTTCTGGAGATATTTATGGACGATTTCTCCATATTTAGGGACTCCTTTGAGGACTGTCTTCATCATCTTAACGCAGTTCTTACCCGCTGTAAGGATAAGAACCCAACTTTGAATTGGGAAAAATGTCATTTCATGGTCCTAGAAGGTATTGTCCTTAGACATATCATTTCACAAAAAAGGCATTGAGGTTGACAGTGCTAAAATTGATGTCATCCATAAACTTCCTCCTCCTAAATGTGTCAAAGATATACGATCCTTCCTTGGTCATGCAGGATTTTATAGGAGATTCATTAAGGACTTTAGCAAAATTGCTAGACCCTTAACTCTTCTCTTGGCCAAGAATACTACATTTCACTTCGATTTGGATTGTGAGGCTGCTTTTGAATCGCTTAAAAGATCTCTCACTACAGCCCCCGTTCTATCATCTCCAGATTGGAATCACCCGTTCGAGCTTATGTGTGATGTATCAGATTTTGCTATTGGTGCAGTCTTAGGACATCACATTGATAAGATGCCACATGTAATTTACTATGCAAGTAGGACCTTGAATGATGCACAAATTAATTACACAACTATCGAGAAAGAGCTCTTGGCATTTGTATTTGCATTAGAAAAATTCAGGCCCTACTTGATTGGCTCTCCAATAGTAGTTTACACTGATCACTCCGCCCTACGACATCTTTTATCGAAGAAGGATGCCAAGGCTAGGCTAATACGTTGGATCCTGTTGTTACAAGAATTTGATCTTGTCATACGAGACAAGAGTGGATATTAAAACGTTGTAGCCGATCATCTTTCACGCATCAATTCTTCACCAATGTTGACCGTGCCAATAAATGATTTCTTCCCTGACGAACTGCTCTTGAGCGTATCCTGCGAACCTTGGTTCGTGGATATTGTGAATTACCTAGCTACGGGACTTATTCCTAGCAATTGGTCGAAACAAGACAAACTTCGATTTCTATCCCAAGTAAAACACTTTTACTGGGATGAACCTTATTTGTTTAAGTATTGTTCCGATCAAATCATTCGCAGGTGTGTCCCTAACGATGAATTCAAGAGTGTGTTGTCATTTTGTCATGATCAAGCATGCGGCGGTCACTTTGGTCCTCAAAAAACGGCGGAGAAAGTTTTGCAATGTGGCTTTTATTGACCAACACTATTTAAAGATGCGTATGATCATTGCAAAACTTGCCCGCGGTGTCAACACATGGGTCGGATTTCACGAAGAAATGAGATGTCGCTCCAACCTATCTTGGTTGTGGAGATATTCGACGTTTGGCGTATTGATTTTATGGGCCCTTTTCCCAACTCTTTTGGGAATTTATATATCTTGTTAGCGGTTGATTATGTCTCAAAATGGGTAGAAGCAATACCGTGTCGCACTAATGTCAACAAGGTTAGTATTAAGTTCCTTAGAGAAAATATCTTTCCGCGGTTCGGACACACTCGCGCTATAATTAGCGACAACGGGATGCATTTCTGTAACGGTCTTTCGAGGCTTTGATGCGGAAATATGCAATTAACCACAAACTTTCTATGCCCTATCATCCCCAAACAAGCGGGCAAGCTGAGATCTCAAATAGGCAGATCAAGCAAATTTTTGGGAAGACAGTTTCTAAAAACCGTAAAGATTGGTCAACCAAATTGACGGATGCTCTTTGGGCATTTCGTACCGCTTATAAGACCGATCTTGGTATGTCTCCATACCACCTTGTGTTTGGGAAGGCATGCCACCTTCCTGTCGAAATCGAACATAAAGCAATGTGGGCTATCAAAGAGCTAAATTTCGATTTTGATCAAGCCAGCAGCTATCGGAAGTTGCAATTGAATGAGCTAAGTGAACTCCGTGATAAAGCTTACGATAATGCGGTGATAGTAAAGAACCGGACTAAAGTGTTTCACGATAAAAACCTTTTTAGGAAAACTTTCACACTAGGACAACAAGTCCTTCTTTACGATTCCCGTCTCCATTTTCATCTGGTTAAGCTTAAATCTCGTTGGAAATGACCTTTTCTGGTATGGTATGTATACCCGCACGGGGCAGTAGAAGTCGAAAATATTCAAAACGGTTCAAATTTTAAAGTAAATGGGCATAGATTGAAACCATATTTTTCTGCTGACCCAACGAAGAAGCTCCTATTTTTACAGGAGCCGCTTTATCAGAACTAAATTTCCTCCGCCTCACCTCCATGTTTCGGTAAGATTGTTTCATTTTAAGAATGAAGGTGAGTGAAAAAAGACTTAACTAAATATCTGTGCGTGCCAAAGTACAGGTTTGGGGGTAGTTTTCATTTGAATATTATTTTACCCCTTAATTTCTCTCCCAAAGTCTACAGGTCTATACATTCAAAGATGACATCAGTGAGGACACTGCTGAAAACAGGTTTGGGGGGAGGTTTGCATTCACTATCTTTTGTCACTTGGCACTATACGAATTTTTTTTATAATAAAAGAGTAGAAAGTGAAAAATTACATATGAAAAATAAGAAAAGTTTAAGAAAAGCAAGAAAGTTAGATGTTTTCTTAAACGAAACTAGCAATAAGTAGTTATGAGCCGTTGTCCCAAGGGTTAGTAAGATAAAGGAAATTACTAATCTGAGGATAAAATTAAGTCTGAAAAATAGTCCTTATTCTTGACGCCAAACATTTGAACGTTGATACCCTAATATACGCACTTACACACATCTTGAAACTTAGGATAGTAGAGGATATCTTGAAATGCTCTTGTCTAAAAGCCTTAGTATAATATATATATAAGTGGTGAAAAAAAATGAACACTGGTTTTGTAATTACTTAAGGCAGCATAAAAAAATATAGCGAGGGTGCTTTATCACATAGTGCCTTAGACCAACTGGTTTGGGAGCCTCTGCTAAGTCTTAGGTGTTGCGAAACGAGGAATTACGCCTAAATGCGCAAGCAAATTTTGTAATCGGTCGGTCAGTACCTCAAGAAGTATTGACGGTCGCATGAAGAATGTGTGAGCAATTTTATCGAAAAATATTCACCAACTATAAAGTATTTTTGAAGATGGACAAGAGTATGATAGATTGAATTGAATTCTCTAAGTGTAGGGATGTCTTTTACACACACGTAGGGGTATATGATCAATGTTGGAATGAAAGATAGGAAGGAAGACTAAAGGCGATGTTTATTGAGGGATGATGTGATTTCTAATATTTTTTTTCACGACCATTAAGATAGGGCTCATGACAACCGAAAAGCTGGTGTAGTTGGAAAATCTTATTTTTCAAGTTCTTTCTTTTATAAGTTCTTATTTTTATATGTAACTTTCACTATCTTTCTTTTATTATAGAATTTTGTGGGTGTAATCCGCTGAAAACCCCTAGGAGACAACACTCCTCCTACTTGGGACACCTAGAGGTTTAACGGCTTGTTGCACGTGCTCAGTGCAATCGTTTTGCCTACGAAAGTGTGCTACTTAGTGTTTTTTCTTTTTCTCCTTCTCTTGAATAACTAGTTTACTCGGAACGATCAAAATTAAGTTTGGGGGTATTTGTTCAGTCAAAAATATTGTGCATTTGATATGACATTTTCCTTACTATTTTTATATAATAAAAAGAATTTTATTATAAATATGACACATATGAGGGTTTATCCGTAAAAATACTATTTTCATGTGTTTATATATTATAATTAACATTATGAAGGAAAATGTATGCATATAATATCTATGTAATATTTAGTCCATTTAAATATGCATACCATATCAAATATCTTTGACCAATTCTCTTAATACTATAATATCATGTCAAATGGTTAAGATAATATCTCAATAAAAACATTCTACAAACATTATTTATTGAGATATTGTGCAGAAATTATATCAGGACTGAAATCAAGGAAGTCCGAGTTGGCGAGATCAAATCTGCCGAAATATTCAAGTGAATCGAAGAACTCAATTATGGAAGTAACTTAGAGAAGATTTCCAAAATCCAGATATTTAAAAGATCACCAAGTATTAAGAAGATGAAGCCCCAGAAAGATGAATCCCTAACTCCCATGTTCCGCCGCGCAACCACCGCCGAATCCTGCCTAACGCGGCGGATCCGCGACCCTATAGAAGAGTTGGTATATGGAATTTTCACGTTGGGATCCTAACAACTAGTTACCATATTAGAAAACTAGGGTTCTGTCTCTGTGACTATAAATAAGGACCGAGAGCCTCTTGTAAAAATCATCAAACCGACACGATCACAAAGTCCACGACGGCTCAAGAATCCTGGTTGATCATCGACAGTTCATCTACCTCCTTAGAAGAGATCGAGAAGCAAACTAGGGTTTTGTAATCATTTTCTAAAGGAACAAAGTGTACTTGATCTTGTTGATTAATAAAGATAGTTTTATTCTATTGCATTTTATTTTCTTCATGATTTCTATCTTTTCTTTTCCCAACATGCGCGAGTAATTCTCCATTTGTTAGGGTTCGTAGGATTATGGTAGATTAATGGATGATGAAGATCTTTAAACTTTTTTTACGTCCTATAAAGTTTATAAACTTTATCAAAAGAATAGTTAACATCAAACTTTATCAAAAGAATAGTTAACATCCTAATCGGGCGTGCTATCAATTCATTGATATTCACGACCACGATCAGAGATTAAATTAACAATTGTTTCGGTAAAGGCTAGACATGAACGGAGATCCATGTCAAGGTAGGGGTTAAGCGTGGGAACCCTTTTTCCTCCAGAAACCCTAATCTACATGCATCATTGTCGATCTAGTTTTAAATCTATTAAAGGATAAGAGGATTAATCTTTAATTAATCATCCATGACTACTAAATTTTAACGAACCCTATAAGCCCCCTTCTAATATAAAATCTACATCCGTAGTTAATCTAGATCTATATTATATATCCGTGTTTAACGTAGATCTAGAAACTATTTCCACTATTCATTATTCTTCCTCTTTTCCTAATGAACACACCTAAAGTAAGATTAAAAGATTCGACGTTTCCCTGAGGACGACCCGTACTCATCTCGGTCTAGCTATACGCGACACCGTTATTGATTGCAGTTACTACACACACTTTACATAACAATCAGACGCTGGCGCTTAGCCTTTTCGTATATGACTGTTTTGCGTTCTCGGTCAGCTTTGCTTTTTTGAAAGGCTTCGTTTAACAGCTTATCGATCGGGTCTTCTTCTGGCAGTTCCGGGGATTTTAGCGCCGCATCTGCCGCCAGTTCCTCTGCGTTGTTTTCTGACGCCGAGGGAGCTTCTTCGCCATTTAACGATGAATGGAAAACCATGTGGCAACTTTCTACATAGTCTTCGATTTCTGATGAGTCATTTTCCTCATCATTTTCACTCTCTTCATTCTCAAGAATATGCTTGAGGAACTCTTCGAGGGTGACCGGTGTCCGTGCCTTCTGGTTGTACTCCTCCAGTGCGTCAATGTATCTTTATAGGTCTGTGCGTTTGTCGTCATACTCGGCAGGTTGCACAGGCTTTTTGGTCTTCTTCTTTTTCTTCTTCTTCGAAGACTTTGAAGGTTCGACTTGGGGATTTTGCCCTTTGTCGATAGCTTTCGGTATGGGACGCGGTTTCAGCATCCTTTCGATGATTTCCGGTTCAAGTGGGCTTCTCCATCTGACTGTCGGACATGCCTGGAGATCTTTCAGCATTCTTTTGGTTTTAGCTGAAAGAACGACTTCCCATGGATCTTCATCCACGAGCGAGCACGATGCCCCAGGCGCATCTACCTTTTTGGGAGCGTACTTCTGTGGTGGGTTGACCCTCCAGTTCTTAGACAGCGCGAATTTCCCCTGTTGATACTGGTCCTCGACCCAGTTCTTGAAGATGTAGCAATCCTCAATTGGGTGGCTCACCATTCTGTGATAGGAGCAGTAATTGTGGTTGTTAACATCACCGAGTTGCGGTGGAAGTCGTAGGTCTGGCAATGTGATGAGTTTGTTGCGCACTGCCAGCTCGAACAGTTTCCTTGTCTTATCACGGGAAACGAGTAAGCGCGTCCTAACCTTTCTTCCAGGGATAGGCGCGAACATATGTTGTTTTGGTAAGCAACCGGTTTCGGGTCACTCGGTTGCTGTTGAGTGTTTGCAACGAAGGCCGCTTTCCCTTTACCCCTGGCATTTTGAGGATCCATTTTTGAGGAGGAAGGCCTGTGGCCCCTCTGGTCCATTTGGGCCAGTTTGTCAATCAGAGCCTGTAAGGTGGTCGGCTTGAAGAACGTCATGAACTGTGACACGGTCGTTTGAGGATCAAGATTCCCGATGAACATGCCCACGGAATGGGATTCTTCGATACGTTGTTCGCACTTCGACCATAGGTTCCGCCACCGAATTGCGTATTGGAACCAAGTTTCTGCTGACTTTACCCTGGCATTGATTAATGCCATGATTGGGGTGCGCTCTCTTGCGCTGGCGAAATGCTGTGTGAACAGCAGTTCCATTTCTGTGAATGTTCTCACGGATTCATTTAGGAGCTTCGAGTACCATTCAAATGTTGTTTCTGACAGACTACCAAAAAACTGGCGAAGCAGCAATTTGTCATCGCCTCCAGTTTTGCCTTACAAAGCTCTGAACTACGCGACGTGCTAGTGGGGATTGCATGTCCCTTTGTATACATGGAACTTAGGGATCGTATATCCCGGCGGGTACTTGATTTGATCATACCAGCCTGGATACGGTCGTCCAGTTCTGACGATTTGGCCAGCCGCTTCACTAGCTTGATGTGCTCGAATTTATTGAGCAATATAGTTATCAAGATCATCTTTAGAGATTGTTTCCTCTTTAGTTGTTGATAAATTCTGAAGAGAGTTTGATGTTTCCCCTCTGTCATCCTCGATGATTATCGACGGATGTTCGGCTGGAGGTTCTGGTTGGATCATCATTCCAACCATGTCCTGGAACAAAAGCATTATCTACTTTATGTTAGCAGCTTGTTCTGCGGCCTCCTTGTCCTTTCTTTCAAGCACCCTTCGCAGGAACTATGTATCGGTCTCCTGCTCTTGGTGCTGTTCAGATGCTGATTCCGGACATTCTTTCTATCCGGTAAGTGCTGACATTTTGATCAGAATTTCGTGGAGCTTTTGTTTTTGCTCCTGAGCTTTTGTCAACGACCGAGTTTGCGGTCGATGACCCACGGAAGCATGGCTTTCCTCTTTCCCATAAGCCATGTAGACCGTATGCACGATCATGCCCTCAGAATTGGGGCGTTTGGGTCCAGCGCCTTTGGAATTTGCTGCAGGCAGTGGGATTTTCTCTGGCCTCATCCTTTTGTGGGAGGTCGAAATTGAAGGAGCCGTTATGATAGGCATATCTGTAAAAGAAGCCCCTCACTGTATGATGGAGGGATAATCTTTCTTTTGCCGAGCCTTTGATTTCTTTGGTCGGTGGGAGTAGTTTTCGTCGATTATAGAGTCCTGGACTTTTCGCCAGACTCTGTGAATTTGGAAGGAGAGCCGCTGATGGGGCCGCTTCTGTTTTTCCTTCACAGGGACCTCAACAGGAGGAAGTGATTTCTTCAGTACCTCTATGGGGGAGTTTTTGCGCACCTTCTTCAGCGGTTCAAAACTGTTCCCAGTTAGAACAGCAGTATCGACTTCCACCATTGGAGCTGGTGGGGTGAGTCCAGAAGGGGAGTTGCCTCTAACTTTTCTTACTCGGCGCCAGTGGCGAAGTCGAGAGTGCCTTGCTGAAGGGACCGTCTCGATTTCGGAAGCGGTTCCAGCCTGTCCCTGGTTTTGTTGAGGAGCTCCAGCAGTTGCCAACTTGTTAAACACCGACGTCCTTAGCAAGATTTGATTGGAGACGGTCAGCCTCTCAAAGACCGATCGCCTGACTGGTGAAGCACTTTTGACGGCTTCATTTGCAGCAGGAATTAGGAGGGCTATCTTTTTTGGGGTATCCCCTTCGGGAATCATAAGCTTCTTTGTGGGCCCGCTTGAGCTTTGGCTCGGCCTATTAAAGACCGAGACCCCCTTTTGGAAGGCTCATTGAGAGGAGCCGTTGCGGTCATCAGTCTGTGGAAGACCGACTTCTTGGGAACATCGGGTTGCGGCGTTGAGCTACCGACGCTCATTGGTGGGAGCATGGTCCCGAAGAACAATCCAGTAGCAGCTTGAGTTACATGCCCCACCGGCATTGAAAAGATGGAGGCCGCATTGGGCTCGTAAGTCACTCCTCCAGTTGGGACGGAGCGGGAGTTGCTGTTGTAGGTTGTGCAGTTGGAAGCCATTGATGTTCCCTTCTCTGCATAGGAACAAGACACCAAATCTTAGTACCTCAAATCTAAGAGCAACCATAGTAAACCGCGATTTTGTTCGCGAAATACGACACTTGAAATGTGGAGTGGAAAGTGGAAAAGGTCCCACCGGGCGTGTCAGAATCTGTTCACCGCCGGAAGATGGAACGAGACGTCTGACCTGAATTCTCGGGACAGATGCTATTTGGATTTATCAGTCCACCTCTCCGAGGATGCCAAGTTGATTTATGACACTGTATATCGGAGGTTTGTACGGACACGGCCGTTGTAGCAGACTTCGTCAGATTCCCCCTCGTTTATGAAGGTATTTTTTATTGTGGGGATGCTCTTCTCTGCAGGCGCAATCCCCTACAGTTAATTACGTTACCGCATCGCGATAACCACTTTCTCCTGCTCCGGAAGTTCACTTCGTGTCGTGTGTTTTGTTTTGTTTTGGTTTTGGTTTCCCATGGATTGTATACGGAGACTAATTTATATCGTCGCCCGTAGGGCATAGATTAGTCCAAATCCGTATATTTTAAATTTAGGATTTTTATTTAAGGACCGTTAATCTATTTTGAGATTAAGATCGACTTAAATGTATGTGAGCATTTGGGGCTCGATTTTTTTTTGTTAAGGATATATTAGTCCAATTTGAGACTAAGATCCATTTAACGAGATTTCAGGATCATTTTTATTTAGGATCCAATAAAAGAGTGTTTAGGCTCTATTATTTTAGTTTAAGAACGTTTCGGTCCATTATCGCCATTTTGGAGCCGAATATTAGTTTAGGGACATTTCGGTCCATTATCGCCATTTTGGAGGCGATTATTAGTTTAGGGATATTTCGGTCCGTTGTTAGTTTAGGAACATCTCGGTCCATTATCTCCATTTCGGAGACGAATATTTGTTTAGGGACTTCTCGGTCCTTTGTTCATCTTTCGCACACGTGTATTTGTTACGTGACGAAGCGAACAATGGTGATATAGAATGCACCCAATTTAGGTTACGATCCGATTTGAGGTGTGAACGTCAATTTGTAAGTGCACCAAAGAGTTGTTGGTTGTAGGGACCCGCCACCTTTCTGAAGACGTCAAAGAATTACGACATATATAAGAGCTGTGGAGAGATGTACCCATAAACTAAATCCTATATTTGAGGGGAAAAGGGGGGCTGTTGTAGACCTAAGAAATGTTAGTCATGTTTGAAACTAAAATTATCTTAGAAGATATAAGATGAATATCATTTGGGATATTATCAATGGGAGACCACTAGTCATTTTTTAGACTAATGTTAGTTCGGGAAAGCATGAGCAATATGGGCTCAGTTGTTTTGGAATCAAAGAGGTTTAACCTCAGAAAACTTAGCCAATTTGGACTGAGATTGGATTTCCATAATTACCCAACAGTGTTAAGCACTGAGGAATACAGAGCTCGCGTGCGTTTCACATAGGAATTGGATTAGTGTTAAATACTACAGTTTTATGGCACTCACGTAACACACGTGAGGCATCCAAATATGGGCACTACCCATTGGTTTTTATCTCCCCCTCTTTTTTTTACAGAAGTGATAAGCACTTGGCTAACGTTCTCATGCAAAACACGTGACTGCCCTTTTTTTATACTGGGATGCTTTAACACTCACGTGAGAAATGCGTGAGACAGTTTTAGTTGTTCTCTTTTTTCGTTTGAAGCACTCACGTGGGAAACACGTGAGGCTTCAAAATAGTGTTAAGTGTTAGTGTATATGCCCTAGGGGCCATTATTGTATTATACTAGCTTGTATATTACTTAATGGAAGCTTGGCATATTCACAGTTATATAACAGTCTTGCTAAACATGGTAGTATACTACTTGGTTTTATCCATCTTAATATGTGTGTACGTATTGATAGAGCCCTTAGGATCTTGCATGACTACCAGCGTTGTGATGGCAGTCACACTAGTGGGGGCTAGGTAGTCTACAAGCACATCCTTTTTCAGGTCCCTAGTCGTAGGATTATCGAGACAGGGCATCGATACTCCGGAGTAGACTAGTGTGTACGCTTCTCATCCCAGTTGGGGAGATGGTCTATCTCACAGCCATCAGTACGTCGTACTGGAGATAGTATACATGTGCTCGTTGGGTTACGGGTATACCGGAAAGGACTCGTGGGGAACTGTTGGTTGGTATTATACCTGTCGTTAGTTAACAGTTCTCAGGTGACATAAGTACAGCATAGTCCGCAGACTTGACACTGCTACTTCGCCTCTAGTGTGTCCCACTGTTCTTAGATTGCTACCCTACCACGGCTCAAAGGAGTCATGCAAACAGGTAGCAGTTGGGTGCAGTCCCGAGCACTTGGAGGCAGTGGCGGTTACACATGATTCATCTCTCCCGGTATTGGGAGTTGATATCGCGCTGTGTCAGAGAGCCATTACGCAAAGTCCCTGGCCAGGGCAAGCGAGATTTACTGGTAGGTTTTCCAGTAGTTTCTCAAGGTGTAATGGGCTACGCTCCGACACGACTTATACCGCTTTTAGGGGACTGACGCTTGCCACCCCCTAGGCCCGATATGCGATAGTCCTAGATGAATAGACCGGACTGTACGGAGATTGTCACATCAGGCTCAGTAGGAGTTCGGACGGGTTTACTCACCGGCCATCTTATCGACATCTACCTGGGGACCGTTACGTACAGCTAGTGCCGCTTGCGGTCTGTGGTTAAACCCACTGCCAGCGTAGTAGTCGAGTCTTTAGAGTCCCACACAGAGAGTTTCCCTGCTCCAGGCGAAACGATATAGAGGTCGTATGGTTTTACGACAAGGGTTTGGACGCATACGTGTTTAAACGCACGTATGATGTTCGGACAGTTTTTACTAGCCGGCTTTGGTTTAAGCCAGATTCTAGTATCGGATTATTGGATTTATACAGTCTAAAGTATTTCCGTGTTTTCATGGATAGGAGGGGCGTTCTCGTAATTTGGCGGGAAGCTTCTAGAAGTATGATGACTTGAGGGTTTAGGTGGAATTTACATTAAATGCATTTGTGACTCATTAGATGAATCATTCAAGTGAGTTAATGAAGCATTTATTGCTTAATGACTCACTTGATGATTCATTGTATATATTAAATGAAGCATGATGATAAATCATTTAGATTTATTTATTTGATTTTCTTATGCTTCATGATATATTAGAAGTGAGAAACATTTTCATATCATAATCTTGCTCACCTTCTCTCTCCTCAAGCTCTCTCTCTTCAAACCCTAATCATACCCTCTCAAGTGTTGAGATCAAGGATTAGCTAGACTATTTAATCCATAACCATACTCTATATCATCTAGGTGACTTTGATTAGCAACTAAAGAAACCTAGTTACCTCAAGATTAGAGGCAAAGCTTAGAGTAGAAGCTCTCGGGTGGATCGTCTATTACATAGAGGAGGCCGACGAGGAAGTGGATAACGAGAAGACGAAGGACTAGGTTCATTAGGTATAATCTCTTGTCATAGTAGTTAACAACTCCTATGTTAGTGTTAGTTATAGTTTAGCAAAGATCCTTTCGGTTAGTCGATGTTGCTTCAAACAAAATGATTGTTTTTCATATTTCCGCCTCCCCGCAAGTCGTGGGGTGTACAACGTCGACTAACAGTGGTATCAGAGCCTCGATAAACAATAACTAACTTATTAGCAAAGTCGTTAGAATTTCGAACGCAAAACGAACCGAAAAAAAACATCGAAATCACCAATTTCTGTCGAATTTAAAATGAGGTCGAAATTTTTTTCAGGGACCTCTAAAATTACATGCAGGAAAATATAAGAATTCTGGAGAAAATTGGGTTCCTGAATCGGCCACGATCGGCCGTGGATCCGCCGCCGAGTTGGTGCCGATTCAACCCAAATTTCCCCAGATCTCTTCTTTGGTTATTTTGTTATTTCTGGAATGTTTATTTTCTGCTCAAGTCTCAGGTGCACAGAGAAGTTTTGGAGTAGAATCTAATGTGTTTGCTCGATCGAAATTATACGATGTTTGGCTAATTAGATTATATCTGTGAATTGTTTAATGTGTTTGTAAACCTCCCCTAACTGCTAGTATGTCGGTTGGCAGGGGGTTGCACATTTCCGTAATGATTTTACTGTTTGTGATTATGAACTTGATTGGATTGTTGTGATGATTAGCCGGGGTTTCAGATGAGCTTCTATATTCATTCATTCGATGTAATTGTAATATGTTGTAATATTATTTTGCGGGGCACATCCAGGTTGCGGTTGTAGCCACCGTTATATTATTTCATTTTACTGTTTTTGCTCCTAGGATAAACCCAAGGTGGGGTGCACAAACTACCGGGTACTTTGAAGTGTTTAGTGGCCTACTCACGTTGTTGAGGGAGACCGCTTCACTTTGGGTACTTGGCGGGTAGTTTGCCGTACCCGTAGGGGTTTAGGGTGGGGTAATGGCTATTCATTACAACTGTGTAATCCGTCTTTCGTTGCAGGCTCAAAGGAAACGCGGATTGCTTGTATATCTAATAATGTTCATCTGTGATCTGGAATGCCTATTATTGCGTCAGACGAATGTACAATATCTATATATGATAGCTATTTGGACGTCACTTATGTTTTACACCCGCGCTAGCCCAGCCCCCGCTCTGTCGTTAGTTAAGTAACCTAACGGGTGATGACGGGACCTAGTGGCGAATGCGGATGGCATAAGAGGACGTTGTATTTTCGTTGTTTTCTGCAATGATAGGTTAATGATGGGACGCATTATTATTAATGCAAATAAAATAAACCAAAGTTGAATCGTTGGAACAGTTTAAAAGAAACCACTCGGTTATTTTTAAAACAGAAGATATTTTTTAATTGCGGAGCTTTAACCACTCCTTTTAAAAGCTATCAGGTTCCTTCGGTCATATCAAGTTCACTACGTTCACGGTTTCACCAAAACCATTCGTAGCCCTCTGTCATTTCATTTGGGTATTCAGTAGTATTCAAGCTATATATTTTGACCAATGCCAAGGCATAGTGTTTGGTAGCCGCTGGGTATTCATTTGTTGCATAGATAGATGAGTTAGTTTGGGACAGTCGTATTATCATTTGGCCAACGTCAGGGGTATATACGGATGTGTTCAAATTAACAAGATAATGATGGGTAGAACTTGACATGTGACTTATGACATTTTGACCAACGCCAAGGTCATAAGAGCATGGGGCAGAAATTTATATCGGGAATTTCTAAAGAAACTGAAATTTGCAAAGAGATGCATACCATTTGGAGTTTGATGAATGTTGGTAGGATTCATTCAACATTATCACACGATGATATTTGGATCCCGATCCTACTGTGAGTATATGCTACTCATCAGGAGCTTCGTCACCTAACTATCAGTGCTATAAACCAAGTAGGTGCCGAGAAAGGTGTCAGCGGGGCTACGCCCCCAGAGATAAGAGGTTATTTAATTAAGGAACTTCGCGAAAGCGTTGGAAAACCTCCCTCGAAGTACCGACACCGGCCTGGCTGAACGGTTAAGCAAGTATTGTACAGTGAGAATAGTCCAGGCTAGTTCTTCCTTTTTGGTTTGAGGAGTGATTCGAGAAACAGTGGGAGCCATCCAGTTTAGATAAACTAAAAACCACTCTAAACTTGCAAGATCATCATGTTAAAGTGTTCTCTCTCTCTCCTAATTACAGAGACCCAGAAAATGACAGGACTTAAATTACTACTAGAGAAAAATATATTGACAGGGCCAAACTATAAAGATTGGCTGCGGAATGTCAAAATGGCTTTGACCTATGACAGATTGGGATATGTCCTCACCGCTAAGGCACCTGCTGTCCCTGGTCCCAAATCCAGTAATGCGGATAAGGAAATCCGCAAATCCTGGGAGTTAGATTGCACGAAGGCCAAGTGCATCGTGCTTGCCTCGATGAATAATGATCATCAGAGGAGGCACGAGGATATGGATCTAGATGCCATATTTCTCCATACAAAGGAACTTTATGGAGAGCAATCTCGTATAGCAAGATACGAGACCTCAAAGAACTTGTTTCAGGCGAGGTTGGACGTCGGATCATCGGTAGGAGAACACGTCCTAAAGATGATTGGCTATATAGAAGAGCTCGCAGACCTTGGGACGACTTTGGATAATGAGCTCTATACAGACTTGATTCTCCAGTCCCTTCCTTCTACCTACGCCCAGTTTATTCTGAATTTTAATATTCAAAGAAAAGAAGTTGAACTTTCAGAACTCCTTAACATGTTGAGGAGTGCAGAAGGCACCTTGCAGAAGGCAAGGGATACACCCGCTATGTTTGTTCGCGGTGCTTCTTCTTCAGGGTCCAAGGCTAGGGCCAAAGGAAGGAAGAATAAGGACGTCACCAAACCTAGAGGAGGTGTTAGGAAGGTGGGAGCGAAGGGAAAGAAAAATATTGCGGTGCCAGTAGTGGCCAAGGATGAGAGCTTCCATTGTCATAGGAAAGGGCACTGGAAGAAAGATTGCAAGGCGTGGAACGCCAAGAACCAGGAACCGAAGCAAGCTGTGGCTTCGACTTCAGGTGTGTATGTAATTGAGAATTGTCTGTCAATCAACTCTACTTCCTGGGTATTGGATACCGGATCAGGATCTCATATATGCAATTCATTGCAGGCACTGAGAAACCGTAGAGTGCTGAAGGTTGGTAATATGACCCTCCAGGTTGCTAACGGAGCTAGCGTGGGAGCTGTGTCTGTAGGGGATTATCACCTGGGATTGACGAGTGGACATATTTTGGTTTTACATAACTGTTTTTGTGTACCTAGTTTAACGTGTAATATCATATCAGTTTCCTTGTTATCAAATAAAGGTTATGATTTCACGTTTGTAAGCGACGTTGTTAATATCCACCTTAATCATAGTTTGATTGGGTCCGGTACACTGGATAACGGTATATATGTCTTAAACCAATTACAGATTTTTAATGTCCAGAACACACTAAAAAGAAAGTCTCCAGATTTAAATAAAGCTTTCTTATGGCATTGTAGACTAGGTCACATCAATGAGACAAGGTTAACTAAGTTACATAGAGAAGGATATTTGGACTCGTTCGAATATCAAACTTATGCCACTTGTCAATCATGTCTCAAAGGAAAGATGACAAAGACTCCATTCACTGTACATGGAGTAAGAGCGAGCGAGCTCTTAGGACTCATACACAGCGATATATGTGATCCAATGTCTACACATGCAAGAGGTGGTTTTTCCTATTTCATTACTTTTACGGATGATTACTCTAGGTACGGATTCATTTTTCTGATGAAACATAAATCCGAGGCTTTTGAGAAATTCCAAGAGTATAAGAATGAAGTAGAAAACCAAACCGAAAAAAGTATCAAGACACTGAGATCTGATCGAGGTGGTGAATACTTAAGTGCCGAGTTCCTAGGTTACCTAAAAGAAAAAGGAATTCTCTCTCAGCTTACTCCTCCATACACTCCACAGCATAACGGTGTATCGGAGAGACGAAATCGAATCCTATTGGATATGGTACGTTCCATGATGAGTAATGCTGAGTTACCACGATCTTTCTGGGGTTATGTGCTAGAATCAGCGGCATATCTTTTGAACAGGGTTCCTACCAAGACTGTGCCTACCACGCCATATCAGATGTGGAGTGGGAAGAAACCCTATCTTCAGTATCTGAAGATATGGGGATGTCCAGCTTTTGTTACAAAGCAGCATGCGGACAAACTCGAGGCACGATCAGTACAGTGTAAGTTTGTGGGATATCCAAAGAACTCCAAGGGATATTATTTCTATTACGCAGAGGAACAAAAGGTTTTTTTTCTCGTAATGCCCATTTTCTAGAACAACAGTTTACAGAAAAGGATACAAGTGGGAGCGAAATAGAACTGGAAGAAATTCCCGAACCACAAACTACTACTGAAAGTTTGGTAAGACTAGTAGTTCAAGAAGAACAGGACATTCCCGTACCCCTCCGCAGGAGTAGTAGGCCGTCTCATCCGCCTGAGAGATACTATGGTTTTCTCATAGATGGGGATAGAGAGAATTGCGTCATTGATGATGATGGACCTACTAGCTTCCAGCAGGCTATCCAGAGCGATGACTCGGTGCGATGGCTAGATGCAATGCGGACCGAAATGGAGTCCATGTACACCAACAAAATATGGACTTTGGACTTTGCTCCAGATGGGGTAAAATCCATAGGATGCAAATGGATCTTCAAGAAAAAGATTGGTGTAGATGGACAGGTGGAAACCTATAAGGCTAGACTTGTTGTAAAGGGTTTTCGTCAAAGACCTGGTTTGGACTTTGACGAGACTTTTTCTCCAGTGGCTATGCTCAAATCCATTCGAGTCCTTCTTGCTATTGCCGCCTTCCATGATTATGAGATCTGGCAGATGGACGTAAAAACGGCTTTTCTAAATGGTAATTTGGAAGAGTGCGTCTATATGGATCAGCCAGAAGGCTTCAATTAGAGTGGGAGCAGCGGGAAAGTGTGCAAGTTGCTCAAGTCCATTTATGGACTAAAGCAGGCATCGCGGAGTTGGAACATCTGTTTTGATGAAACGGTCAAAGAATATGACTTTATCAAAAATCCAGATGAACCATGTATATATAGTAAAATTGTAGCACGAACTGTCATATTCCTTGTCTTGTACGTGGATGACATTCTATTGATAGGAAATGACATTCCTATGCTACAATCTGTCAAAGGATTCTTGTCACACAGGTTCTCCATGAAAGACCTGGATGATGCCTCTTACATTCTGGGGATCCGGATCTATCGTGATAGATCCAAGAGGATGTTGGGATATTCACAGTCCAGGTATATCAACACTATACTGAAAAGATTCAGTATGGAAGATTCTAAGCGCGATAATCTACCGGCTTGTCACGGAATCACCCTCTCCAAAGAGATGTCTCCCAAGACTGATTTGGAAAGGGAACGCATGTCTATTATACCCTACGCTTCTGCGGTAGGCTCTATAATGTATGCGATGTTGTGCACCAGACCAAATGTAGCTTACGCATTAAGCGTGGTAAGCCGGTATCAGTCAGACCCAGGGGAGAAGCACTGGATAGCAGTGAAGAACATTCTCAAGTACCTGAGAAGGACTAAAGAGATGTTCTTGGTTTACGGCGGAAAAGACCTCAAGATCGAGGCCTTTGCTGATTCCGGCTTCCAGAGTGATAAGGATGACTCCAAGTCCATGTCAGGTTATGTCTTTACCCTCAATGGAGGGGCGGGTGCTGGAAGAGTTCCAAGCAGGACTCCGTTGCTAATTCGACGATGGAAGTGGAGTATATTGCTGCTTGCGATACCGCAAAAGAAGCGGTCTGGATGAAGAAGTTCCTAACAGAACTTCAGGTGGTTCCTACCATTGTTGATCCAATACCGCTGTATTGCGACAACAACAGAGTTATAACTTTAGCGAAGGAACTCAGGTCCCATCAGAAATCTAGACACATCTTAAAGCGGTATCACCTGATCAGGGAGATTGTAGATCGCCGAGAGATCGAGGTCCGGAGAGTTGCTACAGATGAGAACATTGCTGATCCATTCACAAAGGCCTTACCTCAGATTCAGTTCGAGAGGCTACTCGAGATGATCGGTCTTCGATATGCCAGTACATGGCCCTAGTGCAAGTGGGAGATTGTTAGTGTATATGCCCTAGGGGCCATTATTGTATCATACTAGCTTGTATATTACTTAATGGAAGCTTGGGATATTCACAGTTATATAACAGTCTTGCTAAACATGGTAGTATACTACTTGGTTTTATCTATCTTAATATGTGTGCACGTATTGATAGAGCCCTTAGGATCTTGCTTGACTACCAGCGTTGTGATGGCAGTCATACTAGTGGGGGCTGGGTAGTCTACAAGCACATCCTTTTTCAGGTCCCTAGTCGTAGGATTATCGAGACAGGGCATCGATACTCCGGAGTAGACTAGTGTGTACGCTTCTCATCCCAGTTGGGGAGATGGTCTGCCTCACAGCCATCAGTACGTCGTACTGGAGATAGTATACATGTGCTCATTGGGTTACGGGTACACCGGACAGGACTCGCGGGGAACTGTTGGTTGGTATTATACCCATCGTCAGTTAACAGTTCCCAGGTGACATGAGTATAGCATAGTCCGCAGACTTGACACTGCTACTTCGCCTCGAGTGTGTCCCACTGTTCTTAGATTGCTACCCTACCACGGCTCAAAGGAGTCGTGCAAACAGGTAGCAGTTGGGTGCAGTCCCGAGCACTTGGAGGCAGTGGTGGTTAGACATGATTCATCTCTCCCGGTATTGGGAGTTGATATCGCGCTGTGTCAGAGAGCCATTACGCAAAGTCCCTGGCCAGGGCAAGTGAGATTTACTAGTAGTTTTTCCTGTAGTTTCTCAAGGTGTAATGGGCTACGCTCCGACACGACTTATACCGCTTTTAGGGGACTGACGCTTGCCGCCCCCTAGGGCTGATATGCGATAATCCTAGACGAACAGACCGGACTGTACGGAGATTATCACATCAGGCTCAGTAGGAGTTCGGACGGGTTTACTCACCGGCCTTCTTATCGACATCTACCTAGGGACCGTTACGAACAGCTAGTGCCGCTTGCGGTCTGTGGTTAAACCCACTGCCAGCATAGTAGTCGAGTCTTTAGAGTCCCACACAGAGAGTTTCCCTGTTCCCGGCGAAACGATATAGAGGTCGTATGGTTTTACGATAAGGGTTTGGACGCATACGTGTTTAAACGCACGTACGATGTTCGGACAGTTTTTACTAGCCGGCTTTGGTTTAAGCCAGATTCTAGTATCGGATTATTGGATTTATACAGTCTAAATTTTTTCCGTGTTTTCACGGATAGGAGGGGCGTTCTCGTAATTTGGCGGGAAGCTTCTAGAAGTATGGTGACTTGAGGGTTTAGGTGGCATTTACATTAAATGCATTTGTGACTCATTAGATGAATCATTCAAGTGAGTTAGTGAAGCATTTATTGCTTAATGACTCACTTGATGATTCATTGCATACATTAAATGAAGCATGATAATAGATCATTTATTTATTTGATTTTCTTTATGCTTCATGATATATTAGAAGTGAGAAACATTTTCATATCATAATCTTGCTCACATTCTCTCTCCTCAAGCTCTCTCTCTTCAAACCCTAATCCTACCCTCTCATGTGTTGAGATCAAGGATTAGCTAGACTATTTAATCCATAACCATACTCTATATCATCTATGTGACTTTGATTAGCAACTAAAGAAACCTAGTTACCTCAAGATTAGAGGCAAAGCTTAGAGTAGAAGTTCTCGGGTGGATCGTCTATTACATAGAGGAGGCCGGCGAGGAAGTGGATAACGAGAAGACGAAGGACTAGGTTCATTAGGTATAATCTCTTGTCATAGTAGTTAACAACTCCTATGTTAGTGTTAGTTAGAGTTTAGAAAAGATCCTTTCGGTTAGTCGATGTTGCTTCAAACAAAATGATTGTTTTTCATATTTCCGCCTCCCCGCAAGTCGTGGGGTGTACAACGTCGACTTACATTAAGCACTAACGATTCTGGTTTTGAAGAACTTGGATCATCATCACTGTTTTTTATGGAAGAACTAAGTTCTTTATATATAAGGTTAAACCCAAATTTTTGGAAGAATTAAATTCCTATATGTTCTTGTTCTTTTTCTCTCCTTTTTTTTATAACTTAATTCTTTTCCCCTAGGCTTTGAATCTGCAGAGCAAAATCTCCCCGATGAGAATTAAATTCTCAACTTGTGGGGAGATTTGCTTCTGCAAATCACAACTGGGGACAGAACTGAGTTCTTAAATGAAGGGTTAAACCCTTAGATAGGGAAAGGAGAGACATATGATCTCTATTTTTTTTACCTCTGGTTTCAATGAGGAAAGTCTTCTTCTTTGAGAATTAAATTCTTTTGTTCTCTCAAGATCTCACTGTACTCTTTTTTTTTTGCAGAAGCATGTCTGGAATCCCCTTTTTCCTGTTTTTCCCTTCTATTTATAGGATAAGAGAAAAGATCAATTTGTTTAGGAAAATCTCTGATTGAGAGATCATGATCAATCCAAAATGATCTCTCGGATCACTTGGTGAATTTTATTCACCATTGGATTTTTAATCCAAAGGCTCTCTGTTTAACAGAGAAATTTTCTTGTTTACTTAACAGGATTAGGAAATATCTTTTCCTAAGATAGAATTTTTATTCTATCAGATGATCGGTGGGTGATTTTATAATCACCGTTGGATCTTTGATCAAAGGGTCCTTTGTTTAACAGAGAAGATATTTCTATTTTGAGAAAGATCAAGAAAATATTTCCCACATAAAATTTAATTCTATCCTGCCAAAGAGTGCAGCAGAAGAACTCACGTGTATAACACGTGACCCCTAGCATGGGTTTCAGTATGCTTTATTTTCAGCTCTCATATGCATATAAATTCTCACGTGTTTAACAAGTAAGGGCTATTTGGCTTGCCAATCATTTGATTACAGCACCTATATACTTTGCATATAGGCTCTCACGTGTTTAACACGTGTGGCTCTTTTAGCCCATTTGTTTTTAACTACAGCGCCTATATGCTTTGCATATAGGTGCTCACGTGTTTAACACGTGAGACTTGAATAGTTGGGAATTTTCCTCCTTCCCCCTTTTTTATAAGGGAATAAATGCCCCACAACATTGCTCTCACGTGGCTTGCACGTGACCCTTTCCATGGGTTTCAGTATGCTTTATTTTCAGCGCATAAAAACTCTCACGTGTTTAATACGTGAAGCCTGTTCGGCTTGCCAATTATTTAATTGCAGCGCCTATATGCTTTCCACATAGGCGCTCATGTGTTTTACACGTGTGGCTCTTTTAGCCCATTTGTTTTTAACTGCAACACCTATATACTTTTGCATATAGGTGCTCACGTGTTTAACATGTGAGACTTGAATAGTGGAGGATTTTCCCCCTTCCCCCTTTTTTATAAGGGAACAGTGGCGATCGCGCATCCAGTATAAGTCGAATGAGAGCCAAGTGTAGGAAGGTCGGTATCCTTCCTTTCATCGGAATCGAGGTGGCGATCGCGCATCTAGTATGAGTCGAACGATAGCCAAATTTGAATAGGTCGGCGTCACTCGATTCTATCCGGTTGCCTCGCGATGAGGGCTTTGGATCCACAGCGTTTGTTGGGCAGGAAGCTACCCGCTGCGGATGGGCCAAGCAGGAGTCTGCTCGGCGGGCTCATGATGAGGTCTTTAGATCCACTTCTTTATAGGGCAGGATTCTACCCCTTGGGGATGAGCCGAGCAGGAAGCTACCCGGCCCCCTCATGGGGAGGGTTTTAGATCCACAGTGTTTGTAAGGCAGGAAGCTACCCGCTGTGGATAGGCCAAACTAGAATCTACTCGGCTGCCTTATGAGGAGGGCTTTAGATCCACAACGTTTGTTGGGCTGGAAGCTATCCGCTGCGGATGGGCCAAGCAGGAATCTGCTCAGCGGCCTCGCGGGGTGGGCTTTGGATCCACAGCGTTGCTGGGCAAGAAACTACTCGCTGTGGATGAACCGAGTAGGAATCTACTCGGTGGCATCATGATGAGGGCTTCAGATCTACAACGTTTGTTGGGCTGGAAGCTACCCGCTGCGGATGGGCCGAGTAGGAATCTGCTCGGTGGCCTCGTGGGGAGGGCTTTAGATCCACTTCTTTGCAGGGCAGGAATCTACCCCTTGTGGATGAGTCAAGCAAGAAGCTACCCGGTCGCCTCATGGTGAGGTCTTCCACCGCGTTTGTTGGGCAGGAAGCTACCCGCTGCTGATGGACCGAGCATGAATCTATCAGGTAGCCTCGTGATGAGGGGTTTAGATCCATTTTTTATAAGTAGGAATCTACCCCTTGTGGATGAGCCGAGCAAGAAGCTACCCGGCCGCCTCATGGTGAGGGATTTGGATCCATAGCGTTGTTAGGCAGGAAGCGACCCACTGTGGATGGACCGAGCAAGAATCTACCCGGTGGCCTCGTGATAAGGGCTTTAAATCCACTTCTTTGTAGGGCAGGATTCTACCCCTTGTAGATGAGCCAAGTAGGAAGCTACCAAGCCACATCGCGGTGTGGGCTTTGGATCCACAGCATTTGTTAGGCAGAAAGCTACCCGCTGTGGATGGACCGAGCAGGAATCTACCCTGTGTTCTCGTGATGAGGGCTTTGGATCCATAGCGTTATTGGGTAGGAATCTACCCGCTGTGGATGGACCGAGTAGGAATCTTCCCGACCGCCTCGTGGTGAGGGCTTTGGATCCATAGCGTTTGTTGGGCAGGAAGCTACCCGCTGCGGATGGACCGAGCAGGAATCTACCCGGCTGCCTCGTGGTGAGGGCTTTGGTCGGTTGCCTATAGGCACATCCGAGCTTCATTTACTTGAGTGAAGGGATGGTCTTTGTTTCTCAGTCGATGAAGATCATGATCTGCCCGATCATCTGCTCTTCAGCTTCAAGTTAGTTGGCTTGCCCCCTATCTGCTTGAAGTTTGTCTCACAGGTATTTTGCCAAGTGACCGGAGCAGATCAACTCCTCGATGTAATCGCATAGCTGTTTACAATCCTCGGTCGGATGTCCTTGCGTCCGATGATAGGCACAATACGAGCCTTGGAGCCGTTTGCCCGTCTTTTGGGTAGCTGGAAGGAGCTTAAAGAACCTCTCGCCCTTAGTTTCCTCTAACAGCTCGGCTTGGGAATTGTTCAGAGGGATGTACTTCTGGAACCTCGGGGAATAAGATTTCGGACTATCAATTTTCCTTTTCTCTTTCCAGTCCCTCTTCTTCCGGTCTGCTTGGTCGCCTTCAGGCATGTTGGAGTTCACCTAGGACTCAAGTTGGATTTCTCGCTCGGTCCATGCCTTCACTTCAGCCATGGTCTTAGGTTGCGCCAATGCAAAAGAGCGGAGCCATTCTTTGTGCCTAAGACCCGACCTCAGCGCGGTGATAACTGTTTCGTCGCGGTACTCGGGTACCTCCAGGAAGGCATTATAGAAGCGAGTGACACACCCTTTGAAGGATTCCCTGTCTTTGCTCTTAACAGTGAACAGGTAGTCGACCGTCCTTTTCTGTCGTCGATTTCCGACGAAATGACCGAGGAATTGAGTAACCAGCTCGTCGAAAGTCGAGATGGAGCGTGGTGCAATCTCTCGGAACCAGTCCTGGCCAGCCCGGGTTAGGGTAGTGGGAAAACTCGGCATTGAGCTGCGTCCGAGTTATCTTGGAAGCTCAAGCTCATGCCCACCGTAAATGAGTCCAAATGGTTCTTCGAGTCGGACTTCCCATCGAAGAGGGCCAATTTGGGCGGCTTGTTTCTGGACAAGACGTGCTCGGCTAGCAGCTCTTCTGTAAAGGGCTTTGTGAGTGAATCGGCGGTATCGGGCCCCTTCGCCAGACATATGGCCATCTCGTCGTATGCATTAGATTTTCTTTTCGAGAGCCGGTGGTGGTACCTCGAGAACTCTGCACAGTCGGAATAGTGGCTACCTCTGCTCAATGTTTGTGCAACGGTGCGGCTTCGATTCCGCTCCATCAAATTTCTTAAATCCTCGGGCGAGGCCCTTCTTAAATAGTCCCGCCGTTTGCGCGGCCTCGGCGGGAGTGGGGGCATCGGTCATGCCTGGAAGCAGGTGAAGTGACTGACACCTCCTCAGGGAGTATGAGAGCACGGCAGGAATCGAAGCGACAGCCTAGTCTCCCCTGAGATAGGGGTGTGGAGCTGTCCAGCGTCCAGCGGGTCATGGAATCATTCACCACATGCGGGTCATGGTTTCCGGAGTCGGCACGCCGATGCTCAATGACACTGAGATGATCGTGAGCGAGATCGAGGTTCGGAGCATGTCCATTTGTCCTTCTGTGGACGTCGTTATCCCCAGGACGGGGAACTGCGGCTTGATGGGTAGGGCATGCCGCTTGAACGCGGACGAGCGCATCCACTATAGCTGTGAATCTATCGATCCGGACGGATAAGACGCCTATGACGTTAGGAGGGGAAGGAGAACCACTCCCGCCTCCGTTATGGAAGGCGGGACGGCTCGTATTGGGATCGCCGCGGTTGTCGCTCGCCATCGGCTCGAGGGCAGAAGACCAACTTTATGGGCGGAGAAGCTTCTGAAACGTTCCCACATACGGCACCAACTGATGGCGGTGATCTCCCTCAGATGTTGTCCTCCGTCGATATGGTGACGAGCGGTTTTGAACGGTTGAAATCTGTTTTGGGGGTTGTTGAGCGTGTGGATCTCAATAGGCTATTGGAAGTTGCTGAGGCCGAGCTACCTGCAAGGGAAGTCCCGCGGTGGGAAACCACTGTAGGACCCTCCGACGATCAAGTTAGTACCGGGGAATTAGTGCAGCGTAGCGGCCTATTGGAATGAGTTCCAGTTATCTGAGTCGTCTGAAAGAGGGGTTTATATAGTGGTCGTATGGAGCGAGCTGGCGTGAGATCCTCGCCGTCAGTTACGCCCCTGCGTTATCCCCGCATTAATGGCGGGATACGCCCATTAATGGGGGGACGCGCCAGCGTGGGACGCAGAACGTGGGACGGCGGATATCTCGCCTTGGCGAGATACGCGGAGCCATTGCGGGGGCACTTGGGTTCCGCGTTTTCAGTTGATCAGGGAAGCCGAGGAAGCCCGGCCTTTCAGATGGCTCGGAGACGAGCCGGGAGGCCGAAGATGCTTAGGCCTTGCAACAGCTCGGAGGCGAGCAGGAAGACCGAGGAAGCTCGATTGTAGTATTGTTCGAAGGTGAGCTGATGGTTATTTGCTAGGTGAATATGGAAGGTACTCAGGGAGGTCTCCGAAAGGTCGGATGCATTCTCGAAGACGAAGTCCCGAGGAACGTCCCCAATGCATCTTATTTATTTCACCTCCGTAGCCTCCGGGACACGTCATCTTCCACGTGTCGTAATCTGAGAAATTCCTACTTGTGCGCATCATCAGGGTTCATCAGAGAAAAGTGCCCAAACATAAGAAAGAGAAAAGAGGAGACGAAGGCAAAGGCGAAGGAAGTGGCGAAGTATGAGGGATACGCCAGAAGAGTAGTTTTTGTGTTTATATGAAAAGACGAAGGCAAAGGAGAATGATAGTCATTCATAGATGAATGTGGGAGATTTATCAAGAGCAGTCTTTGTGTTTGTATGAGCGTTAAGATATGCGCGAGATGAGAGAGAATATAAAATGTACCGGTATTCTTGATCATTAATAAAGAGATACTCATGTTTGTCCCGTGGATATAGGCCGTTGGTCGAACCACGTTAAATATTGGTGTTGCGTGTTCTTATTTTTTGCCCGTTTTCCTTGCATGCCTAGCGAAAACCCTAACAGTATATAATCTGTTCGTCTTTTAATATCGGCCATCTCATGAAAGTTGGTTGTATATATTCTCGTCTCCCTCTCTAAGCCATTGTTCTTTGGCTGTCCATTTCCTCCTTTTCTATGTATCTCTCTTAGTAGCAGCTTGTAGTTATTGTCATTAGTGGACACATGACACATGCATGCCTATTATATTTGTATGTACTTTTGAATGAAATCATGCAAATTGAGCTTGTGCAGCATGCGCTATAGTATAACTAGCTAGCCTGCATCTAAGGCCTGAGGACACTGAGACTGAATGAATGATGAATATGAACAAATTTCATCAGGAATCTCTGATGCCAATATTTATGCAAGCATCAGGTGACAGTTCTGATTATTGGTTAATGGTTGATCATTTGCAGGGTGGTCCTTGCTTCAAGAAGCTATTGGCCTAGCTTTAGGGTTTGCTAACATTATATATACTATATTAAGGGTAAATTATCAAAAAGCCCCCGGCCCGCTTTAAACTTGTGTAGGGCTTTTTGCTCTTGTTAAAAAAAACCTTGGCCTAATCAAAAACCCTGTATACCCGATGCCTGTAATATCTAAGCAGTTGCAGTTGCAGTTGCAGTTGCCTATAATATCCAAATAGTTCGCTGTAATTTCCAAACAGTTGAAGAAATACAAGACCTAAATGAAATAAAGCCCCGATATTTCTTACAAAGGTTTTGAACAATTTCCAATAATTTTGAAAATTATAGGGCTATTTAGATAACTTCCTATCATGCTGAGGGCTTTTTGACAATTTATCCTTATATTAATATACATATCTCTACTGCTTCTTCATTTAAAGATAATAAAAGCAAGCTTATGAGTAGATCCTAAGCTAGCTAATGTGTATGGCTGCTTCATGTCATCAAAACTTCATGCATCTATAAATGAGCATTTATATTAATTTTACACACTTGATACTTGATAGGATCTAGTCAAAACTTTTCACTTAATTAATATAACCCTAGCTCTAGAGGAAAGTACTGTTAGTTAATTAGAGTACTAATCTAGCTAACTAGGTACACAACTTAATTTGAACAAACAGTAGTGAAGATATATAGTCACTATTTATAATTAACTGATAAATATATATTGGGAAAATGCTTCTAGCCCTATTTATTAAACAATGACTTACTTTTAAATCCACTGACTTTCAGAAATGCCAAAAATTATTGCCCTATTTATTAAAAAATGACTTATTTTTAAATCCACCGACTTTCAGAAATGCCAAAAAGTCCTATGCGTTAATACAATTTTCTTTTAAATCCAAAATACTTCCAAGGAGTACAAATACGGTGTAATATACATTAATTTCTTGAATGCCAAAATTACCATCATGTCCTATCTTGAAGCCTCTTTCAAACCCATCAAAATGTTGTTACACACACGAAAACTTATGGATCTTAAAGATCTTTTTTAATGAATAACAAATAGAACAAAATCAAAATTAAATAACACAAGAAAGCTATTCAGGGAAAAGAGAAGAATATCTTTATTAGAACTTTTAGAGAGAAAAAAAAGCTCATAAGAGTTCCAAAAACCTTCTCCTTATATATAGATTTCCAACGAGATCTCCTTTCTCTCTCTCAAGTTCTCCTTAATAGCCTTCGTTTTGATCCTTTATGGAGTTGTCGTCGTCTCCCTTAACCTCATGATCAAGATCTATCAAAAGCTTATAAAATGTAACCCTAGTTTCTTATTTACATTAAATTATAAATCTGATATAAAATATGATTCACTTAATTACAAAACTACCATCCAGAAACTAAAAATTCGAGATAAATTCGGAATTTGAACTGCACTAACAGACTTCTTCAGCCGACTCAATATCTCCTTGAGCCGGCTCAGACAATACCGAGTTCTCTGTCTCTAAGAAATGGCCCATCCCTTTGATGAGACGGCTCATAACTTTCTAGATGGCTTATCCCTTTGTCAAGACGGCTCAAGAGTTGCCTGAAAATCTTTCTCCTCTGGGTGTATGAGATGGCTCATGACTAGCATGGGCCGGCTCAATCTTATGCAGTCTCGATATACAAGACACCTTCATAACAATCTCCACCTTGGCTTGTATATCCTTATAAGCACCTTGAAAATTTGTTGCTCTCGTCTTGTATCTTTTAGGGTTTCCTTAGTTTTCCCCGTTTCCCTTCTGGAATAGCTCCAAAACTTGAAACTGCGAACTGCCACAATTTTTGCTTAGAACTGTGAAACTGATTGTGACCCTTCTACCGAGATCGCGAGCCTTCGTCACATTTGAGTATCTGACTAGAAGTCAAGAATGACTTGAATTTCTTCGTAGGAATAACTTTCATCAGCATATCCGCCGGATTCACCTTAGTATCGATTTTGATCAAATTGATCTCTTTTTCGGCTCACTCGCTTATCTTGTGATACCGCACGTCGATGTGCTTAGTTCGAATGTGGTATATCTGATTCTTCGCCAGGTGAATGGTGGTTTGACTGTCACAAAATAAAGGAACCGAACTTTTATCGAATCCGAACTCGCCAAGTAAATTCTTTAACTACAAGGCTTCTGTCATGCCCCGCTTCTCAAAAGAGCGGAACGGCATGTGACAAACCCGCGTTGTATTTATTTCGAGGCCCTTCTTCGAAACAAATACACTAAGCATATATAAGCTATATAAAAATAACATGAATGACATGACAATGAAAATCTAACTTTTTATATTTACATTCCCAATTTACAAAGTTTAAACTAATACATGATATTCGAAACAAGAAATATGATCATAAACTGATAGTGCCTAAACATGTGGCATACTGAAAATAAAGGCTGAAATAAAACTAGATGTTTGCTTGTGCTGGGAACTGGTTGCACTCATCTTCAGTTGATTTCCCCGTCTCAATCTCTAAGTCACATGACGAACATTCTAAGAAAAAAAGAAAATGGTGGAACGAACGTTAGCAAACTAGCGCTCGGTAAGTCCCCAAAGATATGTATAGTATATAGATTGAATGCAAGATGACATGTAATATAATATAAATGGAAATGAAACATGAACGAGTCTAACATGGTAATGTTAAAGGCAACTATGTAAGCATGTCAATTTAACATGAGTATATCAAACAAGTATAGCATGACCGTGTAGTATAAGTATAGTGAATATGAAGTGAATGTTAGTGTCCTAAGGAGTCTCTACAAGGTAATCTATCCGAACATCAGTTCAAGTGTGAATATCAACCAATCTCAAGAGTATTCTCGAATTCAAGGCTATCGTCCAGGGGCAAGAAATCACGGGCCCGAATAGCGGGACTTCAATTATTATTGAAGTGTTCCAAACCCAACAGGCTATCATTCAGGAGCTTGGAAACACGGGTTCTCATTCATGAATTCGTGATGAAATGTTTCAGCCATGTACCATAGCGACGTTATTTGTACCATTTTTGCCCGGTACTACAGCAACATTATTTTAGTAATGGGTCATTAGATTCATAATCAAACTACCCCAACACTCCATGTATATTAGTGTTCATACAAGAATATTGCATTTAATATCGCCCATTCTTATGCTCGTTTGTTTATAGGCAGGTGCTTTTAATCCGTGTTTGCTACATATTTATAGGCTACAGGTTTCTAGTCCAAAATAACGCAAATGATACAAAATCTCCACTGTTACGCCAAAATACAGAACATCTGTTGTCAACAGATAAAATCCGGGTTCCGGTTATCCGTATCCGTCGAATACCGCGTACCAGTTCCAGAGACAAGACAAATGACAGTAGTCATTCGTGTCTCGGACATGCACAAAGCACAAAATGGGAAGCATATGATTCAATGGATGCGCGGAGCTCGAGGGAGAAAGGTCAAGTCAATCAAAAGTGAAGCCATGTTTGGACTGTTGCAGATCTGAAGAAACCGTGAAGGCAATTTGCAATTTGGAGCATGTAGAACAGCAGAAGAGAGCAACACAAGAAAATCCAGAAAAAATGACAACCCAACTCCCTTAAAGAAGCGTGGATTCGCGGCCAAAATGGCCGATTCACGGCGTATCCGCGGCCGTGTTGACTCAGTGTCAACACGGATTTTGGGGATAGTTTGGACATTTCATTTGGGCTCAGAATATTGCCCCATGGTTTCGGTACTCAGCCTATAAATAGCCCAGTTTTGTGCCAAGCCAAGGGGCTCATTCTTATGCTTCTTTTTGTCAGGATTTAGTTTAGCTTTAGTTCTTCTTCTTCTTCATGTATTCCTCCATAAAAATGTAGTGAGAGCATTGAGTAGATGATGAAATGAAGATGAGGGTTTGTTATTTTGTATCTTTTAATTCTTGCATTGTAATTTTAATTCTAGTTTAACTTTTATTATTTGTTGTTAACTGGTTGTTGTTATATCTTTGCTTGTTTTATTTTCCTTCTCTTCTCTTTTCCGTATTATTTTCAAGCGATGATACTCGATGGAGTTCCTTACTTAGGTGAGGACCCAAGTAGTTAGCTTGCATCATTTGTAAAACCGTAATTTTCCTATTCCTTCTTTTCTTCCTTCTTGTTTTTTTTATTTTCTTTTATAATGTGTGAATAATTCCACACTTGTTAAGACTAAGGAAGGTGGTATGAGGGACGGAAAAATCCCTTGTGCTCTCTTCGCCAAATATCATGAAACGAACCCCGACCAAACAAACGCAACCCCCTCATTTAGGCGCGCTATACGTGACATATAGCCGCGACCTAAGTCGAGAAGTCCTTTAAGCGCACTATAACGTGACATGTAGTTGCGACTTAATTGGATACATGGTTGCAGGTGTTTGGCCAAGGGTTGGAAATAAGCGTATTTAGCGGACGGATAAGGGGCACTAGGAATGGATTTAGCGTTGGAATGCTTGCTTAAACTCGTAAATCCCATTCCTATGTCCTCCTAATCCCCGCTAATTTCGATTATCCCAACATTGTTTTAAGAATGGCAAAGATAAGCACAAAACTAATCCTAACTCTTCTAACCAACCTTAACCTTAACAAGTTTACTTGGACATAAAATACGAACACTTAGGATAGAATTGAACATACACATATACATTCTTTATTGACTCGTTTAAGATAAGAATGGACATATAACCATCTCCCTGTGGATCGACCCGTGCTCAACCGGCTAGCTGCAAAACGACACCGTCTTGATCGCGGTTATAACTTTAGAATTTTGAATCCCGACATGCCGAAAGCGTGCGATCAAATGGCGCCGTTGCCGGGGAGACGGTAACGTATTTTCTTTCTTGTTATTCGGGTTAATAATTTTTTTGTATATAAAATTATATATAATAAATATAATAAAAACCATTTTGTTATTTTTAATTTCTTTTTGTGTGCAAGTGTGCAGGCGATCTGGAGCAAGTACAGTAATATAATCAAGAGATAGAGGTTTTTATTCTATTGTACAGAAGAAGAGGAGTGCAGTGACCTAAAGAAAAAGTCCCAAGTCAACAATTCGACCGCGGAACCGCGGTCGAAGGGTTGATTTCGCGGCGGTTCCGCTGTCTTATTGAGGCTTCTCAGTCCTAATTTTTTTTCTGCTTCTTCTCATTCCTCTACACCTCTCTGTGAACTCCACTGAATTGCATTTTCTGCAGGTTTCTTTGCACAGATTGCGCCGCCGCCAAATAAATTTTTTGTTGTTTTAGATTTTGTTTGTTTATACGCTTTGCATATAATAATACGGACATTAAGGGGCTTGAACACCAATTCAGATCGGGTGGGGATTGCACCACCCTTCCTAAGACCCCACAAATCACTAAATGCATATGCATCACCTTGAGTTAATAAAAAATATCTAGACCAAACCTATAAGGACTTGTCGCGCTCAATTAGGACAAGTGAAGGTTGCAGGGAATCGGTCATTTATCTAAACTTGACTTTGCGATGCCTAGGCTAGACAAGTGAGGAGATAATTTTAAAAGGCCCGTCTCACGGTGATTCGTGAGCGGAACCCTCCTTCCTCACTTGTGCTTACCTGGCCACAATTGGCAGTGAAGAGGCGATTCGAGGGTTATCTTGCAACTTGTCGATTGAAAGTGTAGGAGCGGTCTAGTTGTACTTTGAAGACCCTAGCTCTAGGTGTGTTTGTGCATATTGTGATTGTGATTATGCTTGTATAAAGTTTAGTCCCATAATTCCATATTTTTTCTAAAACCAAACAAACAATTTCAAAACTCCAAAAACAAACATTTAAATAAAAACCACTTCCTTCCCTCCCTACCTTTTCACTCTTCTAACATGGGTACCCCACCTCGCAAAACTCTTGCTGAACTTTGGTACCCACAACCAGACATTTATTTATACGGTTTTTGTTTTGGTCGAACTTCAAACGATCCCTCCATACCAAAAATCTCTTTGAGTGATCGAATAGACGCGTCTAGGACAAACAATTGGACTTAGCAATCCACTTCGTATCAACCGTTTCAAACATTCACCCCTTCTCATGTTGATACTCCTTTTGAGAGTCCGGTTGTAACTCCGAAACTCATGTCTATTGCTGGACGTATTGAACAATCTCGTTGCCGATCTTTCCCTCCTTTCAACACTTCCAGTTCTTGGGATCAACAATTCCATTCACCTTCTTATCCAAATGTTGATCCTACTCCTGTCCAACCATTCAATTTCTACCAGTCCTACCTGACTTTTACACCTTCCCTAGACATTGCTTCTATAAAGCCATTTGGGAGTTTCACATATCCAGATAACTTTGAATCTTTTACTGAAACCCCTACACAACCCATGTCTAGTCTAAAACAGCCGTTGGAAGACTTTCAGATAGCGTCGTACCAACAGATGATGGACTTGAATACGTCCATGGCCGCACTCATACAACCTAGTGACCCGGTAGCTAGTTTCCAATTAGCTCCAAATTTTCCAATGTATGATGAGGCGGTTGGACAGGTTGAGAATTTGAGTGGAGAGAGTGAGCTGTATACCCTTCCAAATCAAACCTACCCGTTTCAACTTGAATCCCACAACTCCGGTTTTGAATGTCTATCAAGTATTCCAAATGATTCATCAGTTGAAGATTGAACGTTTAATAAGTTGTGCGACTTTGTAGCATTTGATTTACCTGATTGTGAAGGGTCCCTTTCGAGTGAAACCATCACCAAACCTTTTGACCCCCACGCCTCCATCTTAGAACCACAATTGATTGAACTCCATGCTTTTGATGAGGTGTCTCAGAATATTAATTTTCACTTGATTGAGGATATCGACGCTGGGAATATTTCGGATGATGAACCCACAGCTTTGAATGAGTTTGTCTCTTAAATTCATCATTTACTTTCATTTTCGTATGGACATCATCCTGAGTCATTAAATGTTTTTCCCGAACCCCATATGCGTCTGGATTTTATGATAAATGCATGGATGGGCTAATTTTTGAGGAGAATATTGAGGAAATTTTTTAGGATGAACCAGTTTTATTTGATAAGTCGGATTTTCCAATTCATCATATCCCTTTCATTAACTGTGCACACCCTCCCGAACCTTTAGCCGATACCCTTCCTCAATCACTTCCCCACATCCTTTCCGTCGTTCCGACCTTGCAAGAAACCGTATCACTTTCATTTCCACTGTCTTACCAAGTTCAGCTTACCCATGGTTCTCACGAATCTTGAGGGATTTGATCCAATTTCTCGCCATATTGATAGATTAGTACAATCCATCTTTTCACATCGATCATTACAGATTGTACTAATTTATTCAATCCATTTCAACCCTCAAGTTCGTATTCCACTTTTTTCTCCTTTCCGCCATTCTTCTCCTCCACCGAGACCGGACGCCGCTTCTATCCCCACACGGTCTCGCGTGTTTCTTATTTCTTTTCTCTACACTGCATTCTTTCACCAACCGCCGCTTTATAACGATAAAATCTTTGAATGGTTAGTGCTCACTTTTAGCCTTTGTAAGGCCTTTTATAGCTTGATACTGTGTTCTCTCCCCCCTAACTCTGAACTTTAACGCTTAAACAGTGGAAACACTATTTCACTTAAGTTTGGAGGGGGCCTTTTTGTGTATATATTTGTTTTGCTTTGTATATATTTCTTTTAGGAAGCGCCGAAAATTTTGATCCTCTTGGTGTAGCCTGACAGTGAGGGCACTATCGAGTTTAAGATTGGGGGTGTGCTCGGTAAGCTTTCTAACTTCGCATTCATATGTATATTTTGCATTTGCATACTTATTTTAAAAACCCACAAAAATCGAAAATTTTCCAAAAAAATATAAAAACTTTGTCGTCAAGTTAGCTAATAGGGTAACCTAGATTTTGATTCCGAAAGTTTAGTTGATACGTTAGAAATAACTAAATTCTAGGCTTAGGAATTGAAAATCCTAAAAATAACCCTCATTTTGTTTAACCTTGGTAATTATACGTCCTTACAGTTTTTTTTGAGAAATAAGTAATTTTGAGTTCAGTTTTTTAGTTAAGTCAAGATGAAGGGAAAGTATTGAAGCTTTACTGAAGGATAAGTATGAAAAATAGTTTTTATTCTTGAGTTCAAATTTAGAAAGTATATACCCTACAAAATGCACATACACGTACCTTGAAACTTGGGATAGTAGAGAATACCTAGAAATACTCTTGCCTGAAAACCTAGTATGAAAGAGAAAACGGTATTTAAAACTAAATACTAAAAGAGCATCAGTGAAAAATATATCCGGTCTTGAAAAAGAAAAATAAAGAAAAATAAATGAATAAAGTCAAGACCTGGAAACTGCTATTTACGCTTTAAGCTCACACATTCAGTAATCGGCTGTTAGTGCCTTAAGAAGCATTAATAGTCGCATGAAAGGTGTGTGAGCAACACCGTCCATCATTAACGAAAAGAAATAGTATTAGCTATTAGGGTAAGGGTACTATAGCTTGAATTGAATTCTTGAGTGTAAGGGTGAAAATTTACACACACGTAAGGGTATACAATCGATGTTTGGAGGAAAGATAGAAATAAAAGAATAAGACTTATGTTTTCAGTAAAACTGATAAAAATCCATGATTGGAAACCGCACTTTAGAAGGAAAACTCAGGAGTGACCGAGATCTTTTTAAACTGTAAAACGTATTGGATCTGAGGTTGAACAAATAGGAGGCGTGAAATATAAGGGTTGTATATTTCTAACTTAGGATGATAGAAATTTCTAACCTAGGATGATAGAAATTTCTAACCTACATACTAAACCGGAGGAGTAGAATCAACGTTAACTTATGAACCTAGCTTGACTGGATTTTGTGGGTAGTGTTCGCTGAAAACCCTCAAGAGACAACACTCCTCCTACTAGGGATACCTAGAGGTTTAACGGCTTGTTGCACGAGCTCAGTGCAATCGTGTTCCCTGTGAAAGTGAGGTTAGGACTTTTTGTGAATAATTTATTTTGCTCGGGAAGAGCAAAAGTTAAATTTGGGGATATTTATTCATACCAGAATATTGCATTTAATACCGCCCATTCTTATGCTCGTTTGTTTATAGGCAGGTGCTTTTAATCCGTGTTTGCTACATATTTACAGGCTACAGGTTCCTAGTCCAAAATAACGCAAATGACTGTTACGCCAAAATACATAACATCTGTTGTCAACTGATAAAAGCCGGGTTCCGGTCATCCATATCCGTCCAGTGCCGCGTACCAGTTCCAGAGATAAGACAAATGACAGTGGTCATTCGTGTCTCGGACATGAACAAAGCACGAGAGAGGAAGCACATGAATCAATGGGTGCGCGGAGCTCGAGGGAGAAATGTCAAATCAATCAAAAGTGAAGCTATGTTTGGACTGTTGCAGATATGAAGAAATTGTGAAAGCAATTTGCAATCTGGAGTATGTAGAACAACAGAAGAGAGCAACACGAAAAAACCCAGAAAAAAATGACAACCCAACTCCCTCAAAGAAGCGCGGATCCGCGGCCAAAATGGCCGATTCACGGCGGATCCGCGGCCGACTTGACTCAGTGTCAACTCGGATTTTGGGGGTAGTTTGGACATTTCATTTGGGCTCAGAATATTGCCCCAGGGTTTCAGTACTCAGCCTATAAATAGCCCAGTTTTGTGCCAAGCCAAGGGGCTCATTCTTATGCTTCTTTTTGTTAGGATTTAGTTTCGCTTTAGTTCTTCTTCTTCTTCTTCTTCTTTATGTATTCCTCCTTTAAAATGTAGTGAGAGCATTGAGTGGATGATGAAATAAAGATGAGGGTTTGTTATTTTGTATCTTTTAATTCTTGCATTGTAATTTTAATTCTAGTTTAACTTTTATTATTTGTTGTTAACTAGTTGTTGTTATTTATTTGCTTGTTTTATTTTCCTTCTCTTCTCTTTTCCGTATTATTTTCAAGCGATGATACTCGACGGAGTTCCTTGCTTAGGATAGAACTCAAGTAGTTAGCTTGCATCATTTATAAAACCGTATTTTTCCTTTTCCTTCTTTTCTTCCTTCTTGTTTTGTTTTATTTTCTTTTATAATGTGTGAATAATTCCACACTTGTTAAGGCTAAGGAAGGTGGTATGAGGGACGGAAAAATCCCTTGTGCTCTCTTCGCTAAACATCTTGAAACGAACCCCAACCAAACAAACGCAACCCCTTCATTTAGGCACGCTATACGTGACATATAGCCGCGACCTAAGTCGAGAAGTCCTTTAAACGCACTACAACGTGACATGTAGTTGTGACTTAATTGGATACATGGTTGCAGGTGTTTGGCCGAGTGTTGGAAATAAGCGTATTTAGCGGACAGACAAGGGGCACTAGGAATGGATTTAGCGTTGGAAAGCTTGTTTAAACTCGCAAATCCCATTCCTATATCCTCCTAATCCTCGCTATTTTCGATTATCCCAACATCGTTTTAAGAATGGCAAAAATAACCACAAGACTAATCCTAACTCTACTAACCACCCTTAAGCTTAGCAAGTTTACTTGAACATAAAATATGAACATTTAGGATAGAATTGAACATACACATATACATTCTTTATTGACTCGTCTAAGATAAGAACGGACATACAACCATCTCCCTGCGGATCGACCCATGCTCAACCGGCTAGCTGCAAAGCGACACCGTCTTGATCGCGGTTATAAATTTAGAATTTTGAATCCCGACACGCCGAAAGCATGCGATCAATTAGTCCTTGATTAAAATTGTGAGTCTTGATTGAATTCATGAATACAAAAGATGAGACATATAGTTTTCAAGATTGAGTTCATGTAGTCATGTCAAGTGCAAGTCATGTCAAGTGCAAATTCGAGTTCAAGTTCAAGTTCGGGTTCAAGTTTAAGTTCGTGTTCTATATGATTTGATTTCCCTGAAATTACGATTCACATTTAGAGAGAAGTAAGTGGTGCATCATTGTCTCAGGCATCCCAAGGCCTGACGAGAGAAGACGCCACTCAAAGCTGTCTGCAACCTAAATACGTAATATAGACCGGTCTTTTAATTTCTCGAGAGTGTTTATGGTAAAAAAATATATTATTTAGGTTGCCGAGGGTTTTAAATGTATTTTTGATTATTATGGTATTTTAGTGATAAAATCAAGTTTTTAAAAGTTTATAGTATTTTAATGTAAAATCTATCTTTTAGAAAACTTAAGGTATTTTATTGAAATTTTAATTTTTTCATTTTAGTGTATTTTATTTAAAATCTAATATGCTAATTTGTTTTGTTTTAAAGTAACTATGGATAACAAATAGTAAGTTGATTTATTATTTCAGGATTGTTGAATATTGTTTTATTTTGATTTAGATATCTGTATTTTTCCTTTCTAGACCATGCTCTGTGAGGAGCTATGGATCTTACTCTATTAGATCCAGAATGTGCTGTAATCCACACTATCCGTAACAGGGTTCCCCTAACGAGGGTTGTAGAAGAGAGTATCGCAAAGGAAAATGTTAAATTCTATTTTAAACTTGAGGGTATTACATTGCAAGTCTAATCTTTAGAAAAGTGTTACGAACATATGATCGTGCCATGAAATAAAAGTGTGCATGTGGGGTAGGTCATTACCCCGTGCGCTATCTACATTATTATGTCACAAGAAACTAGTATTGCACAAAAGTAAATAGTTATGGTATTTATCAGTTATTTTTCAAAACCCACCGATTGTAAGCTTTTGCTATGCATTCTATATGTTCTATTTACCACAATCAAGTCGGTTTCGCTTCTTGTTAGCCGGTTGAGTACGGGTCGACCTACGGAGAGATGAGAGATTTCTTAATATTTTAACGAGTTAAGTCAAAATTTTGTCCGAGTTTGTTCGACACTAACTATGTGTTTGATATGTATGTGAATGAAATCTTGTTAGGGTTAGAATTATGTTAGTTTGAGTTAGGAGTTTGCTCCCTTCATTCAATTGCCTCTCTTGATATTGATGTTACGGTAATCAGCAACAATGGGGATTAACATGACTAGGAAGGATACTTGCAAGTATAAGCTAGGCTTTCCAACGCTTAGTTTCTTCCTTTTGATCCTTGTCTGTCCGTTCTTGGCTCTTGGCCATAAGCTCCGGTCAATCCAACTACAACCGGTCTTACTAGGGTGTCACCACTATCATAGACGATAAGGTGCCGTAGGGAGTGATTAGTCAAAAATAGTGCACATTTGTATGAACATTTTCTCTACTATTATTAACTGCTAAAAGGTATTAATTGTAAATAAAGAATATATGCGGGTTTATTTGTAGAAAGATTATTATCATATATTTTTTCATTTATAATTAATATAATAAGGGAAAAATATATGCATATAATACTTAAATGAAATATTAGTAATTAAAATATGCATATCATATCAAATATTTTTAATCAATATTTTAAAGATATTATATCATATAAATGTGGAATAATATATCAAAAATACCAAACGCTATTTACACTTTGATTTGAGATATTGTGCAGGTATTAGCTCAGGCCTGAAATCTATGTAGGAGATCCAAGTTAAATCGGGATATCGAAACCGAATCTGCTAAATTTTAGAAACAAATCGAAGAATCTAGCAACGGCAGGGACTCAGAGAAATAATTTTAGAATCTATATATCAATAGGATCTCCAAATATCGAGACGAAAAGCCAGAAAAAATCCCAAGTCACGATTCTACCAAACGGCGGCGGAAGGGCGGTGAAATAGGGCTTTTGGCGGCCGAAGGGCAGTCATTTAGCGGCCTTTGGATGTGAATTTTCAGAGGAATGATCGTAATCTTACATACTTTAATATGGAATCTAGGATTTCACATTGTAGAGCTTATAAAAGAGCCGAGAGCTATCTATCTAATACATCTATCTATCCATCGCAGAATTCTAGAGAAAGATCTAGCGAGCAACTAGGGTATTGCAATCTACTTTTTAAGAAGAAAATTGTTATGCAATAGTTGATTAATAAAGGTAGTTTTTGTTTTAATTCTTTTTGGATTTACTTTTTTGCATTTACTTTACGCATTACTTTTCCACATTAATTTTCCGCATTATTTTTCGGCATCTTAATTATGGTTTCATTCCTTTTCACCCTTTCTTCTAAATCGCTACTAACCATGAGCGAGTAATTTCTTACTTGCTAGGGTTTGTAGGATATGGTAGAATAATGGATGAAATATCTTTTAACTTCTTTTGATATTTATAAATTTTAGCAAAATAAATGTTAAATTTCTTATCGGGCGCGCTATCAATTTATTGATAGTCACGAATACGATTTGAGACTGGTTAAACACTTGTTTTGTTAAGGGCTTGAGATGAATAGAGATCAATGGAAGAACAAAGGTCAGTAGAGAGAAACCCTAATCCCTCGAAGAACTCTAATCTACATTCATCGCTATCTCTCTAAATTTTAAACTATTAAAAGATAAAAATAGCCATATCTAAACATTCATCCATTAACTACTAAGTCTTATAAACCCTACAAGTCTTTCTATTATCAATTTTATATCTATATTAAAATTAAACGATAACAAACCATTCTCTCTTTTTCAACTCGCCTAAAGCAAGAAAAAAGTTCACGTTTCCTGTGGACAACCTGTATTCATCACAGCTAACTATTAGCGACACCGTCTTGATTGTGGTTATTTACAAAACATTTTTTCGCACGATCAATCAAATGGCGCCGTTGCCGGGGAAACGGTCATAATTTTTTTCTTGTTATTCCGGTTGATTTCTTATAAAAATCCGGAACATAAAAATAAAAAATAAAAAACCGCATTTTGTATTTTTAACGATTTTTGTGCGAGTTTTGTGAGAAATCTGGAGCATTTGGAGCGAACCATAAGAGATTCAGAGAATTTCAAATTGGACCAGAGGAGCAGTTGAGTGCTTTGAAGAAGTTTGGAGGAAAGACCACATCACACGGCGGCGGAACCACGGCTAAAGTAGGCATTGGGCGGCGGAACCGCGGTCCTATTGAAAAATTGGGCCCCCAATCTTCTCTGGTATTCTCCTATTGTCTTTCTCTCTCCTCTAAATCTCTAATAAATTATTTTTACCTGCAGAATTCTTTGCAACATCGCTGCTAAAAATATTTTTGCGTGTTTTAGATTTTGGTTTGTATTGCATATCTAACACGGACATTAAAGGGGTAATAAATCCAAATTCAGATTAGATGGGTATTTCATCACCCTTCCTAGGCTCCACAAATCACAAACAAGTATACGCAAAACCCTACATTAATAAAAAATATCTAGACCAAGCCCTAAAGACCGTCGTGATCAATTAGGATAGAGGAAGGTCGTGGGTAATCTATTGCTTATCCTCATTTTTCTCGTGGTGTCTAAGGCAAGTGTGACTAAGGAAAGTGGTTACTTAACTAGGCCCGCTATTTCGGTGATTCGTATAGCGGATACCTTCCACTTACCAGGCACTTACCTGGCTGCAAGATTGATAAGGAGGTAGTAGAGGATTGATCTTACGTCTTGTCCTTTAGAAGTCTAGGAGCGGTCTAGTAAATTGACCTAGGTGACCCTAGTTCTAGATATTGTTTGTGCACATTTGTCGAGTCCCTCTTTTAAAGCAAAACAATTTCTAAAATCCAATACAAAGAGCTTAAATTATTACCATTTCACCCTCTTTTCTTTTCACTTTCTTATAATGGGTAATCCAAACAGACGAACTCTTGCCGAGTTTTTCTATCCAGAACCAGATATTTCTTATTTTCGTAAATGATTTGGTACAAATTCCGACTCTAGCATGTCCTTAAGGGGTGGGATAGAGCGCACGGAAAATAATAGTTGGACAGCCCACTCAAGATCTTATCAATCGCATCAAAATTCAACATCTTCTTATGTTGATAATCCGTTTAAGGCTAGTGAGGGAACTTCTAAACGCATGTCCATCGCTGAGCATATTGCGAAGGCTCATAGCCAAGGTTTCATACCTTTCACTAATCCAAAACCGTTAGGACAACAATCACTATCATTTTCATATGAAAATGTTGATACTTGTTTTAAGATGAATATGACATCTTTTACACCCATGACCATTGCTGAACAAATAGGAATTGCCAGTCGCCAACTAACCAACCAATCTCAATATTCTTCATATCACAATATTGATCCTAATCCTGTTTATGAAACTTGGATACACCCTTCTAATTTTTATCAATAGTATCAAATTTTCACACGCTCTCATGTTGACACTCCTCTTGATGCTAATGGGGCAAGTCGTAAACGCATGTCGATTGCGGAACACATTGAACTTGCCCGTAGCCAACAATTAAAACCATCTCATATTGATACTTCTCTTTAGGCTAATGTGGCAAATCATAAATGTATGTCGATTACGGAACACATTAAACTCATCCGTAGCTAATAATTAAAACCATCTCTTGAGGTTAATGTGGCAAATCATAAACGCAAGTTGATTGCGGAACATATTGAACTCGCCCGTAGTCAACAATTAAACACATTCCAACCATACTCAACTTTTTCACCTTATCTAGACAATGCTTCTGAAAGTCAATTAATAAGTTCCAAGGTTCAAAGAGAATCCTCCATTGGATTTTTTTTCACAAACCATGTCTAGTCTTAAAGTAGAGTTGGAATTGAGAAGTGAAAAAGAACAAGAGATCCATCAAAGTCAAACCAAAACCAATTCTTTTGATCTCGACACGTTCTATCCTGAATCCCAACCGGACGTATTTAATGATCAACCATTTCATAATCTAAGTGTTTAGGTGCCCGAGAATAACATGTTTGATTTTTCCAAAAGTGAGTGTGAAAGAGAGCCTACACCAGTCCAAATCAAACCGATCATTATTCAACTGCACTTGATATTTCAAACCTTCCAATTCCATCAAATGAACCAAGAGATTTATCGATTGAGGATAGTATAATTGATGAATTTTTAAAGACCTATTCATTTGATTTGACCAAAAGTGTTAGTGAGAGCGGTAATGAGAATATCGTTGGAGATGAACTCGTTATGTTGGATGAGTTAAATTCTCCTACCGATCATGTCTCTTCTATTGAATGTGAACATCTTCCTGTATATTTAACCGATCCTATTCTTATCACCGGCCTATCCGATATGCAAAATGATATTCAGCTTTTATCTCCCACATCTGGTTCAACAACGCTCGACACCCAAGTTTGTTTACCCATTTTATCACCTACTTTCTTTGATTCTTCTAATCTTCTTTCAACTCCACCGAGTTTTGATGAACCGCACTCTGATATTTCGAATTCTATGATTTTGAAAGACCACTTGATTTAGACTCTTTTGAAAATAAGGCAGATGAGCTTTTCGAGTCTTCTACCTCCATAATTTCTGACAAATCAAGTGTGTTAAATTGTGGCGCGAAAAAGATTGACCTTGAAACTTTTAGTCTACCTAGAGAATCTTACTATTCCACTGACTCTTTTCTTTCCGATGGGATCATCATCGATGAATGTTTCGAAAATATTTTCGCCGAAGAACTCGCGTTCCTTAAAGACTTGGATGTTGTGACGAACCAACCTCCATTGGAAATTCGTGCACCTCCCTATGAGGCTAGAAAAGTTGAACCACCACCCCTTCTTCTTATTCCAAACGAGAATGCAACTATTCCACTCATTTCTAATCATTCACGTTCTCGTTTTCATTCATACTCACTTTTTCGTCTCTGCCAATCGAGACGTAAATATTTTCGATTACACCTCTTATCTCCTCCCCACTTCTTCACATTTATCTGTAATATGATCTTCCACCAACCATGGTGTTCCATAGATAAAATATTTGAATGGTTGGTATTGACATTTGGTCTTTGTAAAGCTTCAGGTAGACCAATAATATCACTACATCTTGTGTTAAATTTCAATGCTTAAATAATGAAAACACTTTTTTACTCAAGTTTGGGGGTGAAAGAAAATATTTTGGCACTTGAAAGAAAAGAAATTTTTGCACGATTATGAGCCAAGAACAAGTTTGGGGGAAGATTTCACAGTTATTCACTCTTGACCCCTTCTTTATACCATCTTATTAAACCGTTCCTCCTAATCTTCAGGTTTTGAGCTTACAAGATAACATTAGTGAGGATACTGCTGCAAACAAGTTTGGGGGGAAGGTTTGTATGGATGGTTTATATATATATATATATATATATATATATATATATATATATATATATATATATGCATCATATGTAAATATTGCATTGCATAATTTTTTTAGAAAATAAAAGTTGGAAAGTGAAAATACATATGAAAGAAAGGAAGAGATTTAAGAAAAGCAAGAAAATTAGATATTTTAAAACAAAGTTAGTAATAGCTAGTCATGAACTGTTGTCCCAAGGGTTAGTAAGATGAAAGGAATCACTAATTTTCGGATAGAAATAAGTCTGAAAATAGTCCCTATTCTTGAGTCCAAACATCTGAACGTTGATATCTTACCATACGCACTTGCACACATCTTGAAACTTGGGATAGTAGAGAATATCTTGAAATGCTCTTGTCTAAAAGTTTTAGTATGAAGGAAAAAAATATATAAACAAAAATATAAATGACTCATAAAAAAATAAATGGTGAAGAAAAATGAAAACTGGTTTTGTAATTACTTAAGGCAGCATAAAAAAAATATAGCAAGAGTGCCTTATCACTTAGTGCTTTAGACCAACTGGTTTGGGAGTCACTGCTATGTTTTAGGTGTTGCAAGACTAAGATATTACTAATTATGCCCTAATAAGTGAGCACATTTGGTAATCGGTTGGTTAATACCTCAAGAAGTATTAACGGTCGCATGAAGAATATGTAGGCAATTCCATCTAAAAACATTCATCGACTAAAAAGTACTAAGGAAGATGGACAAGAGTATGATAGTTTGAATTGAATTCTCTAAGTGTAGGGATGTCTTTTACACACACGTAGGGATATATGATTGATATTTTGAAGAAAGATAGGAAGGAAGACTAAAGACGATATTTTATTGAGAGATGATGTGATTTCTGATATTTTTTCAAGACCATTAAGATAGGGTTTATGACAACAAAAAATCTAGTGTAGTTTGAAATTCTTATTTTCAAGTTCTTTCTTTTATATGTTCCTTATCTTTGTATGTAACTTTTATCTTCTTTCTTTTATTATGGGAATTTGTGGGTGTAATCCGCTGAAAACTCTCAGGAGACAACACTCCTCCTACTAGAGACACTTAGAGGTTTAAAGGGTTGTTGTACGTGCTAACTGCAATCGTATTTCCTACGAAAGTGTGCTAGGTTTTTTTTTCTTTTAATAAATAGTTTTCTCGGGACGATCAAAGAGAAGTTTGGGGGTATTTGATCAGTCAAAAATAGTGCACATTTGCATTAACATTTTACCTACTATTATTAACTGCTAAAAGGTGTTAATTATAAATAAAGAAAATATGTGGGTTTATTTATAAAAATATTATTATCATATGTTTCTTCATTTATAATTAATATAATAAGGGAAAATATATGCATATAATATTTAAATGAAATATTAGTAATTAAAATATGCATATCCTATCAAATATTCTTAATCAATATTCTTAAGATATGATATCATATAAATGGTTGGAATAATATCTCAAAAATACCAAATGTTACTAACAGTTTGATTTGAGATATTGTGAAGGTATTAGCTCAGGCCTGAAATCTATGTAGGAGATCCAAGTCAAATCGGGATATCGAAACCGAATCTGCCAAATTTTAGAAGCATATCGAAGAATCTAGCAACGATAGAGATTTAGAGAAATATTTTCAGAATCTATATATCAATAGGATTTCCAAATATCGAGAAGAAAAGCCAGAAAAAACCCAAGTCACGAACCCACCAAACAGCGGTGGAAGGGCGGTCATTTAGCCACCATTGGATATGAATTTTCAGGGAAATGAACGTAATCTCACATACTTTAATATGAAATCTAGGGTTTCACATTTCAGACCTTATAAAAGGACCGGGAGTTATCTATCTAATACATCTATCTATCCATCGTAGAATTCTAGAGAAAAATCTAGCGAGCAACTAGGGTTCTTATAATCTACTTTTTAAGAAGAAAATTGTAATGCAATAGTCGATTAATAAAGGTAGTTTTTGTTTTAATTCTTTTTGGATTTACTTTTCCGCATTTACTTTACGCATTACTTTTCCGTATTAATTTTACGCATTATTTTTCTGCATCTTAATTATGGTTTCATTCTTCTTCACTCTTTCTTCTAAATCGCTACTAACCATGAGCGGGTAATTTCTTACTTGCTAGGCTTTGTAAGATAGGGTAGAATAATGGATGAAATATCTCTTAATTTCTTTTGACATTTTGATGTTTATAAACTTTATAAAAATAAATGTTAAGCTTCTTATCGGGCGCGCTATCAATTTATTGATAGTTACGACCACAATTTGAGATTGGTTAAACACTTGTTTTGGTAAGAGCTTGAGATGAATATAGAACAATAGAAGGACAAGGGTTAGTAGAGGAAAACCCTAATCCCTCCAAGAACCCTATTCCATATTCATCGCTATCTCTTTAAGTTTTAAACTATTAAAAGATAAAAATAGCCATATCTAAATATTCATCCATTAATTACTAAGTCGTATAAACCCTACAAGCCTTTCTATTATCAATTTTATATTCGTATTAAAATAAAACGACAACAAACCATCATCTCTTTTATCAACTCGTCTAAAGTAAGAAAAGAAGTTCACGTTTCCCTGTGGATGACCCGTATTCATCACGGCTAGCTATTAGCGACACCGTCTTGATTGCGGTTATTTACAAAACACTTTTTCACACGATCAATCACGGAGCGGACTGTAGTTAAATTGACGGGAGTTTAATTCAACCTGTCGGGCAAAGCAAAGTGTGAGGGAGATTTCTTTCTTTCAGACTTCTCTTATTCTACTCTAATAAGTGGGAAAAATATTCACTTATTATATAAAAAAAGAAAATAAAAATAAGTAGTGAAGATAGAAAAAAATGAGGTAAAAGATGACAACTAGCTACTTGGGACCTCACCTAGGTAAAGATCACATTTGATCACCATGGTTGCAAAGATAAAGGAAAAGAGAGGAAGATAAAGAAAAAATAAAACCAACAACTACTTAATAAAGAAAAGAAGAAGCAATTGATAAAATCTAGTTAACAATTGAACAAGATATGCATAAAAAAAACTTTCCACTTTATTTATCATCCACTCAAATTCTCTCTCTATAAATTTAATGGAGAAAAGATGAAGAAGAAGAAGAAGAAGAAGTTTACACTTAAATTCTAACTAAAACTAGTGAAAAAATATATATCCCTTACTTAGTTTTGATCTAGAGTATTTATAGGCAGTGAAGTGGAACCCTAGGGTCTTTTGATGAGCCCATATATATAATGATAAAAACACCCCTGAAAATTAGTCGCTTGATTTAATGATACGGCCGCGGTTCCGCCGCCTAAGTGCACTATGTGCTGCGATCCCGCGGTCTGTTTGGGGAATTGAGTCTTCATTTTTCTTGTGCTTTCTTTTGATGATTTATTCTTCTTCTTTGTACACTTTTATTTGCAGAATCATTCCAAATTACTCCCAGATTTACAACAGTCCCAAAAAATGAAGATGTGTGGACTTTTTGCTTTGATTTTCCTCGAGCTCTACGTTGTCTTCTTAATTCTTGTGCTGTCTCTCTCGTGCTCTGTGCTTGTTCGAGACATGAATGATCCTCTCTTGATCTTGTCTCCTGAACTGGTAAACGGCACCTGATGGATGGTGAATGGAACCCGTATTTTTATCCGTTTGTCGGCAGTTATTCTGAATTTGTTGTGACTGTTCGGGGTTTACATTGTTTTGGACTGAGAACCTGTGACCTGCAATTATGTACAAAATACGGATTAAAACTATCTACCTATATGCAATGTGATCAAGAATGGGTGGTATAAAAGTGCAAAATTCTAATATGAACAAATACCCCAAACTTATCTTTTTCTTGTCCCAAGTAAAACCATTTTATTTTCAAAAAAAAAAAAATCCTAAGCTCACTTTCGTAAGCGTCATGGTTGCATTTAGCATGTGCAATAAGTCATTACACCCCTAGGTTTCCGTAGAGGAGGAGTTTTGTCTCCTGAGGTTTTCAGCGGATTATACCCACAAAATCCCGTCAAGCTAGTTTCGCGAAATCACGGTCGATTCTAATCCTAGAGTTTAGTATCCAAAATAGAAATTATATTATCCTATATTAGAAACATTAAACTCTTATTTTTCACACCTCACTTCTTACTTAACTTAAGATCTTATATGTCTTTACGTGCGTATGCAAATAGTGTCGTTATGTTTTCAAAACATTGATTAGAGTTGTTTATATCACAAAGTATGGACCGGATAAAACTTCAAAAGGATCAAGCGAGTTTGTATAGAGTTAAGCTTTTCTCAAGTTTCGTTCTCCGGCTAGGTTTCAAATTCAGAATTTCTATCGTCTTAAAGCAGAAAACTAGGTCTTATTATTCACTTTACCTTTTACTTATTTTCGTTCATACACGTCTTTGTGAACGTGTAGTAGTCTTTATCATCGGATAAAATCTTCATATCTCCGTTAGAAATATTTTTATAAAAACTCGTCTTTAGCCAAGATTATTCTCTCACAAAGAACCATTAGGAATTTTAATTCGGAGAGAACACTTGCTTGATTTGTTTTAAATTGGACTTTCTAGGTTTCTTAGCGAGCTTTGGGCCAATACACCAAAACCAGTTGGTTTTACGGCATTAGGTGTAAAAACAACCCAGCGGACTTAATTGTTCAAGTTACCTCGGCCCTAAAACAAAAGACTTATTTTAGCATAACAATCATGACAATTTGATGCGAATGGAGATATAGCCAGCTGTTCAATCTTCTAAGATAAAAGACATGTTTGTGTGGATAAGGCGTGCAATCACCCCAATTCAAATTCCAGATGGGTTATTTTTCAGACATAGTTTCTATTAAAATATCAATACCATCCTTACATATCCACTTCACTTTATAAATTATTCTTAATATTACTTATCTCATAAAAAAACTTGTTCGATCCTGAAAGAGTTTATCAATTTTTAAAAGTTTTACAGACACATCAGACTTGTTATCTAATTTTTCAAAATTCACGACACGTGTAGTGTGATGCAGAGACGTATAATAGCTACAGTTAAATTTAAAGGAGGGTTATCTTTCAGGTTTCCAATTTCTAAAAATAGCATTTAGTTATTCCTATCTTATCAAACTATACCATTGGCATTTTGAATCTAAGCTTTCCCACTTAATGACAAAAGTTTTTATGTTTTGGAAATTTTTCGATTTTTATGAGTTTTTCAAATATGTATGCAAATACAGAATAGACAAATGAATGCAAAAGGTAGAGATACTTACTGAGCACACCCACAAACTTAAATTAGACAGCGTTCTCGGTGTCATGCTATACAAATCAAAGTTGTGGAGGTAACCAAAAACATGTCGAAATATTTCATTTTTTTATTTTTACAAGGGAATTTCACCAGACAAGAAATTTCCCACAATAGAAAACAAATATTCACAAGAAAATGATAACTATTTACAAAAAGATCTGTATATACATACCCCCAAACTTATTTGAAACAGTGTTTCCACTGTTTAATGCTGGATAATCGACATTTAGTGGTAAACGGAGAAACATTATTCGTTATAAACTGGCTCCTGCAGCAATAGGAGTTCCTTCGATGGTTCTACGGTAAAAAACAGTTTCAATCTATGTCCGTTGATTTTGAAAACCGAACCGTCTCTTGAATTTTCCAAATCTATTGCGCCATGCGGGTATACACACCGCACAATAAAAGGTCCCGTCCAGCGAGATATGAGTTTACCAGGATAAAAGTGGAGTCTGGTGTCATAAAAAAGTACCTGCTGAGCAGGCATGAAAGTTTTGTGCATAAAGTGTTTATCATAAAACACCTTTGTTCGGTTCTTTATAACAACTGCGTTTTCGTAAGCATTATCCCGAAACATTCAATACGTTAATTTGGAGCTTCTGATAGCTGCCCGCATCGTCAAGGTTGAAGTTCAGCTCTTTGATCGTCCAAAATACGCGATATTCGATTTCAACAGGGAGGTGGCAAGACTTTCTGTATAAAAGCCGATAGGGGGACATGCCAAGATCAATCTTGTACACTATTCAGAATGAGCAAAGGGCATCAATCAATTTCAAAGACCAATCTTTACGGTTCTTGGAAACCGTTTTCTCCAATATCTGCTTGATTTGCCGGTTGGAAACTTCGGTTTGCCCACTTGTTTGGGGGTGGTAGAGCGTGGATAACTTGTAATTAATTGTGTATTTCCGCATCAAGACCTCAAAAGACCTATTGAAGAAATATGTCCTATTGTCTCTAATGATAGCATGCTGGTGCCTGAACCGGGAAAAGATGTTTTCTTTCAGGAATCTAACGACAACCTTGTTGTCATTTGTCCGGCTTGGTACTGCCTCGACCTATTTGGAGACATAATTAACAGCTAAAAGAATGTACAGGTTCCCAAAAGAGTTGGGAAACGATCCTATGAAGTCAATCCCCCAAATATCAAATATCTCAACAACCAGAATTGGTTGGAGCGGCATTTCATTTCTCCTGGAGATCCGGTCCAAATGTTGGCACCGGAAGCAAGTTTTGCAGTAATTATCTGCATCTTTGAAAAGTTTTACCCAGTAAAAACCACACTGCAAGACTTTCTCAGTTTTCTTTCTTGGGCCAAAATTCCTTCCACACGCTTGATCGTGGCAAAACGACAACACACTCTTAAACTCATTATCAGGGACACACCGGCAAATGATTTGGTCTGAATAATACTTGAACAGGTAAGATTCATCACAGTAAAAGTGTTTTGCTTGGGATAAAAATGTAAGTTTGTCCTGACTCGACTAGTCGCTTGGTATGTGTCCTGTCGCTAAATAGTTCGCAGGACACTGTCAAGAGTTTTTCATCAGGAAAAGCATCATTAATCGGGAGAGGAAGCGTTGACGAAGAAGGAAGTCGTGAAAGATGATCAGCCACTAAGTTTTCACATACTCTTTTGTTCTTAATGACAAGATCAAACTTTTGAAGTATGAGGATCCAACGTATTAGCCTAGATTTGGTATCCTTTTTCGCAAAAAGATGTATCAGAGCGGAATGATCAGTGTAGACAATGACTGGGGAGCCAATGAGATATGGCCTGAATTTCTCCAAAGTGAATACAACTGCCAAGAACTCTTTCTCGGTTGTTGTATAGTTCATTTATGCGTCATTCAAGGCCTGGCTTGCGTAGTAGATTACATGCGGTATCTTATCGATGTGTTGTTCTAAGACCGCACCAATAGCAAAGTCGGATGCATCGCACATAATCCCAAAGGAATGCGTCCAGTTGGAAGAAGAAAGAACGAGAGTAATTGTAAGTGAGTTTCGTAGTGATTCAAAAGCAGTCAAATAGTTCGAGTCGAAATTGAACATGGTTTCCTTGGCCAGAAGAAGAGTTAAGGGTTTAGCAATTTTGCTAAAGTCCTTGATGAACCATCTATAGAAACCGGTATGGCCAAGGAAATATCTGATATCTCTGATGCATTTGGGAGGCAGGAGGTTGGAAATGGTATCAATCTTTTCTTTGTCAATCTCGATACCGTTTCGCGAAATGATATGTCCTAAGGCAATACTTTCGCGCACAATGAAGTGGCATTTCTTCCAGTTTAAAGTAAGATTTTTATTCTTACATCTGTTAAGGACAGCGTCAAGGTGTTGTAAACACTCGTCAAAGGAGTCTCCAAATATAGAGAAATCGTCCATGAATATCTTCAGAAACTTCTCAACCATATCAGAGATATTCCCATCTTACACCGCTAAAATATAGCGGGAGTGTTCAGTCGAAAATATTACACTTTTGATATAACATTTTCCTTACTTTTCTTTAATATTTAAAGGTGTTTATTATAAATATAAAACATATTTGTGTTTGTCTGCAAAATACTATTTACCATACATTTATACATTATAATTAATATTATAAAGGAAAATATATGCATATAATATTTATAAGATATTTTGATAATTTAAATATGCATATCATATCAAATATTCTTAATCAAATTTCTTAAAAGATTTATTACCATATAATGATTAAGATTATATCTCTACTATAACAAATATTACTAACATTATTCATGGAGATATTGTGCAAGATTTAGCTCAGGTCAGGAGATCAAGATATTCGAGATGTCGGGAATCAAAAATCAGCCGTTGAAATTTAATTAAATCATAAAATCAATACTGGCAGAGACTCGGAGAAGATTTGAAGAATCCAGACATCACATAAATTTCCACGTGTCAACATAAGACAGCCCTTGAAATTAAAAACCCTAAATCCTCCAGCCCGCCGTTCAACTGCCGCCAAACCATGCATATTGCGGCGGATCTACGGCCGTTATGTGGAATTAGGGTTTGGGATTTTGTGGGTAGGATTGCATCATCAAATAACCATATTAGGTAACTAGGGTTTCTGATTTGAGGGCTATATAAAGGACCGATGGCTAAAATTAGAAATCATCATCTTAAACACGAAGAAAATCACCGTCAAAGAACAAGTGATCCACGACAGGTCCGCGATTCTATGTGAATATTGACGGAACATCTACTTACTACAAGGCAGAGATCGAGACCAACTTCTTTTTCTTATAATCTAAACTCGACGGATTTGTACTTGTAATGTTGATTAATAAAGGTAGATCATTAGTTTAATTATTTTTGCATTTAATTTCTACATTATGATTTCCTTCTCTATCCATTTTTCTTCTATCTCCATCATGCGCGAGTAATTCTCCGCTTGATAGGGTTCGTAGGATTAAGGTAGAACAATGGATGAGAAAATATTTTAACTTTTTTACGTCTTATGGAGTTTATAAATTAGAAAATAATCCTTAACATCCTAATCGGAAGTGCTATCAATTTATTGATAGTCTTGACTGCGATTTGAGATCAGATTAACAACTGTTTTGTTAAGGACTAGACATGAATAGAGATCAATGATGGGACAAGAGTCAATAGTGGAAAACCCTAGTTTCTTCCAAGAACCCTAATCTTCATTCATCACTATCAATCTAGTTTTAAATCTATCAAAAGATAAAAAGAGTCATTTTTATTAGTCATCTATGACTACTAAATTCTAATGAACCCTACAAGCCTTCTTTATATATATTCTATATCCGTATTTAATATAGATCTAGAATCTATTCTCCTTTCTTTGTTTTATTTTATTCAACTCGTCTAAAGAAAGATTAAAAGTTCCACGCATCCCTGCGGACGACCCATACTCATCTCGGTTAGCTAGATGTGACATCATTATTGATTGTGGTTACTACACACAAACACTTTTCACAACCAATCAAATGGCGGTTTAATGATTTTTTCTTGCTATTCGGGTTGAATTCTTATCCGATCCATAAAATAAAAATCAAAATCGCATCTTGCATATTTAACGATTATTATGCGAATTTTTGTGAGAGAATCCGAAGTCATCTTGATTTTCGGGTTGTTTTTGCATATTTTACAAAACGGACTTTAAGGGGCAATAACCCAAATTCAGATTAGGTGAGGATTTCACTACCATTCTTAGGCCTCACAAATCGCAAACATGTATGAGCATAAACCTACATTAATAAAAAAATATCTAGACCAAGCCCTAAGGACTGTCGCGCTCAAATTAGGACAGAGGAAGGTTGTGGGTACTCTATCGCTTATCCGTATTTATTTTGTGGTGTCTAAGGCAAGTGTGACTACGGAAAGTGGTTACTTAATTAGGCCCTCTATTTCGGCGATTCGTATGGCGGATACCTCCCACTTACCTGGCACTTATCTGGACACAAGAGTGATAAAGAGGTGGTAGAGGATTGATTCTGCGGTTTGTGCTTTGGAAGTCTAGGAGCGGTTTAGTGCTTGACCTATATGACCTTAGTTCTAGGTTTGCTTGTGCATTTTGTGATTTGTTGAGTCAACCCTCAAGTATCACTTTCAAAGCAAAACAATCCAAATAGGGGTTAAATCATTCCCTTTTCACCATCGTTTCTTTTTACTTTCTTATAATGGGTAACCTAAACAAACGAACTCTTGTCGAGCTTTACTATCCAGAACCAGATATTTCTTATTTTCGTAATCGCTTCGGTATACCATCCGAATCTACCATGTCTTTGAGAGCGGAAAGAAACAGTTGGACTCCTCACCAAAATTCAACATCACCTTATGTTGATAATTCATTTAAAGCAAGCGAGGCACTATCTAAACGCATGTCCATTGCTGAGTATATTGCGAAGACCGAATCCCAAAGTTTCAATCCGGTCAAACCGTTAGGACAACAAACACCATCATTTCCTGAAGAAAGTATTGCTACTCGTTTTGCGGCGTATATGACATCTGTTACCAGTCTCCAACCAACCAACCAATCTCACTATTCTTTTTATCACAATGTTGATCCTACTCCTGTCCATTTTTCATAACCATTCAATTTCTATCAATCATACCCTACTTTTACACCTTCTCCAGACATTTCTTCTGAACAGTCATTTGGGAGTTTCACATATCCACAAGAATTTCGTTCTTTTACTGAAACCCCTTCACAACCCATGTCTAGTCTTGAACGGTCATTAGAAAAATTTCGGGTAGAGTCGCGTCAGATTGCGGAATTGAATGCATCCATGGCCGTCCTCATACAACCCAACAAACGAGCAACTAGTTTCCAACTATCTCAAAATTTTCCAATGTATGATACGGCAATAGGACAAATTGAGAATTTGCGTAGTGAGAGAGAGCAGTACACCCTTCCAAATCAAACCTCACCATCCCAAATTGAAATCCACAACTCCAGTTTCACAAATCTATCGAGTACACCAAATGATTCACCAATTGAAGATAGAATGTTTGATGAGTTGTGTGACTTTGTAGTGTTTTATTTACCCAATTGTGAAGGGTCCATTTCAAGTGAAACCACACCCAATCCTTGTGATCTCTACACCTCCACTCTAGAACCGAAATTGATTGAAAACCATGCTTTTGATAAGGTGTCTGAGAATTTTAACTTTCACTTGATTGAGGATATCGACACTGGGAATATTTTGGATGATGAACCCACAGTTTTGGATGAGTTTTTCTCACCGTTTCATCATGTCCTTTCACTTCCGTGTGAACATCATCTCGAACTATTAACTATTTTTCCCGAATCCCATATGCGTCTGGAAATTGATGATAAATGCATGACCGAAAAAGCAAAACGATATTCAGCCTTCATTTCTCACATCTGGTTCAGCAATACTCGACACCCACATTTTTTTGGCTCTTCTTCTAATCTTCCTTTAATTTTATCGAGTGTTGATGAATCACACTCCGATATTTCGAGTTCGATAATTCTAGAAAGAACACTTGATTTAGACCCCTTTGAAAATGAGATAGATGAGTTTTTCAAGACTCGTACCTCCATAATTTTTGACAAATCAAGTGTGTTGAATTCTGGCGTGATACTGATTGACATTGAAACGTTCAATCGGACTATCGATGAAAGTTTCGAAGATATTTTTGCTGACGAACTCGCATTCCTAAATGACATGGATTTTATAATTAATCAACCTCCACCCGAAGAAGTTGAACCATTACCATTTCTTCTTATTCCATTCGAGAATATGACTATTCTTCCTATACCTACTCATTCACATTCTCGTTTTCGTTGACCATCCGTCTCTACCAACCGAGACGTAAACCTGATCGATTCCGCCTCCTATCTCCCCACTTCTTCAAATCTCTTACCTTCCACCAACTATATTGTTACATTGATAAATTCTTTGAATGGTTGGTGTTGACTTTTGGTCTTTGTAAAGCTTTGCATAGACCAATAAGTTTAACCCACCCGTATAATTTTAAATGCTTAATATTATTTTACTCAAGTTTGGGGGGGGGGGCGATCTTTTGGCTCTTGAAAGAAAATAATTTTTTAAAAAACTGTGAGCCAAAAATAAGTTTGGGGGAGGATTTCACTGTCATTTATTCATGTCACCGTTACTAACTTTTACTCCCAAATCTACAGGTTTCTTTTAGCTTAACAGATGACATCAGTAAGGACAATGCTGCAAATAGGTTTGGGGAAGGTTTGTGCTTATTCACGCATTATTTTGCATTATCTTAAATATAAGAACAAATTTTTTTGATAATGAATGTTTGAAAGTGAAAAATTACATACGACAAGATTGGAAAAGTTTAAGAAAAACAAGAAAGTTAGATGTTTTCTTAAACGAAACTAGTAATAAGAAGTTATAAGCTGTTGTTCCAAGGGTTAGTAAGATGAAGGCAATTACTAGTCTGAGGATAAAAATAAGTCTGAAAAATAGTCCCTACTCTTGAGGCCAAACATTTGAACGTTAATACCCTACTATACGTACTTTCACACATCTTGAAACTTGGGATAGTAGAGGATATCTTGAAATGCTCTTGTCTAAAAGCCTTGGTATGATGAAAAATAAAAAGAAAAAGAAAATATAAATGGTGAAGAAAAAAATGAACACTGGTTTTGTAATTACTTAAAACAGCATAAAAAATGTAGCGAGGGTGCTTTATCACCTAATGTCTTAGACCAACTAGTTTGGGAGCCACTGCTAAGGTTTGGATGTTGCAAAACTAGGATATTGCTAATTACGCCTAGTTAAGTGAGCACATTTAGTAATCAGTCGGTTAGTACTTCAAGAAGTATTAATGGTCGCATGAAGAATGCGTGAGCAATTCCATCTATAATATTCACCGACTAAAAAGTACTAAGGAAAATGGACAAGAGTATGATAGTTTGAATTGAATTATCTAAGTGTATGGATGTCTTTTACACATACGTAGGGATATATGATCGAAGTTTGGAAGAAAGGTAGGGAGGAAGACGAAAGGCGATGTTTTATTGAGGGATGATGTGATTTCCGACATCTTTTCATGACCATTAAGATAGGGCTAATGGCAACTGAAAAGCTACTGTAGTTGGAAACTCTTATTTTCAAGTTCTTTCTTTTATTTGTTCTTATCTTTGTAACTTTCATCTTCTTTCTTTTATTATGGGATTTTGTGGGTGTAATCCGCTGAAAACCCTCAGGAGACAACACTCCTCCTACTAGGAACACCTAGAGCTTTAACGGCTTGTTGCACGTGCTCAGTGCAATCGTGTTGCCTGCGAAAATGTGCTACTTAGGTTTTTCTTTTTTCTTGTTCTTTTTTTCTCCCTCTCTTGAATAACTCGTTTGCTCGGGACGATCAAAATTAAGTTTGGGGGTATTTGTTCAGTCAAAAATATTGCACTTTTGATATAACATTTTCCTTACTTTTCTTAAATATTTAAAGGTATTTATTATAAATATAGAATATATTTGGGTTTATCTGCAAAATACTATTTACCATATGTTTATATATTATAATTAACATTATGAAGGAAAATATATGCATATAATATTTATAAGATATTTTGATAATTTAAAAATGCATATCATATCAAATATTCTTAATCAAATTTCTTAAAAGATTTATTATTATATAATGATTAAGATTATATCTCTACTATAACAAATATTACTAACATTATTCATGCAGATATTGTGCAAGATTTAGCTCAGGTCAGGTGATCAAGATATTCGAGATGTCGGGAATCAAAAATCTGCCGATGAAGTTTAATTAAATCATAAAATCAATACTGGCAGAGACTTAGAGAAGATTTAAAGAATCCAGACATCACATAAATCTCCACGTGTCAACATAAGACAGCCCCTGAAATTGGAAACCCTAAATCCTCCAACTCGCCGCCCAACCGCGGTCAAACCATGCATATAGCGGCGGATCCGCGACCGTTATGTGGAATTAGGGTTTGGGATTTTGTGGGTAGGATTGCATCAACAAATAACCATATTAGGTAACTAGAGTTTCTGATTTGAGGGCTATATAAAGGACGAAGGGCTAAAATTAGAAATCATCACCTTAAACACGAAGCAAATCACTGTCAAAGAACAAGTGATCCACGACAGGTCCGCGATTCGATGTGATAAAGCGACGTGAATATTGACGGAACATCTACTTCCTACGAAGCAGAGATCGAGAGCAATTTCTTCTTCTTATAATCTAAACTCGAAGGATTTGTACTTGTAATGTTGATTAATAAAGATAAACCATTAGTTTAATTATTTATGCATTTAATTTCCGCATTATGATTTCCTTCTCTATCCATTCTTCTTCTATCTCCATCATGCGCGAGTAATTCTCCGCTTGATATGGTTTGTAAGATTAGGATAGAACAATGGATGAGAAAATATTTTAATTTCTTTTACGCATTATGGAGTTTATAAATTTTAGCAAAAGAATCGTTAACATCCTAATCGGGCGCGCTATCAATTTATTGATAGTCTTGACCGCGATTTGAGATCAGATTAACAATTATTTTTTAAGGGTTGACATGAATAGAGATCAATGAAGAGATAAGGGTCAATAGTGAGGAAACCCTAGTTTCTTCCAAGAACCCTAATACTCATTCATCACTATCAATCTAGTTTTAAATCTATCAAAAGATAAAATGAGTCATCTTTATTAGTCATCCATGACTACTAAATCCTAACGAACCCTACAATCCTTCTTTATATATATTCTACATCCGTGTTTAATATAGATCTAGAATCTATTCTCCTTTCTTCTTTTATTTTATTCAACTCATCTAAAGTAAAATTAAAAGTTCAATGCATCCCTGCGGATGACCCGTACTCATCTCGGCTAGCTACACGCGACGCCGTTATTGATTACGGTTACTACACACAAACACTTTTCACAAACAATCAGGGATCATTATATAGCCCAAACGGCATGCGACTATATGCGAATGTGTTGAAAGGACAAGTGAAAGTGATTTTGTTCCGCTCTTTTTCGGCCATTGGAATCTTGTTGTAACTTGAGTACCCATCTAGAAAATAGCAGAACTCATGTCCAGCTAATCTTTCGAGTATTTGGTCAATGAATGGTAGTGAAAAGTGATTCTTCCGCGTTGCGGCATTGAGTTTTCAATAATCAATGCATACGCCACCCGGTTTGCGTGCAAGTGGGGATTAACTCGTTCACCTCATTTTTGATGACCGTAATGCATGACTTTTTAGGGACATCGTGTATTGGAATGACCCATTAGCTATAGGATATAGGGTAAATGATATCACTATCTACACATTTTACAATCTCCTTCTTCACAGTCTCCTTCATGACTGGATTCAATCGTATCTATGGATCCCTAGCTGGTTTGGAATCATTCATCATGTGAATGTGATGTTCTACAATTAAGGGACTAATCCCCTTGATGTCCGCCATCGTCCAGCCGAATGCTTGCTAATTTGACTTCAAGACCAAAAGCAGGGCTTTCTGTTACTCTGAAGCTAGAGAAGCCGAAATGATTACGGGGAGAGTCTTGTTTTCATTTAAGTAAGTATACTTGAGGTAAGACGGCAGAGGCTTGAGTTCGAGTGTCGGATGAGAAACAACTAAAGGCAGAATCGGAGAACGTGTCTCGAACTCAAAGGATTCCAAGAGGGGCTCAAAGAGAGTATATGCAACAGAGTCGGATGGTTTAACCAACGTATCGGAAAATTCAAAAGATTCCGACTCAGATGATGACATGTCAAGATCGTTCAGAAACGTGAAGCACTCATATTCTTTGTTGGAATTGGAAGCAGCAGGTTCAAACAGGAACGCACTAGTGGCGTCAAGATCACTGTGATCAAATAGAAATTCTTCAAATTCACAATCCTCGGAGGCGATCTTCTGAATGGAATAGATATACAGTATATGAGAGCTCGGTTCAGATGGCTGATTCCCTAACCTAAAAATGCTGAGTTCAATTATCATGTTACTAAAAGATAGGCTCATGGAACCATTTCGACAATTGATCACCGCATTTGAGATTACAATGAATGGGCGATCGAGAATCACCGGAATTTGATTCCGGGGACTGGCTACAGGTTGTGTATCTAAAACAATAAAATCCATAGGGAATATGAAGTCCCCAACCTTGATCAACACATTCTATAGCTCATCCTTAAGATGGGTGATAGATCGATCAGCCATTTAAAGAGTACAATGTGTAGATTTCAGTTCTCCTACACCAAATTGCTCATAAACTGAATAAGGAAGAAGGTTAACAGTGGCACTGTGATCCAAAAGAATGCGATTGATGTTCTTATCCCAAATGGTAAATGAAATCGTAGGACAACCAGGGTCTTTCCGTTTTTGTGGTAAATCTTGGGTAAGAGCATCACTCACGTTACTAGCCAAGAAAATTTTCTTCGGTGCCTAAGTTTTCTCTTTTTAGTGCACAAGTTTTTCATGATTTTCGTATAAGAGAGGACTTGTTGGTTTTCATCTAAGAGGGGAATATTGATGTTAACCTGCTTGACAACTCCACAATCTTCTCCATTTATGGACTTTGTTTATTGGATCTCAACCAATTTGGAAATAAGGTTTTGAAATTAGTTGAGTCCAATACTTATGGAGGAGATTGTGGAGATGGAATGGAACCCAAAACTGGAGTTTGAGTGGAGTGAGAGGTGGGTTCGTTCTTAGCAGCAGTCGAAGAAGAGCCTCATGAAGAATGGAGAAAGGGCTCAGAAGAAGAAGAAGAAGCGGCCGGGGTGTCATCATCATCAATTTGTGCGCCAATGTTGTTGTTCAGTATTCTTCCTGATAGTATTTACGGAACTCATATTATGGTTCTGTTGTTCAAGAGCACTGTGGGTGATCAGGATTTGGGAGTGGTTGAGACGGAAGCTTTCTTTTCTCTCTCTCACTCAAGGCCGCGTTCAGCTGTGCAATCTGGGCTTTGATGGTCTTGATGTTTTGCCCGTGTGAAGCAGTGTGTTGCACCAACGACTGTATATAAGACTGGATGTTGGCGGTGGATTGAGTCGATTGCTTTACAAAAGCATCAAGACTCCATTCTAGCAGGAAAACCTTATCGTTATTTAACGGAACAAAGTTGTCATTTTGTGGAAAAGAATTATTATAAGGTGCAAAGTTGTTCGTCGGATTCTGAAAAGGTTAGGGTTGGAAAGGTTGCTGAAATTATTGCTGAGCTTGTTGTTGAGAAGGAGGAGGTCTCTAAAAGTTGTTCTGGCATTGGAATTGGTGCTGGTTCTGATTCCAAGCGAAATTAGGATGGTTCCTCCAACCGGGATTATATGTGGAAGAGTATGGATCGTTTCTTGGTCTTTGCTAAAATACAGCATTAACCTGATTCTGTTCTTGAGATGGTGGATGGTAAGGACACTCTTCGGTCAAATGAGATGGATCCAAACAACAAGCACAGGTGCGAAGGGGAGCAACAAGGTTAGGAGAAGGAGATGAAAATTTGCTCTCAATTGCCTCAAGTTTTCGTGTTATTGCAGCCATCTTGGTCTTTATTAAAATTATGATATCAAGCTGGTGAACTCCTACCCTAGATTGACCGGAAGAAGAAGAAGTTGAAGTGTTCGGCCGGGTGCTCTCCTATTGCGGCATTTGTTCCACGAGACCATCAAAGAATTGCCAAGCCTCCTCATCAGATTTGGACAGGAAGTGGCCTTGGCAGATGGTTTCCATCAACTGTCTAGTTGCTGGATTCAGGCGCTTGTATAAAGTTTGGCAAAGTTGCCATTTCTTAATACCGTGATGAGGACACTGAACAAGGAGGTCTTTATACCGATCAAAGAACTTCCAAAAAGGTTCAGTTTGAAACTGGGTGAATTGGTTTATCTCATTTCGGATCCGTGTGGTCTTGTGATTTGGGTAGATTTTCTTCAGAAACACTTTCACGAACTCGTCCCAACTAGTTATCGAATGAGATGCGGTGCTATACAGTCACTTTTCAGCAAGGTCACAAAGAGTGAATGGTATAACTCACAGCCGTATAGCATCGTCAGACAATTGGGTCGTTTTCATCATTGCGCACATGTTTTGGAATTTGTTGATGAAGACATAGGCATCTTCGGATTCAAGCCCGTGAAATTTGGGAAGCATGTTAATTAAGTGGGGCTTAATTTCGAAATTTCCCCATTGGTCGGTGGAAGAGAAATACAAGTGGGAAGCTGATTGATCTTCTCTTCGTGTGTGTTTAGAAATGTTTCACGACCAAAGAAATTTATACCGCAATCAATTAACGGTGTCTATTGTAGTTTCGTTAAAGAGAACGGATCGTCCACTGAGAAAGTGTGATTTGTTCGTTATCGTTTTAGTTGAGTTGAAAATTAAAAAATATAAGAAAATGATTCAATATTTGTGAAATTTAGTTTCAAGAATCATCAAGAAATAGATCTAAAATCAAGAAATGATAGAGATCAAGAAAATGTCCAAATAGTTTGAATTACCAAGATTTGTAAAGAGGCTTGTCGGAATCGATCCAATTGATAGTGATGATGAATACTAATGATTACAAATTCTTATCTATTGAATATTTGTTGCTAGATCGATGACGATCAACGAGATTTAAGGATCTATTGAAGAAACTAGGGTTTCTCCATCATCATCCCTTGTCCTTTCATTGATTATCATTCAAATTCTAGCCTCTAGCAAATCAAATAACCGATCGTTGATCTCTAATTTAGAGCGAAAACATTCAAGAAAGCGATCTCACTCAAATTTGGTTTTCGATGATTCGATTTCCTAAAGTTCACAAAACTCATAATACTTAAGAACCGTTTAAGAATTTAGTCATCATCATCTACCTATTCTCTCGATTCCGCTATAAGCGGAGATTTCACTCAAACATCATGAAAAAGAAAAGAATCAAGAATCTATAACTCTTCATAATGCACGAATGTAAAGAAAAGAAAGATCTTAGAATTTTCACCTTATATTTATCAACGTTTAGGTACAATTCACTCAAAGATTACAAGATTTGAGGAGGAACTAAATCGTCGAAACTAGCTTCGCTTCGGTCTTCTTGAGTCGCGGATTGTCGTGGATCTCTTGCTCGGATGAAGATCGGCGTTGCTTCAAAGGCTCGTTGAATGCTTGCTTGATTTGGTACTCGATGAATCTTGATTTTTCTTCGGAATTGGATTTGGGCTAGGGTTTTGAGTTGCAAGTTGTGTCACTCAACTTGCGGGTGAATTGATGTAGAATGATCAACAACCTTTGTAATGAAGCCCTAGGTGTTTTTTTTTATAGTTTTCCCTTTAGATTCCCCTAGAAGCTAGGTCTAGCTTCTCTTGGAAGCTTGGTTGTTATGAGACTTGCATAGGAAGCTAGGTAGAAGTTTCTAGATTAAGGTAGTTAGCTAGCTTGCATGAGAAGCCTTTCTGTTGGAGGGAAACTTCTGGAGATTTGAAGCGTTTTGAAGAAGTTCGGCCGTTAAAAGAGACCTTTATAAAAATATTCCAACCGCCGACGAGTCAACTCGGCCGCGGATCCACGGCAGATCGGCCTGACTCGGCTGCGGATCCGTGGCCCTTTGGTGGAATCAGTGCATGAAATTTTCAGGGCTCAGTTGTGTTGGCTTTATGGCACTTTCCTGATGTCTGGAATATTTTTATACTTTCTTATTTACTGCCAGATCACAAGTCTTGGACTTGATATATTTTATCAGCACTTTTAGCAGTTCCGGCTCTTTTACCTGGAGTATTTCCTGCACACAATCTCGAGACAAGTGTTTATATACAAAGATCATGCGTGTAGTAATAAACACACAATTTCCCTCATAATGTCGGTTATAATGTATAACACATGTTATTTGATATTTTGCAGACGAATTGCTAATATGTGCTATATTTATACCAAACACCTTTAGATGATTACAAATAGGGGAAATTGATGTGTTAAAAATGCAATATTTTCGACTGATCAGAAGCACAGTGCTTGTTGGATAGAAATGATCTTAGAGCGTGATTCGTTGTGGCGCTTGTGCTTATGGTGGTGGGTTATTCGCACCAAGTGGCGGTGGAATGATTCCCGTAGGAGGTAACGTGATGTTAGGAGGAAATCTCGACATCTCGAAAGAAGAGTTGGGTGAAAGTGAAGGTGAAAAAGTATGAATAGAATCACGGTCAACGTCGGAGTTGACCGGCAAAGGTAAAGGTGAAAGAGGTGTAGAAGGAGTTTCGACTTTGGAGTCGATCGCGTAGTCGGTAGCGACTAATGAAATGCGGACTAAACGGGCACTAGGGTCCCGAGTCCAAACTAATTTACACTAAACGTGTTTAGTGTAGTCAAAGCGTAGAATTTGAGTAGGTGAAAGGTGCGTGGAATGAAAATTGGGTGACAAATGGTAAGTTTTTGGTTTTTTTAGAGAGTTTTGAAAAATATATACGGAATTACAGATACAATTTCAAACAATCACAGTCATAATATGCACAATCACAGCTAAACCTATGGTCCTCAAGGTCCAACTAGACTGCTCCTAACCATTCCAAAGAGACAAGTTGTGAGATAACTCTCGAATTGCCTCTTCATTACCAATTGTGGCCATGTAAGCACATGTGAGGTAAGGAGGGTTCAGCTCACGAATCACCGTGAGATGGGCCATTTAAAATTAGCTCCTCACTTGTTTAGCCTAGGCGCCACAAAGTCAAGTTTAGATAAATGACCGAATGCCCACAACCTTGCTTTGTCTTTATTGAGCACGACAATTTCTTAATCGGCACCCAATCTGAATTGGTGTTATAACCCCTTAAAATCCGTATTATTTATGCAAAATGATAACAAAAAAAAATCTAAACACTTGCAAAAAAATTATTTCGTGGCGGTGCAAAGAATCCTGCACAAAAACAGTTTATTGGAAAGGGGGAAAGAGTTTGCGCAAAAAATACTGCAGAAAAACAGTTCAGTGGAGCTCGGAGGGGGTTTTTAGAAGAAAGAAGTACTCATCAAAAATTTTGGGCATTGAGTCAATGCTTTGACCACGGAACCGCGGTCAAACACATGCAATGGTCGCGGAAGCGCGGTGGTATTGGAGAATTGGACCTCTAAATTTAACTGTGTGCTAAAATTGGTCTTCTCTTCTCGGTTTTTGCCCCTCGTACTTGATTTGGTCACTGAAATTTCTCCAGAACTTGGTACGGTTAGCTACGGTTTCATCCTGGTCTGCCGCGGTGCATCCGTGAGATGTGGGTATAACTCCCCACGACTTTAGTACTGAACTTTCTCTTCTTCCTATCCTACACACTCACACAAAAAGAATCAGAGATAATAAGATGATTTGTATAGTTTGTTTTTTTAAATTAAAAAATTAACTCGAAACTACAAAAAGAAATAAACTACCTGAAAGGTTCCTAGGCACCCTAGTGAGGTCTCACAAGGCATCGAACATGCCAATTTAAAATTTTTGGTGCCGAGAAACCCTAGACTACGGATCTTAAACTAGATGTTTAGGCGAAACGGAAAACTAGTTAACTATTTAACTAAAGTTGAGATGCTACAACCTTTGTAGATCCGGATTTCCGCCTCCTTAGCTCCACGTGGTCATGCCCTCGCTGTCCATCATGAATCCTCGACTCGATCATCGGCTTCATCGGGAAAGCAAGCGGAATAGGTCGTCGGCTTTGTGTCAAAGACGATCTACGTCGAGGTTGCACAAACTCAAGCTCCGACTTCACAAACTTGTGAAACTTGTGAAATAAACACCCAAAACAACTTGGCAAGAGGTAGAGGGTGAAGAAATAGGAGATGGGTTCACTTTAGATTTGGATTTTGCTCACTAGATCACAAGTTGCCATTGATGGCATCAAGGTTGCTCACTTGAAGAAGAAGAAGAAGATGAGCTAGAATATTATGATAAGTATTTTAAAATGAAAAGAAAAACAATACTTATCATAATTTGCACCATGGTTAAGTGTATAGAGTTTACTAAGGTTAGATATATGGTTAGGGTTAGGAATGAGGACAAAAATGGTCACTTTAGTCAAGCTTCATGAAGCTTCACTAAACTTCAAGAAGAAAGCAACCCTTTTTGTTTTATTATCCTTTTCTTTTAATCCAAAATAATTAATGATAAAAGAAAGAATAATTAGGAACCCTAACCATTTACTTAACCTAAATTTAATTCTTCACACTTAACCAAAAGAGCAAGCATCATCAAACATGATACTAAAAAGTGCACAAAAGTATATCACATATACAATGTGCAATCCAAGTGAGAAAAATCCGTTTAAAGTGAACCAATACTAGTTAATGCAAAGTAATATATCAAATATATAATTATACATTAAATCATTAAATCCACACTTGATTCAATGATCCGGTCATGTCGCACATAACCGACTAGTATTCAATGCATCGATTTATCGAATCAATGATTCGATAATTAGGTCATATCGAATATAACCAATCGAAACATATATCGCGAGAATGAAATGCGGTATCACATACACGCATTATTCTCGGTCCTGCACATATCTCATATGCGCTCCTATTTCGTTTCGCTTGAACCAGGAAACCTCTGTGTAGGACTCTAAAGACTCGTCAATACGCCGGTAGCAGATGATGATCATATCAAGCACCCACAAGCCGCAAGCGGTCTGCTAAACGTAACGGCCACCCGGGTATTGAGCGATCAGAAGATCGACGAGCTAGCCCGCTCACACTCCTGCGAATCCGACCAGTAACACTTACCGTACAGTCCGGTCTCTTCGTCTGATATGTCGCATATCAAGTCTAGGGGTGGTAAACGTCAGACCCCAATAACTCGATAAGTCGTGCCGATGTGAGGCTCGTAACGGGTCGAGAAACTACTGGTAACACTTACCAGCAAATCTCTGATCAGCCCTGGCCAGGGACTTCCCTGTTACGGCCAATCGAGCACTGCGCAACATCTACCCCCAATACCGGGAGAGACGAAACCCCTCCTATCGCTCATTGCCTCCATGTGACTCGGGACTGTACCCAAAGACCACCGTTTTGCACGCCCTTATGGACGTGGTAAGGTGGAGATCAAAGCACAGTGGGAATCACACAAGACTCTATGACGATCTCGGGTCTACAGACTAACCTGTACAAGTGTCACCTGAGAACTGCCATCTGACGTGAGGTATAATGCCATCTGGCAGTTCTCGGCGAGTCCGTCCAGTGTACCCAGTCTCCACTGAGCACCCATACACCATCTCTGATGTCAAACACCAATGGATATGGGATCATCCATCGCCCATCACATGGGTCGAGAAGCGTATACGCTAGTCTACACTGGTATATCGATGCCCCATCTCGATACACCCACAACTAGGGACCTTGAAGGATGTACTTATGGACTACCATGTCCCCACTAGTATGATCTGCATCATAGTCCAGGTAGTCAAGTACAAATCCTAAGGGCTTTACCAACATGCAACTATAAGACAGTATAAAGAGACTAGTGTACATGTTAAGATAAAGAGCAACCAGATAGCATACTATCATGTCGAGCAAGAAAGTCATCTCTATATATGTCCAAGCATCCAATATAATATACATAATCTGTACAATACTAGCCTCTAGGGCATACATACAACTAACAATCTCCCACTTGCACTAGGGCCAGCTGCTGTAGTATCTCATACCGAGCATCCCGAAGAGTCTCTCAAACTGTATCTGGGGAATGGCCTTCGTGAGTGGATCCGCCGTGTTGTTCTTCGTGTCAACTCTCCTGACCTCGATCTCCCGGCGATCAACTATCTCCCGGATCAGGTGATACCGCCTCAGAATATGCCTGGACCGCTGATGGGACCTGGGTTCCTTGGCCAAAGCCACCGCTCCATTGTTATCGCAATACAAAGGTATTGGATGCTCAATGGATGGAACCACTCCAAGTTCAGTAATAAACTTCTTGACCCAGACAGCTTCTTTAGCAGCATCGTTGGCAGCGATGTATTCAGCCTCCATCGTCGAGTCTGCCACGGTTTCCTGCTTGGAACTCTTCTAGCTAACCGCCCCTCCGTAAAGGGTAAAGACAAAGCCCGACTGCGACTTGGAGTCGTCCTTATCACTCTAGAAGCTCGAATCGGTAAAGAACTCCACTTGGAGCTCTCCGTTACCATACACCAAGAACATATCTCTAGTCCTTCGCAAGTACTTGAGAATGCTCTTCACAGCTGTCCAGTGACTCTCTCCAGGATCAGCTTGATACCTGCTCACTACACTTAGTGAGTATGCTACATCGGGTCTGGTACATAGCATCGCATACATGATAGAGCCTACTGCCGAAGCATAGGGTATCCCTTGCATGCGAGCTCTCTCCAAATCAGTCTTAGGAGACATCTCTTTGGAGAGAGTGACTCCAGAGATCGTGGGCAAGTTCCCACGCTTGGACTCTTCCATACTAAACCTCTTTAGTATGGTGTCAATGTACCTGGATTGGGACAATCCCAAAATCCGTTTGGATCTATCTCTATAGATCCTAATTCCCAATATGCAGGAGGCATCACCAAGATCTTTCATTGAGAATCTTTGTGATAAGAAGAGCTTGACCGATTGCAGCATAGGAATATCATTTCCTATCAAGAGTATGTCGTCTACGTACAATACGAGGAAGACAACCTTACTCTCTGCCACCTTCTTGTAGATACAAGGTTCATCTGGATTTTTGACGAAATCAAACTCTTTGATAACGACGTCAAAGCAGATGTTCCAACTCCGCGATGCTTGCTTTAATCCATAAATGGATTTAAGCAGCTTGCACACCTTCCCGCTGCTCCCACTGTCTACGAAGCCCTCTGGCTGAGTCATGTACACGCACTCTTCTAAATCACCATTTAGAAAGGCGGTCTTAACATCCATTTGCCAGATTTCGTAGTCATGAAAGGCAGCAATGGCAAGCATGATTCGGATGGATTTAAGCATAGCCACTGGAGAAAAGGTCTCGTCATAGTCCACACCTGGTCTTTGACAAAAACCCTTTGCTACAAGTCTAGCTTTGAAAGTCTCCACTTTCCCATTTACACCAAGTTTCTTCTTGAAGATCCACTTGCTCCCAATGGGTTTTACCCCTTCAGGAGCAATTTCCAAAGTCCATACTTTGTTGGTGTACATGGATTCCATCTCGGACCGCATAGCATCCAGCCATTTCACTGAGTCCCTACTCGTGATGGCCTGCTCGAAGCTAGTTGGGTCATCATCCTCCATGATGCAATCCTCGCTTCCACCGTCCATGAGAAAACCGTAGTATCTCTCAGGTTGGCGAGGAACCCTACTAGATCGGCGGAGAGGCTGAGGTTCGTCGGGAGCTACTGAATCCTCTGGTTCCACTAAATCTTCTGTTGTGTTTTGTTCAGCTGGAACCTCTTCCAGTTCTACCTCAGAGCCACTAATCTCTTTTGCAAGAAATTCCTTTTCTAAAAAGGTGGCATGTTGAGCAACAAATACTCTTTGTTCCTCACTGTGGTAGAAGATATACCTTCGCGAATGTTTGGGATATCCAACAAACTTACACAAAACAGATCTTGCCTCGAGTTTGTCCGGTTTTTGTCTTTTGACATAGGCCGGGCAACCCCATATCTTTATAAAATTAAGATATGGTCTCTTCCCTTCCCATATCTCATATGGTGTGGTAGGCACAGATTTGGTGGGAACCCTGTTTAGTAGGTATGCTGCTGTTTCCAGTGCATATCCCCAGAAGGAAACAGGTAACTCAGCTACACTCATTATAGAGCGCACCATATCCAATAGGGTGCGGTTTCTCCGCTCCGATACACCGTTGTGCTGTGGTGTATATGGAGGAGTTAGCTGAGAGAGAATCCCATTCTCTTTTAGGAAGTCCAGGAATTCTCCGCTTAAGTATTCACCTCCTCGATCAGATCGAAGGATTTTAATACTTTTTCCGGTTTGGTTTTCGACTTCTTGTTTATATTCTCTAAATTTCTCAAAAGCTTCTGATTTGTGTTTCATCAGGAACACATATCAGAATCTAGAGAGATCGTCAGTGAATGTAATGAAGTACGAAGAACCATCCCTGGCATGTGTAGACATAGGACCGCATACATCACTATGTATCAGTCCTAAGAGTTCGGTAACTCTTTCTCCGTGTCCCGTAAACGGAGTTTTGGTCATCTTGCCTTTGAGACATGACTGGCAAGTGTCATAGGATGAAAATTCAAACGGATTTAAATATCCATCCTTATGCAACTTAGCCAGTCGTGTCGCATTGATGTGACCCAGTCTACAATGCCACAAGAAGGATTCGTTCAGTTCAGAACTCTTCCTCTTGTGTGTGTTTGTTATGCTCAGAACTGTTGATTGGTTTAGAACATAAATGCCATTGCACAACGTGCCTGATCCAACCAACTTTTGGTTACGGAAAATGTTCATAACATTGACCTGTAATACAAAATTATATCCCTCTTTACTTAATAAAGAAACCGATATAATGTTGCATATCAGGTTCGGCATGTAATAGCATTCGTTTAGAACCAATGTATTACCAGTTGGTAATACAAGGTGATATTCCCCGACAGTCTTGGCTGCAACAATTGCACCATTTCCTACTCTTATGTCTTTATCACCTTCTCCAAGTTCTCTACCTTTCCTTAGCCCATGTAACTGATTACATATATGGGATCCCGACCCGGTATCCAATACCCAGGACGTAGGGCAAATGGAGAAACAGTTCTCAGTAACGAACACACCCGAAGAAAATGCATCATCATGTACATTCTTCATTCGGGTGGCATGGGAATCCTGGTATTCCCCTATATCCTGTTCATTCCTATAACTCTTATAGGAAAGAACGGAACCAACGTTCCCCAGCACAGTATAACATGCGGGTTCGGTCAATACATCCATATTATTATCTTCATTAGGGCATGAAATGGTCGCTACCTGGAGAGAGAGAGAAGAAAACACTTTAGCGTATGCTCGTGCAAGATCAGATTGGTTATTATCTTATCTAATCAGGATGGCTCCCACTGCTTTTTATCAAATCTTCCTCCAAACCCTAAAAGAAAAGACTAGCCGGGATTAATTACACACTACAAGTTCGCCAATCTTTCAGCCAGGCCAGTGTCGGTACTTTGAGGGAGGTCCCCCGTGCTTTCGCACGAACCTAATTACTGTAAACCTCGTTTTCCCAGAGGCGTAACCTCGTTAACACCTTTCTAGACACCTACTTGATCGGCTAATTGCAATGTGTAAAACTCTCCCAGGAGTAACTCTTACTCGCAGTGGGTATCGGGATCCAACTATCTCATAGAAGGTATGCAATCTCATTGCAAATTTCAACACTTGAAATTCCCGATAATATTTTGCCCCAAGCATCCTATGACCTTGACGGAGGTCAACAAACCACAGGGTGCAAGTCAAGTTCAACCCGTCATTTCTTGATTGAATCAAACCCACCCGCACGACCCTTGACGGAGGTCAACAAGGTCGTACGACTACCCTAATCCAATCTGCATCATATGCATAAGCAGACAAATACTAGTTAGCTACCGTACACTACGCCTTGACGGAGGTCAACAAACGTAGCACGAATACTAAGTAGGATTTATCTGAAATGACGGAGGGCTACGCCAGGTTTTTCTGAAAACCATGAGCGTAATGAACTTGATATCGTTGTAGAATCAAATGAAGTTTTAAAATGGAGTGATTTTGAGGCTTTTCCAGTTTTGCTAAAGGGGTCACTCCCGGTGAAGGGATCGTCGGCCCTTTCCTCGTCGAATGAGGTGCGGGATATATCATATATATCGCTGTGCAAAGCAAAAACCCAAAAGCAGTCAAAAGCAAACCGAGTGTGTAGCATCTGCCAGTTATTGCTAAAGGAGTCACTCCCGGTGAAGGGATCTCGGTCCTTTCCTCATCGAATAAGGTGCAGGGTATATCATATATACCGCTATGCAAAGCAAGAACTGTAGCTACCTGTTTTGTTTTAAAATTTGATTCTACAACATCTTAGGTTTCTTTTCTTTCATTAATCACATTAATGAAGTCCCATCATTTAAATACCTAAACATCACAGATAGATATGACGTACACTTATGCCATCCGCATTCGCCTCGATGTCCCCTCGTGCACCGTTAGGTTAGGTAACTAACGACAGAGCAGGGCAGGGCTAGCGCGGGTGTAAAACATAAGTAACGTCTATATAATATATCATATATACTATATATTATATCCATCACAGAATCTCAACACAGATATCGCAGCAGAATAAACATATGAAATATTGGATATACTAGGACGTCCGTGTTTTCAATACGAGCCAGTATAAAACACGGATTCCACGGTCGTGATGAATAGCCAATCCCACACCCCTAGACCCCTACGAGAGCGGCAAGCAACCCTGCCAATTCTAGGGTTAGGAGACCCGGACTCGACTCCTCGAGTTGGTCTCCCACTGGACCCCAGAACCCGGTTACTTGTGCTCCCCTCCTTGGGTCTATGCTAATGCGGAAAAGTAAATAATATACAACGGGTGACAACTTCCGCTACCTGGAAGCGCCCCAAATAAAAGAATATTACATACAAGTTTTTACATGAATGAAAATGAAAAACACTCATCTCACATAAAAACCCCCGGCTATTCGAATACGACGATCCAATATAACATATCCAGCAACACATAACATCACATGTCATCAACGTAAGTAAGTATGCATACCCCAATTGTCGTTGACGTATAGCAACGAAACCGGCGATATGAACATACTACACTTACGGTCACAGAAAAGAAAGTGTAAAACTACAACAATTGGAATCCGCAACCTCTTTAGACATCACATGCCTAACAGTTACAAACCCCGCATTTTAGTCTCATTATCGAAAACTCTTTTCAATATCGTATGGGACTAAACTGCTAGATTTATAACATTCATTCAGTTATCTCATAACTACTTGTGAATTCCAATTATTGTATCACATTCCAGATAAACAGAAAATGTTAAACTTTCCGATCGAACAGTCGAATACCCAAGTTTTCCCGATACAGCTCAACACATGAAATAAGTCTAACAACATTCAGTTCGTGCCTCAGTACCGACGGTCCAGCCGTAGAAGGGTCAAGCCAACGCCTCACATGTGGCACGCCGTACTGCCCCAAACCCGAAGGTTCAAAGGGCAGTTCAAGACGGTCACATAATCGAGTTAAGGTTTGTTGTCTTCTAAAGGGTCCATCGCGTTACTTGCACTACTTAGAACGTCGTTAAACTACGGAAAAATCCAACACTTGGAAATTTCCCGACAGGGGAAAAATTGGGTATTTATATCCGGTCGAACTTTTTAACATATTCTAAAATTTATCCGGAAAAGCCACAAAGACGAAATTTGATACCCCGATCGAAACACCGAAACTCTAAAACACCCCAGAAAAACCAACTCTGTAATAATTATTAAAAATTCCCAGAAAATCCAGGACTGCAATGTAAGAATTACTGTGTGAATAATTTTTAACAATAGCTCTGTGTGGCCGCGGATCCGCCGCACGAGCCAGGCTCGTGCCGCGGATCCGCGGATGTATAATCGAATTATGCCATATAATTTCACCGTAAGTCTTACATTCTCCTGCTGATTTCTCTGCATATTTTTAATATGAAAAAAAACTCATTTTTGGAAAATGTCCAGAGAGCTCTATAGATTTGGTGTTTCGGGTTCGTTCGGACTTCAAATCGCGTCTAGACTTCGCCTAAGGCTCTAGCTAGGCTCTGATACCAGTGAAAGGTTCCTAGGCACCCTAGTGAGGTCTCACAAGGCATCGAACATGCCAATTTAAAATTTTTGGTGCCGAGAAACCCTAGACTACGGATCTTAAACTAGATGTTTAGGCGAAACGGAAAACTAGTTAACTATTTAACTAAAGTTGAGATGCTACAACCTTTATAGATCCGGATTTCCGCCTCCTTAGCTCCACGTGGTCATGCCCTCGCTGTCCATCATGAATCCTCGACTCGATCATCGGCTTCATCGGGAAAGCAAGCGGAATAGGTCGTCGGCTTTGTGTCAAAGACGATTTACGTCGAGGTTGCACAAACTCAAGCTCCGACTTCACAAACTTGTGAAACTTGTGAAGTAAACAGCCAAAACAACTTGGCAAGAGGTAGAGGGTGAAGAAATAGGAGATGGGTTCACTTTAGATTTGGATTTTGCTCACTAGATCACAAGTTGCCATTGATGGCATCAAGGTTGCTCACTTGAAGAAGAAGAAGAAGATGAGCTAGAATATTATGATAAGTATTTTAAAATGAAAAGAAAAACAATACTTATCATAATTTGCACCATGGTTAAGTGTATAGAGTTTACTAAGGTTAGATATATGGTTAGGGTTAGGAATGAGGACAAAAATGGTCACTTTAGTCAAGCTTCATGAAGCTTCACTAAACTTCAAGAAGAAAGCAACCCTTTTTGTTTTATTATCCTTTTCTTTTAATCCAAAATAATTAATGATAAAAGAAAGAATAATTAGGAACCCTAACCATTTACTTAACCTAAATTTAATTCTTCACACTTAACCAAAAGAGCAAGCATCATCAAACATGATACTAAAAAGTGCACAAAAGTATATCACATATACAATGTGCAATCCAAGTGAGAAAAATCCGTTTAAAGTGAACCAATACTAGTTATTGCAAAGTAATATATCAAATATATAATTATACATTAAATCATTAAATCAACACTTGATTCAATGATCCGGTCATGTCACACATAACCGACTAGTATTCAATGCATCGATTTATCGAATCAATGATTCGATAACTAGGTCATATCGAATATAACCAATCGAAACATATATCGCGAGAATGAAATGCGGTATCACATACACGCATTATTCTCGGTCCTGCACATATCTCATATGCGCTCCTATTTCGTTTCGCTTGATCCAGGAAACCTCTGTGTAGGACTCTAAAGACTCGTCAATACGCCGGTAGCAGATGATGATCATATCAAGCACCCACAAGCCGCAAGCGGTCTGCTAAATGTAACGGCCACCCGGGTATTGAGCGATCAGAAGATCGACGAGCTAGCCCGCTCACACTCCTGCGAATCCGACCAGTAACACTTACCGTACAGTCCGGTCTCTTCGTCTGATATGTCGCATATCAAGTCTAGGGGTGGTAAACGTCAGACCCCAATAACCCGATAAGTCGTGCCGATGTGAGGCTCGTAACGGGTCGAGAAACTACTGGTAACACTTACCAGCAAATCTCTGATCAGCCCTGACCAGGGACTTCCCTGTTACGGCCAATCGAGCACTGCGCAACATCTACCCCCAATACCGGGAGAGACGAAACCCTTCCTATCGCTCATTGCCTCCATGTGACTCGGGACTGTACCCAAAGACCACCGTTTTGTACGCCCTTATGGACGTGGTAAGGTGGAGATCAAAGCACAGTGGGAATCACACAAGACTCTATGACGATCTCGGGTCTACAGACTAACCTGTACAAGTGTCACTTGAGAACTGCCATCTGACGTGAGGTATAATGCCATCTGGGAGTTCTCGACGAGTCCGTCCAGTGTACCCAGTCTCCACTGAGCACCCGTACACCATCTCTGATGTCAAACACCAATGGATATGGGATCATCCATCGCCCATCACATGGGTCGAGAAGCGTATACGCTAGTCTACACTGGTATATCGATGCCCCGTCTCGATACACCCACGACTAGGGACCTTGAAGGATGTACTTATGGACTACCATGTCCCCACTAGTATGATCTGCATCATAGTCCAGGTAGTCAAGTACAAATCCTAAGGGCTTTACCAACATGCAACTATAAGACAGTATAAAGAGACTAGTGTACATGTTAAGATAAAGAGCAACCAGATAGCATATTATCATGTCGAGCAAGAAAGTCATCTCTATATATGTCCAAGCATCCAATATAATATACATAATCTGTACAATACTGGCCTCTAGGGCATACATACAACTAACACTACCGTCTCCCCGACAACAGCGCCATTTGATTGTAAGCTTTTGCTATGCGTTCTATATATTCCATTTATCGCAATCAAGTCGGTTTCTCTTATAGATAGCCGGTTGAGTACGGGTCAATCCACGAAGTGATGAGAGTCTTTTTCTTAATGTTTTATCGAGTTATGTCAAATTTTTGTCCGAGTTTGTTCGATACTAACTATGTATTTGATATGTATATGAATGGAAGATTGTTAGGGTTAGGATTAAGTTAGTTTGAGTTAAGAGTTCACTCACATCATTCAACTTCCTCTCTTAATATTGATGTTACGGTAATCGGCAACAACGAGGATTAATACGACTAGGAAGGATGTTTGTGAGTATAAGTTAGGCTTTCCAACGCTTAGCTCCTTCCTTTTGGTCCCTGTCCGTTCGTTCTTGGCTCTTAGCCATAACTTCCGGTCAATCCAACTACGACCGGTCTCACTAGGGTGTTACCACTATCATAGAGGATAGGGTGCCGTAAGGAGCGGATTGTGGTTGAATTGATAGGAGTTCAATTCAAGCTATCTGGCAAAGGAAAGAGAGGGGGAGATTTATTTCTCTCAAACTTCTCTTATCATACCCTAACAAGTGAGAAAACTACTCACTCATTATATAAAAAGAAAATAAAAACAAGTAGAGAAGATAGAAACAAATGAGGTAGAAGATGACAACTAGCTACTTGGGATCTCACCTAGGCAAGGATCGCACTTGAGCATCATGGTTGCAAAGATAAAAGAAAAGAGAAGAAGAAAAAAAAACAAATAAAACCAACAACTATTTAACAAAGAAAAGAATAAGTAATTGATAAAATTTAGTTAACAATTGAACAAGACATGCATAAAAAAAACCTTTCCACTTCATTTATCATCTACTCAAATTCTCTCATTACAATTTTAATGGAGAAAAAATGAAGAAGAAGAAGAAGAAGAAGAAGTTTACACTTAAATTCTAACTAAAACTAGTGAAAAAAATATATCCCGTACTTGGCTTTGATCTGGAGTATTTATATGCAGTGAAGTGAAATCCTAGGGTCTTTTTATGTGCCCATATATAATGACAAAAACACCCCTGAAAATTGGCCGCCTGGTATAATGATACGGCTGCGGTTCTGCCGCTTAAGTGCACTATATGCTGCGATTCCGCGGTCTGTTTGGGGAATTGGGTCTTAATTTTTTTTGTGCTTTCTTCTTCTTCTTGGTACACTTTTATTTGCAGAATCATTCCAAATTACTCCCAGATTTAAAACTGTCCCCAAAAAAGAAAATTTGTGGACTTTTTGCATTGATTTTCCTTGAGCTTCACGTTGCATTTTTTATTCTTGTGCTGCCTCTCTTGTGCTCTATACTTATTCAAAACACGAATGAGCCTCGGTTGATCTTGTCTCCTGAACTGGTAAGTGGCACCTAATGGATAGTGAGCGGAACTCGTATTTTTATCCGTTTTTTGGCAGTTGTCCTGAATTTGTCATGATTGTTCGGGGTTCGCATTGTTTTGGACTGAGAACCAATGACCTGAAATTATATAGCAAACACAGATCAAAAGCACTTACTTATATGTAATGCGATCAAGAATCGACGGTATAAAAGTGCAAAATTTTGATATGATCACCCACCATTGCCGGTCCTAAGTCCGGATGAGAAAGGGTGAGGGTTGTGGTAGGCTTGTGACAGCCAATGTAAAACTTTGTCTCATTCTATGACATGAGCCATAATAAGAATATCGTTGGGGCGTCCCCTACTCAGCGACATGTTATATTGGATCCCGGGTGTAGTGTTAAATATACAAGGGCTTCTAGGTCGTCGCCCGGAAATGGTGCACTATATCGGACTTCGGGTGTAGTGACAAATAAGCAAGAGTCTAATAGAATCCGTCTAGCTTCTTCGAACATAGGTTCCCTTACAGGTAGACTAACAGAATTGGTGGAGATGATGATTAGGAGGAGAGTTGGTATTATGTGTTTATAAGAAACTAAGTGGGTAGGTGAAAAGGTTAGAGTCATAAAACCTTGGGGTTATAAGTTTTGGTATACGGGTAGAGATAAAAATCATAATATGATAGGCGTAATCATAAATAGACGGTTACTTGAGGATATATTTGAGATTATGAGAAAAGGTGAAAGAATTTTACTAGTTAAGCTTATTTTAGATGGGGAGATCCTTAATCTTATTAGTGCTTATGCATCACAGATAAGTCTTGATGACGCTATTAGGCGTCTATTCTGGGAGGATTTAGACGAGATGGTGCAAAAGATACCTAGTTGAGAGAAGTTATTTATTGGTGGTGATCAATGGACATGTAGGTACTAGTCATAGTGGATTTGATACTGTCCATGGAAGTTTTGGTTTTGGACAAAGGAATGAAGCAGGTTGCTCGATTCTTGATTTTGCCTTGTCTTATGACTTGATCTCAGCAAACACTTGGTTTAGAAAAAATGAGTCTCACCTTATCACCTTTAGGAGCGGATCAAGTTCAAGTCAAATAGACTTTTTTCTGAAGAGAAAGATTGATGGAGGTTTTTGTATTGACTGTAAAGTAGTGCCAGGTGAGAGTGTAACCACTCAACATAGAGTTTTAGTTCTAGATTTTCGATTTAGAAGAGAACATAGGAAGATTAGACGTAAGATAGAGTCTAAAATTAAGTGGTGGCGACTGAAAGAAGGCAACCAAAAGGCTTTTATAGATCGTGTAGTTCAAGAGGTGATTGGTAGTCTGAAAATGATTCAGACAGAACATAGAAAAAGATGGCTAGTTGTATTAAAAGGGTAGCTAGAGATTTCCTTGGTGAGTCGAGAGGTGGTGTTCTATAATCTTAGGACACATCATGGTGGAATGAAAAAGTAAAGGCTGCTATTAAAATCAAGAGAGATTTTTATAAAGATTTGAAGAAAAGCAGAGATGCAGAGATTTGAGAAGTATAAAATGGCTAAAAAGAAAGTTAAGAAAGCTGTTCGGGAAGATAAAACTAAGGTCTATAAGAAGGTGTACGAGAAGTTGGACACTAAAGAGGCTGAAAATGATATATACTGGATTGCTCGGATGCAGAAAAGGAAGACCAGAGACTTATATGCGGTGAAGAGTGTTAAAGATGAAGATCAGAAAGTTTTAGTTCGAGATGAGAATATCAAGGAAAGGTGGAGAGATTATTTTGAAAATTTGTTCAATGAGAGATTTAGTAAGAATTTGGATGAACTTGTCATTCAATCTCAAGATATAAACCATGATTTATGCGTAAAATAAAAATACCTGAGGTTAAAATGGTTTTGAAGAGAATGAGATCAAGAAAAGCGGTTGGTCCAGACGAGATTCCTATCAAGATTTAGAGATGCTTAGGATAAATATGCATTAAATGGATGACAAAACTGTTTACTAAGATTTGGCAGACCAAAAACATACCAAATGAATGGAGCAAAATTACTCTTGTATCTATCTATAAGAATAAGGGTGACATTCAAAATTGCTCAAACTATCGTGGAATAAAACTTATGTGTCACACCATGACGTTTTAGGAGAGAGTGATTGAATACATGCTAAGAAAGGGTATTAAGATAACAGAGAACCAGTTTGGGTTCATGCCTAGACGATCGATAACAGAGAATATTCATTTACTTCGTCAACTTGTCGAGCGTTTTCGAGAGAGAAGAATAGATTTGCATACGATATTTATTGATTTAGAGAAAGTGTACGATAAGGTATCTAGAGATGTATTATGGGGGACAATGATGAAGAAGGGGTCCCCGTCAAGTACATTGACATAATCAAGAACATGTACGATGGAGTAGTGGCAAATGTTAGAACTTGCGGCGGCCTAATGTGTGATTTTTCGATTACAATTGGTTTACATCAAGGATCTGCATTAAGTCCATTCCTTTTTGCTATCATGATGGATGAGCTTACTGGAACTATCCAAGATGAGGTACCTTGGTGTATGCTATTCGCTGATGATATTGTTCTAGTAAATGAGACGAAAACATGGGTTAATGCCAAATTGGAGTTATGGAGACAAACGTTGGAATCTCGGGGGTTTAGATTGAGCGGTCCAAGACAGCATATATGCACTGCAAATTTAGTAAACAGAGAAATCGAGACCATATTGGTATAACTCTGAAAGGGCAAGAGATATCACCGAACGATCAGTTTAGATATCTAGGTTCCATCATCCAAAAGGATGGGGAGATCGATAGCAATGTTGATCAAAAGATCGAAATTGGTTGGTTGAAATGGAAGCGTGTAACAGGGATTTTATGCAATCGTAACTTTCTATTAAAATTGAAAGGGAAGTTTTATCGGAGCGCTATTCAGCCTACTTTATTATATGGTACAGAATACTGTGCTCCTAAGAAGTATTATACACAGAAGATGCACGTAGCGGAGATGCGCATGCTTCGTTGGATGTGTGGTAACACTAGAAAAGATAAGGAGCGAAATGAGGATATTCGTGCAAAAGTTGGTGTAGCACCTGTGGAGGAGAAGATGCAGGAAAACCGACTAAGATGGTTTGGTCATGTGCGACGCAGACCTATGGAAGTACCGGTTCGACGAATGGATACTCTCGATATAGGCTAAGATCAACATGGAAGTATCCATTTTACAGCTTCCTAATGGAGCTTTCTTGCATTTAACATAGTATATGGCATCTACCTTTGATTCCCGGTGATAACCCCCATACATTTGAGTGTATATAGTCGAGAAGTCTTTTGGTCTTGTACACGGCTTGCTTGAAGCCGACCTAATGTTGCTCTCCCATCGTGCAATATTTGCAGAAATTTAACTTGCATGTGGTAATACCTTTAAGCAACTCCTTTCTGTGCAGTTCGTGAAGTCCCCTCTCATTCTTATGGCCAATACGCATATACCACAGTTTTGCGGTATCCTTCTATTTACCGTCTAAAACCGGACTGAGGCGTGAGGAGTGCGTCCATCTTGAATCTGGGAGCAGATGCTATTTGGACATATCCATCCATCTCTCCAAAAATACCAAGTTGATTTATGGCACCATATTACGGAAGTTGTATGGATGCGATCGGTGTAGCTGACTTTGAGATTCTCCTTTATGGATGGGGGGTTTATTGATTATGGGGACGTTTTTTTCTGCAGGCGCAAGCCCCTGTAGTTAATTACGTTGTCGCAAAGTGATAACAACTTTGTACACTTCAGATTTATTCCTTTATGTGTCGTATTTTAGTTTATTTTGGGTTGCCCTTGGATTGTATATGAAGAATAATTTATATCGTCGTCCGTAGGACGCGGATTAGTCCAAATCCGTATATATTAGATTTAGGAGATTGGGTCCACGTTGGTAACTTGGTTTGCCAACGGGAGTTGAAATTAGGACGCATTTCTCATATCGATGAGGTCCGTCAGTTCAGAGGATACTTGAATTTATCTAAGAATTGTTAATCATGTTTTAGACTAAGATCAACTTAGAAGTTTAACTAAGGACCGTTAGTCGTATTTGGGATTAAGATCAACTTAAGGTTTCCAACATATGGGTTGAATTGATCTTAAGATCAAAGAAATTTAAGTTTTAGGGACTTAGCCAATTTGGGGCTAGGAATTGGTCTGTAAAACATATGGGCGTTGTTCCCACCCAAATTGGGCGCACCCTTCTAGAAGCGCAAACTTTATTGCCTTGATGCGCAAGCATCAAGTGCGCATGTGGCAAAATGCCATTTAAAAGCCATGAGCAACGTGTGTTTACCACTGGAAATCGGACTGAGTTGCGGGGAGCGTGTCCAGCCTGAATCTGGGGGTAGATAATATATGGAACATATCCATCCACCTCTCCGAAAATATTGAGTTGATTTATGGTACCGTATATCGGAGGTTTGGATGGATGCGAACAATGCAATTGACTTTTTAGATCCCCCCTAAATGATGAAGGGTTTTTTATTGTAGGGATGCTTTTTCCCGTAGGCGTAAGCCCCTGCAGTTAATTACGTCATCGTTTAGGGATAACAACTTTCTCCACTTCATAAATCTTCATGTGTCGTGTTATGATTTATTTATTTTGGGCTGCCCTTAGATTGTATACGGAGACTAATATATATCGTCGCCCGTAGGGTACGGTTTAGTTCAAATTCGTATATATTATATTTAGGGTTTGAACCTTGGTAGCATCCATCAATTCAAGGGATTTTTGTTTTCATCTAAGAATCGTTAGCCTTGTTGTAGGTTAAGATCAACTTAGGTTCGACTAAGGACCGTTAGTCGTATATAAGACTATGATCAACTTAAATAATTTAATTAAGGGTTGTTAGTCTTGTTGTAGACTAAGATCAAGTTAAATATGAAGCATAAGCTTCTATACTTAATGTATATTAGCTAAATATTCAAGCTATGGTTTGCTGGTCAGGTGCACAAGTGCATCATAGAGTGCGCATGTGCTTTACATGGAGCATTCATGCTTTCCCTTTTGGGGAGTATACATGAGTATAGGATGCACATGCATGTGGTACAAATATGGGTTAGATGAGCATCTGTATAGGATGCGGATCAGAATATGATGCTCACTTATATAGGGTGCGCATGAATATGGGATGCAGATGCATATTTCACATGATGCGCACTTGATTAGGTTTAAGTGGTACGCATATGCATAATGCACAAGTTATTGTGGACAATATCCTCCACATGCACTCATGTGTAAATCATGTGATGCGCAGATAAATAATTTACACCCTAAATTAGGGTACGCACTATGATGCAGAAAGGTTTGGATTTCAAAGAGATTGAAATCTCTATTGTTTAATTTAAAATGCATTCATATAGCACATTTAAATTCGATGAAAGTAAAAACTTTCAAGAGAAGCACTAGTTTCGATTTATATTTTTGTGATCATCCTTTAACAAAGGTTTTATCCAAAGTCTTAGATCTTAGAATAGATCTCTCATGAAAAGAAATGAATTTTTTTTGTATGAGAGAGATAAACTCTAAAATCGTTTGATCTTTGTTTTATAGAAATACTAGTTTTGTTATGAAAAGAAATAGCTTTTATGAAAAGAGAGGACCCCTTCTTTTATTTGATTACCTAATTAGCTAGGGTTTTCTTCTCAAGGAGCTTCGGTTCTTTTTTGCAAGGAAGACGAAGAGAACAAAAGCGAAAAGAAGAGAGTTCGAAAAATAGTTCTTTTCTTCATTGTGAGGGGGTTCCTGTTTATAGGAGAAGAATTGTTACGGTTTGTTTCCAACAATTAGGTGAGGTTTTATCTCAATTTGATTTTAATTGATTTATATCAATTTCTGGATGCATGCGCATTATTTGATCATTGATTCAAAACTCAATTTTGCTTGATTTGTCATGTTTTTTTATTAACAAACATATTTAAATTGATTTATATCAATTTAGGGTGCTTGCATACCATTGGATCATGATCAATTTTGTTTGATTTCGTTAATTTTGTTAATTGATAGAAAATTTTCTTCTAAAGATTGCTTAACCAAGTACACGCACACTTGAAATGCATGTGCACGTGCTTTTCCTATATTCATATAGCATGCGATGGCCTTTTCCATGCGCACGTGCCTTGCACATATTTCATCGCACGCGATGGCCTTAACCCATGCGCACATACTTTGCACGTGTCACATCACATCTATTAGGTAAACCCAAAAATAGGTGCGAACAAATGCCCCTCACCGACTGTGTGCACGTGTCTTGCACATACGTACAGCAGTGTTGGGGTTAAAATTTACACCCAATTGACCAAAAGTTAAAATCAAAGTCAAACCGCGAACAAGTAGGCTCAAGCCAAAGCATGCCGTGCCCAAACCCAAGCTGGTCCCATGCCCAAACCCACTCCCGAACCCAAGCCGGGCCCATGCCCAAACTAAGTCAGGCCTGCCTAAAGCCCAAGCGAAGTCGGCCGGCCATTAAAGAAGACAGAAGAAGAAATCTGTAATAAATAGATTTTATACGTAAATAAATGTTAAATTGTAAAATAAATGGGCAAAAATCCAATTTTGTAAAAGCACATGGCTTATGTGTAAAAAAGAAGAGCACTTGACATGGGAAAGGCACAAGTGCCATTTTGTAAACCCCAATGGGCTATAGATAAAAGTTGTAAGCCTATAAAAGACAACATGATGAAATAATAACTAACGGAATTCATTCCCCTCAAAAAACCTAGGGTTTTGTGCCTCTTTCCTCTCTTATCTCAAGGTTCTTCCTCTTTCTCTTCATTTCCAATTAAATCAAGAGTTTAATTCTATTTTTCTCAAAAATAAATAAAGTTTAATCATAAACCAATTGAAGGAGAGTTTAACTCTCACATAAAATCTTTAAAAGGAGAGATTTTTAATCTTATTCCCCTTCTTTGTCAAGATCTCAAAAGAGAAAAGAAGGAAGAAGGGGAACCCATCTCCAAGACCTCATTTTGACGAAGTCCAAGACTTGAAGAAGAAGAAAAGACGACTCTTTTCATACTCAATACCTAAGATCCAAGTTTTGGAGCTTCAAGAGAAGCCCTTTGGGTTTTCTCCCAAAAAACAAAAAGGAAGAAGAAGAAAAGAAAATCTCAGGGAGTTCAACTCCAAAATAAAAAATCTTTAGAAGTTTTACTCCAAATCCATATCCTTCAGGAGCTCAACTTCAAGCCCAGGGGCTTAGCCTCCTCATTTTTTTGGTGTTCCCACCGGGTGCGTGCCGTGCACGTGGCCCGCTGGCTCCACGTGCTCCTCATGCGTCCTGAGGATACCCTTCACTCCTTATCCCCCGCACCTTTTTTAAGGAAAAATAAATAAAATACAAAAATGTTTACTAAAATTTTATTTTAAAGTTTTTCTTGTAAATATCTGTGAAATAAATAATAAAAAATTAAATAAACACCCCTTTTCGCATTGTTTTCAATCACCAACACTTCACATTTAGTCCGCATGACTTATTTCACCCGTTAATCGGAGTTTCCCTTGCTCTAAAAGCGAATGGTAATTAACGGCAGTTTAGTCCGTGATTGCCGAAGATTTGGATCCCTATAATCAATAAATCCCTGCCTATCCTAGGCAAGAGAAATCTGTATACGCTTGACAAGAGCACAATTCCTATCTCAATAGGGTGACGAAAAATACTCTGCAGATTCTGGCAAGTCCGGTAGGACCTATCTCTCCTCCCATATTTCGGATCAAATGCTCACACGAACTCATTCAATATATATATATCGATATCTGTACTGAAGTCATGCTCTTCTATGCAGCAATTAGCAATCAACTCTTAAGCAATCAATTCTCAACAATGTCTCCAAAGATGAACTTAGCTTTCGATGCAACTCCCATCTTGTACATAATGAAGATGGATGCTCGAACGTTTCTCCCGGCAAGTCTCGAGCGGCAGTAGGAAGAACCGCCGCTACAATTCGGCTATATTTCAATCGTCACGGCTAACACCATTCCTGCTACTCAACCTTCAGTAATGGAGAGGCCGGCCTCCAAAGGGAGGAGGCTTAATGTCATAATCGCAAGGGCACAAGTTTGTCCTCTAATGGCTCTCCATTGCTTTAGCTGGGATCAGGGTCTTCAATACCAAGGTTTCAACAAAGTGTCTCGGTCAAGTTTAGGCGGTGCCCTCGATAATTGCAAGATCGGGTGTCTTCTCTGGACTCCCCGTCAATCAGCCTATGACGGCTTCCTAGAAAGAGGATGCCCGCCAAGCCCTCAAAATCGAGATGATAAGATATAAAAGGCTCAGATACAGATCCAACAAAAGAGCTATGGCTCCTGTGCAACTGGACTACGTGAGGGTCCAAAAAGATGGTTACCCCACGACACAAGCCGGGCCGGCAGTGAAGCTTGCTAACTCTTTTGAACCCTTGAAGTGGGTTCAGAAAAATACCATGTTCGCCAGAATCAAGAAAATTGTGAGCCGAACAGTGCTACCCAAGGACCCAGCCAGGCCAACCTTCTTCAGTCGCCTGTCCTTTTCCGAAGAGGAAGGGCTAAGACGATGGTCCGAAAGATCAGCTGCCAAAGCTAAAGAGATGGTTGGATATTTGGTCCACACTGTTTATATAGCAGGCACGCGCAGCAAGAGCAAGGATATGGCCACCACATCCCGAGCCCAATCTGGTTTGAATGTGGCTGCCACTTCCTAAGACCAGCCTCCTTCGAAAGATAATGAAAACCCTTTTGGTGAGGCCGATAAGCAGAAGGAGCCCTCAACTCATGAGGAGTCAGGCTCGGAGAGCGATGCGGAGCCGATTGTAATCCCCAAGACCGCAGAGTAACAACTACTTCAAGAACTTCGGAAATAGCTCAAAAGCAAAGACAAGGAGATGTCCATGCTCTATTCTAAGGTTGGTGACTTGATTTATGTCATGCTGCAAATCACTGTTAAAGTCGGTCGGGCCCCGTCTAATCAAGTGCAAGGCTGTACCCATGAACCGGGAAACGGTGCCCCGAAGCGGCCGGTCACCGAAATCATAATATGGTGAAGACCTATCTCTTTTCCCATATGAGTGGTAATCACACCCAAGGCCCATCGCAATCACCAGCCCTATGGACGGTCCCCGAAAGGACTACCATATACAATTCACGGGCACAAACAATCAAAAAAACCCAACCTACTCATGTTTCCTTACGATATATGAGGAGAACGTCGTTATCGAGATCCTCTCGACTCATAAGAAAAACCCACCATTGTGGGATCCTTACGACTCACAAGATAAAAGCACACTTGGGGGTCCTCACAACTCCTAAGGAAAAAAATACACCTACGAGATCCTCTCGACTCGTAGGGAGAAAATACTTTTATGAGACACTTACGACTCATAAGATATAAAAGCCTTAGATGAAAGGAAACTAAAACTATCTCCTAAGCCATCGCTCCCCAACGGGCAAAGGAAAATGTTGATTCGCTCCTGGCACTATGCTTAGCGTTAGCGGTGCTGATGCTGACCCAAAACAAAAATTCCAAGTTCCTCCAAAGGCGAATGATGAGTTTCTTCTGGTACCATATTCCAGTATAGCAATGTAGATGCTATCCAAATCTATCACGTCTCATTTCCCAGTAGACGGAAACGATGACATGGAAAGCCTACGACATATTTATTCAAAGAAGGTAATTCCCTAAATAAATATACTAAGCGTATTGAAACAATAATACACAATGCAAGAATAAATGGAGACTGTAAAATTTTCAACAAATATTTTTATTTACATTAAACTTCAAATATTTACATGTACATGAGTTTCAGCAGGAAAGTAAATACAATAAAAGAATATGCTTAAACATGTGGTATACATAAACTGGAAAAATGAAGCTAAGCAAGTCCTGAGTAGCAATCTGGTTGTAGTCCTCCTCTGAAACCTCCACTTCTCCCGTCTCAACCGTATCTGATGAACATTCCAAGAAAACAAAGTTGGGTGGAATGTCTGTCAGTGAACTAGCGCTCGATAAGTACCATGGATAAAGTAAGAGTAAAAAGACAAGGGTAGAATATGTGTAGGACGAGTACAAGTATATGTTCATGGGTAAATATGTACTATAGGTCTCTATATGGCCACTATGTTAACGTTAAGTTTCAAGTGTGAATGTCAACGCAGCCGTAGAAGTATTCACGTGTTCAAGAGTGGAGCCCCAGGAGCAAGGAAACACGGGACCATTTCATGAGTTATCATCAGGGCTCTAGGCTGTGGATGAGTCACCCGACTGATATTCGAGTAAAATAAAAAAAAGGTTAATACGGGACTCCTGAAGATCCGTTGGATTCATACAAGAAACTATCCCAAGCACTCCGAGTATAACTAGTTTATAACTGTATAGTATACTTAATTGAATTGATTGATTGGTTTTTACATGTCTTGATCGAAACCATAGATTGCAAAAAGTATAGAATGAAGTCGAGTGAGTCGAGTAAAATATGGTTATGTCAATTGCAATCTTGGTTCGAGTCAAGTTAGTTCGAGTATATTGAGTTCGAGTTCACGTTCAATGTTTAGATTCAAGTTGGGTTAGCGTTCGAATTTGTGTTCAAGTTCGAGTTCAAGTTTAGATTCGAGTTTGGATTCGAGTTCAGGACTTTTTCATATGAATTGTTTTAAACTGTTAAAAATCTTATATCCGGGAGAAATCGACAACTGCTGTACATGGACGGCAGGATTTTTGTATTTTTATAAGACAATTAACTTGATTAACTCCGTTAAGTTGTCTAACCTGAATAGACAAGAACTCACTTTCTCCGGCTCCCCGGGGTTCAAGAGAAATGATACCGCTTAAACCAATATTAATCTAGAGTCCTTAATGTTGTTTGTTTACATTGTTTTATTCCTCGTAGGGATTTTATGAAAAATATATTAATATTGTTTAAAAATAACCTCAAGGGTGATTTATAATATTTAGGGTTTTCATGAATATGTATTTTAATTGTTGTGGTGTTTTGGTGATAAAACCTAGCTTTTAAAAGTTTATAGTATTTTTATGAAAATTAGCTCTTTTGGAAACTTGTTGGTATTTTATTAAAAATTATAATCTTTCATTAAAAATATAGTTTCAAAATTTGTTTTTATTGAAAATACGAATTCATAGTTTTATATAATTTCTAGAGTTTATTTTTTATTTAGAAAAGTCGTATTTCTTAAAAACCGTATTTTTATTTCCTTTCGAGACCGAATACCCCGTGAGGAGTTTTGCATCTCGCTCTACTATCCCAAGAATGTGTGATAATCTGCACCATCTGTTGGGTTACGACAGCGCCCCGGTCATTGAACCGTGGCCAAACGCGGAACAAAATTTTACAAAACTGGCACTACCATGACCCGATACCCGGATCTACCCTAAACACTATACTAGCAAGCAATATAAAGAGTTAGGAATGGTTATACCGAGTTGATCCGTGTCCTTCGGTCTTAAACTATCATCCCAAGCTCCTAGAGGCTCCTTGATCGAATTTGGTTGCCGGTCTTCCTCAATCTACGGTGATCCACCTGAGGGAAACGGCGCAAGCTCTATCCTCGCCAAGCGAGGCAACTGATGCTCCAAGGTTGCTAGCAATGGAGAGTGGAGGTGTAGAAATGTATCACTATAATTTTTCTCTCATCACAAATGCTCCAAGGGCAACCCAAGAAGATGAATAGGAGGTGAGGAAACATGTGGCATGAGCAACTAAAGAAATATGACTAAGTCTTTTTGAAAGTGAGAACTAAGAATAATGAAGCAAGTCATGAAGCAAGTAAAGAAAATGAAATGAGCAAGCCATAAGAGAAGTGGCTGCCTCTCCCTCTCTCTCAATCATGCATACAAAATATCTCTTTTCATTTTACAATAAATAAATGCAAACCATACCTCTCTACATGCCATCATCCATGCTCATGCCAACTCACCCTCCACCTCATTTCCATAATTGATTTTCTAAAATGAAAATCAATTAATGAGGTGGCCATCTTCTAGAAGCTAATCCATATAAATACGGAATGCAACCCGGTACACGTATCGAAATACATATACGCGTATTCGTATAAAAATACGAATAGCCAAGAGAGAAAATGAATGGTGAACAATAATACTAGAATACATATATATAAATTATTAAATCAAAACCTGATTTAATAATCCGGCTTAATCCTAAGCTGCTAGCATTATCAACCGTCCAATTAAACTCTGTGCAGCATGTACATATATTTAATCGGACACCTGTATGTACCAACATATGTCGTCTACACCATATCGCTTGAACCGTGAAAACCTCTTTGTGTGGGACTCTAAATACTCGTCAATACGCTGGCAGTGGATTTAACCACAAGCTCGTCAGCGGCACTAGCTGTACGTAACGGCTACCTAGGTATTGAGCGAAAGGAAGGCCGTCGAGCAATCTCATCTAAACTCCTACTGAGCCTAACAGTGACAATATCCGTACAGTCTGGTCTGTTCGTCTAAGAGTATCGCATATCGAGTTTAGGGGGTAGATAAATTCAGACCCCTAATAACGTGATAATTAGTGTCGGTAAGAAATCCATCACCTCCTGAGAAACTATCAATCCTAGATCGGTAATTATCGTCCACCCCGGCTGAGGATTTCTGGTGATGTCCATCCGTGCACAACGCGACATCAACCCGCAATACCGGGAGAGACGAATCCCCGACGATCCGCTCACTGCCTCCATGTGGCTCGGGACTGTATCCAACTAAAACCTGTTTGCACGACTCGTTTGAGCCATGGTAGGGTAGTAATCAAAGCTCAGTGTGAACTTACACGAGACAAATGACGATCTTAGGTCGACAGACTAACCTGTATACATGTCACCTGGGAACTGCTATCTGACAATAGGTATAATACTAACTAGCAGATTCCCGGCGAGTCCGTCCAGTGTACTCATAACCCAATGAGCACCTGTATACTATCTTAGGTGAACAAACTAACACCAATGGCTTGTGAGACCTGGCCACCGCCCCTCATCAGGGTTTCGATCAGTATACACTAGTCTACACTGGAGTATCGATGCCTAGTCTCGAAACTCCTACGACTAGGGACATTTAAGGATTTGCTTATAGACCCCCAGCTCCCACATATATGATCGCCATCATAATGCTGGTAGCCAAGCAAGAATCATATGGGCTCTATCAACATGTAATAGTGATGATAAAAACAAACCAGATAGCATACGATCATCTCGAGTAAGACTGTTCTACCGGTATAGGTCCTCCCTCAATCATCATAATCACCTTCCTGCGATTACGATAATTGCCTTGAGGGCACTATAGCCAACAATCTTCCACTTGCGCTTAAGGCCAATTATTGTGGTGTCGCATACTCACAGCTCGCGTGATATCGAACACCCAACTTCTCTACCAAGCAGTTTCGCATAGCTCGTTTGTGAAACAATTGTGTTCGAGAAATAGCCTCAGTGAGTAGATCCACTCTAGTGTTTCTATCTTTATCTCTCTATATCTCAACTTCGCGGAGAATAACCATCTCCCGAAATGAGCAATACCTTGTCTTAGAATTTTTCTGGATATCTAATGGGACCCAGTTCACAAATGAACTCCAAATCCAGCAAACTTCTTAAACTGTATCATCCACTAAATTTAATCAGTATCCTGCGCCATACTTTCCACAGTATGCTCTTGGACCACCTGTCCAACATACTTTCCCTCAAAAGAGGGAAAACTATAACTCTGACAGCCACTCTGTCATCCAGGTCATCTTGGAAGCCTGAAATGATAACTGTCTCCTGAAGGAGGCTGCCGTTACCATATCCCAAGAACATCAACTTATTTTCATAACTGCTTCCTAATGTTTCTCTAGGATTGGATTAATATATGTTTATTGCAGTTAGGGTAAAAACAATATCTGGTGTTGACATTTCATGATTGACTCAATTTCTTAAGGAAGTGATATGCCAATCATGCAAATCTCTCTCTTCATCAGTCTAGAAGACATCTCTTTAGAGAGGGTGACTCCATCACCTGTAGGTACACTACCTCGCCAAGAGTCGTCCATTCTAAAACACTTTAGAATAGTGTCAAAATACCCGAATTGGGACACTTCCCAAATCTAGATCTAAAACCATAGATCTAGTAACCAGAAACCCTGATATTATATCCATATCCTATGTGGAGAAACAACTTGTGACAACCACTGTATAACCGATTGTAGTATATGAAGATCTCTTCCTATCAAGAGTATGTCATCCAAATACCATGACATTACTCCCTACTATCTTCTTACCAGATCCATCTCCTATTCTGGTGAAGTCAAAGCCTATGACTGTTATATCAAAAATAGATGATCTCTCCCCGCTATATCTGCTTTAGTCTATAAATAGACACAAGCTACTTGTCCACTATGCTTCCGCTGCTCCCACTGACTACAACAACCCTCCGGCAGAGTCATATACGCATGGACTTCTAAAGCTAGTTTAGAATGATGCTATCTCATCCTTCTGCCGGGTCTCATAGTCTAGAACAGCAGCAATGACAAGTTTGGGTAAACAAGAATCCCCCTGTCACCATCTCTGAGAAGACCGAAGTACCTCTCGGGTGCCTGAGGTTACCCACCAAATCTGTGGAGTAGCTAATGGAATGTCAAATCCAATTGAATCTTCAGGTTCTATTAAATCTTCAGTGATCGTTTGTGGTTCTGGAATCACTTCCAGTTCTACCATATGCCCACTTTTGTTTTCTGAAAAAAATCCATTTTACTAAAACTGTGGTGAGTCAAGAACAATATCACCATTGATCTTCCTGATGGTAGAAAGTTAACCCTCGTCAAAGACCGGGATAACCCACAAACTGCCATTACTGAAACGTGCCTCGAGTTTATCCGGATTCTGGTTTTAAGCATCAGCCGGACAACTCCCTATACCTTAACATCGTTAAGATATAAATTGATTCTATATATATCCAATATAGAGACAAAAGCACTAATTTAATTGGAACCAGATTCAAAATCATGCAGCTGTCTCCAGTGCATATCAACCAAATGAAAAGAGGCCAATCAGCATTACTCATCTAGGAGTGCATCCATATATGAGTAACCTGAAAGGGAAGCAAGTTCTCAAAACCATTACTATCAACGGAATACCAAACACAAATATCTACATCTTTGACTACCTCGAAGAATCCTGATACTTCAAACAAATGGTTCTCTTCTTTATTCTTATACCTATAACTTCTCAAAATCTGGATCTTATATTTCAACGAAATACTTGTCTAGAACTGGAGAAGTCATGAGTAAACAAAATATAGTACGAGTACCAACCCCATTGTCTTAATGGACACTGGACAACATACAATACTTTGTATAAGTCCCCTAAGTTTGATAACTCAAATCCTGTGCGTCGTAGGTTGAAAACTGTACTATGGTTAAGAAGAATTACACCGCTGTTGAATGCACCTTACCTAATCACCAACTGATATAGGTAAATGTCATAGACATAATTTCAAAAAGTTATATCTCACTTTATAAAATAAACATACAGATATATCAGTTTGAAATTGGTGCATAACAATGGATATTCAAAACTAAATATTTGTCATCCGGCAAAAACCAGATGATTTCCCCAAACATCACCAATTACAACGAATTCCGGTATAATGAGGATCTAATCACCCAATTCCTAATATCTTACTCCCACTCACCAACTGTAACACCATACAGATATGAGAAACTGATATGGTAAATACATATCCTGGAGTTAGATTCCAATTGGGAAAACAATTTTCAATTAACATTGTACAGTCGAACTGAAACATGAAAATGTTTCGAAGAGGTTAACCTGGTATTCCTAGTAACGCCTCTTCCACTATCCTGATTCATGACAGTAACCATATACTTACCTGCCCTCACTTCAATCCCTTTATTATGTCTTTACTTATTACCTTCTGTACACCTTCTTTAGGCTAATTAGTTTTCTTCCTTCCCTACCCTTCGGCACCATCCTAAGGTTTGGAAGAAGACTATCCAATAAGCGTAATAGGTGTACACTCCTTATGCCAGGAGCCCTGGCAACCTGAGAGAAGGTAATGGAAAAAGACATCTGAATAACCCTATTTATTTCTCCTGAACCGGAAACCATTCTCGAATCTGGAACGAATTCCTTCGAGTTCGTATGTGACTATACCATGGCATGTCCAAGCATTATGGACGTTCATAGTGATACGATGTGTTCTGGAGAAATCCAAAGTGGATGTGGGAGTGGAAGGGGTCTACACGGTTTTGTCGTGAATGATAGCAGTCGTAATTTTCTTTACCGTTATTCTAATCCCTTTATTTGTCTTTACTTATTACTTTCTGTAACCCACACTTAGGCTAATTGGTTTCTTCCTTCCCTAACTTTCGGCACCTATCTATGGTTTGAAAGAAGACTATCCAATAAGCGTAATAGGTGTACTCTCATAATCCTAGGAGCTCTCGCAACCTGAGAGAAGGTAAAGAGAAAAGACAACCGAATAAGCTTATTCAATTTTTCCAGAACCGGAAACTATCCTCGAACTGGAACAAGTTCCATCGAGTTCGTATGTAACTATATAATAGCATATCCTATAAATGTGGATCTTCGTAGTGATATGGAATGTTATGGAGAAATGCAAAGGGAAAGTAGTAGTGGCAATGAGTTATGCGACACCGTGACATTCTAAAAGCCAAAGTGTTTAAGAAGGTTCTGTTAACTGGGTTCATGAGTTTTAGTTTAGGGTCAGGCCATGGTCGCTGCCAAAGAGAGAGAGAAAAGAAACACTCAGCGTCCACTCTAACCTAGATCATAATGGTTAATCACTTTATCTAATCAGGATGTCTCTTACTGTATCCTCGAATTCTCCTCTAAACCCAATAGGAGAATTAGTCGGGATCATCTAAAATCACCCGAGGAGTAATCCTATACATCAGTGGGAATCGGGATTCAATTATCATCGCATGATAACTTGATGGAAGCTACTCAAGTCACCACACTCCAGAAGGTATGCGCATGTCTGGCAAGTTTCTTGTATGTTTGAAACTCCAGATATGATATTTACCCCCAGCGGCTTATGAACTTGACAGAGGTCAACATATCATAAGTCGCAAGTTAATTTCAACCCGTCATTGTCCTGGATTAACTTAAACCCACCCGCACGAGCCCTTGACGGAGGTCAACACGATCATGCAACTGTCCTAAATAATCGTATATCTATGCAACAAACAAGCATTACCTTGCTACCAAGCACTGTGCCTTGACAGAGGTCAACATACACAGCATGAATACTAAGTAATACCGTAAGAAATGACGGAGGGCTACGACTGGGTTTTGCCGAAAAACCTTTAACGTAATGAACTTGATATCGTTGAAGGAATCTAAGTGGTTTTACAAATATATAGTGGCGAAAACTTTTGCTAAATAGGTCATTCCCGGTGAAGGGATCTCGGCTCTTTCCTCGTCGAATTAGGTGCAGGATATTCCTAATCGAAAACCACTGTGCAAAGCAAAAGAATCGACTATAATGAAGTTATTACGTTGACGCCAACTTTTACTCAAGGGGTCACTCCCGATGAAGGGATCTCGACCCTTACCTCGTCGAATGAGCTGCTGGATATTTATAACTGAATACTACTGTGCAAAGCAAAAGAAAACATCTGTAATGTCAGTTTTTAAAAAACTTGGTTCCAATAACATCATATAGGTTTGTTTAATCCTTGCATTGATCAAAATCAACGCAGTCCTATCAATTAATCACACCATAAAAGAACGAAATATGATGTACGTATATGCCATCCGCATTCGCCACTGGGTCCCGTCATCACTCGTTAGGTTACTTAACTAACGATAGAGCGGGGACTGGACTAGCGCGGGTACAAAACATATACAACATCTACTAGTGTTAAATTATCGACTTCGCAATATCCCGAATTGCCCCTGAAAATTAGATAACATAATATCCAAAATGGGAAAAACAAGCAATACTACCGAACCAATATTCCAGGGACCAGTGCACACCAAAAAATCCCAAGCCCAAACTCCTTTAAAAAACCGGCGACACCCGTTATTTTGAAAATCTCGCCGGGTCAAAACCGGCGGTTTGGGTTCGTATTTGTGGTGTGTTCTAGTGGTCACTCAAGAAGTCTTCTGCAATTGCTAAATTTTTTTTGAAGACTCTAAAAAATCGACAGAAACTGGAATACATCGGGGTGTTGTTTCGGAGTTGTTTCGGTTTCGATACTTTAACATTGTCTAAAACTGCTAGTAAGGGGTTTACGGGTTGGCTCTGATACCATGTTGGGTTACGGCAGCGCGTCGGCCATCAAACCGTGGCCAAATGTGGAACAAAATTTTACAAAACTGGCGCTACCATGACCCAATACCCGGATCTACCCTAAACCTTATACTAGCAAGCAATATAAAGTGTTAGGAATGGTTATACCGAGTTGATTTGTGTCTTTCGATCTTGAACCATCATTCCAAGCTCCTAGAGGCTCCTTGATCAAATTTGGTTGCCGGTCTTCCTCCATCTACGATGATCCACCTGAGGGAAACGGCGCAAGCACCAGTTTCTCCAAGCGAGGCAATCGACGCTCCAAGGTTGCTAGCAATGGAGAGTGGAGGTGTAGAAATGCATCACTATAATTTTTCTCTCATCACAAATGCTCCAAGAGCAACCCAAGAAGATGAAGAGGAGGTGAGGAAACAAGTGGCATGAGCAACTAAAGAAATATGGCTAAGTCTTTCTCAAAGTGAGAAATGAGAATAATGAAGCAAGCCATGAAGCAAGTAAAGAAAATAAAATGAGCAAGCCATAAGAGAAGTGGCTGCCTCTCCCCCTCTCTCAATCATGCACACAAAATATCTCTTTTTATTTTACAATAAACAAATGCAAACCATACCTTTCTATATGCTATCACCCATGCTCATGCCACCTCACCCTCCACCTCATTTCCATAATTGATTTTCTAAAATGAAAATCAATTAATGAGGTGGCCATCTTCTAGAAGCTAATCCGTATAAATATGGAATGCAACCCGGTACACGTATCGAAATATATATACGTGTATTCGTATAAAAATACGAATAACCAAGAGAGAAAATGAATAGTGAACAATAATACTAGAATACATATATATAAATTATTAAATCAAAACCTGATTTAATAATCCGGCTTAATCCTAAGCCACTGGTATTATCAACCATTCGATTAAAGTCTATGCAGCCTGTAAAATATTTAATTGGACACCTGTATGTACCAACATACGTCATCTACACCATATCGACTGAACCATGAAAACCCTCTGTGTAGGACTCTAAAGACTCGTCAATACGGTGGCAGTGGGTTTAACCATAAGCACGTCACCGGCACTAGCTGTACGTAACGGCTACCCAGTGTTTCCCCCAATCAGAAAGAAAAGCTCTATTTAAAATATCAAAATTTGAAATAAGGCAGCACCTCATAAGAGCGTCTGCGCCAAGAGCGTCAGCGATAGGAGTCAAAGACTCTGAGGCAGCGCTCACATGCAAAGCACAAAAGTGCCCGCGCCAAGAGCGCCGGCGCTAATGACTCTGAGGCAGCGCCTCACGTCCAAAGCACGAGAGCGCTAGCGCTAAGTGCGCTAGTGCCAAGAGTCAAAGACTCTGAGACAGCGCCTCACGTGCAAAGCACGAGAGAGCTAACGTGTTAGAAACCCAAGGTGACGTGCCTTTGAATAATATGGTCAATATCAGATATGTCGGTTTTTGTCGGAAAAATAGTGCACGACGTGAGTATCGAGTTAAAAAATACCGTAAGTGCACGGTGTGTTTAAGCAAGCCGACAAGCACGGGTCGAACCACAAGGAGTGGATATCACGACATCAAATTGAGTTATGGATCAATTGGTTGGAAAATGGTATTTTGTCACGTTTTAGTATAATACTTAAAAGAAGCAAAGTTTTGGAATACAAAAACTTAGGCTAAGGTTCAGTAAGAGTGAAATACGACATTTACCCCCAACTTTCCGTTTTGATTCAAGATTCATTCCTTTTAGTTTCCATTTGAATAGCGAAAGTATGCCGTATTTATCGTAAAACATGTATCAGGATAAAATACGATATCAAGGTTAAGAAAAACGGAAACTAACAAGAATGAGATAGAGAATGGAGTGAATATGGAATTAGTTAAGTGAAGTAGCAAGTATAGAATATATGCAAGAATGCTATATATCCTATCTAGCTAGTTGCGATACGTAACGTAATTCCGTATTCACGCCCACTTCAAATTGTAACATAGCAACGATAAAATGTAACGAAGGAATAGGATATATGTTAAATATTGATTTGCAACCATTCAAAACGATATATCCTATCAAGCAAAACATAATAAACTTGCATTATTAAGAAAAGAAGTGAAAAAGTGCAAGAATCAAAAAGGGAGGGGTTAGAAGTAAAGTCATTCCAAAACCTACCTTACCATAGCCCAAGAACAACTACTCACATATCATCATAGAAATAACACAACTGAATAACGAAAAGAAATGACAAAATAGAAAAGAGATACAAGAATCAAATATGAATGTAATGAAGATTTATTGCAATGGTTCAAAATACAAGTAAATGAGTTCAACTACCAAAATCTAATCTTGCAAGCTCAAAAAGAGAAGTTGCAAGACCAGAGGAAGACAAAGAACTCAACTCAATCCTAAGAGCTACAAGAATTTTAACACAAGAGTTTACAAGTATGCAAAAAGTTCTCCCTTGGCCTCATGTCTTGATCTGCTATATATAGAGAAATCAAAAGCAAAAGTTGCAGGTGACAATAGACTAACATGACCACTAGGGACCCACACAAAGAAAAAGAGCCAACTTGGCCGCAATTTGCGGCCAAAATGAATAAAATTGCGGCCAAGTTGAGGAGTCTGGGGCCTACCTTTTTGCCATAGTCTTAGGTCTCATGGGCATCTCATGATATTTGCAATTTATTTTAATTAGTACATGTGTGAAATCTGGGGCTAAATCACAGAGAGGGGGATGGAGTGAGTGTGTGTGTGCATTCACACTTCAAATCATATGTCAATCACTTGTTTACCACTTGCACCACTCATCATTATTGTACTAAAGCAGCTCCTAAGGTTCATGCATCTTCACAAATGTTCACACATGTATGTGTTGGAACATTTCACACATTCTTTTTGTGCACACATGTATATGTTGCAAAACTCATTTTTAATTCTTGATCTGTAAACCTTCTTTTTTGCAGTTTCAGTTAAAAATCCGTCTTTTTGTGCATGTTGCGTACAAAAATCAATGCATCCGTCTGCGTACCTGTAATCTGTATAATTGAGCTGACATGGATTAAATAGCACTGTTTATTGATAAAATGATATAAAATGGGCGGTATTAAAATGTAACAAATCGTGCCGAACAAATACCCCTAAACTTATCTTTTGCTCATCCCGAGCAAAACAAAAAATTCCTAGCCTCACTTTCGCAGAGAACTTGATTGCACTGAGCACGTGCAACAAGCTGTTAAATTTCTAGGTGTCCCTAGTAGGAGGAGTGTTGTCTCCTGAGGGTTTTCAGCGGATTGCACCCACAAAATCTAGTCAAGTTAGTTTCGCAAGAAAACAGTTGATTCAAATCTTAAGATTAAATATCAAAGCTAGAAATTCTATTATCCAAGTTTAGAAAACGTCCAACCCTATTTTTCACTCCTCACTGTTTATTTAACATAAGCCAAATGCGTCTTTACGTGATTTGTATGAATTGTGTCCATAAGTTTCTAAGAACTAGATTAGTGTCATCATGTCAGAAATACGGACCAGGATAGACTTCGAAAGGATCATACGAGTTTGAAAAGACTTAAGATTTTCTCAAGTTTTACTCTCCAGTTAGGTTTCAAGTCAAAATATATATCAATTTTAACAGAGAACCATAAGTCTTATTTTTCACTCCTACCTTTCACCTGTTTTTGTTCATACACACCCTTCAATATCGTGCAAAACGTCTTAATAAATAAAAACTTTCATATCTCCGCGAAAAAACTGTTTTACTAGAAAATTCGTTACCGCCAAGATTATTCTCCCAAAAAGAACCATAAGGACTTTTAACTCGGAGAGGACACTTGCTTAGCTTGTTTTACCTGGCGATTGGAAACTTAGCGAGTTTTGGGTCAATGACTCCCAAATCAGATGGTTTTAGGGCATTAGGTATGGAGACACCCCAAGGACTTAATTACCCAAGTTATCAAGGCCATAAAACAAAAGACTCATTTTATTTTAAATTTTCAGCACTTTAGTAAAACTGAGATATAGTCAGCTTTTTCTTTTAAAACAGAAGACGTTACATGTGATAAGGTGTGTAATTACTCTACAAGGTTCTAGATGGATTATTTTTCGGACTTATAGCTTCTGTTAAAGTCTCTATAAAATTTCTTCATATCTACTTCACTGTATGAATTATTCTTGATATTACTTAACTCCGCCAAACCTGTTTGATCCTAAGGATGTTTATCAATTTTAAAAGTTTTTATAGACATGTCAGACATTCATTAAATTCTCAAAAACATACGACACGTGTAAGTGATATAAAAGACGTGTATCAGCTAAGGTTAAACACACATGCGGGTTATTTTTTAGGTTGTCAATCTCATAGCAAGAATTTAGTTATTTCTACCTTATCAATTGAACCGTCACACTTTGAATCAACGTTCCCCTGCTAACCAACATGACAAAGTTTTTTTAATTTTCAGAATTTTTTTCAGTTTTTATAAATTTTTCGATTTTTCAATACAATGCAGTACAAAAGCAGATATGAAATGCAAATACATGCAAAAGAAAAGAAAAATACAATAAGTAAATGCTAAAATACAGGAAATATGCAAATGCAAACTATATGCTATCACCCCCAACTTGAAACTTGTATTGTCCTCAATGCCTTCTGGCTTTTCCCTTGCCCTTCTTGCTGCCGTTAGTGTCGCCATGCGCTGCTTGCTGAGCCGCCTCAATCCTGTCCAGTTGCTCCTGCATTTTCTGTTGTTTCTTGAGCTTGTGGCGAACACTCCTAAACGTCAGGCGTTGCAGGTCTTTCTCGTTGTCTGGTTCGCGCTCATTTAAAAGTGCCTCCGTCGAGCTTTCGGGACCCGGATGTTCGCTTGGGTCCTCCCTTGTACAGTTTTTCTGCTCGTAGTAGCCGCCGGTGTATCCTTGTGAAATTCTCTCTAGCTCGACCGGCCAATTTGCATATACAGTCGCATACCCATCAAACTCAGTTCTCTCCATGTAGTACTTCGCAAGGAGGGTCACTAGCATCGGCAGCATGGGTTTTTTCTGGGACACCCCCTCCTTGATTGTATTGAACAATTGTGTTACAGCACAGAAATGCTGCTCTTTTTCCATTAAGCAATGCACAATATGTCCAACACCAGCCGGAAAGGAAGAAACACGGCTTTTTCCCCTGATGTTGCGGTTTGCTCATCGGCAGACCGCAAGCATGTTTCTGTACATCTGGGCGGGGTTCAGTCCCTTATCTTTTAATTCCACAAAATCCCCCAACAATGATATGTAAACCGCCAATTCTCGCGGTTGTTGATTTCCTGGTCGCATGGGGATATTTGTAACCCTAGAAATGGTTTGGGGCTGAAAAATCCTACGTCGCTCCTGGAAGAAAAATTCTACGAACCCCGATTCTGATTGACCATGTCTTAATGCCTAGTAAAAATCTTCTACTAATTCCCTCACAATAAAAAGATCATTGCCATTGTAAATTAAAAAGTCCCACCCCCTTTAACAGATTTCACCGTAAAAATACTGTCCGTAAGTTGTGTCGGAGAAAATTTCAAAGAAATTCTTCTCACAATCAAAAGCCACCATTTCAGATCTGAAATTTTGCGCAGAAATTGAATAAGAAGAGAAGAAATCTTACAGGGGATCGGGGCTTTTGGAACAGAGCAGGCCGTAAATTGTGGCCTGATCTAATTATCTGGCGGCCTGGGTTTGGAGTCGAGGGCTGGAGTTGGGTACTAGGGTTTGGAATGAGGAGAGAAGTGATAGGTTTTGGGAAAAACTGAAGGTGAGGCTCGGGTTGAGTTGGGGCAGCTTATAAAGGGTAATTTGCAAAAACAACCCTTTATAAAACGAAATAGTAAAAGAAAACCAATAATTACAAAAAGCTCTAAAAAGAGTATATATAGGAAAACAACTTGGGGATGTGTTTTAATCGATGTAACGTGGCTCATGTAAAAACATGAGCTCCCCCATTTCTGCGGGCAATTCTAAAAATGGCTTGAGCCGTTGGCAATTTACTTCGAACGTATTACCCAGCTGCTGATCTTCAATTTCGACAGCACCGTGCGGAAAGACGGTGCGCACAAAAAATGGACCTGTCCAGCGTGATTTCAACTTCCCAGGAAACAAATGAAGTCGGGAGTCATAGAGCAGAACCTTTTGCCCCACAGTGAATGTTTTCCAGAGAATTGCCTTGTCGTGAAAGACTTTCGTCTTTTCTTTGTACATTTTGGCATTCTCATACGCATCATTGCGTATCTCATCAAGTTCGTTCAATTGAAGTTTTTGCGCTTCGCCGGCCTTTTCTAAGTCGATATTGAGCTGTTTGATTGCCCAAAAAGCACGGTGCTCTAATTCGACAGGCAAATGACACGCTTTCCCAAAGATGAGTCGGTATAGAGACATACCAAGATTTGTTTTGAAAGCAGTGCGAAATCCCTACAGCGCGTCATTTAACTTCAATGACCAATCTTTGCGGTTATGGGTGACAGTCTTTTCTAAAATCTGTTCAATTTGTCTATTTAAGACTTCAACCTGGCTGCAAGTTTGAGGATGATAGGGCGTTGACAACTTGTGGCTGATAGAGTAATTTTTCATTAGTGATTCAAAAGATCGGTTGCAGAAATGCGTTCCATTATCACCAATGATGGTGCGAGACATACCGAACTGAGAAAAAAATGTTTTCTTTCAAGAATTTTACGACAACTTTGTTGTCGTTGGTTCGACAAGGGATAGTCTCCACCCATTTGGACACATAGTCCACAGCCAGCAATATGTACAAATTCCCGAAAGAGTTTGGGAATGGCCCCATGAAATCAATGCCCCAGACGTCGAAAATTTCTACAATCAGAATGGATTGTAGGGGCATTTGATTTCGCCTTCCAATTTTTCCCATGTGCTGGCAGCAGCTACAGGTCTTGCAATATTCAAAAGCATCGTTGAAAAGCATCGGCCAGAAGAAGCCGCTTTGCAAAACCTTTTCAGCCGTCTTTCTGGGTCCAAAATGGCCCCCACAAGTTTGGTCATGGCAGAAGGACAGAACACTTCTTGTCTCAGTGTTGGAGATGCACCACCTAATAATCTGATCAGGACAGTATTTGAACAAGTATGGTTCATCCCAGTAAAAGAATTTGACCTGGGAAAAAAATTTAGACCTATCCTGATTCGACCAAAAAGATGATGTTTCTCCAGTGGCTAAAAAGTTCACGATATCAGCGAACCAAGGTTCGATTGATACGGAGAGAAGTTGTTCGTCAGGGAACTTTTCATTTATTGGAATTTCCTCGATTGGTGCATTTGGTAAGCGAGACAAATGATCGACCACAACATTATCGGTTCCCTTCTTATCTTTGATTGTTAAGTCAAATTCCTGGAGAAGGAGAATCCAACGTATCAGTCTGGCCTTGGCATCTTTTTTTGTAAAGAGGTGCTTCAGCGCAGAATGATCGGTATAAATCGTGACATAGATCCCGATCAAGTAAGGTCGGAATTTTTCTTGAGCGTACACAACAGCTAAGAATTCTTTTTCCGTGGTGGTGTAATTTAGCTGTGCGTCATTCAACGTCTTGCTCGCGTAATGGATAACATGCGGCTTCTTTTCAAATCGCTGTCCTAAGACAGCACCTATCGCAAAGTCAGAAGCGTCGCATATTAGCTCAAAAGGTTCGCTCCAGTCTGGTGCACTTAAAATCGAAGCAGAAGTGAGTTCCGACTTCAGAAGCTTGAACGCATGAAGGCATTCAGAGTTGAAATCAAATGGTGTTTCTTTGACCAGTAAAGAAGTCAAGGGTCTAGCCAGTTTGCTAAAATCCTTGGTGAAGCGCTTGTAAAACCCGGTGTGGCCTAAGAATGCCCTAATGTCACGGACAGTCCGTAGAGGTGGGAAGCTTGAAATGACGTCGATTTTTGCCTTATTGACTTCAATACCTTTTTCAGAAATGATATGGCCTAACATGATGCCGTGTTTGACCATAAAATGATACTTCTCCCAGTTGAGTGTGAGGTGTTTTTCTATACATCGTAGCATGACTAATTCCAGATGCCTCAAACACTCAGAAAAGGAATCTCCAAAGACGGAGAAATCATCCATGAAAACCTCTAAAAATTGCTCTACCATATCAGAGAAGATGCTTATCATGCACCGCTGAAATGTTTCGGGTGCATTGCACAGCCCAAAGGGCATGCGACGGTAGGCGAAGGTACCAAAAGGACAAGTGAATGTTGTCTTGTCCTGATCCTTAGAACCAATCGGGATCTGATTATAGCCGGAATACCCATCTAAGAAGCAATAGTAGGCGTGTCCGGCTAGGCATTCAAGCATCTGTTCAATGAAGGGCAGCGAGAAATGATCCTTGCGAGTTGCTGCGTTGAGCTTTCTGTAATCAATACAGACTCTCCATCCTGTTTGTGTGTGGGTTGGGATTAACTCATTTGCTTAATTCGTGACAACTGTGAGTCCCGATTTCTTTGGTACCACGTGAATAAGGCTTACCCATTTTCTATCAGATATAGGATAGATGATCCCATTGTCCAGCCACTTCAGCATTTCATTCCTTACCGCTTCTTTCATTACCGGGTTAAGCCGGCGTTGAAGATCCTTGAAGGGTTTGGAATCATCAGTCATATGGATTCTGTGCTGGCAGATAGTAGGGCTGATTCCTTTGATATCAGCCATTGACCACCCAATCGCTTCCATGTTCTTTCTCAGAACGTCCATGAGGGCCAACTCTTGCTCAGGCGCAAGGTCGGTTGCAATTATTGCTGGAAGCGTTTCATTATTTCCCAAGTACGCATACTTGAGGTGGTCAGGAAGAACTTTGAGGTCAAGTTTTGGTGGCTCCTCCACAGATGGTTGCACTTCAGGGGCCGATTCATTACGAAGTGGTTCAAATTGGGCCCCCCAATGTGCGTAGAACGCCTGTTCAGGACATAGCTTCTCAAGGAAAAGAAGCTCCTCAGAAAACAGTTCTTCAAACATTTCTTCAAGACACTCATTGTTGAAGTCAAATGTCCCCTCCTCAGACATATCGTATACAGCGTTGACTTCAAAAGTGTCATCATGTTTCTCGCTCGCTTGGTTTCCTAGCGTGAAAATGTTGAGGTCGACTGTCATGTTCCCAAATGGGAGTTTCATGGACCCATTATGACACTTTATCAACGCGTTGGATGTGGCTAGAAAAGGCCATCCCAGAATGACTAGAATTTGACCGCTGGGGTTGGTGCTGGGCTCAGTCTGCAATACAATGAAATCTACGGGGAATATGAATTCCCCGACCTTGATTAGAACATCATCAATTTCTCCCCTCGGTACTTTCGTAGATCGATCTGCCAGTTACAGAGTCACTCGAGTCGGCTTGAGCTCTCCTAGTCCCAGTTGTTTGTAAACTGAGTAGGGGAGGAGGTTTACGCTTGCCCCTAAGTCTAGCAAGGCACGATTGATTTGTTTGTCCCTAATAGTGCAAGAAATGGTCGGACAGCCCGGGTCCTTGTATTTCACTGGAATGGACTTGGACATGACATCGCTCAGAGTGGCGGCCAAGAAGACAGTTTTGGGCACATTTGTACGTCGTTTTTGCGTGCACAGGTCCTTTAGAAATTTTGCATACGCCGGAACTTGTTGGACCATGTCCAATAAAGGAATGTTGACTTCACAACGTTTAAAAACTTCTAACACCTTTTCCATATTTGCAGAAGGCTTCTTTGATTTCAACCTATTAGGATAGGGAGCCTTGGGTCCGAACACTAAGCTTGGAGAAGCTGCAGATGGAATAGGTGTAGAAGGCGGGAATGTTCTTGCTGGACAGTCAGGGTGGTCATGCGGAGAATTCTCAAGCTTCTTTGAAGGATGTGCAGCAGACGACGAAGAAGAAGCAGAAGGAGAAGAAGAAGAAGAAGGTGATGAAGATGACGATGGATTACAATGAGGAACAGAAGATGAACTACGTGCTGGTACACTGACAACCACACGCTTGGATGAGTCGCTGGGGTTGACAACCTTGTTGTCAAACGTTCGTCTAGATCTGAGGACGGTGACGGCGTTCGCATTCTCAATATTGTTCGTCTGAACAACATGAGCGTTGTTGTTTCTCTGTTCTCTTGGGTTCATCACGGGTTGAGAGGGAAATGTTCCCTTCTCACGTTCATTAACTGCTGCAGCCAGTTGACTGTATTGGATTTCTAATCTGGATATCGCTTGAGTGTTTGCACTATGCAATTGACCGGATGTTTGCATAAAAGTAGCCAAACTAGATAAAGTCTGCGCAGAAGTTTTAATCAAAGCTTCCAACCCTTTTTTAATGGATGTCACCCTCTTGTCGTCTTGGGCGAACCCAGGGGGTGCAAAGGTTGGGTTGTACTGATTCGGCTGTTGGGGTTGGTTGGTTGAGTATCCCGATTTTTGGTTTTGAAAATTTGAATTTTGAAATTGTTGGAAAGGCGGATTTGAATTGTTGTTTTGAAAAGGGGCCTGATTCCAAACAAAATTGGGATGATTCTTCCAACCAGAGTTGTATGTTGGTGCAAAGGGGTCGTTCCTGGGACGCTGGTTTTGATACAGCGCATTAACGTTTTCAGGTCCCTGGGACCCAACGAGAAACGGACATTCTTCCGTTATCTGGCTAGGATGTTGACAGTTAGCACACAAAGTCGGAGAAATTTGATTGACTGGTAGAGGTGAATTTTTGCCCTCTAAAGCTTCCATTTGCCGTACATGAGCGGCGATTTTGGCTTCGGTAGCTATAGAGGTGTCAACTACGTGTATACCGCTCCTAGTCACAGATGGTTTCTTACTCACACTCTCCCACTGGATGGTTTTGTCAGGCAGTTCTTCCAAAAAGTTCCATGCGTCCTTAGCACTATAGCTCAGGAATTTACACTGACACATGTATTCTAACATCATGCGTGGACTGGATTTTAACCCTTCATAGACAATCTGACATACCCTCCACTGTTCTAACCCGTGATGGGGACATTTTATTAAGATGTCTTTAAATCTTTCTAAGCATTTCCAAAAAATTTTACCCTATTTTTGTTTAAAATTGTGGAGTTCATTGCGAATTCGCACGGTTTTATGAATAGGGTAAATTTTTTAAAGAAAAACCTTCACAAAGTCATCCCATGTCGTGATTGATCTAGCTGGCAAACTATTTAACCAACTTTTCGCGTTATCCTTAAGCGCAAAGGGAATGAATTTGAGCTTAACGACATCCTCTCCCACTCCATGAATCTTCATCATCGCACATACTCCTTCAAATTCACTGATTAAAAGGTAAGCATCTTCGGACTCGAGTCCGTGGAATTTGGGGAGTAGTGGTATGAATTGCGGTTTGATCTCACAGTTGTTTGCCACAATGGTGGGAAACACTATGCATGAAGGAAGGGATGATCGGTGTGGGTAACATTTGTCCTGTAATGCCGCCTCCTGTTGCTCAACAATTGTTTGCTCCATCATTGTTGGTGGTGTTGGAGAAGAAAGTGAAGGTGTAGAATCGGACGGCTCCGATGAGGCAGAAGGTAAGAAGGTCTCGGATGGTTCCGAGAAATCAGAAGGTGTAGAAGAGTCTGAAGATACAGGCACAAACCGAACTAATCGAGATTGTGAATCTCTAGTCCAAGCTGACATGCACTATCCGGAAGTGGTAGGAAAGACTGAGAAAATGGAAAAAAACGTTTTTCAACCAAAATATTCACAACCACAAATATCACACAAAAAAGGTACAACAAGAGCACAAGCAATACACACTGCACATACCTAAACAGTTTAGGGTCACCTAGGTCAACTAGACCTGCTAAAAAAAACTTGCCTTTTGAAGTAAAAATATACTGCGAAACGGGCCCATGATAGACTGATCGAGAAGCCAGGTAAGTGCAGAAAGGAAGGGAGGTTTTCCCTCGCTTTCGCGAGGTTCCTTAATTAGAATAACCTTCTCTCTTTCGGCGGTTGCGCCTTTCACACTTTCCTAGACACTTCTTGAACAATATACCGATGAGTGGTGTTCGAAATACACTCAACTTTCCCTAGTGAGCACGAAGTCCTTAGAGGCTGAAAGTCTAATTTCTTTTAAAGTTAATGAGGGTGTGACAATGCTCATTCTTTGTGCTTTGTGGGCCACGGAGAAGGGTGATGAAATCTCTTACCGTATCTTGTTGGGGTTCTTTGCCCTTAAGTCCGTATTAAATTTATGTAATGTGCAACCAATAAAAATTATTAAAATCATCAATCAATCATTTTTTATGTTATAAGCGGTACGCTGCAAAAAATACGGTTAGTTTCTTTTGGCACTTTTGCAGCGGAGTTTGCGAAAGAAATCCTGCACAAAATTGAAGTATTGGAGCGTCGGGTTTGAGGAGAAAGCGTTAGGAAAAATGCGTACCTTGAATTTTTGAGTTTAGAAACTCCCGTTGACTTGATCCGTGATCGCTTGAGTGTTCGCTTGTACGGGTCGATCTACCCGGATCTTTGGCACTGTTAACTTCTTAACGCCTTTCTCCAGAATTCTGTTCTTAGCACCGCACAATCGTAGTTCGTATTTCCGTTGCAATCTGGAATTTGAGAAAACATACGATATTTAGTGCACAATACGATATTTATGGCCAAAGTTCTGTAGATATATAATTATAAAATTTTGCATATAAAAATGGACTAATAACAGAAAAGTAGAGAAGCAACAGAAAATTTAGGGCAAAATGCTAGGGTTAGGCCGCAAATTGCGGCCAATATGGTTAAATTTGCGGCCAGATCCTGGTGTTGTTACTCCAATTTCTTTGTGCCTTCTTCTATTTCTGTTAGTGTACCCTTTCTATATGCAAAATAATTTTAGAACTATAATATCAACTTCAGAACAGAAAACACAGAGAGCAAAAGGTAGGATATTTGAGGTGTTTTTGGCGTTTTTATTTTTTTGTTTTATACAAAGTATATACAGAGATAACTCAAAATAATCTTCGTGGTGTTGCCACTCTCCAGCAACGGCGCAAAAAACTTGTTCGAAACCCACGGTGACGTGCCTTTGAATAATATGGTCAATATCGGATATGTCGGTTTTTGTCGGAAAAATAGTGCACGACGTGAGTATCGAGTTAAAAAAATACCACAAGTGCATGGTGCGTTGAAGCAAGCCGGCGACGTGTTGAACCACAAGGAGTGGATATCACGAAATCAAATTGAGTTATGGATCAATAGGTTGGAAAATGGTGTTTTGTCACGTTTAGTATAATACTTAAAAGAAGCAAAGTTTTGGAATACGAAAACTTAGGCTAAGGTTCAGTAAGAGTGAAATACGACATTTACCCCCAGCTCTCTATTTTGATTCAAGATTCATTCCTTTTAGTTTCCATTTGAATAGCGAAAGTATGCCGTATTTATCGGAAAACATGTATCGGGATAAAATACGATATCAAGGTTACGAAAAACAGAAACTAACAAGAATGAGATAGGGAATGGAGTGAATATGGAATTAGTTAAGTGAAGTAGCAAGTATAGAATATATGAAAGAATGCTATATATCCTATCTAGCTAGTTACGACACGTAAAGTAATTCCGTATTCACGCCTACTTCAAATCGTAACATAGCAACGATAAATTTTAAAGAAGGAATATGATATATGTTAAAGGTTGATTTGCAACCATTCAAAACGATATATCCTATCAAGCAAAACATAATAAACTTGCAATATTAAGAAAAGAAGTGAAAAAATGCAAGAATCAAAAAGGGAGGGGTTGGAAGTAAAAACATTCCACAACCTACCTCACCATAGCCCAAGAACAACTACTCACACATTATCATAGAAATAACACAACTGAATAACGAAAAGAAATGACAAAATAGAAAAGAGATACAAGATCAAACTTGATTGTAATGAAGATTTATTGCAATGGTTCAAAATACAAGTAAATGAGTTCAACTACCAAAATCTAATCTTGCAAGCTCAAAAAGAGAAGTTGCAAGACTATAGGAAGGCAAAGAACTCAACTCAATACCAAGAGCTACAATAATTTTAACACAAGAGTTTACAACTATGCAAAAAGTTCTCCCTTGGCTTCATGTCTTGATCTGCAATTTATAGAGAAATCAAAAGCAAAAGTTGCAGGTGACAATAAACTAACATGACCACCAGGGACCCACACAAAGAAAACGAGCCAAATTGGAGCCAACTTGGCCGCAATTTGCCGCCAAAACGAATAAAATTGCGGCCAAGTTGAGGAGTCTGGGGCCCACCTTTCTGCCATAGTCTTCTGGTCTCATGGGCATCTCATGATATTTGTAATTTTTTTAATTAGTACATGTGTGAAATCTGGGGCTAAATCACAGAGAGGGGGATGGAGTGAGTGTGTGTGTTCACACTTCAAATCATATGCCAATCACATGTTTACCACTTGCACCACTCATCATTATTGTACCAAAGCAGCTCTCAAGATTCATGCATCTTCACAAATGTTCACACATGTATGTGTTGGAATATTTCACACATTCTTTTTGTGCACACATGTATATGTTGCAAAACTCATTTTTAATTCTTGATCTGTAAACCGTCTTGTTTGCAGTTTCAGTTAAAAATCTGTCTTTTTGTGCATTTTGCGTACAAAAATCAGTGCATCCGTCTGCGTACCTGTAATCTGTATAAATGAGCTGACATAGATTAAATAGCACTGTTTATTGACAAAATGATATAAAATGGACGGTATTAAAATGTAACAAATCGTGCCGAACATAGCGCTAGAACTAAACGTCCTCCACGCTTGGATCAAAGATCCAACGAAGATGATTAAAAAAATCATCAAATTACCAGAATAAAATTCTGTTGAGAAAATACACCTCCAATCTTTCCAAACAGGAAAGATTGTGCTCTGTAAATCGGAGCACTGTTGGATCAAAGATCCAATGGTGATTAAAAATCACCAAGGTACAGAATAAGTTCTGTATGGGAAAATATTTTCCCAATGTTGTTAAAAACAAGAAGATTGTCTTCTGTAAAACAGAAGCCCTGTGATCAAAGATCCAATGGTGGGGAAACATCCCCAAATCAATTAGAGAAAGATTTCCTTAACTGATTCAACAAATCAGCCTCCCCTATATAAAGGACCCAAGACTTCAATTCTTGTACAGAAAAACCCCCCCATAAACTTCAAGTTCTCCAAAAAAAAAAAAAAGAAAACGAGAAGAGCAAGCTCTTAGAAGAAGAAATTTTCTTCAAGATAAATGATAAGAAGTAAGATCATAACTTCTCTTCAATTCTTGAGAGTTTAATCTTCACATCAGAAGAACTTAGTTCTTTTGCTAGATCATAGATCTATAAGACCAAGTCTTTCGCAAAAACAGAAGAGATCAAGGCATCTCTTCATACAAAGAAGAACTTAGTTCTTAGATCCATGAGACGAAGTCTCTCTTCATAAAAAGAAAAACATAGTTCGTAGGTCCATGAAACAAAATCTCTCATAAAGGAAAACAAAAGAGATCATAGTATCTCCTCATAAAGAAGAACTCAGTTCTTAAATCCATGGGACAAAGTCTCTTATAAACCGAGAATTTAATTCTCAGAGCACAGAACTCATTAGAGCTGCCAAAGAAACGCCTTAGCGCTCCAATTTAAAAGAAGCGCTTTAGCATTCCAAGTCTGGCACTCAGCGCCAAGCACGCCACGCGCTCCTCACGTAGGCACCATTTTATAAGAAGCGCCTTAGCGCTCCAAGTCTGGCGCTTAGCGCCAAGCGCGCCACGTGCTCCTCACGTGTGTGCTATTTCTAAAAGAAGTGCTTTAGCGCTCGAACGCTCCAAATCTGGCGCTCATCGCCAAGCGCACCACGTGCTCCTCACGTGTGCGCTATTTCACAAGAAGCGCCTTAGCGCTCCAAGTCTGACGCTCAGCGCCAAACGCTCTGTACATAAAGCGCTCTGTACATAAAGGCTCTGTACATAAAGCGCTCTGCACTACAAAGAGTGTTCAACACTCAATAAAAGAAAAAAAGAAAAAGGGGTGTCAGAACCCAAATTAATGCTCAGCATTATTGAACAAGAAGGGACTGAGCCCAAACAAATGTTCAACATATTATTCAAATCTCAGTGGACTGATCCCAAGTTGGCTATAAGTCCTCAATTCAGATTAACTGAGCCTATGTGCTCACAGTCTCTTTAATTGTTCTTAGTCCCAAACCCTGACTACAGATCTCTCAACCAATATTGGTTCAAGGGTACATCTCTTTACACCTCTGATATATGTCGTTGTAATTCTTCAACGTCTTCAGAGAGGTGACGGGTACTGACAACCAGAAACTTTACAGACTATAATGTCTTTAAACCCCACAGACTATGACGTCTTTAAACTATACTATGATGTCTTTAAACACAGACTGTGATGTCTTTAAACTCCATGGACTACGATGTCCTTAAACCCAATGGACCACAATGTCTCTAAACTAAAACGATAGTGTCCAAATACTCTCTCGTTGGATCTAAATGATCCCAAAACCTTGTTGAGTAGATCATAGTCTAAAATTAGACTAACGTATTCTCAACAAACATTTGAGTTGATCTTAATCTAAAATAAGACTAACGGTCCATAAACCAACCCAAACCCAAATCTAAGAAAATACGGATTTGGACTAATTCACGCCCTACGGGCGACAACATAAATTAGTCTCCGTATATAATCCACGGGCAACCAAAACTAAAATAAACACACCCAACATGAAGTGACCATCTGGAGAAGGAGAAAGTGGTTCCCGCTACGCGGTAACATAATTAACTGCAGGGGCTTGCGCCTGCAGGGAAGAGCGTCTCCACAATCAAAAACCCCTCGTACACGAGGGGGAATCTGACGAAGTCTGCTACATCGGCCGCATCTGTCTAAATCTCCGATACACGGTGCCATAAATCAACTTTGCATCTTCGGAGAGGTGGACGGATAAAACCAAATAGCATCTGCCCCTAAATTCAGGCATGACGACATACGCGGCCTCGTCCCCCGTTTTCGGCGGTGAACAGATTCTGGCACGCCCGGTGGGACATTTTCCTCTTTGCACTCCACACTTCGTGTGTCGTGTTCGTGAATGAATTGCGGTTTGATATGGTTGCCCTTAGATTTGAGGTACTAAGATTTGTTCTTGCTCCCGTTCAGAGAAAATGGCTTCCAACTGCACCAGCAGCAACAATAACTCCCACTCCGTCCTCGCCGGAGGAGTGACCTATAGGCCCCAAACGGCCTCCATCTTCGCCATGCCAGTGGAACAGGTGACTTAGGCCACCACTGGATTGTTCTTCGGGACCATGCTCCCACCAATGAGCTTCAACGCCCCTGTGCCATCGCAAGAAGCTCCGAAGAAGTCGGTTTTTGATCGGCTTGCAACTACCGCAGCCCTTTTCAACGGGTCGCCCAAATCCAATGCCTCGGTCTTTAACAGACTGGGCCAAAGCTCAAGCGGGCCTATGAAGAAGCTTGCAATACCCGAAACAGCTATCCCGGAGCGGATAGCCATCCCTGCTCCAGTAAATGAAGTCATCAGAGAGACTTCTCCTACTAAGGGGTCGGTTTTCATAAGACTTGCCGTTCCAACTCCCGCTCTAGGCAAAGTCACCAAGGCTGCTTCCCCTGCTCGAAAGTCTGCCTTCGACAGGTTGGCCATCCCCTCTCAACGGACGTTAGTCATTGACAGGCTAACACCAACAGCAGTTTCTCATCAAAGCATGAAGCACGATGCAGCTACCCCGACAACGGAGGTGATCCCATCTGCAAAATGCGCTCGACGTCGCCACTGGCGTCGAGTGAGGAAAGCTGGGGGCAGTTCCCCTTCTGGACTGACTCCACCAGCTCCAATGGTGGAAGTTGATGCTGTCGTTCCAACTGGGAACAGTTTTGAACCACTTAGGAGGGTACGCAAAAACTCTCCAACTGCTGTGTTGAAAAGATCTCCTCCACTTATGGAGAACGCTACAAAGGCAAAGCTAGAGCAGCCCTCTCACAGGGTCTGGCGAAGGGTCTGGCGAAGGGCCCAAGACTCTGTGGTTAACCAAGACTACTTCCACCGACCAAAGAAAATGAAGGTTCGGCAAGAGAAGGACCACCCCGTCGTTCCACAGAAGGTGTCATCTACTTGGGTGCCCGCTGCAACGGCCCCCTCAACTTCGACCGCCCACAAAAGAAGAAGGCCGGAGAAAACCCCCGTGTCCATGACAAAGCTCAAAGGCATTGAATCCAAATGCCCCAAGTCTGGGGGCATGGTGGTGCACACCATTTACATGGCTTCCGGAAAAGTGGATAGCCGTATCTCCACGGGCCATCGACCACTCACCCGATCAATAATAAAGGCTCAAGAGCAACAACAACAAAAGCTCCAAGAGATGCTAATAAAGATGGCCGCGCTCACTGGACCGAGAGAAAGCCCAGAGACGTCATCGGAACAGCGCCACGAACAGGAAACCAATGCCGGATTCCTCCGAAGGATGCTCGAGAAGAAAGATAAAAAAACCGCGGAACAAGCGGCCAACATAAAACAAATGGCGCTATTATTCCAGGACATGGTGGGCATGATGATCAAGCCGGACCCTCCAGCGGAGGAGCCTCTGGTGAATATTGAAGACGACAGAGGTGAGACATCAAACCCTCTTCCGGCCTTTTCAGCAGCAAAGGAGGAAACAATCTTGAAAACTGCGATCGATGATTATATAGCTCAACAGATACGAGCCCATCAAGCGAATGAAGCTGCTGGCCAAGTCGTCAGAATTGGACGACCCTATCCCAGCTGGTACGATCAGATTAACTACTCGCTAGGATACATAATCCCTAAATTTCATGTATATAAGGGGACAGGCAACCCCCACCAGCATGTAGCCCAGTTCAGGGCTCTCTGTGGCAATACTGGAGGTGACGATAAGCTACTGCTTCGCCAATTCGTCGGCTGCTTAGCAGAGGCGGCATTCAAATGGTATTCAGAGGTTCCCAATGACTCCGTCAAAAATTTTACGGAGATGGAATTGCTATTCACCTAGTGTTTCGCAAGCGCCAGCAAACGCACCCCAATCACAGCGTTGATAATGTCAGGGTGAAGCCGAGAGAAACATGGGTTCAGTATGCAATACGGTGGCGGAACCTATGGTCGAAGTGTGAAGAACGCATAGAAGAGGCCCCTGCAGTGGGCATGTTTGTGGGAACCCTCGATCCGCAGGCAACCATATCTCAATTCATGATGTTCTTCAAGCCGACCACCTTCCAGGCCTTGATTGAAAAGCTGGCCCAAATGGACCAGATGGGTCATAGGCCTTCCTCTTCAAATACGGAGTTTCGAAATGAAAATGGAAAAGGGAAAGAAACCTTCGTCGCCAACTCTCAACAACAACCGAGTGGCCCAAGACCGGTTGTTCGCCAAAGCAACAAGCGGCAATCCCTCGATGAGAAGTTGAGACGTCCTTAATCGTTTCCCTGGGATAAAACAAGGAGATTGTTCGAACTGGCAGTGCGCAACGGGCTCATCACTCTACCGGAGCCGAGACATCCACTGCAACTGGACGACGTCAACGATCCCAATTACTGCCCCTACCACCGAGTATTGAGCCATCCGATGGAAGACTTCTACGTCTTCGAAAATTGGGATGAAGACCAGTACCAACTGGGCAAATTCGTGCTGTCCGAAAACTAGAAGGTAAATCCGCCACAACAGCACACTCATAAAAGGGTGGACACGCCGGGGGCATCATGCTCTTTCATAGAAGAAGCTCCATGGAAGGTCGCTCTTTCAGCTAAAACAAAACGAATGCTGAAGGGTCTTCAAGCATGCCCCATAATTAGGTGGAAAAGCCCACTAGAGCCCAGATCATTGAGGGAATGCTGAAACCGCGCCCGACACCGAAAGTAGGTAGCAAGGGGCAAAATACCCAGGTCAAGCCGTCAAAGTCTTCGAAGAAGAAGAAGAAGACCAAGAAGCCTGCGCAGCCTGATGACAAGCGTACGGACCTACAAAAGCATATTGACGCGCTGGAGGAATACAACAAGAAGGCGCAGACCCTTGTCACAGTCTATGAGTTTCTCAACCATATCCTTGAGAACAGAGGCAATGACAATGACGAGGGAGACGATGCGTCAGAAGAACCTGAAGATTACGTAGCAAGTTGTCACATGATCTCTCACTCGTCAATAGATGATAAAGAAGCTCATGATGCAGAGAAGCCGGGGGCAGAATCGGCACCAAAATCCTTAGAACCGTCCGATGAGTTGATTGACGTGTTGCTAAACGAAGCCTGTCAGAAGAGCAAAGTTGATCGAGAACGCAAAATGGCCATATTCAAAAAAACCAGGCATCGACGTCAAGTGGAAGAAGTCGCGGTAGGGATGGATCACAAAACACCCCAATCAAACCAACTCACACCCAAAATGGATGTATCCCACTTTATCGTTATGTATCCCGTCGCGTAACAAATACATGTGCATACAGGATGAGCGATCGACCGCAATGTCCTAAAACTAGCGACGGACCGAAACTTCTCTAAAACTACTACAAACCGCAGCATCCTTAGGCTGACGCAAAAAAAAAACGGTACGTCCATAAGCAAGATGGGAAAGGATGAAAACCCGAAAGGGCTCCGTGAGTAAAAACAGCAAGGCTACCGGCGATGTCTATGAAAACCTGAAAGTGCGCAGACTCATAAAAAAAGTACGTCCACAAGCAAAATGGGCATGGATGAAAACCCGAAAGGGCTCCGTGAGTAAAAACAGCAGGGCTACCGGCGAGTTTGTGAAAACCCGAGAGGGCGCGGGCTCGTAAAAAAATTCGTGCACACTTGCGAGGTCCTCTCGACCTTGTAAGGAGAAAACACCTGTGTGAGATCATTATGACTCATAAGGGAGCAAAACACTTAGGGATTCTTACGATTCCTGAGGTGAAATTACACTTACGATATCCTCACGACTCATAAGGAGAACCCTCTTATGAGACCCTCACGGATCATAAGATTCAAAAGCTTTAAGTTACAGGGATCTGAACCTGTTCTTAAGCTATCACTTTTCCCAGACTGCCCTATAAGTGGTTCAATACTGACCCTTATATACAATCCACGGGCACAAATAACCATTTCCTTGCCGAGTCCCACCAACGGCATGAGATGTCCTCATGTGGTGAACGACACTTGTAAGTCCTCTCGACTTATAAGGAGAAAACACTCTGGTAAGATCTTTACGACTTATGAGAGAACACACACTTGGGAATCCTCATGATTCCTAAGGAGAAAATGCACCTATGAGATCCTCACGACTCGTAGGAAGAAACACCTTTATGAGACCCTTATGGCTCATGAAGTCAAAAGCCTTAGTCGACAGGATTCTAACCCTGTTTGCTAAGCCACCTTTGTTTAAGTCGACAAAGGCAAATGATGATTCACTCCTGGTAATATCCCAGTTGTAGTGATGATGATGTCTACATCGGTATCAAATTCTAAGTCCTTTCACGGTAAATGATGATTTGCTCCTGGCAACATTCCAGTCCCAGCGATGCTGATTCTAAGATTGGTATCAGATCTTGAGTTCCATACTAAAAAAATGCATATGAAATAGCCGAAATGATACGGAAACTTGCAACAAAATCAGCAAGTAAAAGATATGCATACAAAATAGCCGAAATGATTGGGCAACTCACAATTAAAAGCAGCGAGTAAAAACAAAAATAGCCAAAATGATTGGGCACGGTGAAAAATAGCCGAAATGATTGGGCAATCGCAACTTTCGTGATATAAAAAGCTGAAATGATAGACTATCGCGGAAAGAAATAAAATGAAATGAAAGAATGAAACTTTTGCCCTGCAGGTGAGATCACATCGACCCCTGTATACAATCCATAGGCATAAATGTCCCAACAAACTCTGTCAAAGGGAAAAGTCAGATCTTGACAGTAACATCTGCATCCCAGAAGACCAACAACGGCGTTCCTCCTCGTTCCAGCAGGGCACAGACGCGACACAACGAAACGGAGCCATGGCAAAGTCCCTAGTTCCAACTCTTAACGGTAACATCTACAGCCTAAAATCAGCATGTCGTTCCTTCTCAACCCCAACAGGATGCAGACGTAACGTCAATAACCGACCTTAGGGTCATAATCAATCAGAGCCACGGCAAAGTCCCTAGTTCCAAATCTCAACAGCCACGTCTACAGCCTAGAGAACAACAACGGCGTTCCTCCTCATTCCAGCAGGATTCGGACGCGACATCACCAATCGGAGCCATGGCAAAGTCCCCAGTTCCAAGACTCTCAACCTAGCGTTAGCCAATGACCCCGTTTCAAAAATACGTCAGCACATGACCCCGTCGCGGAAATACGTCATCCAATGACCCTGTCTCGGAAATACGTCATCCAATGACTCCGTCTCGGAAACAAGTCAACCAACCTCCAGGGAAATTAGTGTCCTTGGAAAAGCCTCTCGATTCAGGGAAATCAGCATCCTTGGCGAGAACATCTCGATTCGCGTCGACCCGCAGAGAAATCAGTGTCTTTGCAGGAATACCTTGATTCGTTTCGACCCCAGGGAAATCAGTGTCCTTGGCAAAACCTCTCGATTCAGGGAAATCAGCGTCCTTGGCGAGAACATCTCGACTTGCGTTGACCCGTAAGGAAATCAGTTTCTTTGCAGGAATCTCTCGATTCGTCTCAACCCCAGGGAAATTAGTGTCTTTGGCAAAAACCTCGATTCAGGGAAATCAGCGTCCTTGACGAGAACCTCTCGATTTGCGTCGACCCGCAGGGAAATCAGTGTCCTCGGCAAAAATCTCGATTCATGGCGTCCTTGGCGACAACCTCTCGATTCGTTTCGACCCGCAAGGAAATCAGTGTCTTTGTAGGAATCTCTCGATTCATCTCGACCTCAGGGAAATTAGTGTCCCTGCGCATGAAAAGAAAATTCTCTTGTGAGATCATTATGACTCTCAAGAGAAAACGCACTTAGGAATCCTCACGATTCCTAGGAGAAATTCCACCTACGGGATCCTCTCGACTCATAGGAAGTAAAGTCGTTATGAGACCCTCATGGCGCCTAAAGTTGAAAAGTCTTAGGTGGCAGATCCTAACCCTGTCTCCTAAGCCATCGCTGCCCTACAAGAAGGTTAAGATAGACTATCCATGGGCCATACTCTTCCAAGTCGAATATTGACAAGGAGTGAAACAACCACTTACGAGTCCTCTCGACTTGTAAGCAAAACAATTCTCTTGTGAGATCCTTACGACTCTAAAGAGAAAACGCACTTAGGAATCCTCACGATTCCTAAGGAGAAATTCCACCTACGGGATCCTCTCGACTCGTAGGGAGAAAAGTCTTTATGAGACCCTCATGGCTCATAAAGTTGAAAAGACCTAAGCAGCAGACCTGAACCTGTTTCCTAAGCCATCGCTACCCTAAAAAAGGTTTGCGATGAATTGTTATCTGAACCTGTTTCCTAAGCCATCGCTACCCTAAAAAAGGTTTGCGATGAATTGTTATCTATTATCTGCATGCTACAGTTACTAGAGTAACATGCCAATGACACAGCAGAGAGAAGAAAGCGATAATAAAAAAAATATGTGTCTTTTATTCATGAATTCAATTGTGTACAAGATACATCATACAAAAGAATAAAAAATGAATAAGGCATGTTACAAATTTTCGATCGATACAAAGATGGCTACTGAGAAGGAGGCGTTTTCAGCAAATCAGCAAGCCGCTCTCGCACTCCTCTCAACTCCTTTTCATCATCAGCCGCCGCGACCAACTCCGCTTCAATTTGAGTCCGTTGCTGTAAGCAGGATGAAAGCTTATGATCGATTTCCTGCTGAGCAGCTTCCTGACTCTGCGTAACCTGCTCAGTGAAGTCAAGTTTTTTCCTCAGCACCAGCCATTCAGAAATATATCGTTGGAGGTTTTCAAAACTAGAGTTCAGCTGTGCAGCGTTCGCTTCGACCTGGGCACGCAGTTGGACAGACTCGGCGGAAGTCGCCTCACGTTCCTTTCGCTTGAGGGTCGCCTCTTGTTCGAAATGGTGAAGGAAAAGGGCACTTTGCTCAACCCACGCAGCCCGCTGGGAGTTCAGAGCTAGAACCTCGGGAGCCGGACGCTTGAGCTCAACTTCGTGCAAGCAAGCTTCGATCTGTCTATAGTAAATAACCCAAGATTCGACGACGCCCTCACTATGGAAGTGCACAAGCGTCGCCAACATCAGATTAACCTCAGCAGCAAAATCTACAGCGAATACAGGGGCCTCCACGTCAAGCTCCTCGATGGATTCACTCAACATACGCAGACTGGTCACAGCGCCCTTGTAAAATGGACGTCTAGAAAAGGGCCCTGCCGGCATTAGGATGCGAGACTCGAAGGGAGCTGGAGGCGGTGCGATTGCTGCAAAATGAATTACGGTTAAAAGCTGACTCGTGAAATAAAGAAATCATACGAGCGATGGAGTCTACTATACCGGATGCGACAGGTGGCAAAGTTGGGAGTACCGGTGGCACGACCATTCTCTCATCCCCTCCTTCAATCTGTAATGCTGCAATCAATGCAAAGAAGAATTAGCAACGACATGGCTGCCTGTAGAAGAAATGAAAAGATGTTTGTTAAAAACTATACTCACCGTCACTAGCAGGCAGGACGATTTCTGACTGGATGGAGAAATGTGGGTTTAACACCTGATACAGATGGTCAAAAAGAACTCCTGAAAAGTTGTGCCAATATTCTGTCAGTACAAGGAGGATGATACCTACGATGAAACCGATAAGTTGCAAATCCTTACCTTCCAGCATTCCAGAGGATATAGGAGAAGGCGAGGGGACAACAACCGTCATGGCGGCGACCGGAGGTGTGTTAGATGACACAATCTCAGCGTTCGCTACACCTAAAAACAAAATACCGTCAGAACGAACTGAAAGAGATTGCGAAATAAAAAGGAAGCAGTGACCCAACACCTACCTGATGGGTCATCAGCCAAGACCGCGATGAAAGCATCACCAGGCGCAGCGGTTTCTTCGCTCTCCTTCAATAGAATAGTTTCGGCGCCCGTGGCTTCATCCCCTGATTCTACAAGAGCCGTTGTGACGCTCGTGATGCTTTCCGATCTCGGGGAGCCGCAAAGGGAAAGAGCGGCGATTTGGGCAATTCCAGACTCCCAAGAGAGAGTAGCCGCTTCGGGCTCTGTGGTCGCCATCGTCTCACCTGCCATCTCATCGCCGAGACTTGGCCATACGGGATATGATATATAAGAATTTGAAGACCAAGTTCTGGTAAAAGACTCAGCATTACGTTACCATTGGGCAGCTTTTCGGTCTCTTCCCGAGCCGTACGCGCAACCTGTCTATGGGCGGTAGACAGGGCAACTGAAGAATCCTCTGGAGGAACAGCGACGGATGGGGTAGTGCTCGAACCTGCGCCTACGGCCAAAGCAGCGTCGCGTTCCTTCGCTACATGCTTCCTGCATTTCTTTTCGGTCCGAGCAGTGAGAAGCGATCTCCTCAAGACCTCCGTCAAAGGGACGCCATCGTCTGAACCAAGCTCTGCCTCTGGAGCCGCTACAGCGTACGTCATCGGCTTTTTAAGTGAAGCCTTTCGCAATATTGGCGGGGGAGCTGGGGCCACAATAGCCGGCTCTAGAAGCGTCGCCGCATCACCGCTTGGGATCGGCACCGCGCTTGGGATAACCCGCGTCAAAGTAGTCCCTGCAACAAAATGAAAGAGGGGGAAAGAAGGGGTCAGACTACAAATAAAGAAAAAGGGAATGGAGGCATAATAAGCCAAATTATACCAAGGCCTAAAGAAACACGGAGCCTCTCTTCCTCTTCAAATGTTTTGAGGGAAGCAGCGAGAGCCTCTTCGGCAGTGATACCTGTTGAAGAAGAAAGGGTCTGTCAAAGCATAATAAAAAAGATAACAGCGGAAAGATGTGACTGAAGTCTACCTGACTGTTCGATAGTAATCAGCGCTGCTTCATCGCGGCCAGTCGCTCGGAAGCCATAAGGGCAGCTTGAAGATCGGTATCGTCTGCAGGCGTGATGAATAGACCCTCATTAGTTCCGTACTCACTTAAGCCTTCGCTGTAAGGAGCATGAGGCTCCTGGCCGAATGCAACGTCCGCAGAAAATAGTGACTTCTTCTTCTTCTGTGAGCGGACACCGGCAGCCGGCAACAGGAGCTTGCGCTTGGCGGGAAACTTTGGGCAACAAGTCCTGATCTCCGTACCCACGCCAAAATCGGGAGACGCTGCAGGCACTGTTTCAACAGGCGCACGAGGTAGAGGCTTATCAGGAAAAGCAAGCGGGACAACAACCACTGCAGCTTCTCTTAAAGTAGGACCAACAGTGGTCCGTTGCTTTAAAGGAATAGCTGGATTGCCGGAGGGAACCACACCTTTGAGATCGAGCAAAAGCCATCTTTCTTCCCTAATAATGGCGCCCATCGAATGCTGGTACCACGCTACATATACGTTCAAGACCCTTGGAACGCAGCTTGGCTCACTGATAAAAAAGCTGGACCCAGTGTTAAGCTGCATAAAATGGTGTAGTGCGCTATGAATACCCTCCTCTGTAGCAGCTGGCTCAGCTAGGAAAGCCTCTAGCGGAACACCCTGATCGTAGCTCGATTGTTGAGCGAACTGATGTGGGTTATACCTCATAAGCAACGTCGAATCATTCTGCCCGAACACCAACAAGCCCGGCCTGATTGAGTACAGGTGCAGAATCTCCCAGGCCTTCAATGTAGAAGCCCCGTCTTTGAAGGTGTCCCACAGCGGCTGCACCGTATTAGAGGACTCATTGCCGATAGTCAAAACCTTATCGACAAAGGTCATGCCATCTTCGACCGTACGCGGACGAAGGACCACACCCCTAGCCTCCCGCTGTGTCGGATTTAAAACAGAAGAGTTAACTAGCTGCATAATCCAAGGGAAGTTATAACTGTAGTAGAAACGAGGCCGTTTGTGGGCTCCAAAAGCGCCAAGCACGTGCAGCTCGATCCATGATGTAAAATAGTGCAGCGAGAAAGTGATGGGTTGTACGCGTGGCTGAATGGTGTCCGCCGCTAAGCTGAGACCATGATACAGGTGTGCCAACCCTACGATCCCGACGGCCACTCGAGTTCCCGCAACCATACGATGGGCTGGGTAAAAGACTGATGGCCTCATATAACGAGGGTGCATCAGAAGCACTGACCAATTTAGCTATAGGCCAATAAATCCCAGCAAGAACGTCTCTTCATCGACGTCTGAAGCAGCAACCTCTGCGAAAGGAACGATAGGGGAATCCAGAATAGAGAAGTTTTTTAAATCCGCCTCCACCATCGGTTGGTTATCCAAACCAAAACCAACCGGATCGTCAAGCTTGGCGAACAGCAAAACTTGCTTCGATAAGACTTCGGACGAAGAAAGCAAGCGATGAAGTATGCGTAGCTGACTCCGTGCCCTCCGGACTCTAGAAATAGACATTCGTAGATATTCAACACCTTGATCAAGCTCGGGAATCGGTGTTGAATGGTGTTCTCTGACGTAAGCCCCATTACCACTGATTTGGTGGCAAAGATGTATTCGTCCGGAGGAAGTAGCTCCTCGTAGTGTTCTCCCCTGACGGGTAAGCCGGAGATCTCTGCGAACTCCTCTAAAGAAATTGAAACTTCCCAATCAGACAGAAGGAATGTGTGGGTCGGAATATTCCATTACTCCAGAAAAGCTTTGACCCACCATACAGGAGGCGTAGAATATTGGAAGAGAGACACGTAAACTGCGGGGTACAGCCTAAGCTTCAGCAGCTGCGATTTATTGGCCGACAAAATGTACCAGGCCAACGGCAAATATCCAGCTGGATGGTGAGGAGTCAATTCTATCATATACGGCTGTCCCCAAGGGCGCGACTCGCCTTGATAGATACGCCGCCCCCAAGTATCCAAAGCCATCGGCGGCTGTACGGGTATCGCGGCCATAGTGGGCTGAAGGCAACCCTCCGAAGTTCAATTGACCTCCTCTACGACAAAATTCACTGGGGGTGGGTCGGTGTAGTGGATCGCCTAAATAGGCTCTGAAGGAACCGCACAAGAGAAGCTGCGTCGACCCTGGATGATTTGATTGTACTACGTCCCCCATAAGTGAAGGTTCTTTTACTCCGGGTCGTGATGTTTGATCAACGCGAAGACTTCCCTATCCACAGGCGCTTCAGGGAATCCGCTTTCCGAACGAATAAACGGGAAAGAAGTGTCGAAAGACATATTATCTGCGCGAAAAAGAACAAGAGTTAGCCGTCAATGCTACAGTTCAAGTTTGGTACTTGGTACTTTAAATTTGTACCGCACTGCAATGCAGTGGAAGGGGACCAAAGGGGACCCACAAAATCTAGATGACGTCTCATCATTGATGAGACAATCATTCATTAAATATGAAATCTTAAAAGGATTCTCATTTAACGAGAGGCCACTCGGGCCATGGAGTTAATCTCCCTTGAGAGCAGTGCTCTACAACAGAAATGACATCTGTCAGAATTAATGATGAAGGGAATAAAATGTCCCCCAAAAATTCTAAAGAGCCATGCTCTACGAAGAAGATGGAATAATCCATCAAAAACCCTAAAAACAAAGCTTTTAATGAATTAAAAATTCCAAGATCTTCAAGATCTATGAACAAACTCTAAGAGTTCTTCATGGAAGATGAATAGTGTTCCAGTTTATGGGTTAAAATCACCCTAAAAAGATTATATCTTGAAGATCTATGATTTAAAGATGAGCGCGGCTATGTTAATGGGTAAAACCCTAAAACATTTTTTTAAGATCTATGATCTGAGAAAAGCAAAGCTCTATTAATAAGTTTAATTCTTACCAAAGATTGGGCAGATTTTTGACTCTTAAGAAGTTTCTTAAAGCAGAGAGTTTGGCTCTGAAAGAGAATTAATTCTCAACAAAAACAAGAAGATGAACAAACAGTCATCTCAAGGGCCAAAAGCCCTATTTATAGGCACTGGGAGCCGATCCAACTTCCAAGTTGATCCGATGGTGGAAAAGTTTCTACCGCTGCACTCACGTGTGAGCCACGTGAGAGCAACGGTGGGGGGTGGGGCATTTGTTTCCCCCAATTAGAGAGAAAAGCTCTATTTAAAATTTCAAAATTTGAAATTTGAAATGAGGCGGCGCCTCATAAGAGCGCTCGCGCTAAAAGCGCCAACGCTCACATGTAAAGAACAAGAGCGCTGACGCCAAGAGCGCCGGCGTTAATGACTCTGAGGCAGTGCCTTACGTGCAAAGCACGAGAGCGCTAGCGCTAAGTGCGCTAGCACCAAGAGTCAAAGACTCTGAGACAGCGCCTCACGTGCAAAACACGAGAGCGCTAGCGCTAGAACTAAACGTCCTCCACCCTTGGATCAAAGATCCAATGAAGTTGATTAAAAAAATCATCAAATTATTAGAATAAAATTCTGTTGAGGAAATCATCCTCCAATCTTTCCAAACAGGAAAGATTGTGATCTGTACATCAGAGCACCGTTGGATCAAAGATCCAATGATGATTAAAAATCACCAAGATACAGAATAAGTTCTGTATGGGAAAATATTTTCCCAATTTTGTTAAAAACAAGAAGATTGTCTTCTGTAAAACAGAAGCCCTGGGATCAAAGATTCAATGGTGGGGAAACATCCCTAAATCAATCAGAGAAAGATTTCCTTAACTGATTCAACAAATCAGCCTCCCCTATATAAAGGACCCAAGACTTCAAGTCTTGTACAAAAGAACCCCCCCATAAACTTCAAGTTCTCAAAAAAAGAAAAAAAAACAGAAAACGAGAAGAGCAAGCTATCAGAAGAAGAAATTTTCTTCAAGGTAAATGATAAGAAGTGAGATCATAACATCTCTTCAATTCTTGAGAGTTTAATCCTCACATCAGAAGAAGTTAGTTCTTTTGCTAGATCACAGATCTATAAGACCAAGTCTTTCGCAAAAACAGAAAAGATCAAAGCATCTCTTCATAAAAAGAAGAACTTAGTTCTTAGATCCATGAGACGAAATCTCTCTTCATAAAAAGAAGAACTTAGTTCTTAGGTCCATGAACAAAAGAGATCATAGTATCTCCTCATAAAGAAGAACTCAGTTCTTAAATTCATGAGACAAAGTCTCTTATAAAACGAGAATTTAATTCTCAGAGCACAGAGCTAATCAGAGCTGCCAAAGAAACGCCGTAGTGCTCCAATTTAAAATAAGCGTTTTAGCACTCCAAGTCTGGCGCTCAGCGCCAAGCCCGCCACGCGCTCCTCACGTGGGCGCTATTTTATAAGAAGCTCCATAGCGCTCCAAGTCTGGCGCTCAGCGCCAAGCGCGCCACGTGCTCCTCACGTGTGCGCTATTCTAAAAGAAGCGCTTTAGCGCTCCAAATCTGGAGCTCAGAGCCAAGCGCACCACGTGCTCATCACGTATGCGTTATTTCACAAGAAGCGCCTTAGCGCTCCAAGTATGACACTCAGCGCCAAGCGCTCTATACATAAAACGCTCTGTATATAAAGGCTCTGTACATAAAGCGCTCTGTACATAAAGGCTCTGTACATAAAGCGCTCTGCGCTACAAAGAGTGTTCAACACTCAATAAAAGAAAAAAAGAAAGAGGGGTGCCAGAACCCAAATTAATGCTCAACATTATTGAACAAGAAGGGACCGAGCCCAAACAAATGTTCAACATTTTATTCAAATCTGAGTGGACTGAGCCCAAGTTGGCCATAAGTCCTCAATTCAGATTAACTGAGCTCATGTGCTCACAGTCTTTTTAATTGGTCTTAGTCCCAAACCCTGAATATAGATCTCTCAACCAATATTGGTTCAAGGGTACATCTCTTCACACCTCTGATATGTGTCGTTATAATTATTCGACGTCTTCAGAGAGGTGACGGGTCCCGACAACCAAAAACTTTACAGACTATAATGTCTTTAAACCCCATAGACTATGATGTCTTTAAACTAGACTATGATGTCTTTAAGCATAGACTATGATGTCTTTAAACTCCATGGACTATGATGTCCTTAAACCCAATGGACCGCAATTTCCCTAAACTAAAATGATAGAGTCCAAATACTCTCTTGTTGGACCTAAATAATCCCAAAACCTTGTTGAGTAGATCTTAGTCTAAAATTAGACTAACGTATCCTCAACAAACGTTTGAGTTGATCTTAATCTAAAATAAGACTAACGGTCCTTAAACCAACCCAAACCTAAATCTAAGAAAATACGGATTTGGACTAATCCACGCCCTATGGACGACAACATAAATTAGTCTCCATATACAATTCAAGGGCAACAAAAAATAAAACAAACACACACGACACGAAGTGACCATCTGGAGAAGGAGAAAGTGGTTACCGCTACGCGGTAATGTAATTAACTACAGGGGCTTGCGCCTATAGGGAAGAGCGTCCCCACAATCAAAAACCCCTCGTACACAAGGGGAAATCTGATGAAGTCTTCTACATCGGCCACATCTGTCTAAACCTCCGATACACGGTGCCATAAATCAACTTGGCATCTTCGGAAAGGTGGACGGATAAAACCAAATAGCATCTGCCCCCAAATTCAGGCAAGACGACCTACACGGTCTCGTCTCCCATTTTCGGCGGTGAACACCCAGGTATTGAGCGAAAGGAAGGCCGATGAGCAAACTCATCGAAACTCATACTGAGCCTGACAGTGACAATATCCGTACAGTCCGGTCTGTTTATCTAAGAGTATTGCATATCGAGTTTAGGGCGGTGGATAAAGTCAGACCCCTAATAACGTGATAATTAGTGTCGGTATGAAACCGATCACCTCCTGAGAAACTATCGATCCTAGATCGGTAATTCTCGTCCACCCTAGCCGAGGATTTCTGATGATAGCCATTCATGAACAACGCGGCATCAACCCCCAATACCGGGAGAGACGAATCCACGACGATTCGCTCACTGTCTCCATGTGGCTCGGGACTGTACCCCACTAAAACCTGTTTACACGACTCCTTTGAGCTGTGGTAGGGTAGTAATCAAAGAACAGTGGGAACTCACACGAAACAAATGACGATCTTAGGTCGACAGATTAACCTGTACAATGTCACCTGGGAACTGCTATTTGACAATAGGTATAATACCAACTAGCAGGTTCTTGGCGAGTTCGTCCAGTATACTCATAACCCAATGAGCACCTGTATACTATTTTAGATGAACAAACTAACACCAATGGCTTGTGAGACCTGGCCAACGCCCCTCGTCGGGGTCTCGATCAGTATACACTGGAGTATCGATGCTCAGTCTCGAAACTCCCACGACTAGGGTCATTTAAGGATTTGCTTATATACCCCCAGCTCCCACATATATGATCGCCATCATAATGCTGGTAATCAAGCAAGAATTCTATGGGCTCTATCAACATGCAAGAGTGATGATAAAGAAAAACCGGATAGCATACTATCATCTCGAGTAAGACGGTTCTACCGGTATAGGTCCTCCCTCAATCATCATAATCACCTGCCTGCGACTACGATAAAATCCGAGAGGGCACTATAACCAACACCATCCATTAACGGGTCCCCTATTGAGAGTTGCAGAGGTGTATTTGCTAAGAATTTAAAATATCGATTTAAAAGAAACCCGTTTTGAAAAATGTGGTATTTTAATATAAAACCTATTATTTATATAAACCCTATGTTTAGAACCTTGTGTTATGAAACCATAGTGTGCGTGTGGTGTATGTCGTTACTCCGTGATTGATCTAAAGATTTATACTCCAGTTATTGAAATTACGGTTATATTAAAGTTCATGGTATTTTAATGAAAAAGTTTGTTATATGATTGTTTCACATGAATTTTTTTATTAAACTAAAAGCTAAATGATTTTAAATATGGTTACGAGTGTTGTGAGAAAATTAGTTTGACCTATTTTGCTTAATGAGGGGAGTACAAATGTTAAAATAACATATATCAGAATTAACTCCACTTTTGCCGATATGTCTTAAAAATTATGTAGAAGTGAAAAGAGAGAGAGATGAAGGGACTTACTCATTGTGCAGTGTTAGGAAGGGGTTAAGGAAGAGAGGGGGGTTTTGGTCTCGTCCGAGATGCCCCGTTCGTCGGAATTTGATCGCTACCCCCTTTATCTTGCTTAAATCCACTTGAATATCCTTAACCCTTTCTTGAACTTAAAGAATTTTAAGGAAATTTTTGTAAGTCTACGGTAGCGTCCCGGCTGTCTGTCCGAGGACAAAATGCGGAAACGAAAACTTTTTCAAAACTAGAAACCGGCGCTATCGTATACTATAATCCCGGATCGAACCATTAACCTATAACTAGCAAACAAGAGAAGGGTTGGAAAGGCTATACCGATCGATCCGTGTCCTTCGGTCTTTAGCCACCATCCCAAGCTCCTCGCGGCATCTCCGAGCTTCGGTCTCCTCGTCGGAAAGGGCACCACATCATCGAGTCTTTTTACGGGCTCCCGCTTCATTCGAAGCAACTCCGGCACGAAGTTCGCTAGCCGACGTGTCCAAGGTGAAGTAGAGAATATGTTTGATCACTTTGTCTCAAGCATCCATTGATTCTCATCACATGAGAGTGTATGGATAGAGGTTAGAGATGAAGCCATTGATGGAAATAGTGAGCTAGAGGAAGAAGAAGAATAGGAGCCTTTCTTTTATTTTTGTGTTGCTATGATAAAATGAGAGTGAGAATCAATAAACACAAGAGCAAACTCAAGCCATATGGCTGCCCTCTCTCTCTCCTCTTATCATTTGAACACATAAATCAATCCTAATGTGACATTAGCACAAGAAAAGAGACCATGAGTCACTAAGCATGTCCATGTCACATTAAATGCACCTCATCATGAATTAAGATCACTATTTCCACCAAAGTAAATATTAACCCAAATGTTTACAACAATAAAAAGATACGGCAACATCTAAAGTAAACTCGTGACGGATCACAAGGACACCCCTCACTTGTATATACATACCTGCATCGGCATTCCGACCGAATGTGAATGCGATGAGACTAAAGTAATCCAACAAATCTAATACTAGGATCCGGCTTAAACCAAAACCCACTAGTATGATCCGCCCGATCATGATCCGTGCACTACTGCACGTATATGATCGAACCCTGCCATATATCATACGGCCTCTACAACATTTCGTCCGAAACTTGAGAAACTGTCTGTGGGGGACTCTAAAGACTCGTCAATACTTTGGCTGTGGATTTAACCACTAGCACGTCAGAGGTACTAGCTGTTGGATATAGTGCCCTCAAAGTCAATTATTGGATCGCAGGTACGTGATTGCAATGATTGAGGGAGGACATATACCGGTAGGACAGTCTTACTCGAGATGATAGTATGCTATCTGGTTTTCCTTTATCATCATGTACAGCTTTAGGTGACATGATCACTATTACACGTTGATAGAGCCCTTAGGATCCTGCTTGACTACCAACAGTATAATGGCGATCATATACGTGAGAGTTAGGTAGTCTATAAGCACATCCTTAAAAGTGGTCCCTAGTCGTGGGAGTTTCGAGACAGGGCATCGATACTCCGGAGTAGACTAGTGTATACACTCGAGACCCCGACGAGGGGCGGTGGCCGGTCTCACAAGCCACTGGTGTCAGTTGGATCACTTAAGATGTATACAGGTGCTCATTGGATTATGAGTACACCGGACAGGACTCGCCGGGAACCTGCTAGTTGGTATTTATACCTAGCGTCAGATAGCAATTCCCTGGTGACATGTGTACAGGTTAGTACATCGACCTGAGGTCATCATTTGTCTCGTATGAGTTCCCATTGTGCTTTGATTTCTATCCTACCACGGCTCAAAGGAGTCGTGCAAACAGGTTTTTTTTGGGTACAGTCCCGAGCCACATGGAGGCAAGTGAGCGGATCGGCAGGGAATTCGTCTCTCCCGGTATTGGGGGTGAGATTGCGCTGTGTCTAGGAGAGCTATTACACAAAGCCCTCAACCGAGGCAGGAGATTTACTGGTAGGTACTCCAGTAGTATCTCATGGTGTTCTGGGCTATACTCTGACACGACTTATACCGCTATTGGGGGTCTGACATTACCAGCCCCCTAGGCCTAATATGCGATACTCATAGACGAACGGACCAGACTGTATGTATATTGTCACTGATAGGCTCAGTAGGGTTCCAGGATGAGTTCGCTCATCAGGCTTCCCTTTCGGTCAGTACATGGGCAGCCGTTACGCACAGCTAGTGCCGCTGACGTGCTTATGGTTAAACCCACTGCCAGGGTACTAACGAGTCTTTAGAGTCCCTCACAGATAGTTTCCCAAGTTCGGGCGAAACGTTGTAGAGGGCGTTTGGTTTTATGGCAGGGTTCAAAAATGCACGTGCGTTTGCGCACGTGTCGTGTTTTAGACAGATTTTACTAGCGGGTTTTAGTTTAAGCCGGATCCTAGTATTATACTGTGTAGATATAATATCTTTGTCTCAGTTGCATTTATATTCGATCGTAATACAAATGCGGGTATGTATATACAGTTACGGGGTTATCCTGAAATTCGTTTCGGGATCGCTTTTCAAAGTTGCCAGTTTATCACTGCCCGGTTAAACATTGTTTAATCCGTGCATTTCTTTTTGGCCGTATTTCTATCTTTCTAGCCATGGCCAAAATATCTTTGATGAGAGGATAAGTTTCTTTGTTTTTGGGTGAGTCACATGGAAGTTTCTAGAAAGAAGCTTCCAGTTTTGTGTGACTCATGCCTTGCATTTTTTGCTTCTTAGATTGAGGAGGATATTTGTTCTTGATATTTTCTTTGTGGTCACCACTTGGGCTTGCCCTCACCCCCTCCTCCCCTTTAAGTGGCCGGCCACTTAAGGAAGCCCCCCTCACTACTTCCACTCTCTCACTTGGTGAGAAATTGATTCATTTCATTTGAGAACAAAATCCAAAGCTCTTTCCTTTTGATCTTCTTCTCACAAGGAAACTCCGATTAACCGTTCATCCATGGTTTTTGATGACACGAGACAAAGTATTCTACTCATTCTCTACTTCATCTTGGTCATCTCTTTTAGCAGACTTGATGACCGAGTTGCCTCGGTATAGAAGCGGGAGCCTGTTTAAAGATCCGTTGACGTGGTGCCACCTCGATGAGGACACAAGAGATCTGAGTTGCCGCGAGGAGCGTGGGATGATGGCTAAAGACCGAAGGACTCGGATCGATCGGTATAGCCTTTCTACCTCTTTACAGATTGTTAGTTTAGCGTTAATGGCAAGATCCGGGTTATAGTATGCGATATCGCCAGTTATAAAAGTTTTTGTTCCGCGTTTGCCGTCAGAATGACGGCCGGGACGCTACCGTAGACTTACTTGGTATCAAAGCCATGCCATTAACTTTTACTAACTTGTTCTAACGTGTTTAAAACATTGATCGAACGAAATTTCCAAAACCGCGATTTCAATGTTAAAGTTTCTGTCGATTTTGTTTTGTCGTCTAAAAATTATTTTGAGCATCTCAGAAAATTGAGCAGGCTTTTTTAAGAATACTGTAGAAATTTGGTAGACTGACTCCACTGTACTGCCGCGGAACCGCCGCACAAACCATGGTTTGGCCGCGGTCGCGCCCCAGTTTGTGGCAACAGTACTCCATATTTCTTCAAAGTGTTTTGCATAGGGAATTGTGGTTTCTGGAATATTTTGTTTGGGCCCAGATTTTGTTTGAGTACTGTAGTTGTATGTGGGGCCCACTTCGGGAAGTTTTGTCGATCGGAATTTTAAACTTGTTAGTTTACAGTACTTACATTATATCTCCGACCGTGAATGTCATTCGAGCGGTAAATTGCGTCTAATTGCTATAGTCCTTTTAGACGGGTTTGCGAACGTGACATTCGCGTTGATGTTCTGTGTTGTGCTGTGATGTTGCGGATTTTTCGTGGTGGATAGCAGTGTGCAATGGTAGTGCAGTTTGGATTTATTTGTACATTTGATATTGCGGGACGAGCGTCCAACATGTGGACTGCCGTCACTGCCTGTTTATATAATATTCTTTTGGGGCACGACCGGGCTGAGGTCGATGTACCCGTTGTACATATTTTCATTTCTGTACTAGGTTTACCCCGCGACGGAGTGCATGGATAGCCGGGTTCTGGAGGGCAACGGGTCCGTATCTCATGGCTTTGAGAGGCAGAGGGGCCTCACTCAAGAATTGGCAGACTATTCGCCGCACTCGTAGGGGGTAAAGGTTGACCCAAGGAGGGGTGCTCAAGTTACCAGATTCCGTGAAGTGCTGGGTGGTCCATTCATTTTGCTGTAGGGGCTGCCTCGCTTCAGGTTTTGGCGGGTAACTTACTGCACTCGTAGGGGTCTAGGTTTTCATTGCACAGGCTATCCACACGACCAGGGGAATGTCGGGTTTCAGTAGCAGCTCTGTGAAACCCGGGGATCCCAGATTATCTGTATTTTTCTGTGATACTAATTACTTTTCTGTAAAGTTGCATTTATCACGCCTGGAGCGATTATTGTATATTGGTATATATACTAGTAGATGTTGTGTATGTTTTACACCCGCGCTAGTCCAGTCCCCGCTCTGTCGTTAGTTAAGTAACCTAACAGGTGATGACGGGACCCAGTGGCGAATGCAGATGGCATATACGTACATTTTATTTTCGTTCTTTTCTGGTGTGATTAATTGATGGGACTGCGTTGATTTTGATCAATGCAAAGGAAAACAAACCTGTTTGGACGTTGTTGGAATAGTTTTAAAAAGTGTTATTACAAGGACGTTTTTTTTTGTTTTGCATAGTGGTATTCAGTTGGAATATCCTGCATCTTATTCTACGAGGCAAGGGCCGAGATCCCTTCACCGGGAGTGACCCCTTGGGCAGAAATTTGCGTCAGGGTAATAACTTCACTATAGTCGATTACTTGTTGCTTTGCATCGCGGTATTCAGTTGGAATATTCTGCACCTCATTCCACCAGGAAAGAGCCGAGATCTCTTCACCGGGAGTGACCTCTTTAGCGAAGGTTTTTGCCACTATATTTTATTAAAAGCTATCAGGTTCCTTCAGCGATATCAAGTTCGTTACGTTAAAGGTTTTTCGCCAAAAACCAGCCGTAGCCCTCCGTCGTTTCAGATGGGTAGCATGTAGTATTCATGCTCTGTTTGTTGGCCTTCGTCAAGGCATAGTGGATGGTAGCTGCTTGTTACCTTTCTGTTGCATAGATAGATGAGTTGGTTTGGGACAGTCGTTCTGCCATTTGGCCAACGTCAGGAGCATGTACGGGTGAGTTCAAATTGATAAGATAATGACGGGTAGAACTTGACATGTGACTTATGATTTGTTGGCCTTCGTCAAGGGGTAAAAATCATATCGGGAGTTTCTAAAGAAACTGAAACTTGCCAGTCATGCGCATACCTTCTGAAGTGTGATAACATGAGTGGATTCCGTCACGTTATCATGCGATGAGAGTTGGATCCCGATTCCCACTGATGAGTTAGTTTACTCTTCGGGTGATCCCGATTTATTCTTCTTTCAGGTTTGGAGGAGAATTTGACAGTACAGTGGGATGTTTCCTGATTAGATAAAGTGATAACCATTCTGATCTAGGTTAGAGTGCACGCAGAGTGTTTCTTTTCTGTCTCTCTTTGGCAGCGACCTTTGACCGACCCCAGACTATGACCCAGTGACCAAGTTGTCCGAACCTTCTTAAAATACTGGCTTTTGGATTGTCTAAATTGCATAAGTCATTACCGCTCCTTCTTTTACCCTTTGCATTTCTCAGAACACCTCGTATCACTACGAACATCCACTTCCATTGGATAGATCCATCGTATAGTTATATACGAACTCGAAGGGACTTCTTCGAGGATGGATTCAGGTTCAGGAGAAATTGAATTGGTTTATTCAGTTGTCTTTTATTATCACCTTCTCTCTGGTTGCGAGGGCTCCTTAGTTTAGGAGAGTACACCTATTACGCTTATTGGATAGTCTTCTTCCAAACCGTAGGCAGGTGCCAAAAGGTAGGGAATGAAGAAAACCAATTAGCCTAAGTAGGGTGTACAGAAGGTAATAAGTAAAGACAAAATAAAGGGATTAGAAAGAGGGCAAAGTAAACCACTTAGGTATTATTCAGTTGTCTTTTATCATCACCTTCTCTCTGGTTGCGAGTACTCCTTGGTTTAGGGGTATATACCTATTACGCTTACTGGATAGTTTTCTTCCAAACCATAGGCTGGTGCCGAACGGTAGGGAAGGAAGAAAACCACTTAGCCTAAAGGGGTGTACAGAAGGTAATGAATAAAGACAAATAAAGGGATTTGGAGAGATGGCAAAGAAATATACGGTTACAGTTATGAATTAGATTATGGAAGAGGCATTACTAGGAATACCAGGATACCCCTACGAAACATTTTCATGTTTGAGTTTCACCGTGCATTGTTAAAGGAAAACTGATTTCCCGATTAGATACTTACTCCAGGGTATGTATTTACCAGGTATGATTTTCACATCTGTATGGTTTTACAGATGATGAGTGGGAGTAATTTAATAGGAATAAGGTGATCATCCTCATTATATCGGAATTCGTTGTAATTGGTGATATTTGAGGAAGTCGCCTGGGTTTTTGCCGGACGGCAAGTATTTGGTTTTGAGTATCCATTGTTGTGCACCAATTTCAAACTGATATATCTGTACGTTTATTTTTATAAAGCGAGATATAACTTTTTGAAATTATGTTCTTGACATTTACCTATATCAGTTGACGATTGGGTAAGGAGCATTGAACAGCGAAGTAGTTCTTAACCATAAGTACAGTTTTCAACCTACGATGCACAGGTTTTGAGTTGTTCAACTCAGCGGACTTATACAGAGTATTGTATATTGTCCAGTGTCCATCAGGACAAAGGGGTTGGTCCTCGTACTATGTTCTGTTTACTTATGACTTCTCTACATTTTAGATAAGTGTTTAGTAGAAATACAAGGTCTAAGTTTTGAGAAGTTATCGGTATAAGAATAAAGTAGAGAACCAGGTATCACAAGTATCGGGATTCTTCAAAGAGATCGAAGATGTAGATACTTGTGATTGGTATTCAGTTGATAGTAATAGTTTTGAGAAACTTATTTCTTTTTCAGGTTACTCATAATTGGATGCGTTCCTAAGTTGAGTAATGTTGATTAGCCTCTCTCCATTAAGTTGATATGCACTGGAGACAGCTGCATGATTTGAATCTGGTTCCAATTAAATAAATGCCAAAGTTTCTATATTGAATATAGAATGGTTCATATTTTAAACGATGTTAAGGTACGGGGAGTTGTCCGGCTTATGCTTAAAACCAGACTCTGGATAACTCAAGGCACGTTTCTGTAATGGCAGTTTGTGTCTTGGCCCAGGCTATGACGAGGGTTGACTTTCTACCATCTGGAAGATCAATGGTGATATTGTTCTTTACTCGCCACAGTTTTAGTAAAATGGATTTTTTTCCAGAAAACAGCAGTGTGAGTATGGTAGAACTGGAAGTGATTCCAGAACCGCAAACGATTACGGAAAATTTAATAGGACCTATAGATTCAATCAGGTTTGACATTCCATTAGCCACTCCGCAGATATGATGGGTAACCTCAGGCACCCAAGAAGTACTCCGGTAGCCTCAAGGACGGTAACAGGGAGGTTCTTGTTTACCTAGACTTGATACTACTGTTGTTCCAGGCTATGAGACCCGGGAGAAGATTAAGTATAGCGTCGTTCTAAACTAGCTTTAGAAGTGCACGTATATATTATTCTGCCAGAGGGTTGTTATGGTCAGTGGGAGCAGCGGAAGGATAGTGGGCAAGTTGCTTATGTCTATTTATAGACTAGAGCAGATATAGCGGAGATAGATCATCTAATTTTGATGTGACAGTCATGGATTTGACTTCATCAGAATAGGGGATGGATCTGTTAAGAAGGTAGTATGGTGTGATGTCCTAGTATTTGGATGACATACACAGAGTAGGAAGTAAAATTCCTATACTACGATCGGTTGTACTGTGGTTGTCACACAGTTGTTTCTCTTTACAGGATATGGATATAATATTTAGCATTCTGGTTACTAGATCTATGGTTTTAGATCTAGATTTGGGTAGTTTCCCAATCTGGGTACTTTGACAGGATTCTAATAATATTTTAGAATAGATGACTCCTGGCATGGTGGTGTACCTGCAATGGAGTCACCCTCTCTAAAAGGTGTCTTACAGACTAAAGGGGAGAGGGATGTGCATGATTGGCATATCACTTGCTTAGGCAATTGAGTTAATTATGAGATGTCAAGTACCACACCAGATGTTGTTTTTGCACTAGATGCAATAAGTTTATATTAATCCAATCCTGGAGAAACATACGGAAGCAGTTTTAGAACATAAGTGGATGTTCTACGGATTTGATAACGGCAGCCTCCTTCGGGAGACGGTTATCATTCCAGGCTTCCAAAGGTGACATGGATGACAGAGTGATTGTCAGAGTTATAGTTTTTCCCTCTGATGAAGGGGGCAGTATTATGGACAGGTGGTCCAAGGGGATACTGTGGGAGGCATAGTGCAGAGGTTCAGTTGACGATACAGTCTAAGAAGTTTGGATTTGGAGTTCATTTATGAACTATGTCCCATCAGATATCCAAACATATTCTAAGACAGGTATTACTCAATTCGGGAGATGGTTTTCTCCGCGAACTTGAGATTAAGAGAGACAGAGAAAGAAACATCAGGGCGGATCCACTCACTAAGGCCATTTCTCGAACACAAGAGTTTTTACAAACGAGCTTTGTGAAACTGTTTAGTAGAGGAGTTGGGTGTTCGGTATCACACGGGCTGTGAGTATGCGACATCGCAATAATTTGCCTTAAGTGCAAGTGGGAGATTGTTAGATATAGTGCCCTCAAAGTCAATTATTGGATCGCAGGTACGTGATTGCAATGATTAAGGGAGGACCTATACCGGTAGGACAGTCTTACTCGAGATGATAGTATGCTATCTGGTTTGCCTTTATCATCGTGTACAGCTTTAGGTGACATGATCACTATTACACGTTGATAGAGCCCTTAGGATCCTTCTTGACTACCAATAGTATGATGGCGATCATATATGTGAGAGTTGGGTAGTCTATAAGCACATCCTTAAAAGTGGTCCTTAGTCGTGGGAGTTTCGAGACAGGGCATCGATACTCCGGAGTAGACTAGTGTATACAGTCGAGACCCCGACTAGGGGCGGTGGTCGGTCTCACAAGCCACTGGTGTCAGTTGGATCACCTAAGATGTATATAGGTGCTCATTGGGTTATGAGTACACCGAACAGGACTTGCCGGGAACCTGCTAGTTGGTATTTATACCTAGCGTCAGATAGCAGTTCCCTGGTGACATGTGTACAAGTTAGTTCATCGACCTGAGGTCGTCATTTGTCTCATGTGAGTTCCCACTGTGCTTTGATTTCTACCCTACCATGGCTCAAAGGAGTCGTGCAAACAGGTTTTTTTTGGGTACAGTCCCGAACCACATGGAGGCAAGTGAGCGGATCGATGGGGGATTCGTCTCTCCCGGTATTGGGGGTGAGATCGCGCTGTGTCTAGGAGAGCTATTACACAAAGCCCTCGGCCGAGGCAGGAGATTTGCTGGTAGGTATTCCAGTAGTATCTCAAGGTGTTCTGGGCTACACTCTGACACGACTTATACCGCTATTGGGGGTCTGACGTTACCAGCCCCTAGGCCCGATATGCGATACTCAAAGACGAACGGACCGGACTGTATGTATATTGTCACCGATAGGCTCTGTAGGGTTCCAGGATGAGTTCTCTCATCAGGCTTCCCTTTCGGTCAGTACATGGGCATCCGTTGCGCACAGCTAGTGCCGCTGACGTGCTTATGGTTAAACCCACTGCCAGGGGACTGACGAGTCTTTAGAGTCCCCCACAGATAGTTTCCTAAGTTTGGGCGAAACGTTGTAGAGGTCGTATGGTTTTATGGCAGGGTTCGAAAATGCACGTGTGTTTGCGCACGTGTCGTGTTTCGGACAGATTTTACTAGCGGGCTTTGGTTTAAGCCGGATCCTAGTATTATACTGTGTAGATATAATATCTTTGTCTCAGTTGCATTTGTATTCGGTCGTAATACAAATGCGGGTATGTCTATACAGTTACGGGGTTATCCTGAAATTCGTTTCGGGATCGCTTTTCGAAGTTGCCAGTTTTTCACCGCCCGGTTAAACATTGTTTAATCCGTGCATTTCTTTTTGGCCGTATTTCTATCTTTCTAGCCATGGCCAAAATATTTTTGATGAGAGGATAAGTTTCTTTGTTTTTGGGTGAGTCACATGGAAGTTTCTAGAAGGAAGTTTCTAGCTTTGTGTGACTCATGCCTTGCATTTATTGCTTCTTGGATTGAGAAGGATATTTGTTCTTGATATTTTCTTTGTGGTCACCACTTGGGCTTGCCCTCATCCCCTCCTCCCCTTTAAGTGTCCGGCCACTTGAGGAAGCCCCCCTCACTACTTCCACTCTCTCACTTGGTGAGAAATTGATTCATTTCATTTGAGAACAAAATCCAAAGCTCTTTCCTTTTGATCTTCTTCTCACAAGGCAACTCCAATTAACCGTTCATCCATGGTTTTGGATGACACGAGACAAAGTATTCTACTCATTCTCTACTTCATCTTAGTCATCTCTTTTAGCAGACTTGATGACCGAGTTGCCTCGGTATAGAGGCGGGATCCCGTTTAAAGATCCGTTGACGTGGTGCCACCTCGATAAGGAGACAAGAGATCAGAGTTGCCGCGAGGAGCATGGGATGATGGCTAAAGACCGAAGGACTCGGATCGATCGGTATAGCCTTTCTACCTCTTTACAGTTTGTTAGTTTAGCGTTAATGGCAAGATCCGGGTTATAGTATGTGATAGCGCCAGTTATAAAAGTTTTTGTTCCGCGTTTGGCGTCATAATGACGGCCGGGGCGCTACCGTAGACTTACACTAGCCGTACGTAATGGGCTACCAGGTATTGACCAAAAGGAAGGTCGATGAGCGAACTCATCCTGACACCCTACTGAGCCTGTCAGTGACAATATCCGTACAGTCCTGTCCGTTCGTCTATGAGCATCGCATGTCGGGCTTAGGGGGTTGGTAAAAGTCAGACCCCCAAAAGCGGTACAAGTCGTGTCGGAGTGTAGCCCAGAACACCCTGAGATACTACTGGAATACCTACCAGTAAATCTTCTCCCTTGGCCAAGGACTTCATGTAATGGCTCTCCTAGACACAGCGCGATCTCACTCCCAATACCGGGAGAGACGAAACCCTTGCCGATCCGCTCACTGCCTCCATGTGGCTCGGGACTGTACCCAACTAAAACCTGTTTGCACAACTCCTTTGAGCCGTGGTAGGGTAGTAATCAAAGCACAGTGGGAACTCACACGAGACAAATGAAGATCTCAGGTCGATGAACTAACCTGTACACATGTCACCAGGGAACTGCTATCTGACGTCAGGTATAATACCAACTAGCATGTTCCCGGCGAGTCCTGTCCGGTGTACTCATAACCCAATGAGCACCTGTATACATCTTAGGTGAACCAATTGACTCCAATGGCTTGTGAGACCGGCCACCGCCCCTCGTCGGGGTCTCGATCTGTATACACTAGTCTACTCTGGAGTATCGATGCCCTGTCTCGAAACTCCCTCGACTAGGGACCTTTCATGGATGTGCTTATAGACCCCAGCTCCCACGTATATGATCGCCATCATACTACTGGCCGTCAAGCAAGAATCGTAGGGGCTCTATCAACGTGCAATAGTGACCTGTAATGTCACCTAAGGCATGTACACGATGATAAAGATAAACCAGATAGCATACCGTCACGCCCCGCTTCCCAGAGTACGCTAGATTGGCCACGTGACATAGCCAACCATGCTACCTGTGGGTAGGAAGTATCCATCCACAGTCACATTACGGCTGTAGAGATATCAAGAACAAGATAAAACTATCTAAAACATGTCCATAATCCAGAATAACAGGAGTCAATAATAAATAAATGCGGAAGCAAATGATCCAATACAAATAACTGAAAAGTGTGTCCCATAATGCGGGCTCGCATCAGGAAATAAATGCAGGAAATAAAACTAACTACTACTGAACTCACAGCTCAGCCTGCTGGCTGAAGTACTCCTGCTCGGACTGCAACAGCGGTACGGAATCTGGGCCATGCAAAACCCAGACGTCAGCGCGTCATGTCATCAAGTAATATAATATGAACAGTGTAGCAGGCAATGTAATATAAACATGAATACAGCAAGAATAACAATAATATGAATCATACCAGTACATGGTAGCGTGCAGTGGGTAAACTAAACTGTTCTATCAGGTTTTCTATTCTAAAGTCTTTGAAATCAATTGATGAATCATCGATGTAACTCAATAGTATCCCGTGCATGCCCGGGACCACGGTCAAGACCCTCGGGGCTGAATCCGAGACATGCCGCTAGGCAGTAACAGGTAGCAGGATGGGCGAGTGATGTCAGCATCATCACTCCGGGGCTGGCCTAGCCCATAAGACTGATCAGAACAGGTATCGAACTGTTGAGTTACAAGTCAGGTTTCACCTTTGATTTCCCCATACCCCCAAGTTATGTATGTCGAGTCAGGTATTCAGTAATCAAGAACTAATGCCAACACAGGATCAGGTAAAAGCAGGTTTGTCTGGATAGACAACAGGAACGGTCCATGAGGACTACATGTTATGTTTATTGGCATTAGACACAAGATCAGGTAATAGGTAAAGCCATGGTACATCAGGTCAAGCCAGGTAATGTATAAAGGTGTCATGTCATGTCAAGAGTGTACGGTACCATGTCATATCAAGTAGGAAGTGTAACATGTCATGTCAGGAAGCACAAGATGTCATGTCGGTGCTCATAATCAAACTAACATAAGCATGTGTATAAATAAACAAGCATGAGTACTATCAGAACAATAAATTGGAACATGTAATATGATATGCAAATAGATATAATTTCAAGGATATGGATGCACAGTTATCGATTAGGGTTACATTTATAGTTTTAATATTAATTAGGATGCAATTTATTAAACATGGAGTGTTAATATCACATTATTATGTAGTAATGTGATCTATGGATGCAATTATATGTATCTTAAATGCGATGGATGCAAACGGGTATCCGAAAAGTTATAAAACTATAAAATGGTAATGTGGGATGTACAACTAAGAAATATGTGATATAAATATTGATATAATAATATTAATATGGATAGCATATTCAAAGCGATTAATAACTATAAAAGTGGTATTGATTAACCATGCATAAGAAAGTTCCGTTCAGAAATTCAGCGTCACCCTAATTTGTAAAATAGCTTAAAAATAACAAACGTTCTCCAAAAGGGACGTGTCTTATACCAAAACAAAGATAATTCAATAATGTTTTCAGTTTTATAAGTATAAACATCTCAGGTTGTCCCTACAAAATGTTATGAACATTCGAAGTTGAAAGTTTGCTGCTGGAATTTCCCTGGACAGCAGTTTGGAGACATTTTCATTTGCATTTTACATTATTTAAACAATTTATTTTGCAAGTAAATATTTCATAGAGTTATATTTTTCTGAGTTAGCTTCGTAACGAACTAAAGAACGTATACTAATGATTTTTCTATGATTTATAATGAATTTTATACGGTAAGGTGTACAGTAAATTTCAGATTTGTCGTATCCGCTTTTTCAACGACGTTTCATGTGTAAACTATAATATTTTAAATATATAATATCATAAAATGCAGATTATAAACTAATTAAAGATAATAATAAGAAATATTACGACGATGTATATTTTAATTGATATGGTTGCAGTATAATGTAATCTAGTATGTCACAAGATAAGTTTTCATGATCTAGATTTAATATGATATAAACGGATGCAAACGGAACATCGAAACGTTATAAAATTAAACATGGGGCACTAGATTTAAACTATAGGTATGGTATTTATTTAAATAGGTATAAAATGAATTATATAGCATGTAGCAAGATTAACTTGCCTCGATGGGTCGCGAATCGGGAAAACGGAACGTTAACCGTCGGCGGGGAAAACTCGCGACGGGCGCACGGTTCACGGAATGAACCCAAACGATGAACAAAGGAACCACACGGGTCGGGGTACCTCGCTGGAACGTCGAGAAGCGTCACCGGCACGACGGAATTCCGGTAACAAAAGAACAGTTAAAAAAAATGAGAAACGAGACATGAAGCAAGAAGAGAAAGAATGATAAAGAGAAGTACGAGAGAATATATGAGGGAGAGAGAGAGAGAAAAAAGTGGAGAGAGAGAAGACGGAGAGAGAGAAAGTGGGGCCCACGGGGATAAAGGGGAGGCTGCGATTGGCTGTGAGAATAAATTGAGAAGGGTATAAAATATTGTAAAAATATTATATGGTTAACTTAAAGATTTAAAAGATAGGTAATGAACAGTAAGATATCAGGTTAGTTAGAAAAATATATGCGATGGTTTTAATAATATTAAAGTTTGGGATTTTGGCGCCAAATAAAACATTTCCAAATCGCGCCCGGGTCGAGTCCAAAAATTTGAAATTGAAATAATAGGATTTTAAGCGGGATCCAAATTTTAAAATTAAGTGTTTTATGATTAAAAAGCATACCCCCAAAACGGACACACGTACGTGCACGTAGCCATCCAAACTCGCCCGTTTCACTGAACGGGACGAGAACACAATGCACGGACGCTACCACGAGGCTAGGGGTGTCAAGTAGGCCAAGATGAATATTTTCAATTTTATTTTAGATGTCAAAATTTGTTATATGTAGAAATGACTTTGTCGGGTAAATTTTACAGTAAGCAACAAACAAGCAAGTTAAATGAAATGAGTACCACACTATGCTCAAACAGTAACTGAAAATAGCAGCATTGGGTAATTTTCATCTTGAGTTGAATATTTTCATCTTGAGTAAGACTGTCCTACCGGCACAGGTCCTCCCTCAATCATTGCAATCACGTGCATGTGATCCAATAATTGACTCTGAGGGCACTATATCAAACAATCTCCCACTTGCGCACAAGGCTAATTATTGTGATGCCGCATACTCACAGCCCGTGTGATATCGAACACCCAACTCCTCTACTAATCAGTTTCACAAAGCCCGTTTGCGAAACTATTGCGTTCGAGGAATAGCCTCAGTGAGTGGATCAGTCCTAATGTTTCTTTCTATGTCTCTCTTTATCTCAAGTTCGCGGAGAAAGCCATCTTCCGAAATGAGCAGTACCTGTCTTAGAATATGTTTGGATATCTGATGGGACCTAGTTCATAAATGAACTCCAAATCCAAACTTCTTAGACTGTATCGTCAACTGAACTTAATCAGTACCCTACGCCATGCCTCCCTCAGTATCCTCTTGGACCATCTATCCAAACTACTGCCCCTCGTCAGAGGGAAAACTATAACTCTGTCATCCAGGTCACCTTGGAAGCCTGGAATGATAACCGTCCCCCGAAGTGGCTGTTGTTATCATATCCCTAGAACGTCCACTTATGTTCTAAAACTGCTTCTGAATGTCTCTCCAGCATAGGATTAATATCAACTTACTGTATCTCGTGCAAAAACAATATCTGGTGTGGTACTTGACATCTCATGATTGACTTAATTGCCTAAGCATGTGATCTTCCAATCATGCACATCCCTCTCCCCTTTAGTCTGTAAGACACCTTTAGAGAGGGTGACTCCATCACCTGCAGGTACACCACCATGCCAGGAGTCATCCATTCTAAATACCTTTAGAATGCTGTCTAAGTACCCTGATTTGGACACTTCCCAAATCTAGATCTAAAACCATAGATCTAGTAACCAGAATGTCTGATATAATATCCAATTCCTATGTGGAGAAACTACTGTGTGACAACCAAAGTATAACCGATCGTAGTATAGGAATTTAACTTCCTACTCTGTGTACGTCATCCAATTACCAGGACATCACACCCTACTACCTTCTTAACAGATCCATCCCCTATTCTGATGAAGTCAAATCTATGACTGTCACATCAGAAATAGATGATCTATCTCCGCTATATTTGCTTTTGTCTATAAATAGACATAAGCTACATGTCCACTATGCTTTCGCTGCTCCCACTGACTACGACAACCCTCTGGCAGAATCATATACACATGCACTTCTAAAGCTAGTTTAGAACGAGGCTATACTCATCCTCCTGCCGGGTCCCATAACCTGGAACAACAGTAGTGTCAAGTCTGGGTAAACAAGAACCACCCTGTCACCGTCTTTGAGCATACCGAAGTACCTCTCGAGTGCGTAAGGTTACCCACCATATCTGCGGAGTGGCCAATGGAACGTTAAACAAGATTGAATCTTTAGGTTCTTATCAAATTTTCAGTAATCGTTTGCGGTTCTGGAATCATTTCCAGTTCTACCATACTCATTTCCAGTTCTACCATACTCCCACGGCTGTTTTCTGAATAAGAATCCATTTTACTAAAACTGTGGCGAGTCAAGAACAATATCACTATTGATCTTCCAGATGGTAGAAAGTCAACCCTCGTCATAGCCCGGGTCAACCCACAAACAGCCATTACAGAAACGTGCCTTGAGTTATCCAGAGTCTGGTTTTAAGCATAAGCCGGACAACTCCCCGTACCTTAACATTGTTAAGATATGAACTATTCTATATCCAATATTGAAACAGAGGCACTGATTTAATTGGAACCGGATTCAAATCATGCAGCTGTCTCCAGTGCATGTCAACTAAATGGAGAGATGCCGATCAACATTACTCAACTTAGGAGTACTTCCAATTATGAGTAACCTGAAAGAGAAGCAAGTTCTCTTAATCATTACTATTAACTGAATACCATACACAAGTATCTACATCTTCGATCACCTTGAAGAATCCTGATACTTGCAACGCCCGGTTCTCTACTTTATTCTTATACCTATAACTTCTCAAAACTTGGATCTTGTATTTCTACGAAACACATGTCTAAGAACTAGAGAAGTCATAAGTAAACAGAATATAGTACGAGTACCAACCCCTCTGTCCTAATGGACACTGGACAACATACAATACTCTGTATAAGTCCCCTGAGTCTAATAACTCATTCCCGTGTGTCGTAGGTTGAAAACTGTACTTATGGTTAAGAAGAATTACACCGCTGTTTAATGCTCCTTAATTAACCATCAACTGATATAGGTAAATGTCATGGACATAATTTCAAAAAGTTATATCTCACTTTATAAAAATAAACGTACAGATATATCAATTTGAAATTGGTGCATAACAACGGATATTCAAAACCATATATTTGCCGTCCGGCAAACAACCCAGGCGATTTCCTCAAATATCACCAATTACAACGAATCCCGATATAATGAGGATGATCACCCAATTCCCAATAACTTACTCCCACTCATCATCTGTAAAACCATATAGATGTAAGAATCAAACCTGGTAAATACATACCCTGGAGTAAGGACTAATTGGGAAATCAGTTTTCTTTTAACAATACACAGTGAAACTGAAACATGTAAATGTTTCTAAGGGGTATCCGGGTATTCCTAGTAATGCCTCTTCCATTATCAGATTCACAACTCTAACCGTATATTTCTTTGCCATCTCTCCAAATCCCTTTATATGTCTTTAGTCATTACCTTTTGTATACCCTTTTAGGCTAAATGGTTTTCTTCCTTCCCTACCGTTCGACACCAGCCTATGGTTTGGAAGAAGACTATCCAATAAGCGTAATAGGTGTACTGTCCTAATCCTAGAAGCACTCGCAACCCGAGAGAAGGTAAAGATAAAAGACAACTGAATAAAACCTTATTCCTATTTCTCCTGAACCAGAATCCATCCCCGAACTGGAATAAGTCCCTTCGAGTTCGTATATAACCCTACGATGGAGTATCCAATAAACTGTAGATCTTCGTAGTAATATGGGGTATTCCAGAGAAATACAAAGGTGAAGTAGGAGTAGCGATGAAATACTTGGTTTGGTCGTGAATAGCAGTAGCAATTTACTTTGCCCTCTTTCTAATCCCTTTATTTGTCTTAACTTATTACCTTCTGTACACAATCGTCAGGCTAATTGGTTTCTTCATTCCCCACCATTCGGCACCTGCCTATGGTTTGGAAGAAGACTATCCAATTAGCATAATAGGTGTACCGTCTTAATCCAAGGAGCACTCGCATTCTGAGAGAAGGTAAAGAAGAAAAGACAACTGAATAGTCCTATTCATTTTCCCCAGAACCAGAAACCGTTCTCGAATCTGGAACAAGTTCCTTCGAGTTCGTATATAACCATACGATGGTTTTATCTAATGGAAGTGGATGTTCATTGTAATACGGGGTGTTCTGGAGAAAAGGGTAAAAATAGGAGTGGCAATGAGGTATGCAACTCAGACAATCCAAAAGCCAGTGATATAAGAAGGTTCGGTCAACTTGGTCACTGAGTCATAGTCAAGGGTCGGGTCATGGTCGCTGCCAAAGAGAGAGAGAAAAGAAACACTCTGCGTGCACTCTAACCTAGATCAGAATGGTTATCAATTTATCTAATCAGGAAACCTCCCACTGTATCGTCAAATTCTTCTCCAAACCTGAAAGAAGAATTAGTCGGGATCACCTGAGGAGTAAACCAACTCATCAGTAGGAATCGGGATCCAACTATCATCGCATGATAACGTGATGGAATCCACTCACGTTATCACACTCCAGAAGGTATGCGCATATCTGGAAAGTTTCAGTTTCTTTAGAAACTCCCGATGTGATTTTTACCCCATGCTCTTATGACCTTGACTTTAGCCAACAAATCATAAGTCATATGTCAAGTTCTACCCGTCATTTTTCAGGTTAATTTGAACCCACCCGTACCTACCCTTGACTTTGGCCAACAAAGCAGTACGACTGTCCCAAACCAACGCATCTATCTATGCAACAGAAAAGTAACAAATAGCTACCATACACTATGCCTTGACTTTGGCCAACAAACATAGCATGAATACTAAGTGCTACCCTTCTGAAATGACGGAGGGCTACGAATGGTTTTTGGCGAAAAACCTTTAACGTAATGAACTTGATATCGTTGAAAGAACCGGATAGCTTTTTATAAAAATATAGTGGCGAAAACCTTTGCTAAAGAGGTCACTCCCGGTGAAGGGATCTCCGCTCTTTCCCCATAGAATGAGGTGCAGGATATTCCAACTGAATACCACGATGCAAAGCAAAAAGTAATCGACTATAGAGAAGTTATTACCCTGACGCAAACTTCTGTCCAAGGGGTCACTCCCGGTGAAGGGATCTCGGCCCTTGCCTCGTCGACTGAGGTGCTGGATATTCATAACCGAATACCACTGTGCAAAATAAAAGAGAACGTCCTTGTAATAACAGCTTTTTGAAAAATGTTCCAACAATATCAAAATAGGTTTGTTTAGCTTGAATTGATCTGAATCAATGCAGTCCCATCAATTGATCACACCAATAAAGAACGAAAATACGATGTACGTATATGCCATTCGCATTCGCCACTGGGTACCGTCATCACCCGTTAGGTTACTTAACTAACGACAGAGCGGGGACTGGACTAGCGCGGGTGTAAAACATATACAACATCTACTGGTATATATATAGAAATATATAATAATCGCTCAAGGCGTGATAAATGCAACATCACAGAAATGTAATAAGTATCACAGAACAATACAGATAATCCGGGATCCCCGGATTTCATAGAGCCGCTACTGAAACCCGTCGTTCCCCTGGTCGTGTGGATAGCCTATGCAATGAAATCCTAGACCCCTACGGGCGCGGCAAGTTGCCCACCAAAACCTGAAGCGAGGTAGTCCCTTCAATAAAGTGAATGGACCACCCAGCACTTCACGGAATCCGGTAACTTGGGAATCCCTCCTTGGGTCAACCTGTACCCCCTACGAGTGCGGCGAATAGCCCGCTAATTCTAGAGTAAAGCCCCCTCCGTCTCAAAGCCATGAGATGCGGGCTCGTTGCCCTCTAGAACCCGGCTATCCGTGCACCCCACCGCGGGGTAATCCTAGTACAGAAAGTAAAATATATATACAACGGGTACATCGACCTCAGCCCGGTCGTGCCCCAAAAGAATAATATACAAACAGGCAGTGACGCCAGTCCACATGTCGGACGCTCGCCCCGCAATATCAAATGTACAAATACAACCAAACTGTACTACCATTGCATCCAGGCTATCCACCATGACAAATCCGCAACATCACAGCACAACACAGAACATCAACGTGAATGTCACGTTCACAAATCCGTCTAAAAGAATTATAGCAATTAGACAAGATTTACCGATCAAATGACATTCTCGGTCGCAGATATAAAGTAAGCACGGTGAACTAACATATTTAAAATTTTCGATCGACAAAATTTCCCGAAGTGGGCCCCAAGTAAAATTCCCAGTACTCAAAATAATCTGGGCCAAAACAAAAATTACCAGAAACCCCAATTCCAACTCAGAGACCACTGCAGAATGTTTGGTGCATTGATGCTACAGGAGTGCGGCGGAACCGCGGCCAAAACAAGGGTAATGCCGCGGTTCTGCGGCGCTACAGTGTGATCACATCACTAAATTTCAGCTGTGGTCTAAGAAAAGCCTGCCTGATTTTCTGCAATACTCAAAATAATTTTTCGACGACAAAAAAATTTTGATAGAAACTGCACAAATTGGAATCGCGGTTTTGGAAATTTCGTTCGATCGAAGTTCTAAATACGTTAGAGCAAGCTAGTAAAGGTTAATGGCGTGGCTCTGATACCATATAAGTCTACGGTAGCGCCCCGGCCGTCTGTCCGAGGCTAAAATGCGGAAATGAAAACATTTTCAAAACTAGAAACCGGCGCTATCGTATACTATAATCCCGGATCGAACCATTAACCTATAACTAGCAAACAAGAGAAGGGTTGGAAAGGCTATACCGATCGATCCGTGTCCTTCGATCTTTGGCCACCATCCCAAGCTCCTCGCGGCATCTTCGAGCTCCGGTCTCTTCGGCGGAAAGGGCACCACATCATCGAGTCTTTTTACGGGCTCCCGCTTCATCCGAAGCAACTCGGGCACAAAGTTTGCTAGCCGACGTGTCCAAGGTGAAGTAGAGAATGTGTGTGATCACTTTGTCTCAAGCATCCATTGATTCTCATCACATGAGAGTGTATGGATGGAGGTTAGAGATGAAGCCATTGATGGAAATAGTGAGCTAGAGGAAGAAGAAGAAGAGGAGCCTTTCTTTTCTTTTTGTGTTGCTATGATAAAATGAGAGTGAGAATCAATAAACACAAGAGCAGAATCAAGCCATATAGCTTCCCTCTCTCTCTCTCCTCTTATCATTTCAACACATAAATCAATCCTAATGTGACATTAGCACAAGAAAAGAGACCATGAGTCACTAAGCATGTCCATGTCACATTAAATGCACCTCATCATGAATTAAGCTCACTATTTCCACCAAAGTAAACATTAACCCAAATGTTTACAACAACAAAAAGATACGACAACATCTAAAGTAAACTCGTGACGGATCACAAGGACACCCCTCACCTGTATATACATACCTGCATCGGCATTCCAACCGAATGCGAATGCGATGAGACTAAAGTAATCCAACAAATCTAATACTAGGATCCGGCTTAAACCAAAACCCACTAGTATGATCCGCCCGATCATGATCCGTGTACTACTGCACGTATATGATCGAACCCTGCCATATATCATACGGCCTCTACAACGTTTCGCCCGAAACTTGAGAAACTTTCTGTGGGGGACTCTAAAGACTCGTCAATACTTTGGCTGTGGATTTAACCACTAGCACGTCAGAGGTACTAGCCGTACGTAACGGGCTACCAGGTATTGACCAAAAGGGAGGTCGATGAGCGAACTCATCCTGACACCCTACTGAGCCTGTCATTGACAATATCCGTACAGTCCGGTCCGTTCTTCTATGAGCATCGCATGTCGGGCCTAGGGGGTTGGTAAAAGTCAGACCCCCAAAAGCGGTACAAGTCGTGTCAGAGTGTTGCCCAGAACACCCTGAGATACTACTGGAATACCTACCAGTAAATCTCCTGCCTTGGCCAAGGACTTCGTGTAATGGCTCTCCTAGACACAGCGCGATCTCACCTCTAATACCGGGAGAGACGAAACCCCTGCCGATCCACTCACTGCCTCCATGTGGCTCGGGACTGTACCTAACTAAAACCTGTTTGCACGACTCCTTTGAGCCATGGTAGGGTAGTAATCAAAGCACAGTGGGAACTCACATGAGACAAATGATGATCTCAGGTCGATGAACTAACCTGTACACATGTCACCAGGGAACTTCTATCTGACGTCAGGTATAATACCAACTAGCATGTTCCCGGCGAGTCCTGTCCGGTGTACTCATAACCCAATGAGCACCTGTATACATCTTAGGTGAACCAATTGACACCAATGGCTTGTGAGACCGGCCAACGCCCCTCGTCCGGGTCTCGATCCGTATACACTAGTCTACTCTGGAGTATCGATGCCCTGTCTCGAAACTCCCTCGACTAGGGACCTTTTAAGGATGTGCTTATAGACCCCATCTCCCACGTATATGATCGCCATCATACTGCTGGCCGTCAAGCAAGAATCGTATGAGCTCTATCAACGTGCAATAGTGACCTGTAATGTCACCTAAGGCATGTACACGATGATAAAGATAAACCAGATAGTATACTATCATCTTGAGTAAGACTGTCCTACCGGCACAGGTCCTCCCTCAATCATTGCAATCACGTGCCTGTGATCTAATAATTGACTCTGAGGGCACTATATCCAACAATTTTCAGAATATAGGAGAGCTAGAGCATGAGGTGGTATTTATAGGGTAAAAAATGAGAGAGGGTGTGAAATAAAAATAAATTAAAATGGATTTAGTGGTATTAATTAGGGATTTGAAGAGTCTCTGTTTGATTGCAGGAAAATCAAACAGTGCAGTGGAGTTGAGGGGAGCTGAAGGGACTTGTGTGAAAAGCACGGAGCGATTTGGAGCATCTTGGACCGGCGGCGGCGGGAGGATGGAGACTTTGGGCGGTTGGATTTGGCTCAATCGCCTCGAGATTCGTGCCACCAGTTTTAATCTGTGTTTACTCCTTATTGCGTCTGTTTGATTTTTCTGAAACTTCTCGTTTCTCCGTGAATTGCACGTGCAACTCTTGGGCTTCCGGAAAATTAAAAATAAAAATCTTAAAAATAATTGGGACCGATGGGAATCGAACGGACAGGCTAGGTCACAGCAGTGTAGAGGCTTTACCAGTGAGCTACAAGTTGCTTCCTGCTTATATTGAACAAAAATAACTTATAACTCCTACACAGGATGAAATACTCTTTTCTATACAGTTAAACAAATGATTCTGTACAGAGATTTCAGAGTTGTTACATTCTACCCTCCTTGTAAAAATTTCGTCCTCGAAATTTACATTTACATAGAGACTAATTTTCAAAAAGGTAAGGGTATCGTGCACACATATCTTCTTTTTCCCAAGTTGATTCTCCTGGCGTATCCTTTTTCCACATCACTCGGACCATATTTACCTCTTTGTTCTGTAATGTCTTCACCTTTCGGTCCAGGATTTTAACTAGTTGCTGCTCGTAAGTTAGATCAGTCTGTACCGTGAGCTTTGAGTGATCAATTATATGGCCGGGGCTGCTCAAATATCGTCGTAGCTGGGATATGTGGAACACGTTGTGCACTCTTTCCAACAAGGGTGGTAGCGCTAAACGGTACGCCACTTCTCCAAGTCGTTCGAATATGTCGTACGGTTCTATGTACTTTGGACTTAATTTATCCCTATTGCCAAAACGGATCACTCCTCTATTTGGAGAGATCTTCAGGAATACATGCTCACCGGGTTGAAACTCCAGATGTCGACGCTTTGCATCTGCCCAATGCTTTTGTCAGTGTTGGGCTATGCGCATCCTTTCCCTGATCGTGCGGACCATGTCCACAGTTACCACGATCATCTCTGGTCCAAAGAGTTCACGATCTCCCACATCGTCCTAACTCAGCGGAGAATGACACCTCCGTCCGTAGAGTGCTATGAATGGTTCCATCCCAATGCTTGACTGGTAGCTGTTGTTATATGAGTACTCCACAAGGTGCAGGTGATCTTCCCACGAACCTCCCAAGTCTAACATACAAGCTCTCAGCATGTTTTTTCAGGATCTGAATTGTTCGCTCGGACTGTCCATCTGTTTGTGTATGGTACGCCGTGCTGGAATTCGGACTCGTTTCCAGGCTAGCTTGCAGACTCTGATAGAACTGTGATTGGAATCTCGTACCACGATCGGAGACGATGTATACAGGTACTCCATATAATCTCACGATCTCTACATGATTTTATGGGTATTAAGACAAGTATTGTACACCTTGAAGGATAAATCTTACTTTAGATTTTTACTCACCTCTATGTACTTTCTTACCAACGTCTCAGTTGACTGGCCAACTCGGAATGGAATAAAGTGAGCCGACTTGGTGAGTCGATCCATAATAACCCACATTACATCGTTACCCTTCATGCCACGAGGGAGGGTAGTCATGAAGTCTATGTTAATGTGCTACCATTTCCATTCTGGGATTGGTAACGGCTGAAGTAGACCAGCAGTTCTGTAATGTTCAGCCTTCATTTGCTGACACACCAAACACTTGGCTACACTCCTTGCCTATTTAGGGCTTCATTCTATGCCGCCAGTAATGTTTCCATAGATCCTTGTACATCTTTATACCATCGGGGTGTACCGAGTACGGAGAGCTGTGAGCTTCTTTCATCAACTCTTCTCGAACAGAGTCGACTGGTACATATAAACGGCTTCCATATCTAATGGATCCATCTTTGTGGATGGTAAAGTCAGTTTGAAGTCCACTTTCTACTTATTCTCGGATCTTTTGTAGCTTGGTATCATTTGTTTAAGCTGCCTTGATCTGATGGACAAAAGTGGACTGGACTTGTAAGTTCATCAAATATGAAGCGTTACTTGGCATAACTACTTCGATCTCCAATCCATGCAATTCTTGTTGTAGCTTCCACTGAGCGGTGATATTCATGGCTAATGGCTGGCGACTAAGTACATTAGGAACTACGTTCACCTTCTTAGGATGATACTATAGGTTGATGTCGATGTCCACAATGATTTCTAGCCATCTTCTCTGCTGCTTGTTGAGTTCCTTATGAGTAAATACATACTTCAGACTCATGTGGTCAGTGTATATATCTACTCGTTCTCCCAAAAGATAATGGTGCCAAATCTTGAGTGCGAAGACCACTGATTCCAGTTCCAGATCATGTGTTGGATAGTTGCGCTCATGAAGCTTTAACTATCTTGATGCAAAAGCCAAAACTTTTATATGCTGGTGTAGAACACGTCCATTCGTCTTTACGTGTGAGCTTGGTCAGTGGTGCTGCGATCTTTGAGAATCCTTCAATGAATCGTCGGTAGTATCCTGCTAAGCCTAAGAAACTTCCTATATCTTTTACCGTCTTTGGTGTCGGCCACTCACTGATAGATGACACCTTAGCTGGATCCATAGAGATTCCTTTTTCTGAAACGATATGTCCGAGAAATCCGACTTGATCTAGCCAAAATTCACGCTTGGTGTACTTGGCGTAGAGCTGATGTTGTCGTAATGTCTCTAGGACAATCCATAAGTGCTCGGCGTGCTTTTTTCGATTCTTTAAATACAGCAGAATGTCATCGATGAAGATAACAACAAACCTTTATAAGTACTCTTAGAAAACTTGGTTCATCAAGTTTATAAAGATGGTAGGTGCATTAGTCAGTCCAAATGGTATTACGAAATATTCATAATGACCATAATGAGTCTTAAATGTCATCTTCTGAATGTCGGAATCCTAGACCTTCGCCTGATGATATCCTAAACAAAGATCTAATTTTGAAAAGACACAAGATCCACTTAACTGATCGAAAAGGTCACCGATGCGAGATAGTGGATACTTTTTTTAATTGTCACCTCGTTCAGAACTCGATAATCCATGCATATCCTGTAGGTACCTTCCTTCTTCTCCATTAGCATCAGAGATCCCCAACTTGAAGTTCTGGGTCGGATCCAACCTTTCTTCAGAAGTTCGTCCAACTGAATACGGATCTCCTTCAATTTCTTTGGACTTAATCGATACGGTGCTTTTATTACTGGTTGTGCTCCGGGTTTTAAATCGATACTGAATTCAAGAGCTCAATCAGGAGGCAAACCTGATATATCTTCCGGGAATACATCCTCGAACTATCTCTGGCTTCGATCCTTCCGCTTGCAATGCTACAATCTCTGTCTTCTTTGGTTTTTCTTTATAGATGCTAGGCTCCAACGTTCGGTCTCTACTTTTGAAGTAGAAAACTGGGTGATTTATTATTTCAAACACTACCTCCTTTGGCGACAGTCGATGGCAGCGAAGAAAGTTCCTAGTCAGTCCATTCCCAAGACTACGTCGAAATTCAGTATATCTAGCACCTTGAAGTTCGTATAGAATTATTGAATGCAAACGACCACTGGACACAGATCGTATCCTAAGGTTTCTTTTAAAACGTCGTTCCCTGAACTAACGTTCCAGCTGGATACGTGCGGTTTAACTGGGATCACATAAGTTCGGACGAACCGTTGCGACATAAAGTAATGTGATGCCCCAATGTTGAAGAGCGCGAGTATAGGTTGGGAGGCTACTAACATTGTACCTAAGTCGCGTGGGATATATTTACGTATAATAAATATAAGATGACTATGAATTGAAAGGATTGTGAGTAGTGAATAGATTTACCAGTCATAACCTGACCCGTAACTTCGTCCTCTTCGACCGACATGCTGAACGCTTGGCGTCGCGGCACTTTCCTCTGTGTCTGGTTAAACACTTGGCATTAGGTTGAGCGGTCTGGATGCGGAGAGTTGGAGTTGGTAAAGCTAATTGGGTAGGAGGATCTTGGATCACCGGTCCAGCTGGAGGGATGTTGGGTCCTCGGTTCTAGGGGCATGCTCCGATAGCATGAGTAAAAGACCCACAGATCAGACATAAGTTGTTCGCCCTGTAACAGTTCTTCACAAGGTGCCCTGTTCTCTTGCGGTAGGTGCAAAAGTCTGGTCTGTTGTTGACGAACGAACCTACTGGCCTCCGAGATGGTCCATTAAAAGCTGGCCTGGAAGAGGCCCCTCCTGTGATCTGGTGCACAGGGCGTTTCACACTAGAAGTTTGCGGCCTCCGCTTTTTCTTCACAACCGTTTCATAGCGTCGGCAACCTTCAAAGCAAGCTCATGGGTTGGAAAATCCCCTATAGCAAGTGCAGCTTGGATTTCAGGATCCAACCTTTGCTGGAATCGTCGTGCCCGGATATCAGTAGTGGGAATAAGGTGTGCTGCGAATCTGTTACGACCTTGTGTTAGCAGTGTTGTGAGTGAGATCAGAAAATTGAATTTGAGACTATATCTTATCTGCTGAGCACGGTAAACTCATCATCATATTCATCCACCGACTTGACCCACATCGAGCTTTGCTGTAAATGGATGAATTGCTGCTCCATGTCAAAGCTGGTAGTCTCTGAGAAGTACATGGCATCGAAGAGGTCGCGGAATGTTCTCCATTCTATCGGTTGCGCGAGACAAATTGCCCCATCCTTCCACCAAACTTTGGTGTTATCAGTCAGTTGCCACTTAGAAACTCTCACTCAGGCTATATCTGGCACTTGAGCCGCTGCCAGATCATTCTGGATCGCTTGAGCCCATTCTTCTGCCTCAAGCGGGCTCTCCTTACCCGAGAAGTTCTTTGGGTGTAGTGCCCGAAACTGCTTAACTCCGGGTGCTTCGATTTCTGGGCGGTGCATAACGATAGCAGTCTGCTGCTTCTGACCCTCCAATAGGCTTTTAATAGCCTCAAACAGTACCGTTTGCTCATTGATAGGAGCTGCAACGGTAGGTGGTGGTGGTAGCGTAGGCGGTGGAATATTGCCGTTGACGTTTGTACTGGTATTGTTCGGCGAGTCCATCATCTTGATTATGAAAGATAAGTTAGGATAGATTCAAGAAATTCGAAATGCAAGGAATGTAAATGTTTGTTGAATTCATTAATTCTTGTGGTATATTGCTTACAAATTCATGCAGAACGGACCTGCATAGGCCACCAAAAAACCCTATCACGCCCCGCTTCCCAGTAGACGGAAACGATGACGTGGCGAGCCCGCGGCATATTTATTCAGAGAAGGTCATTCTTTAAATAAATATACTAAGCGTATTGAAACAATAATACACAATACAAGAATAAATGGAGATTATAAAATGTTCAACAAACATCTTTATTTACATTCAACTTCAAATATTAACATGTACATGAGTTTCAGCTGGAAAGTAAATACAATGAAAGAAAATTCCTAAACATGTGGCATACATAAACTGAAAAAAATGAATATAAGCAAGTCCTGAGTAGCAATCTAGTTGTAGTCCTTCTTTGAAGCCTCCACTTACTCCGTTTCGACCGTATCTGACGAACATTCCTAGAAAATAAGGGTGGGTGGAATGCCCGTCAGCGAACTAGCGCTCGGTAAGTCCCAAGGATAATGTAAGAGTAAAAGACAAGGGTAGAATATGTATAGGATGAGTAAAAGTATATGTTCATGGGTAAATATGTTCTATAGTTCTCTATATGGTCACCATGTTAACGTTAAATTCTAAGTGTGAATGTCAACGCAGCCGTAAAAGTATTCACGAGCTCAAGAGTGGGATCCCAGGAGCAAGGAAACAAAAGCCCATTTCATAAATTAGCATCGGGGCTCTAGACTATGGATGGTCACCGGACTGATATTCTAGTAAAATAAAAAAAGAGATTAATACGGGACTCCTGAAGCTCCGTTGGTTTCACACAAGAAACTATCCCAAGCACCCCGAGTATAACTAGTTTATAACTGTACATTATACTTGTTTGAATTGATTGATTGGTTTCAACATGTCCTGATCAAAACCATAGATTGCAAAAAGTGTAGAATGAAGTCAGGAGAGTAGAGTAAAATGCAAGTCATGTCAATTGCAATCTTAGTTCGAGTCAAGTTAGTTCGAGTATATTGAGTTCGAGTTCACGTTCAATGTTTAGATTCGAGTTGGCTTAGAGTTCGAGTTCAAGTTTAGATTCGAGTTCAGGTCTTTTTCATATGAATTGTTTTAAACTGTTAAAAATCTTATGTTCGGGAGAAATCGGCAACTGCTGCACATGGATGGCAGGATTTGTTTCTTTTTCCAAGACAATTGCAATAGATAACTCTGTTAAGTTGTCTAACTTGAATAGGTACGCACTCACTTTCTCCAGCTCTCCGGGGCTCAAGAGAAATGATACCGCTTAAAACTATATTAATCTAGAGTTCTTAATATTGTTTGTTTAAATTGTTTTATTCCTCGATGGGTTTTTTATAAAAAGTATATTAATATTGTTTAAAAATAACCTCGAAGGTGATTTATAATATTTAGGTTATTCATGAACATGTATTTTAATTGTTGTGGTATTTTGGTGATAAAACCTAGCTTTTAAAAGTTTATGGTATTTTTATGAAAACTAGCTCTTTTGGAGCCTTATTGGTATTTTATTAAAAATTCTAATCTTTGATTAAAAATAAAGTTTCAAAATTTGTTTTTATTGAAAATTTGAATTCATGGTTTTATATAATTTCCAAAGTTTAGTTTTTATTTAGAAAAGTCGTATTTCTTAAAAACCGTATTTTTATTTTCTTTCAAGACCGAATACTCCGTGAGGAGTTCTGTATCTCGCTTTACTATTCCAAGGATGTGGGATAATCCGCACCATCCATTAGCGGGTTTCCTAATGAGGGTTGTAGAGGCGTATTTGCCAAGGATTTAAAATATCGATTTAAAAGACAGCCGTTTTGAAAAATATGGTATTTTAATATAAAACATATTCTTTACATAAAGCTTATGTTTAGAACCTTTTGCTATGAAACCATAGTGTGCATGTGGGGTAGATCGTTACCCCATGATTGATCTAATGGTTTATACTCCAGTTATTGAAATTATGGTTATATTAAAGTTCATGGTATTTTAATGAAAAAGTTTGTTATATGATTGTTTCACATGAAATTTTTTATTAAACTAAAAGCTAAATGATTGTAAATAAGGTTACAAGTAGTGTGAGAAAGTTAGTTTGACCTATTTTGCTTAATGAGGGGAGTACAAATGTTAAAATAACATATATCGGAGTTAACTTCACTTTTGTCGATATGTTTTAAAAATTATGTAGAAGTGAAAAGAGAGAGAGATGAAGGGACTTACTTGTTGTGTACTGTTAGAAAGAGGTTAAGGAAGAGAGAGGGTGTCTTGGTCTCGTCGAAGATGACCCGGTCGTCGGAATTTGATCGCTACTCCCTTTAGCTTGCTTAACTCCACTTGAATAGCCTTAACCCTTTCTTGAACTTAGAGAATTTTGAGAAAGTTTTCAGAATAAAGGAGAGCCAGGCATTGGGTGGTATTTATAAGGTAACAAATAAGAGAGGGTGTGAAATAAAAATGAATAAAAATTGATTTAATGGTGTTAATTAGGGATTTGAAGAGTCTCTGTTTGATTGCAGGAAATTCAAATAGTGCAGGGGAGTTGAGGAGAGCTGAAGGGACTTGTGTGCAATGCATGAAGTGATTTGGAGCATCTTGGACCGTCGACGGCGAGTGGATGGGGACTTTGGGTGGTTGGATTTGGCCCAATTCCCTCGAGATTCGTGCCACCATCTTTAATCAGTGTTTACTCTTTATTGCACCTGTTTGATTTTTCTGAAACTTTTTGTTTCTCCGTGAATTGCACGTGCAACTCTTGGGCTTCCGAAAAATTAGAAAGAAAAATATTAAAAATAATTAGGACTGATGGGAATCGAACGAACAGGCTATGTCACAGCAGTGTAGAGATTTTACCAGTGAGTTACAAGTTACTTCTTGCTTATATTGAAAAAAAAATAACTTATAACTCCTACACAGGCTAAAATACCCTTTTCTATATATTTAAATAAATAATTCTATACAGAGATTTCAGAGTTGTTGCATTCTACCCTTCTTATAAAAATTTCGTCCTCGAAATTTACATTTACATAAAGACTAACACTACTAGAAATAAGGGTTGCCCCTACGGATTTACCCGTAGGGGCAACTCACTGCCCCTACGGAGATATCCGTAGGGGCTAAAAATTAATCTGTAGGTGCAAACGCCGTAGATGCAAGTTGAAACCCTAAACTTGCCCCTATGGTTAAAAACTTGCCCCTACGGAGTTCTATGTAGGTACATTTGCACCTACGGATTAGGGCGTAGGGGAAAAAAGTTATTTTATTTACGGTTATTTTAATTATATTAACTGTACCTACGGATATATCCATAGGTCCAAGTAGTATCCCCTATGGATATATGCGTAGGTACTTATCCGTAGGGGCAAAATATCAGGATTCCTGATATTTTGCCCCTATGGGTATATCCGTAGGGGTTATTTTTTGCCCCTACAGATAAATCCGTAGGGGTAAGACCAACCCCCCTGACACTGAGACCAGGGGGGAAATATCAGTTACTGCTGATATTTTGCCCCTACGGTTTAAGCCGTAGGGGCAACATGTGTATCTACGGATTAATCCGTAGGTACACATTATCTTTATTTTTTTTAAAAAGGGCTGCCTGATTTTTTCCCGCCCTGTGCACAATAATATATATATCAATAAAATATAAAATTAATCATCACACAACATATATCGCAGTATTCATAATCACATCTCACGCATATAATATACAAAAGAAACCCAAATACTGAATATGATATAAATATAAACCAATATCAATATCGTTTCAAAATGTAGTACAATATGTATGATATAAATAAATACATGTTTCAAAAAATAAGAACCAAAAATCTATCCTAGCTCGGTCCAGCTCCACCTCTGAATAACGATAGAATAACGCGCGCCTGCTCCTCGGTCAATAAACTTTGCAATTCGGCGCGAGCGGGAGTCTGAGCGTCCTGTGGAGCTGGCGATGTGGTCTGCGCAGCCGCCGTCGAGGGAGTCGCTTGCGGAGCCGCGGCTGCGGGAGTCTGCGCGGGCGCTGGAGCTATAGGAGCTGTCTGCGGAACCGCAGCCGATGTAGTGGCTTGCGGAGCCGCAGCCGAAGGAGATGCATAACATGTACCCTTTCGCATCTGGACCAAACGTGTGTAAGAAACGTGTAAGAACTGTGTATTATTCGAATTCGTATCATTATCAAGTTATTTCGAAATCCCATTTGGATATCTAGTTTGGAAATCCGTTGTTTATTTTAATTACATATGTATGTATGATTAATCAAACCTAAGTCTAAAACCAAATAAGCTCAAGCTACGTACTAATTATGGATATGTTGATATCTATAATATGACATGATATTTTACTATAAAGTAGTATACATACCAGCATCTCCTTCAACTCCTCAACGGTGGCCCTCAAGCTCTCCAGTTCCTGCTGGACACGTCGCTCACTGGAGACGGAGGAAGTAACCGCCGGGGTGGAGTCCAACCTCATATGGGCCCTGCTAGGGCCCAGTCCCCGGCCTCTCTCCCAACCTCCGTGGTGCCCTCCGTGTGTGGCGTCCAGAACTGGGGTTAGCAGCCTCGGATCGCTCTGTCCAGTAAAATCGATCCCCGAGGCCTCGGCCTGCTCAACCACCCGCTCCTACACCCACATTAAGCAGTAAAGTATAAGTATAAAATTTAAACTTGAAGCTTCCAAAACTACAATTTCAAATATGGGTAGAATAAATATTTAATACTTACGCAATACTCCTGGGTAGCGACGTCGCGATATCGAAGCTCGCCTGTAGCGGGATCTGTCGAGGTGCCGTGGACGACAAGATATGCGGACAGCACGCTCGGTGTACCACTTTGCGCCCGGTCTGAGCTGTCTGCAATATTAGAAAATAACTCTTAATATTAGAAATATTAGAAAATAACTCTTAATATTGCAGAATATCAGAAAGTTCGGTCTATTGTAATTTACCGATAACTCCATGGCTCGAGTAATATTCCTCGAGCCACCTGTGTAAGTGGGGCAATCCATCTTCGCCGACTTCCTGTTCTCTGTATTCTGAGCGGCCTGTTTCTGCACAACGCATTAACATTTAGTTTTCTAATTAAGGAACCCAAAGAAATAAATTATATCATAAACAATGAATTACATTTAAAATACATACCTTTTTGCGTTGGGAGTCGAAATAATCGCACAATAGAGGCCATGTCTCTACGTCGACTCTCGCAAACGCCGGAGTAGATAGGAGGGCCGCTCTCTCTGCCTCGGGGGTCGCCATCCACAGGGAGCAGCAGTCGGCCTTCTGCTCATTCCTGTTGTATCGGACCTTGGTCTGCATGTTCTTCATCAGGCCATTGTACAGAGCATGAAGGTCGAGCACCCTCCCAGGGTGATCAGGGTCGGGTACAGGCTGAAAATCGCAATCCGACTGAAAATACAAAAAAATATTGTTATTAGATTGTAAGTGTTAATAATAAATATATTGGATAAATCAAATAAAAATAGACCGTTAATACGTACCCGAGCCTGATCAAAGAAGAGGGCGAATGAGCGCCGGTGCTGCTCGCCCCACTCAACGTGAAGTGGATAGTTCTTCACGAGCCGGCTCTCATCCCCCATATACCGGCCGAACCTCTCGGCATGAGGACCGGTATAGCGATAGTCAAGGGTAAAAAAGAGGGGGAATGCTGCCTCCCCCCTAGCTCTGTCAGGCCTCAGCCTATGGGACTGATTCGGGCCTCGAGTCCCCCTATGGGGATCGGGAGGTCCTGCGTCTGCACGAAATATCAAGAAAATCAATATTAAGACAAAGTTGTACTAAGAAATCAAGCTTAAGCGAAAATTGAAGTGTGATATATACCTCCGGTGACTATCACACGAGCCTGGGCCCGGGCAGCAGCACGAGCGGGACGATAGTTCCTCCGGTGAGGAACAACCGGGGTCCCGGATGCGGACGCATCCGCTGCAACTAGAAAATAAACATTGACGCTAAATTTCCATGAAGTTCATATTTATTCTATAGAGTATATGTAAAATGAATAAATATTTTATATTTATTCATACTAACCTGCAGACGATGCGGATGGTATGGAAGCGGCAGGAGTGGCCCCTGCGGAAGATGTGAATGCACCACCTATAATTAGACAATTAAAAATAGATTATATAAGTAATTGCAAAAAGAATGTGTAGATCAATAATATTACGTTCTAAATCAATATGCATACACTATAGGATATATAAACATACCCGCAGGTGCGGTGGTGTCACCACCTACAGCTAGACAATAATAAAAATTGCTAAGTAAGAGCAAAAGGAATGTGTGTATATTTATGATATAGCATTCTAAATCAATATACATGCAATATATGATATATAAAGATACCTGGAGGAGCGGGAGTGGCCTCTGTCCCAGATGTGGACGCATCACCAACAATTAGACAATCAAACATTGACAATATAAGTAATTTTGACATAAACAGACATGAATATCTGTAATATTACATTCAAAATGGATATGCGTGCAGTATACCTGGAGGTGTGGCAAAATCCACATGGAAGGAGGCATCCGAAGGGGTCTCCGATCTGGGTGCAAGACCGGCATCTGAAGCTCCCTACGAAGCTCTCCGGGCGGCAGAACCGCTCTGCCCCTGCCTTTGCCTCTGCCGCGGCTGGAGCTCCTGCCGCCCCTCGCTGCTCCCGACTTCGTCATCAAATTTAGATAAACGGTTCGTGGACGCATTAGACAATCATTAAAAGTATTGACTATATATGTATAGTGCGTAAAATGTGAAGTAATAATATAACATTACTGATAACCTTTTTCGTTTCGTGGGCGCATTATACATATCTACTTGGATTTCATCGTCGATGTCATTTCTAACCCACGTAACTTTATGATCGGTCGAATACAACCCGTCCTTCGAAACAGACGGTCGGAGCACTTTAAGCCTTCTCTCTTCTTCGTCCTCATCGCTGTCCTCGTATTCTGGGACATTGTAGACATCTCTGGGTTTCCATCGGCATACAACATTCCACCGTGGATGCTTCAAACACTGTGAGTAGTATACTTGGAACGCTTGGTTCGGAAAGATAAACGGATCTTTCTGACCGTAAAATCGAAGTGTGTTCACACTGGTCAATCCATATTCATCTTTCCAAGTCCCAAGATTGCTTCTCCACCTATCCGTATCGGTTCGCGTATCGTACCAAGTACACTGGAATATATAAAAGGGTTCTGATCGTCCGGGATAGTGGATGCCGAGTATACAATTTAAGTACCCATAATAAATCATACCGTCCGATCCTACCGTCGCAATCCCACTATTCTGAGTGGTTCTAGATGTTTCTAATTCCTTAACTTCGAATTTGTATCCAAGGACACCAAATCCTTTGTAACATGCAACCTCCGTACTAGGAAATTGAGCTAAACATCTTGAATCACTCTCAAATGATGCAGACAAGTTCGGATCGTGGATCTAACAAAACAAATTTTACGACAAATACATAACGATACAAGTTTAGATTAAAACTGCTAGCAATAAAATGTTATTCGAATAACTTACATGATCTGTGACCCAATCACAAAAATTATCCTGATGATATTTTTCCAATTGTTCTTCATTCCAATCGGGATGCCCCTAACGTACCTCGTTAAAATGAATTCTGTTTTCGACAAATAATGGTGACATTAATATTATATCATTTCATACACACAAAAACACAGATATAACAATTAATCCAAAAAAACTTACTCTCTAATTTGTTCAAGACATGCGCAATTAAGCAAGATAAACCGGTATATCTTGTTGATAAACATAGTGTCTACCCTCTTATACTCGGCTTTACCATATGGTCCGTCTTGAATTCTTCGTGGTCGGTTAAGCCCTGTCTTAATGTTCTCGTCCAGATAGCGGGAACAAAATGTGGTTGCTTCATCAAGAAGATAACCTTGCATGATAGAACCCTCTGGTCGATTTTTATTGCATATATACTTCTTAAGAGTGTAGAGGTAATGAAAATATGTTGAATAAATAAATACGGGCATACAGGACAACAATAAATTTATAAATTGCGCGAAACGAAAAATTACACGTACCTCTCGACGGGATACATCCGTCGATATTATACCGGTCCAGCTAATTTCGCCTCAGTTGCAAGATAAACCGACAAGTGTATTATGATATCGAAGAATGACGGTGGGAAATACGCTCGAACTTGCAAAGTATCAACGCAATAGAATTTTCTAGTTTATCCAGCGTCAGAACCTCCAGTGTTTTAGCACACAACTCCCTGAAAAAACAACATAGGTCGTTGATTACTAGACCAACCGAGTCGGGGAGAGAAATCCTGAGGGCTAAGAGAAGAAGGTGCTCCAAGATAACATGGTGATCATGACTTTTCAGCCCATCGATCTTGCCCTTCACAATTTTTATTTTCTTGCTGAATGATCCTGAGAAACCTGTGGGGACTTTCAAATCATGCAACACCTGCAGGAATCTTTTCTTCTCCGGTTGTGACATATGATAAGCGGCATTAGGAAGTACAAACTTGCCCGGTTTACCCGCTACCGGTCTAGGGTGCAATTCACTTCTTATTCCTCACTCTTGTAGATCCATCCGAGCATTCATGTTGTTTTTAGATTTCTCGTCTTTACAAAAAAGCAAGTTAAGTATGTGCTCTGATACTCCCTTCTCTATATGCATGACGTCCAGACAATGACGTACTGAATTTGTAGACCAGTATGGAAGCTCGAAGAAAATGCTTAACTTGTTACAATATGGTGGTTTGACCTGTTTCGTCGGATCCATCCTGAAGGTCACGTTATTGTAACCATCCCATTTAGTAGTCACGTCCTCTTCGGACAATGGGGATGGAAGTCCAATAAGCTCCTGATGACCATCAAAGTGAACCGTGTCTAACCTATAGGGGTGGTCTGGAGGCAGGAAACGTCGATGGCCTCAATAACAAACCTTCCTGCTAAATTTCAAGAATTTCGATGTTGTGTGTTCATGGCAATGAGGACATGCTTTGTGACCATGTACGGACCAACCTGATAGCATTCCATACGCAGGAAAGTCATTAATTTTCCACATTAAAGCCGCACGCAGTATGAAGGTTGTATTTTTGTTTGCATCATATGTCTCTACACCATCAATGAACAAAGATTTCAACTCCTCGATCAGAGGTCGGAGATAGACGTCGATATTGTTCCCCGGTGAGTTTGGTCCGTCGATAAGAAGAGGCATCATAAAGTATGATTGGTCCATAGCCAACCAAGGCGACAGATTATAAATTATCATTACAACGGGCCATGTGCTGTGACTTCCAGCAATATAGTTGAAAGGGCAGAAGCCATCAGTAGCCAGTCCGAGCCGGACATTGCGAGGATCGCTATTGAATATTGCGTTCCTCCCATAGAAATCCTTCCATGCCGGTGAATCTCTTGGATGGCTCATTTTTCCATCTTCACTTGGAGGAGCACGGTGATGCCAAATCATTGCCTCGGCTGTTTTCTTGCACCTGAATAGCCTATGTAGCCTCTATGTTATGGGAAAGTATCGTGCTATCTTCACAGGTATATCAGGCTTCTTATCAGAATCTTTCGGCTTATACCTGGCCTCTCCGCATGTTGGACACTCTTTTAAATCAGAATTCTCTTTCCAGTACAAAACGCAATTTTTAGGACATGTTTGAATCTTCTCGCACTTTAGACCCAAATCAGACATCATCTTCTGGGCTTCGTACCAGCTGTCGGGCACATTATTTCCCGGAGGCATAGAATCTTTCAAGAACGAAAGAAGCATTGTGAATGACTTGTTGCTCCATCCATTTAGACACTTAATCTGGAAAAGTTGGACGAACCATGAAAGGGTGGAATACTTCGCATTCTCATAAATTGGTTTCCTAGCATCATTCATGAAATTTTCATATTTATCCGCACGCGGTCCTTGACCGGAAGGAATGTCATCTTCGGTACGAATAGATTCACCTAGGGCAGCCTCTACCATATCCTCCATTTCTTCTGATGGAAATAAATTACCGCCTTCTCCTTCTGCCGCATTACCGAATTCTTCTTCTTCTCCTGCCGCATTATCGTGTTCTACTTCTTCTGCCGCAGTACTGCATTCTTCTCCTTCCCCGTGATATTTCCAAGTTGTATAAAGTCTAGTAAACCCATGTTTTACAATATGAAGCTCTGCCAATTCTACCTTCTGCCAGTACTTATTGCCACATCTATCGCACGGACAGAGAATCTTCTCTATTATGATCTTATTATGTGCGCGTGCAAATTCAAGGAAAGCAGCAACTCCTCCGACAAACTTAGGTTGCATACGTTTTTTCCAATCCATATACATCCAGTCCTTAACTCTGACGTACTCATAGACCATGTTAGACTGTATAACATATAAATTGTAGGTTATGCTGACTATATTGAGAAATATAAGAACGGGATAGTTACTGACAAAGGAGAAAATCCGTGTATATGCTTTGTGTGTGCGTTTGTCGTTGAAAAGAATAAATTATCGCACGTATGTTAACCGATAGACGGGGACTAAGTGGCGCTTTTAATTTCATATATGAGTATCGATGAGAATATGAAGGTTTCATATTATCATATAGTGGTTTTAACCTGAACATCTCGAATCGCTCTCTAATTATGCGTTTGTTATGTATTCTTGTTGTATGTGTGTGTTCCGGCTGTCGGGGGTAGGCTTCTATCCTATTAAGAATGTATAGAGCGAACACCCATCACTTGTGCTTTCAACCGTTTCGAGTAAATTTCGGCAGCACCTCCCCGCTGTTCTCCGAGTACACTGTAATAGAATAGATAATCATTTCAAAGCTGTGAAACAATGTTGAAATGAACATCTAATCTATCTTTGTACACGGAGAACCAGCGGAAAGGTACCGACAAAATATCTCGAAACGGATGAAAACACAAGTGAATGAAGGCGTTTGCTTTATACATTCTTAACTTGTCCACACAGGATAAATCTATGGGTTACCATACGATTGAATTTTCTCGTCGCGTAGACTATACGACGGTTGTTAGTATCGAGCTATACCGTCCGATATTTAACAACCTTCGTATGGTTCTATGTCACGACGAGCATCGCACGTATGTTAACCGATAAACGGGGACTAAGTGGCGCTTTTAGTTTCATATATGAGTATCGATGAGAATATGAAGGTTTCATATTATCATATAGTGGTTTTAACCCGAACATCTCGAATCGCTCTCTAATTATGCGTTTGTTGTGTATTCTTGTTGTATGTGTGTGTTCCGGCTGTCGGGGGTAGGCTTCTATCCCATTAAGAATGTATAGAGTGAACACCCATCACTTGTGCTTTCAACCATTTCGAGTAAATTTCGGCAGCACCTCCCCGCTGTTCTCCGAGTACACTGTAATAGAATAGATAATCATTTCAAAGCTGTGAAACAACGTTGAAATGAACATCTAATCTATCTTTGTACACGGAGAACCAGCGGAATGGTACCGACGAAATGTCTCGAAACGGATGAAAACACAAGTGAATGAAGGCGTTTGCTTTATACATTCTTAACTTGTCCACACGGGACAAATCTATGGGTTACCATACGATTGAATTTTCTCGTCGCGTAGACTATACGACGGTTGTTAGTATCGAGCTATACTGTCCGATATTTAACAACCTTCGTATGGTTCTATGTCACGACGAGCATCGCACGTATGTTAACCGATAGACGGGGACTAAGTGGCGCTTTTAGTTTCATATATGAGTATCGATGAGAATATGAAGGTTTCATTTTATTATATAGTGGTTTTAACCTGAACATCTCGAATCGCTCTCTAATTATTCGTTTGTTGTGTATTCTTGTTGTATGTGTGTGTTCCGGCTGTCGGGGGTAGGCTTCTATCCCATTAAGAATGTATAGAGCGAACACCCATCACTTGTGCTTTCAACCGTTTCGAGTAAATTTCGGCAGCACCTCCCCGCTGTTCTCCGAGTACACTGTAATAGAATAGATAATCATTTCAAAGCTGTGAAACAACGTTGAAATGAACATCTAATCTATCTTTGTACACGGAGAACCAGCGGAAAGGTACCGACGAAATATCTCGAAACGGATGAAAACACAGGTGAATGAAGGCGTTTGCTTTATACATTCTTAACTTGTCCATACGGGACAAATTTATGGGTTACCATACGATTGAATTTTCTCATCGCGTAGACTATACGACGGTTGTTAGTATCGAGCTATATCGTCCGATATTTAACAACCTTCGTATGGTTCTATGTCACGACGAGCATCACACGTATGTTAACCGATAGACGGGGACTAAGTGGCGCTTTTACTTTCATATATGAGTATCGATAGGAATACGAAGGTTTCATATTATCATCGAGTATCATATATTGGTTTTAACCTGAACATCTCGAATCGCTTTCTAATTATGCGTTTGTTGTGCATTCGTGTTGTATGTGTAACATGATTTTAAACCATTGAGATCAAGATTGATAGAACTGATCATCCAACATTGCAATGGCATTCATCAACCAAAAACTATTATTGCAATGGCATTCATCTATAACAATCAACAATTATAACTACAAATATAGGATACTAATATCATAAAGCGTTATACGCAACATATGAATTCACATGACTCAAACATGCATCAAAAAACATGTTCATCCAAAAGAAAGGCCACTGTCAACAAATATAGACAAAGGATTATTATATTAACTATGAAACATATTAGAAAAATGATAGAAGTTAAAGATGTTAATAACATGATGATAATCAAAGCAGTTGCGTAAAGATGCTAAAACCGAATATGTGACACGATATTCTTGTAAAGATAGACATGTATTAAAAGAGGAGACGCCCAAGTAAAATCCATAACTAAATCCCTATCTTGCCCTTCCTTTTCTTCAAATCAGAAATGTGTCTTTGTTTTTGCAATTATATATATCTAAAAAAAAGAAGTTCCTACAATTCTAAGCATTTCCAATTACAACGGCCCATTCTCAAAATCCAGAATCTTATGACCATCTTATGCAATTAGCAAACATATTCAACCCAACATGCCCAACGGCTAAAAGTTCAACAAAACAGTCTCCGTTTCCAAGAAAATTTGAGAATGACAAATAAATTTATTAATTAAACTGGGCTTTACCCACATTATTAGTCCAGTTTCCAACACCTTCTCAAACTAGACACATTTTCCTCTTATGATCATCATCAACATTTCAATTAACAAGCTTAATGCTAATTAGAATGGAAATTAACTTAGACCCTGAAATCCAAAACCCCAACCCCAACCCCAACACCAACAGCAACCCCTTGCCAAACCCCAACCCCAACCGCAGCCCGAGCCCCAGTCCCAGCCCCAGCCCTAACCCTAACCGCAGCCCGAGCCCGAGCCCCAACCCCAACCATAGCTCTAGCTGCAGCCCGAGCCCCAGCCCTAACCCTAGCCTGAGCCCCAGCCCCAGCCCCAGCCCGCAGCCCCAGCCCCAATCAAGAAGTGCTCAGGGACACACAACCCCAACCCCAACCCCAACCGCTACCCCCTGCCGAACCCCAACCCCAACCGCAACAGCAGCCCCCCAGCCCCACCCCTAACCCTAACGCTAACCCCAACCGATGCCTACCCAAACCATGAACCATAGAACTAAAACAATCAAAAATTTGTTTAATTGAAGATTTCCTAACCTGTGCAGGCGGTGGGGACGACGAATCGGTGGCGACGAAGAATCGGCCGGAGGTTGAAGAAGCAGGCGATGGCGACGACGAAAGGAGATGAGGAAGAAGCAGGCGGTGGCGACGACGATTCGGCCGGCGCTGGCGACGACGAGACCGGCGACGACGAGAACGGCGATCGGCGGGAACGAGGGTTTGGGGATTTGGGTTCGCGTGCAAGTGATAAATGAATAAGAAATAATCAGCGTAGGGATCGATCACTTAAATCTCTGTTTAGATGCCCCTACGGATATGCCCGTAGGTGCTTGGTTTGCGGCTCCGTATGGGAAAACAATACTTTAAGATTTAATAATTTTTAAATAAATATGGAAGGACCGTAGGGGCAACCGTTTAGCCCTACGGATTTATCCGTAGGGCCAAACTAAATCTGCCCCTACGGATGTTGTTATCCGTAGGGGCAACCCCCTATTTTAGTAGTATAATTTTCAAAATGGTAAGGGTATCGTGCACGTATATCGTCTTCTCTTTCTCAAGTAGATTCTCCTGGCGAATCCTTTCTCCATATCACTCGGACCAAGTTTAGATCCTTGTTCCGTAATGTCTTCAATATTCAGTCCAGGATTTCAACTGATTGCTTCTCGCAAGTTAGATCAGTCTGTACCGTGTGCTTTGAGTGATCAAATATATGGCTGGGGTCACTCACATATTGTCGTAGCTGGGATATGTGGAATACGTTGTGCACTTCTTCCAACGAGGGTGGTAGTGCTAAACGGTACGCCACTTCTCGAACTCGTCCGAGTATAGCGATGCTGACGTAAATCCAACCACAAAATTCCAACTACAATCGAAAAACAAATCTCAAATCAAAGTCAAGCCCTACCAACTTCAAAAATCCTAAATTCTAAGCCCCACTCGGCAGTGCTTTCAAACTCAAAAGCCTCATTGAACGAGGCAGGAATCAAACAATACAAATTAAAGTCCCACCCGATAATGCTTTCAAGCATAAAAGTCCCCCCGGACTGATTGGAACCTCCTATATCACATTAAGTCAAATCAACTTCAAGCCAAATCAAGTTAGGTACCAGACGAGTTTCCTCTGGGGCCCAATTCTAGGAGTAGAAACGTTGACTCCACTCCCAAATCAAATCAACCAATTCCGACAATGACACTTCGTCTTGCGGATACATCAAATAAACACCCCGTCTCGGGAAAACGTTAACCAGAGACACTCCGTGTCGGGGACACGTCATAAACTGACACTCTGTCTTGGGGAAACGTCACACAGACACTCCGTTTAGGGGATACGTCAAACAAAAACCCTGTCTCAGGGAAACGTCAACTAGCGACACTCCGTGCCGGGGACACTTCATACACCGACACTCCGCCTCGGAGTTACGTCAAACAGACACTCAATCTTGAGGATATGTCAGACAACGACACTCCTTCTTCGGGATACGTCAAACAGGCACTCCGTCTCGGGAAAACGTCAATCAGCGACACTCCGTGCCGGGGACATGTCATACACCGACAGTCTGCTTCAGGAATACATTAAACAGACACTCTGTCTTGGTGAAACATTAGACAATGACACTTTGACTTGGGGATATGTCAAACAGACACTCCGTCTCGGGGAAACGTCAACCAGCGACACTCCATGCCGGGGTTACGTCGTACACTGACACACTGTCTCGGGGAAATGTCACACAAATACTCCGTCTCGGGGATGCGTGAAGTAGCAGACACTCCATCTCTGAGATACATCAAGCATCGACCATCTATGTCATAAAAAGGGCAGTGATAGCCCCCCAAAGGCGGGAACCAAATCAAGTCAACCTCCACACGAAAGAAGATCTATCAACTTTATGCACACGATCCATACATGTAGTGTGTATTTATTGATGGGGAGCACTTTGTTGGGGTTAAAATTTACACCCTATTGATCAAAAGTTAAAGTCTGCGAAAAGTAGGCTCAAAGCAAAGCAAGCCGGGCTCACGCTCAGACCGACTCAAGCCCAAGCAAAGCCGGTTGGCCATCAAAGAAGACAGAAGAAGAAATATGGAATAAATAGATTTCATACGCAAATAAATGTTAAATTGTAAAATAAGTGAGCAAAAAGCCAATTTTGTAAAAGCCCATGGTTTATATGCAAAAAGAGAAGAGCATATAACATAGGAAAGGCACAAGTGCCATTTTGTAAAACCCTAGGGGCTATATGTAAAAGTAAGCTTATAAAAGACAATGCAATGAAATGATAACTAACAGAATTCATCCCCCTTAAAAAAAACCTAGGGTTTTGTGCCTCTTTCCTTTCTTATCTCAAGGTTCTTCATCTTCATTTTCTTCATCTTCATTTTCCTCTTCATTTCCAATTAAATAAAGAGCTTAGCTTTCTTTTTCTCAAAACTAAATAAAGTTTTAGTATTAACCCATTGAAGGAGAGTTTAACTCTCACATCAAATCTCTAAAAAGGGAGATTTTTAATCTCATTCCCCTTCTTCTTCAAGATCTCAAAAAAGAAGAGAAGGAAGAAGGAGAACCCATCTTCAAGCCCACATTTTGAGGAAGTGCAAGACTTGAAAAAGAAGAAGAAAACATGACTTTTTTCAATGCCTAAGACCCAAGATCCAAGTTTTGGAGCTTCAAGAGAAGCCCTTTGGGTTTTCTCAAAAAAAAGAAGAAGGAAGGAGAGGAAAAGAAAAGAAAATCTATGGGAGTTTAACTCCAAAATCAAATATCTTTGGATGTTTTACTCCAAATCCATATCCTTCATGAGTTCAACTTCAAGCCCAGGGGATTAGACCCCTTTTTTGCTGGTGTTCCCAGCGGTCGCGTGGTGCGCACATGGCCTGCTGGCGCCCAGCGGCCATGTGCCCTTCATGCGTCCTGAGGACGCCCTTCACTCCTTATCCCCCATACTTTTTTAAAGGAAAAATGAATAATAAATAATAAAAAGTGTTAGTGTTTATGCCCTAGAGGCCATTATTGTATCATACTAGATTGTATATTACTTAATAGAAGCTTGGGATATTCACAGTTGTATTGACAGTCTTGCTAAAAATGGCAGTATGCTGCTTGGTTTGTTTCTACTTCAATATGTGCATATGTTTCTTTTAACATATCGCTTATACATATTAGTAGTGCCCTTAGGATCTTTGCTTTATTACCAGTGTTGTGATAGCAGTCACACTAGTGGGGGCCGGGTAGTCTATAAGCAACATCCTATACAGGTCCCTGGTCGTAGGATTATCGAGAAGGGGTATCGATACTCCGGAGTAGACTGGTGTATACGCTTCTCATCCCAGCTGGGGAGATGGTTTGTCCCATAGCCATCAGTACGTCATACTGGAGATAGTATGCAAGTGCTCATTAGGTTATGGGTACACCGGACAGGACTCGCCGGGAACTGCAGGTTGGTATTATACCCATTGTCAGATAGCAGTTCCCAGGTGACATGAGTACAGCTTAGTCCGTTGACTTGACACTGCTACTTCGCCTTGGGTATGTTCCCACTGTACTTAGATTACTACCCTACCACGGATCAAAGGAGTCGTGCAAACAGGTAGTAGTTGGGTGCAGTCCCGAAGCACTTGGAGGCAGTAGCGGTTAGACATGATTCGTCTCTCCCGGTATTAGGGGTTGATATCGCGCTGTGTATGGAGAGCAATTACGCAAGATCCCTGGCCAGGGCAAGTGAGATTTACTTGTAGGTGTTCCAGTAGTTTCTCAAGTTGTAATGGGCTACACTCCAACATGACTTATACCGCTATTAGGGGTCTGACGTTTACTGCCCCCTAGGCTCGATATGCCATAGTCCTAGACGAACAGACCGGAATGTACGGAGATTGTCACATCAGGCTCAGTAGGAGTTCGGACGGGTTTCCTCATCGTCCTTCTTATCGACATCTACCTAGGGACCGTTACGTACAGCCAGAACCGTTTACGGCCTATAGTTAAACCCACTGCCAGCGTAGTGTTGAGTCTTTAGAGTCCCACACAGAGAGTTTCCCTGCACCGGGCAAAAGGTGTAGAGGCCGTATGGTTTTATGGCAGGGCCGCGATCACTTATGTACACTTGTGCATGTACTATGATCGGGCGGATAATACTAGCGGGCTTTAGTTTAAGCCAGATTCTAGTATTATACAGATGGATTTATTCAGTTAAAGATTATCCGTGTTTTTCGGAAATACGGATGGGAGGGGCAGTCTCGTAATTTCTCGGGATGCTTCTAGAAGGGGTGACTCATTTGTGTTTATTTCTTCTTGGATTTAAACTAAATGATGTGGAGGAGATAAGGTGTAGTTTATATTAAATGCTTAATGACTTATGAGGTGATTCACCCTTAGAATTAAATGAAGCATGCTAGATATTATCTTGATATTATCAAGAGAGATATTATTATGCTTAAAATTATTCTAGCATGAGTATTATTCATTTCATTATCACAAAACACTTCCCTCTCCTCAAGTCTTCATCTTCTTCCTCAAACCCTAAAAGCTCTCATGAGTTGAGAATTCTAGGGTTTAAGTGACTAAGTAATCCATCTAAATACTCTACACCCTCTATGACTTCTAGATTAGCAAACTAGAAGCCGTAATTATCTCAGATTCGAGATAGGAGCTCGGACTATAGACTCTCGGGTGGATCGTCTTTGACTCGAGGAGGCCGTTGAGGTGCCAATGTTCCATAGAGCATACGAGGTGTCCAGGACAGCGATGAAGACCCGAAGGACAAGTAACGTGATGTATAACTTCGAATCAGAGTAGTTAAACCTCTCGTAGTTTGCTAGTAATGGTTTAGACATGATCCGTGTGCTCAAGTCCGTGTTACGAAGCTTTGATAATTGTTTTTCATATATTCCGCCTCCCCGCGAACACGTGGGGTGCGTGATATGGACTTACAGTGGTATAAGAGCCTACTAAACCTTTACTAGCTTGTTAGCAACTTATTAGAACTTCGATCGTCGGAAAAACACGAAAACTTAACCCCAGATCCCTAAAGTTTCTGTCGATTTTAAACCTATCGAAAAAATTATTTCAGAGGCATGAAAATGTTGGAGATAGTGCCCTCAGAGTCAATTATTGGATCACAGGCACGTGATTGCAATGATTGAGGGAGGACCTATCCCGGTAGGACAGTCTTACTCGAGATGATAGTATGCTATCTGGTTTATCTTTATCATCGTGTACTGCTTTAGGTGACCTGACATGTCGCTATTACACGTTGATAGAGCCCCTAGGATTCTTACTTGACGACCAGCAGTATGATGGCGATCATATACGTGGGAGCTGGGGTCTATAAGCACATCCTTAAAAGGTCCCTAGTCGTAGGAGTTTCGAGACAGGGCATCGATACTCCATTAGTAGACTAGTGTATACAGTCGAGACCCCGACGAGGGGCGGTGGCCGGTCTCACAAGCCACTGGTGTCAGTTGGTTCACCTAAGATGTATACAGGTGCTCATTGGGTTATGAGTACACCGGACAGGACTCGCCGGGAACCTGCTAGTTGGTCTTATACCAGATGTCAGATAGCAGTTCCCTGGTGACATGTGTACAGGTTAGTTCATCGACCTGAGATCGTCATTTGTCTCGTGTGAGTTCCCACTGTGCTTTGATTACTACCCTACCACGGCTCAAAGGAGTCGTGCAAACAGGTTTTAGTTGGGTACAGTCCCGAGCCACATGGAGGCAGTGAGCGGATCTTCAGGGGTTCGTCTCTCCCGGTATTGGGGGTGAGGTCGCGCTGTGTCTAGGAGAGCCATTACACAAAGCCCTCGGCCGAGGCAGGAGATTTACTGGTAAGTATTCCAGTAGTATCTCAGGGTGTTCTGGGCTTCACTCCGACACGACTTGTACCGCTTTTGGGGGTCTGACTTTTACCAACCCCCTAGGCCCGACATGCGATGCTCATAGACGAACGGACCGGACTGTACGGATATTGTCACTGACAGGCTCAGTAGGGTGTCAGGATGAGTTCGCTCATCGACGTCCCTTTTGGTCAATAGCTGGTGGCCCGTCACGTATTGGCTAATACCTCTGACGTGCTAGTGGTTAAATCCACAGCCATAGTATTGACGAGTCTTTAGAGTCCACCACACTTACAGTTACTCAAGCTTTCGGGCGAAACGCTGTAGAGGCCGTATGGAGATATGGCAGGGTCCGATCAGATACGTGCGGTATTGCACGGATCAGGATCGGACAGTTTTGTACTAGTGGCCGTATAGTTATATGGCAGGGTTCGATCAGACACGTGCGGTATTGCACGGATCAGGATCGAACGGATTTTACTAGCCGGCTTTGGTTTAAGCCGGTACTAGTTTAGTACAGTCTAGATTTTGTCTCATTGCATTTGTATCCGGTCAGAATACAGATGCGGGTGTGTATGCACAGTATCGGGGTTTTCCTGTAATTTATTACGGGACCAGTTTTCTGGAGTTGCCAGTTTGCATTCCGTTCCGGCCGGTTTTCCTTTGTTCTTTCCCGGCCGGATTTTCCGATGGAGGGGGTAATTTGCGGTTTTGCAAATTACACTTTGTGGAGGATTTTCTTGCAAATGTATTTATCATGATAGCATCTTTTGATGCTATTCTTTTCCTTCATCTTTTCATGCTTTATTAAGATTGGATATGAGATGAAATTTGATGTGAGGTTGTGATGATGAGGTTTTGGATATGTTCACCCTTCATGCTCTCCTACACTCACCTCCCTCTTGTTTGATATACATTCTTTCCTCCACCATTTTAAAAAGGATGATAAGTTTTTCCATGGTTGAGAGAAGAAGAAGAAGAGAGCTTCATTCTTGAGAGTTTCTTTCTTGATCTCATTTTCATGCTAGAAAAATGCAAGCACCATTTTTCTAATCCTAGTTTCCTCCATCATCCTCAATGGCAACTACAAACCCCAAATGAGACTAGCATGATCTACTACACATTCTACAGCATATCTTGAGCATGTCGAGTTGCCGGCTTCATGCCCGAGTTGCCTCGGTATCGAGGCGGGAGCCCGTAAAAGACGCAGGCAATGTGGTGCCCTTCCGGCGAGGAGGCAACGATGTGGAGACAAGACTTTCCGCGGGAGATCGGGACGATGACGAGAAGACCGGAGGACTCGGATCACTCGGTATACTTCTCTTCCCATCTCTTGTTAGTTAGCATAGGTTAATAGTTAACGATCCGGGTTTTCTTTGTCCGCGGTAGCGCCGGTTTCCAAGTAAGGAAAAATTTTGATTCCGCAATTTGGCCTCGGAATAGACGGCCGGGGCGCTGCCGTGGCGCAACATGGTATCAGAGCCACGCCATTAACCTTACCTAGCTTGTTCTAATGCGTTTTGCTTATCCGATCGACCAAAATTCCAAAAACCTCATTTTTGTTCACATCAGTTTTCTGTTGGAATTTTTTGGTGTCTAAAAATTTTTCAGGTTGCATAAAACTAATGTACTAGAAATTATAAAACATCTGGGAAAATTCGACACAGTAATTCCATTACTATAGCGCGGAACCGCGGCCAACACCCCCCTTGGGCCGCGGTTCCGCCGCGTATTTGTCCCTTCACTGTGTCAAAATTTTACAGTGGGCTTATGGGCTGTTTTTGGGGGTTTTGGGATATTAAATTTGGGCCCAGATCTTCTGTGACTGCTACAGTTTTACTTGGGGGCCCACTTGTTAATTCTTTGATCGATCAGATATTTTTAAACACATTATTTCACAGTATTTATATTATATCTGCGACCGTGAATGTCACTTGATCGGTAAATCCCGTCTAACTGCTATAGCCCGGTTAGACGGATTTGCGAACGTGACTTTCACGTTGATGTTCTATGTTTATGCTGTGTTGTTGCGGATCGGTCGTGGGGGATAGCCTGGATGCAATGCTAGTACAGTTTTGTTGTATTATGTACATTTGATATTGCGGGACGAGCGTCCGACATGTGGACTGCCGTCACTGCCTGTTTGTATTATTCTTTTGGGGCACGACCTGGTTGCGGTCGATGTACCCGGTGTATGTATATTTTACTTTCTGTACTAGGATTGCCCCGCGGAGGGGTGCACGGATAGCCGGATTCTAGAGGGCAACGGGCCCGCATCTCATGGCATTGAGACGGAGGGGGCTTCACTCTAGGATTGGCAGGCTATTCGCCGCACTCGTAGGGGGTACAGGTTGACCCAGGAGGGGTGCCCAAGTTACCGGATTCCGTGAAGTGCTGGGTGGTCCATTCACGGTACTGAAGGGGGCTGCCTCGCTTCAGGTTTTGGCGGGTGACTTGCCGCGCCCGTAGGGGTCTAGGATTTCATTGCACAGGCTATCCACACGACCAGGGGAACGTCGGGTTTCAGCAGCGGCTCTGTGAAACCCGGGGCTTCCAGATATCTGTATTGTTCTGTGATGCTGTACATTTCTGTGATGTTGCATTTTATTCACGCCTTGAGCGAAATACTATATATTGGTATATATATTAGTAGATGTTGTATATGTTTTACATCCGCGCTAGTCCAGTCCCCGCTCTGCCGTTAGTTAGCTAACCTAACGGGTGATGACGGGACCCAGTGGCAAATGCGGATGGCATATACGTACGTCAGTATATTTTCGTTCTTTGTGGTGTGATCAATTGATGGGACTGCATTGATTCGGATCAATGCAAGTTTAAACAAACCTATTCTGATGTTGTTGGAACACTTTTCAAAAAGCTGTTATTGCAAGGACGTTCGCTTTTGTTCTGCATCGTGGTATTCATTTGGAATATCCTGCTCCTCAGTCGACGAGGCAAGGGCCGAGATCCCTTCACCGGGAGTGACCCCTTGGACAGAAGTTTGCGTCAGGGCATTAACTTCATTATAGCCGATTACTTTTGCTTTGCATCGTGGTATTCAGTTGGAATATCCTGCACCTCATTCTACGGGGAAAGAGCCGAGATCCCTTCACCGGGAGTGACCTCTTTAGTAAAGGTTTTCGTCACTATATTTTCTAAAAGGTTATCCAGTTCCTTCAACGATATCAAGTTCATTACGTTAAAGGTTTTTCGCCAAAAACCAGTCGTAGCCCTCCGTCATTTCAGATTAGTATTACTTAGTATTCGTGCTGCGTTTGTCGTGTATTGCCGTGGCATAGTGTTCGGTAGCTATGTAATGTTTTCTGTCACATGGATAAGTGGATTGGTTAGGACAGTCGTACGGTCTTGTTGGCATTGTCAAGGACTCGTACGGGTGGGTTTAACGCAATCAAGATAATGACGGGTAGAACTTGACTAGGACTCTTTGATTTGTTGGCATTGTCAAGGTCACTTGGGTCCTAGGGGTAAAAACCCACATCGGGAGTTTCAAAAGAACTGAAACTTGCCAGGTATGCGCATACCTTCTGGAGTGTGGTGACGTGAGTGGATTCCGTCACGTTATCATGCGATGATAGTTGGATCCCGATTCCCACTGATGAGTTGGTTTACTCCTCGGGTGATCCCGACTAATTCTTCTTTCAGGTTTGGAGGAGAATTTGAGGTACAGTGGGAGGTTTCCAGATTAGACAAAGTGATAACCATTCTGATCTAGGTTAGAGTGCACGCTGAGTGTTTCTTTTCTCTCTCTCTCTTTGGCAGCGACCATTGACCCGACCCTAAGACTATGACTCAGTGACCAAGTTGACCGAACCTTCTTAATACTGGCTTTTGGATTGTCAGAGTTGCAGACCTCATTGCCACTCCTACTTTTACCCTTTTCTCCACGACACCCCGTATTACTACGAACGTCCACTTCCATTGGACAAAACCATCGTATGGTTATATACGAACTCGAAGGACTTCGAGGATGGTTTCTGGTTCTGGAGAAAACGAATAGGACTATTCAGTTGTCTTTTCTTTTCACCTTCTCTCAGGTTGCGAGTACTCCTTGACTTAGGAGTAGTACACCTATTACGCAGATTGGATAGTCTTCTTCCAAACCTTAGGCTGGTGCCGAACGGTGGGGAATGAAGAAAACCAATTAGCCTAAACGGTGTGCAGAAGGTATTAAGATTAAGCCAAAGCAAGGGATTAGTAGGAGGGCAAAGTAAATTGCGACTGATATTCACGACCAAACCAAGTATTTCTTCGCCAATCCTAAATCACCTTTGTAATTCTCCAGGACACTCCGTATTACTACGAAGATCCCAGTTTATTGGATAATCCATCGTATGGTTATATACGAACTCGAAAGGAACTGGTTCCAGTTCGGGGATGGATCCTAGTTCAGGAGAAATAGGAATAAAGTACATTCAGGTGTCTTTTATCTTCACCTTCTCTCGCGTTGCGAGTGCTCCTAGGATTAGGACAGTACACCCTTTATGCTTTTTGGATAGTCTTCTTCCAAACCATAGGCTGGTGCCGAACGGTAGGGAAGGAAGAAAACCATTTGGCCTAAAGGGGTGTGCAGACGGTATTGACTAAAGACATATAAAGGGATTTGGACAGGTGGCAAAGAATTATACGGTTATAGTTGTGAATCTGGATAATGGTAGAGGCATTATTAGGAATACCAGGATTCCCCACAGAAACATTTCAATGTTTCAGTTTCACTGTGTAATGTTAAAAGAAAACTGATTTCCCGATTAGATACTTACTCCAGGGTATGTATTTACCAGGTATGATTCTCACATCTGTATGGTTTTACAGATGATGAGTGGGAGTAAGTTATTGGGAATTAGGTGACCATCCTCATTATATCGGGATTCGTAGTAATTGGTGATATTTGAGGAAGCCACCTGGGTTGTTTGCCGGTCGGCAAATATTTGGTTTTGAATATCCGTTGTTATGCACCAATTTCAAATTGATATATCTGTACGTCTATTTTCATAGAGTGAGATATACCTTTTGATATTATGTCGATGACATTTACCTATATCAGTGGATGGTTAGGTAAGGAGCATTAAACAGCGGTGTAATTCTTCTTAACCATAAGTACAGTTTTCAACCTACGACACACAGTGAAAGAGTTGTTAGACTCAGCGGACTTATACAGAGTATTGTATGTTGTCCAGTGTCCATTAGGACAGAGGGGTTGGTCCTCATACTATATTCTGTTTACTTTTAACTTCTCTAGTTGTTAGACATGTGTTTCGTAGAAACACAGGGTCTAAGTTTTAAGCAGTTATAGGTATTTGAATAGAGTAGAGAACCAGGTGTAGCAAGTAACGGGATTCTTTAAGGTGATCGAAGATGTAGATACTTGTGTATGGTATTCAGTTGATAGTAATGATAAAGAGAAATTGCTTCTCTTTCAGGTTACTCATAATTGGAAGTACTCCTAAGTTGAGTAACGCAGATCGGCCTCCTTCCATTTAGTTGACATGCACTGGAGACAGCTGCATGATTTGAATCTGGTTCAATTAAATCAATGCCTCTGTTTCTATATTGGATATAGAACAGTTCATACCTTGACATTGTTAAGGTACGGGGAGTTGTCCGGCTTATGCTTAAAACCAGACACTGGACAACTCAAGGCACGTTTCTGTAATGGCTGTTTGTGGGTTGACCCAGGCTATGACGAGGGTTGACTTTCTACCATCTGGAAGATCAATAGAAATATTGTTCTAGACTCGCCACAGTTTTATTAAAAATGGATTTTTTCAAAAACAGCAGTGGGAGTATGGTAGAACTGGAAGTGATTCCAGAACCGTAAACGATTACTGAAGATTTGATAAGGAACCTAAAGATTCAATCTGATTTGACATTCCATTGGCCACTCCGCAGAGGAGGTGGATAACTTCAGGCACCCGAGAGGTACTACGGTAGCCTCAAGGACGGTGATAGGGAAGTTCTTGTTTACCCACACTTGCCATTGTTGTTGTTCCAGGCTGCGAGACCCGGCAGGAGGATGAGTATAGCGTCGTTCTAAACTAGCTTTAGAAGTGCACGTCTATATGACTCTGGCAGAGGGTTGTCGTAGTCAGTGGGAGCAGCGGAAGCATTGGTGGACTTCATGCTTATGTCTATTTATAGACTAAAGCAGATATAGCGGAGATAGATCATCTATTTCTGATGTGACAGTCATAGGTTTGACGTCATCAGAATAGGGGATGGATCTGTTGAGAAGGTAGTAGGAAGTGATATTCCTATACTACGATCGGTTATGCTTTGGTTGTCACACAGTGGTTTCTCCGCACAGGACTTGGATATTATATCAGACATACTGGTTACTAGATCTATGGTTTTAGATCTAGATTTGGGTGGTTTCCTAATCTGGGTAACTTGACAGCATTCTATGAGTATTTAGAATGGACGACTCCTGGCACGGTAGTATACCTGCAGGTAATGGAGTCACCCTCTCTAAAGGTGTCTTACAGACTAAAGGGGAGAGGGATGTGCATGATTGGCAGATCACTTGCTTAGGCAATTGAGTCAATCATGAGATGTCAAGTACCACATCAGATGTTGTTCTTGCACTAGATGCAATAAGTTGACATTGATCCAATCCTGGAGAAACAGTCGGAAGCAGTTTTAGAACATAAGTGGATGTTCTAGGGATATGATAACGACAGCCTCATTTGGGAGACAGTTATCATTCCAGGTTTCCAAGGTGACATGGACGACAAGGAGGTTGTTAGAGTTTTAGTTTTCCTTCTGACGAGGGGCAGTATTTTGGACAGGTGGTCCAAGGCAATACTGAGGGTGGCATGGCGCAGGATACTGATTAAGTTCAGTTGACGATACAGTCTAAGAAGTTTGGATTTGGAGTTCATTTATGAGCTAGGTCCCATCAGACATCCAGACATTCTAAGACAGGTATTGCTCATTTCGGGAGATGGCTTTCTCCGCGAACTTGAGATATAGAGAGACATAGAAAGAAACATCACAGCGGATCTACTCACTGAGGCTATTCCTCGAACGCAATAGTTTCTCAAACGAGCTTTGTGAGACTGATTAGTAGAGGAGTTGGGTGTTCGGTATCACACGGGTTGTGAGTATGCGACATCGCAATAATTAGCCTTGAGTGCAAGTGGGAGATTGTTGGAGATAGTGCCCTCAGAGTCAATTATTGGATCACAGGCACGTGATTGCAATGATTGAGGGAGGACCTATCCCGGTAGGACAGTCTTACTCGAGATGATAGTATGCTATCTGGTTTATCTTTATCATCGTGTACTGCTTTAGGTGACCTGACATGTCGCTATTACACGTTGATAGAGCCCCTAGGATTCTTACTTGACGACCAGCAGTATGATGGCGATCATATACGTGGGAGCTGGGGTCTATAAGCACATCCTTAAAAGGTCCCTAGTCGTAGGAGTTTCGAGACAGGGCATCGATACTCCATTAGTAGACTAGTGTATACAGTCGAGACCCCGACGAGGGGCGGTGGCCGGTCTCACAAGCCACTGGTGTCAGTTGGTTCACCTAAGATGTATACAGGTGCTCATTGGGTTATGAGTACACCGGACAGGACTCGCCGGGAACCTGCTAGTTGGTCTTTTACCAGATGTCAGATAGCAGTTCCCTGGTGACATGTGTACAGGTTAGTTCATCGACCTGAGATCGTCATTTGTCTCGTGTGAGTTCCCACTGTGCTTTGATTACTACCCTACCACGGCTCAAAGGAGTCGTGCAAACAGGTTTTAGTTGGGTACAGTCCCGAGCCACATGGAGGCAGTGAGCGGATCTTCAGGGGTTCGTCTCTCCCGGTATTGGGGGTGAGGTCGCGCTGTGTCTAGGAGAGCCATTACACAAAGCCCTCGGCCGAGGCAGGAGATTTACTGGTAAGTATTCCAGTAGTATCTCAGGGTGTTCTGGGCTTCACTCCGACACGACTTGTACCGCTCTTGGGGGTCTGACTTTTACCAACCCCCTAGGCCCGACATGCGATGCTCATAGACGAACGGACCGGACTGTACGGATATTGTCACTGACAGGCTCAGTAGGGTGTCAGGATGAGTTCGCTCATCGACGTCCCTTTTGGTCAATAGCTGGTGGCCCGTCACGTATTGGCTAATACCTATGACGTGCTAGTGGTTAAATCCACAGCCATAGTATTGACGAGTCTTTAGAGTCCACCACACTTACAGTTACTCAAGCTTTCGGGCGAAACGCTGTAGAGGCCGTATGGAGATATGGCAGGGTCCGATCAGATACGTGCGGTATTGCACGGATCAGGATCGGACAGTTTTGTACTAGTGGCCGTATAGTTATATGGCAGGGTTCGATCAGACACGTGCGGTATTGCACGGATCAGGATCGAACGGATTTTACTAGCCGGCTTTGGTTTAAGCCGGTACTAGTTTAGTACAGTCTAGATTTTGTCTCATTGCATTTGTATCCGGTCAGAATACAGATGCGGGTGTGTATGCACAGTATCGGGGTTTTCCTGTAATTTATTACGGGACCAGTTTTCTGGAGTTGCCAGTTTGCATTCCGTTCCGGCCGGTTTTCCTTTGTTCTTTCCCGGCCGGATTTTCCGATGGAGGGGGTAATTTGCGGTTTTGCAAATTACACTTTGTGGAGGATTTTCTTGCAAATGTATTTATCATGATAGCATCTTTTGATGCTATTCTTTTCCTTCATCTTTTCATGCTTTATTAAGATTGGATATGAGATGAAATTTGATGTGAGGTTGTGATGATGAGGTTTTGGATATGGTCACCCTTCATGCTCTCCTACACTCACCTCCCTCTTGTTTGATATACATTCTTTCCTCCACCATTTTAAAAAGGATGATAAGTTTTTCCATGGTTGAGAGAAGAAGAAGAAGAGAGCTTCATTCTTGAGATTTTCTTTCTTGATCTCATTTTCATGCTAGAAAAATGCAAGCACCATTTTTCTAATCCTAGTTTCCTCCATCATCCTCAATGGCAACTACAAACCCCAAATGAGACTAGCATGATCTACTACACATTCTACAGCATATCTTGAGCATGTCGAGTTGCCGGCTTCATGCCCGAGTTGCCTCGGTATCGAGGCGGGAGCCCGTAAAAGACGCAGGCAATGTGGTGCCCTTCCGGCGAGGAGGCAACGATGTGGAGACAAGACTTTCCGCGGGAGATCGGGACGATGACGAGAAGACCGGAGGACTCGGATCACTCGGTATACTTCTCTTCCCATCTCTTGTTAGCTAGCATAGGTTAATGGTTAACGATCCGGGTTTTCTTTGTCCGCGGTAGCACCGGTTTCCAAGTAAGGAAAAATTTTGATTCCGCAATTTGGCCTCGGAATAGACGGCCGGTGCGCTGCCGTGGCGCAACAGAAAATTCACAGCAGGGAATTCTAAGAATACTGGAGAAATATGAGTTGCTAACTCGGTGAGACGACCGCGGAAGCGCGGCGGATTGGTGCAATACACCGTGGATCCACGGCCGAGTGGACTCCGAGTTGACTCGTATTTACACAGTTTGTCTTATTTTTGGGTGTTCTGTTTTCCTGTATATTTTGTTTCTGCATAGGTTTTTTCAGTACTGGCTTGCATTTGGGGTAGACACGGAAAAAGGTTGTCGATCGAAATTCAAAGTTATTTGCTAATCGGGTTTTATCTGTGTTGTTTAATGTATTCGTAAACCTCTGGTAATTGCTAGTATGTCGGTTAGTTGTGGGTTGCACATTTCTGTGATGGATATTGGTTTGTGGATATGAGCTTCATTGGATTGTCATGGATGAATAGCCAGGGATATGAGATGAGAGTTTTTATCTTTCATTCGATGTAAATTGTAATATATTGTAATATTCTTTTGCGGGGCACATCCGGGTTAAGGTTGTAACCACCGTTATATTATTTCATTTAATGTTTTATGCTTCTAGGATAGACCCAAGATGGGGTGCACAAACTACCGGGTACTTTGAAGTGTTTAATGGCCTACTCATGTCGTTGAAGGAGACTGTTTCACTTCTGGTACTAGGCGGGTAGTTTGCCTCACCCGTAGGGGTCTAGGGTGGGGTTTGGCTATTCATCACGACCGTGTAATCCGTCTTTTGTTGCAGGCTCAAATGAAACGCGGATTCCTAGCATATCCAATATGTTCATCTGTGATCTGGAATGCCTATTATTGCGTCTGACGAATGTACAATATCTATATATGATATCTAGTAGGCGTTGCTTATGTTTTGCATCTGCGCTAGCTCAGCCCCCGCTCTGTCGTTAGTTAAGTAACCTAACCGGTGAATGACGGGGCCCAGTGGCGAATGCGGATGGCATAAGTGGACGTTGTATTTTCGTTTTTTTCTGCAATGATAGGATAAATGATGGGACACATTATTTTAATGCAAAGAAAACAAACCAAAGCTGAATCGTTGGAACAAATTTAAAAGAAACCACTCGGTTATTTTAAAAGAGCAGAATTTTTAATTGCGGAGCTTTAACCACTCCTTTTAAAAAGCTATCAGGTTCCTTCGATTAGATCAAGTTCACTACGTTCACGGTTTCGCCAACACCAGTCGTAGCCCTCCGTCATTTCATATGGATGGTCAGTAGTATTCAAGCTATGTTTGTTGGCCTTCGTCAAGGCATAGTGTTTGGTAGCTGCTGGGGTATTCATATGTAGCATAGATAGATGTGTTGGTTTGGGACAGTCGTATTACATTATTGGCCTTCGTCAAGGGTATGTACGGGTGGGTTCAAATTAACAAGGATTGGGAAGAACTTGACATGTGACTTATGATTTGTTGGCCTTCGTCAATGTCATAAGAGCATGGGGCAAAAATCCACATCGGGAGTTTCTAAAGAAACTGAAACTTGCTAGTGTTGCATACCATTTGGAGTTTGATAATGTTGGTAGGATTCCTTTAGCATTATCACACGATGATATTTGGATCCCGATCCTACTGTGAGTATATGCTACTCATCAGGAGATTCGTCACTTAACGATCAATGATATAAACCAAGTAGGTGTTTAGAACAGTGTCAACGGGGCTACGCCTCCAGAGAAAAGAGGTTATTTAATTAAGGAACTTCGTGAAAGCATCGTAAAACCTCCCTCGAAGTACCGACACTAGCCTGGCTGAACGGTTAAGCAAGTATTGTACGGTGTGATCAGTCCTGACTAATTCTTCTTTTATGGTTTGAGGAAGGATTCGAGAAACGGTGGGAACCATCTAGTTTAGATAAACTAAAAACCAATCTAAACTTGCAAGAGCATCATGCTAAAGTGTTTTCTTCTCTCTCTCAACTGCAGCGACCATGTGACCATGGCTCGGTTACATCGAGATAACAAGTTGACTGAATCTGACTTTTATGACTGGCAAAGGTCTATCCAGATGTCCATTACCTATGACAAGCTGGACCACCCTATTACTACTCAAGCCCCCGCCGTCCCAGGTCCAGTTTCCACCGTCGCGGATATGGATATCCATCAGACAAGGGAAAAGGACAGTGCGAATGCCAAGTGTCTCGTGTTGGCTTCAGGGAATGGTGTATACCAGAAGCAGCATGAGAAGATGGACTTAGTTTCCATCTTCCTCCATAACAAAAATTTATATGGAGAGAAATCTCGTATCGCAAGATATCAGACCTCGAACGTATTGCTTCAAGCGAGGTTGGCTGTCGGATCATCTGTAGGGGACGACGTCTTTACGATGACTAGCTATATGGATGAGCTCACGGACCTGGAGACTACATTAGAAAACGGGTCATATGCTGACTTATTTCCACAGTCCCTACCCTCTACTTACATCCTGAAAGAAACTAGGGAGACACCCGCTCTGCTTAATGGTGGACCTTCTTCTTCAGCATCCAGGGTGAAAGCAAAGGGTGAAAAGAGGAAAACCTCCACAAAGCTGATATACGGTGTCAGTAAAGTAGAAGGAAAGGGAAGAGCAAAAGTTTCGGGACTTGGTGTAGAGAAGGAGGGATGTTCCTATTGTTATAGGAACGGGCATTGGCAGAAAGATTGCAGGGCTTTGGAAGCCAGTAGCCAGGATTCGAAGCATGTTGTGGCTTCGGCCTCGAATGTGTTTGTGATTGAGAACTGTTTGTCAATTAACTCTACTTCCTGGGTACTAGATACCGGAGCAGGATCTCATATCTGTAATTCATTACATGCTTTGAGAAACCGTAGAGTTATCAGAGTAGGCGATTTGTCTCTCAGAGTTGCGAACGGAATGAGTGTGGACGCTGAATCCGTGAGAGAATATCGCCTAGGTTTGACAAGTGGGCAGATATTGATTCGATGTAACTGTTTGTATGTATCTATTTTGACTTGTAATATCATATTAGTGTCCTCACTTTCGAGAGAGGGATACGATTTTATATTCGTAAGCGATGTGGTTCAATCCACCTAAATCAAGTTCTGATTGGGTCCGGTACATTAGATGACGGTATATACGTATTGAATCAAGCTCAGGTTTTCAATATCCAGAACACACTTAAAAGAAAGTCTCCGGAAATAAATCAGGCTTTCTTATGGAATTGTAGACTAGGTCACATCAATGAAACACGGTTGACTAAGTTACATAGAGAAGGATATTTGAATCCGTTCGAATATCAATCTTATGCTACTTGTGAATCTTGTCTCATGGGAAAGATGACAAAGACTCCATGTACTGGACACAGAGTAAGAGTGAGCTCGCTCTTGGGACTTATACACAGCGATGTGTGTGGTCCAATGTCTACATATGCGTGAGGTGGTTATTCCTACTTCATTACTTTTACGGATGATTTCTCTAGGTATGGACATATCTTCTTGATGAAGCATAAATCCGAGGACTTTGAGAAATTCCGGGAATACAAGAATGAAGTGGAAAACCAAACAGGCAAAAGTATCAAGACACTGAGATCTGATCGAGGTGGTGAATACTTAAGTGCCGAGTTCCTGGGTTACTTAATAGAGAATGGAATTCTCTCTCAGCTTACTCCTCCATACACACCACAACAAAACGGTGTATCAGAAAGGCAGAATCAAACCCTATTGGATATGGTTCGTTCTATGATGAGTAAGGCTGAGTTACCGCGATCTTTCTGGGGTTATGCACTAGAATCAGCTGCATATCTCTTGAACAAGGTTCCAACCAAGACTGTGCCTACCACACCATATTAGATGTGGAGTGGGAAGAAACGCTATCTTCAGTACTTGAAGACATGGGGATGTCCAGCTTTTGTTAAAAAGCAGCATGCGGACAAGCTCGAGGCACGCTCAGTACAGTGTAAGTTTGTGGGATATCCAAAGAACTCCAAGGGGTATTATTTCTATTACGCAGAGGAACAAAAGGTTTTTGTTTCTCATCATGCCCACTTCTTGGAAGCTAAATTTTTAGAAAATCAGAAGAGTGGGAGCGCAATAGAACTGGAAGAAATTCCAAAACCACAAGTTGTTACTGAAAGTATGGTAGAACCAGAAGTTTCAGAAGAAAGGGACATCCTAGCGCCTATCCGCAGAACTAGTAGGCAGTCTCATCCGCCCCAGAGATACTACGGTTTTCTCATAGACGGGGATCGAGAGGATTACATCATTGATAATGATGACCCTATTATCTTCCAGCAAGCCATTCAGAGCGGCGACTCAGTAAAATGGCTGGATGCAATGCGGACCGAAATAGAGTCCATGTACACTAACAAAGTATGGACTTTGGACATTTCTCCAGATGGGGTAAAACCCGTAGGATGCAAATGGATCTTCAGAAAAACGATTGGTGTAGATGGACAGGTTATAACCTATAAGGCTAGACTTGTTGCAAAGGGTTTTCGTCAAAGACCTGGTTTGGACTATGACAAAACCTTTTCTCCAGTGGCTATGCTCAAATCCATTCGGGTCCTTCTTGCCATTGCTTCCTTCCACGATTATGAGATCTGGCAGATGGACGTAAAGATGGCTTTTCTAAATGGTAATTTGGAAGAATGAGTCTATATGGATCAGCCAGAGGGATTCATTCAGAGTGGGAGCAGCGGTAAAGTGTGCAAGTTGATTAAGTCCATTTATGGACTAAAGCAGGCATCGCGGAGTTGGAACATCTGTTTTGATGATACTGTCAAAGAATTCGACTTTATCAAGAATCCAGATGAACCATGCATATACAGTAAGATTGTAGGGAGAGCTGCAGTATTCCTCGTTTTGTACGTGGATGACATTCTCCTAATAAGAAATGATATTCTTATGCTACAGTCAGTCAAAGGATTCTTGTCACAGAAGTTCTCCATGAAGGACCTGGGTGATTCCATCTACATTCTGGGAATCCAGATCTATCGTGATAGATCAAAGAGGATGTTGGGACTTTCGCAGTCCAGGTACATAGACACCATATTGAAAAGATTCAGTATGGAAGGTTCTAAGCGCGGTAACCAACCGGCTTGTCACGGAATCACCCTCTCCAAAGAGATTTCTCCTAAGACTGATTTGGAAAGGGCTCGCATGTCGATTATACCCTACGCTTCTGCGGTAGGCTCTATAATGTATGCGATGTTATGTACCAGACCAGATGTAGCATACACATTGAGCGTTGTAAGCCGGTATCAGGCAAACCCAGGGGAGAAGCACTGGATAGCAGTAAAGAACATTCTCAAGTACCTGAGGAGGACTAAGGAGATGTTCTTGGTGTATGGCGGAAAGGACCTCCAGATCGAGGCCTTTGTCGACTCCAGCTTCCAAAGTGACAAGGATGACTCCAAGTCCATGTCGGGTTATGTCTTTACCCTAAATGGAGGGGCGGTCTGTTTTAAAAGTTCCAAGCAGGACACCGTTGCTGACTCAACAATGTAAGCGGAGTACATAGCTACTTGCGATGCCGCAAAAGAATCTGTCTGGATGAAGAAGTTCCTCACAGAACTTCAGGTGGTTCCTACCAGTATTGATCCAATACCTATGTATTGCGACAACAACGGCACTATAGCTTTAGCGAAGAAACCCAGGTCCCATCAGAAGTCCAGACACATCTTAAAGTGGTATCACCTGATCAGGGAGATCGTAGAACGCCGGAAGATCGAGGTGAAGAGAGTAGATATGGAGAATAACACTACTGATCCATTCACAAAGGCCATTCCTCAGACACAGATCGAGAGGCTATTCGAGATGATAGGTCTGCGATATGCCAGTACATGGCCCTAGTGCAAGTGGGAGATTATTAGTGTTTATGCCCTTGAGGCCATTAATGTATCATACTAGATTGTATATTACTTAATGGAACCTTGGGATATTCACAGTTGTATTAACAGTCTTGCTAAAAATAGTAGTATGCTACTTGGTTTGTTTCTACTTTAATATGTGCATATGTTTCTTTTAACATATCGCTTATACATATTAGTAGAGCCCTTAGGATCTTTACTTGATTACCAGCGTTGTGATAGCAGTCACACTAGTGGGGGCCGGGTAGTCTATAAGCAACATCCTATACAGGTCCCTGGTCGTAGGATTATCGAGACGGGGCATCAATACTCTGGAGTAGACTGGTGTATACGCTTCTCATCCCAGCTGGGGAGATGGTCTGTCCCACAGCCATCAGTACGTCGTACTGGAGATAGTATGCAGGTGCTCGTTAGGTTAAGGGTACACCGGACAGGACTCGCCGGGAACTGCAGGTTGGTATTATACCCATCGTCAGATAGCAGTTCCCAGGTGACATGAGTACATCTTTGTCCGTTGACTTGACACTGCTACTTCGCCTCGGGTGTGTTCCCACTGTACTTAGATTACTACCCTACCACGGCTCAAAAGAGTCATGCAAACAGGTAGTAGTTGGGTGCAGTCCCAAAGCACTTGGAGGCAGTGGCGGTTAGACAGGATTCGTCTCTCCCGGTATTGGGGGTTGATATCGTGCCATGTATGGAGAGCCATTATGCAAGGTCCCTGGCCAGGGCAAGCGAGATTTACTGATAGGTGTTCCAGTAGTTTCTTAAGCTGTAATGGACTACACTCTAACACGACTTATACCTCTATTAGGGGTCTGACATTTACCGCCCCCTAGGCCCGATATGCGATAGTCCTAGACGAACAGACCGGACTGTACAGAGATTGTCACATCAGGATCAGTAGGAGTTCGGATGGGTTTCCTCATCGTCCTTCTTATCGACATTTACCTGGGGACCGTTACGTACAGCTAGTACCGCTTACGGCCTTTGGTTAAACCGACTGTCAGCGTAGTGTCGAGTCTTTAGAGTTCCACACAGAGAGTTTCCCAGCACCGGGCAAAAGGTGTAGAGGCCATATGGTTTTACGGCAGGGCCGCGATCACTTACGTACACTTGTGTACGTACTATGATCGTGCAGATAATACTAGCGGGCTTTAGTTTATGCCAGATTCTAGTATTATACAGATGGATTTGTTCAGTCAAAGATTATCAGTGTTTTTCGGAAATACAGATGGGAGGGGCAGTCTCGTAATTTGTCGGGAAGCTTCTAGAAGGAGGTGACTCATTTGTGTTTATTTCCTTTTAGATTTAAACTAAATGAGGTGGAGGAGATGAGGTGTAGTTTACATTAAATGCTTAATGACTCATGAGGTGATTCAACCTTAGAATTAAATGAAGCATGCTAGATATTATCGTGATATTATCAAGAAAGATATTAATATTATTCTAGCATGAGTATTATTCATTTCATTATCATAAAACACTTCTCTCTCCTCAAGTCTTCATCTTCTTCCTCAAACCCTAAAAGCTCTCATGAGTTGAGAATCCTAGGGTTTAAGTGACTAAGTAATCCATCTAAATACTCTACACCCTCTAGGACTTCTAGATTAGGAAACTAGAAGCCGTAGTTATCTCATATTCGAGAATAGAAGCTCGGACTATAGACTCTCGGGTGGATCGTCTTTGACTCGAGGAGGCCGTTGAGGTGCCCATGTTCCATAGAGCCTACGAGGTGTGGAGGACAGCGATGAAGACCCAAAGGACAAGTAACATGAGGTATAACTTCGAATCAGATTAGTTAAATCTCTCGTAGTTTGCTAGTAATGGTTTAGACACAATCCGTGTGCTCAAGTCCGTGTTATGAAGCTTTTATAATTGTTTTTCATATATTCGGCCTCCCCGCGAACACGTGGGGTGCGTGACATAGACTTACAAAAAGATGTTACTAAAATTTTATTTTAAAGTTTTCCTTGTAAATATCGTTGAAATAAATAATAAAAAATGAACTAAACACCCCTTTCGCATTGTTTTCAAGCACCAAGACTTCACATTAAGTTCACATGACCTATTTCATCCGTTAATCGGATGTTCTCTCGCTCCAAAAGTGATGAGTAATTAACGGCGGTTTAGTCCGCGACTGCCGGAGATTCGGATACCCACAATCAATATACCTCTGCCTACCTTAGGCATGGGGAATCTGTATACGTCTGATAAGCGTGCGCATATCTAAATAGGGTGACGAAAAACACTCTGCAAGTGGTGTCAACTTGCGAACTGCCAGATCTGCTCCGAGATCTATAAGGAATTGAACCGACTTCAAAACCCTATAAATAGGGGCTTCTTTACTTCAACATGGCTGCGCCTCCTTTTCTTTCTTTCAAATTTTTTTAAGAACTATTCTTCTTCTTCAGAGCTAGTGCTCTTCAATGAAGCTTTTTTCTGCCCCATTTCCTTTGATTTGATAGGTAAAATCTGTCCCATCAAAGTAAAATCGCACTCAAAGTTTTTTCTTCTGTGTATCCTTTTGGTTGCGCATTTATTACATTTAGAAAAATCTTTTAATTTTCATAGGACGTGCGCTCCTTTTTGGGCTGCACACCCCTTACTTAAAGAAATCCTTTGGATTTTTGTATGATGTGTGAACCTTGGTGAGTTACGAATCCTATACTTAGAAAATCTTTAGATTTTTTCATAAGATGCATGTTTTAAGTCTTGATTTTTCCAATGATAGTTTCTATTTTGTTAACTAACGCCCCATTTTTTCTTTTAGGTACGATGTCTTCTCTAGCCGACTTCAATTACTATCGCCCGACATATTTGCAGCCAAATGATCTTGTCGATAGGGAGGTTATTCAGATGATCAGAACTTATGATCCTATGTGGCAAAATCTTCAACTCTGGGATGGTTGGTATAATTAAATCATCTGGGGATATGTCAGTTTTCAGTACGAGGCGCCGTCTGATCTGCTCGGGCCTTTCCGTTATACCGATGCAGTCGAGATGAATGATTGGACGGTTTGCAATCGGCTGTAGCCCTCCTCAGACGGAGTTACGAAAAAGATGTCCGTGGATCTCCTTGGACGTCGTATAAGTCAAGAAGAGGTACAACCTTAGGGAGTATCCTACGGTGTAGGGATGGTTCTATGTTATCTTCCTGGTTACATCACTTGGGCAAGATATATCCTATCTACTAAGAAGGATTTACCATGACGAACCGGACTTTATCCTGCAGTATATGCGTCTTTGTTTGAATACCCCAAGACTCGACCTTGGTGGGTTAAGATATTCGCAGAATAGTGGAATCCGATGATGAGCACATTCAAGCTATCAGACCATGAGGCGTCCATATCCTTGCTGGAGTTTTAAAAGATCTCCAGATTATATATCACTAGGGAACACTATGAAGATATAATGCCCCGTGATGAATTAGTTTTTGCTAGAGCCTCGGCTAATGGTGAGTTGACAGAAGAAAATGCCATCACTCACATTCGCTTAAGTCTTCAAAAGGTGTTGGGAATATTTAAGGAGTTGGATATAATGTCTAAATAACAAGGTGTCACTTTTGATGCGTTCATAGCCATATTTGTGCATCCAAGTATTTTAAGAGAAGACAGCGGTGACTATGCAGATCTCGAGAATCCTTTCGGTTTAAGCAAATAAGGATTATGAGATAATGAGTCTTCGTTAGAAGAATTCTTCCTTCCTGGAAGGTCTCCCGTCGGACTCGAGGACATCGCTGCATCGGGGATTGACAGAGATTCTTTCTTTCTTTCTTTCATAGGCCTGTGGATGTGCTAGTTTGTGATCCCTGTAGACCTTCGCCTGATGCATGCCTCTGTATTTTATCTGGCGTATCATATCCTTTCCGGAGCTTAATTGGCTATTAGGATTTCGGGGCTGGCTTACTTATATCTAGGTTTAAGTGAATTGGCCAACTCGAATGATCCGGGCTCAGAACATGTATTCCTGCTGCCTCGTTATTTCGATGCCTGAATTAGTTTGCATGTGCGTGGTGTGTACGGTGAACACACTTGACCTGCTATCTTTAATTCCAACCATTTTCCGTTGGTGATGACAGAGATTTACTGGTAAGTATTCCAGTAGTATCTCAGGGTGTTCTGGGCTTCACTCCGACACGACTTGTACTGCTTTTGGGGGTCTGACTTTTACCAACCCCCTAGGCCCGACATGCGATGCTCATAGACGAACGGACCGGACTGTACGGATATTGTCACTGACAGGCTCAGTAGGGTGTCAGGATGAGTTCGCTCATCGACGTCCCTTTTGGTCAATAGCTGGTGGCCCGTCACGTATTGGCTAATACCTCTGACGTGCTAGTGGTTAAATCCACAGCCATAGTATTGACTAGTCTTTAGAGTCCACCACACTTACAGTTACTCAAGCTTTCGGGCGAAACGCTGTAGAGGCCGTATGGAGATATGGCAGGGTCCGATCAGATACGTGCGGTATTGCACGGATCAGGATCGGACAGTTTTGTACTAGTGGCCGTATAGTTATATGGCAGGGTTCGATCAGACACGTGCGGTATTGCACGGATCAGGATCGAACGGATTTTACTAGCCGGCTTTGGTTTAAGCCGGTACTAGTTTAGTACAGTCTAGATTTTGTCTCATTGCATTTGTATCCGGTCAGAATACAGATGCGGGTGTGTATGCACAGTATCGGGGTTTTCCTGTAATTTATTACGGGACCAGTTTTCTGGAGTTGCCAGTTTGCATTCCGTTCCGGCCGGTTTTCCTTTGTTCTTTCCCGGCCGGATTTTCCGATGGAGGGGGTAATTTGCGGTTTTGCAAATTACACTTTGTGGAGGATTTTCTTGCAAATGTATTTATCATAATAGCATCTTTTGATGCTATTCTTTTCCTTCATCTTTTCATGCTTTATTAAGATTGGATATGAGATGAAATTTGATGTGAGGTTGTGATGATGAGGTTTTGGATATGGTCACCCTTCATGCTCTCCTACACTCACCTCCCTCTTGTTTGATATACATTCTTTCCTCCACCATTTTAAAAAGGATGATAAGTTTTTCCATGGTTGAGAGAAGAAGAAGAAGAGAGCTTCATTCTTGAGAGTTTCTTTCTTGATCTCATTTTCATGCTAGAAAAATGCAAGCACCATTTTTCTAATCCTAGTTTCCTCCATCATCCTCAATGGCAACTACAAACCCCAAATGAGACTAGCATGATCTACTACACATTCTACAGCATATCTTGAGCATGTCGAGTTGCCGGCTTCATGCCCGAGTTGCCTCGGTATCGAGGCGGGAGCCCGTAAAAGACGCAGGCAATGTGGTGCCCTTCCGACGAGGAGGCAACGATGTGGAGACAAGACTTTCCGCGGAAGATCGGGACGATGACGAGAAGACCGGAGGACTCGGATCACTCGGTATACTTCTCTTCCCATCTCTTGTTAGCTAGCATAGGTTAATGGTTAACGATCCGGGTTTTCTTTGTCCGCGGTAGCGCCGGTTTCCAAGTAAGGAAAAATTTTGATTCCGCAATTTGGCCTCGGAATAGACGACCGGGGCGCTGCCGTGGCGCAGCAGAAAATTCACAGCAGGGAATTCTAAGAATACTGGAGAAATATGAGTTGCTAACTCGGTGAGACGACCGCGGAAGCGCGGCGGATTGGTGCAATACGCCGTGGATCCACGGCCGAGTGGACTCCGAGTTGACTCGTATTTACACAGTTTGTCTTATTTTTGGGTGTTCTGTTTTCCTGTATATTTTTTTTCTGCATAGGTTTTTTCAGTACTGGCTTGCATTTGGGGTAGACACGGAAAAAGGTTGTCGATCGAAATTCAAAGTTATTTGCTAATCGGGTTTTATCTGTGTTGTTTAATGTATTCGTAAACCTCCGGTAATTGCTAGTATGTCGGTTAGTTGTGGGTTGCACATTTCTGTGATGGATATTGGTTTGTGGATATGAGCTTCATTGGATTGTCATGGATGAATAGCCAGGGATATGAGATGAGAGTTTTTATCTTTCATTCGATGTAAATTGTAATATATTGTAATATTCTTTTGCGGGGCACATCCGGGTTAAGGTTGTAACCACCGTTATATTATTTCATTTAATGTTTTATGCTTCTAGGATAGACCCAAGATGGGGTGCACAAACTACCGGGTACTTTGAAGTGTTTAATGGCCTACTCATGTCGTTGAAGGAGACTGTTTCACTTCTGGTACTAGGCGGGTAGTTTGCCTCACCCGTAGGGGTCTAGGGTGGGGTTTGGCTATTCATCACGACCGTGTAATCCGTCTTTTGTTGCAGGCTCAAATGAAACGCGGATTCCTAGCATATCCAATATGTTCATCTGTGATCTGGAATGCCTATTATTGCGTCTGACGAATGTACAATATCTATATATGATATCTAGTAGGCGTTGCTTATGTTTTGCATCGGCGCTAGCTCAGCCCCCGCTCTGTCGTTAGTTAAGTAACCTAACCGGTGAATGACGGGGCCCAGTGGCGAATGCGGATGGCATAAGTGGACGTTGTATTTTCGTTGTTTTCTGCAATGATAGGATAAATGATGGGACACATTATTTTAATGCAAAGAAAACAAACCAAAGCTGAATCGTTGGAACAAATTTAAAAGAAACCACTCGGTTATTTTAAAAGAGCAGAATTTTTAATTGCGGAGCTTTAACCACTCCTTTTAAAAAGCTATCAGGTTCCTTCGATTAGATCAAGTTCACTACGTTCACGGTTTCGCCAAAACCAGTCGTAGCCCTCCGTCATTTCATATGGATGGTCAGTAGTATTCAAGCTATGTTTGTTGGCCTTCGTCAAGGCATAGTGTTTGGTAGCTGCTGGGGTATTCATATGTAGCATAGATAGATGTGTTGGTTTGGGACAGTCGTATTACATTATTGGCCTTCGTCAAGGGTATGTACGGGTGGGTTCAAATTAACAAGGATTGGAAAGAGCTTGACATATGACTTATGATTTGTTGGCCTTCGTCAATGTCATAAGAGCATGGGGCAAAAATCCACATCGGGAGTTTCTAAAGAAACTGAAACTTGCTAGTGTTGCATACCATTTGGAGTTTGATAATGTTGGTAGGATTCCTTTAGCATTATCACACGATGATATTTGGATCACGATCCTACTGTGAGTATATGCTACTCATCAGGAGATTCGTCACTTAACGATCAATGCTATAAACCAAGTAGGTGTTTAGAACAGTGTCAACGGGGCTACGCCTCCAGAGAAAAGAGGTTATTTAATTAAGGAACTTCGCGAAAGCATCGTAAAACCTCCCTCGAAGCACTTGGAGGCAGTGGCGGTTAGACAGGATTCGTCTCTCCCGGTATTGGGGGTTGATATCGTGCCATGTATGGAGAGCCATTATGCAAGGTCCCTGGCCAGGGCAAGCGAGATTTACTGATAGGTGTTCCAGTAGTTTCTTAAGCTGTAATGGACTACACTCTAACACGACTTATACCTCTATTAGGGGTCTGACATTTACCGCCCCCTAGGCCCGATATGCGATAGTCCTAGACGAACAGACCGGACTGTACAGAGATTGTCACATCAGGATCAGTAGGAGTTCGGATGGGTTTCCTCATCGTCCTTCTTATCGACATTTACCTGGGGACCGTTACGTACAGCTAGTACCGCTTACGGCCTTTGGTTAAACCGACTGTCAGCGTAGTGTCGAGTCTTTAGAGTTCCACACAGAGAGTTTCCCTGCACCGGGCAAAAGGTGTAGAGGCCATATGGTTTTACGGCAGGGCCGCGATCACTTACGTACACTTGTGTACGTACTATGATCGTGCAGATAATACTAGCGGGCTTTAGTTTATGCCAGATTCTAGTATTATACAGATGGATTTGTTCAGTCAAAGATTATCAGTGTTTTTCGGAAATACAGATGGGAGGGGCAGTCTCGTAATTTGTCGGGAAGCTTCTAGAAGGAGGTGACTCATTTGTGTTTATTTCCTTTTAGATTTAAACTAAATGAGGTGGAGGAGATGAGGTGTAGTTTACATTAAATGCTTAATGACTCATGAGGTGATTCAACCTTAGAATTAAATGAAGCATGCTAGATATTATCGTGATATTATCAAGAAAGATATTAATATTATTCTAGCATGAGTATTATTCATTTCATTATCACAAAACACTTCTCTCTCCTCAAGTCTTCATCTTCTTCCTCAAACTCTAAAAGCTCTCATGAGTTGAGAATCCTAGGGTTTAAGTGACTAAGTAATCCATCTAAATACTCTACACCCTCTAGGACTTCTAGATTAGGAAACTAGAAGCCGTAGTTATCTCATATTCGAGAATAGAAGCTCGGACTATAGACTCTCGGGTGGATCGTCTTTGACTCGAGGAGGCCGTTGAGGTGCCCATGTTCCATAGAGCCTACGAGGTGTGGAGGACAGCGATGAAGACCCGAAGGACAAATAACATGAGGTATAACTTCGAATCAGATTAGTTAAATCTCTCGTAGTTTGCTAGTAATGGTTTAGACACAATCCGTGTGCTCAAGTCCGTGTTATGAAGCTTTGATAATTGTTTTTCATATATTCCGCCTCCCCGCGAACACGTGGGGTGCGTGACATAGACTTACAAAAAGATGTTACTAAAATTTTATTTTAAAGTTTTCCTTGTAAATATCGTTGAAATAAATAATAAAAAATGAACTAAACACCCCTTTCGCATTGTTTTCAAGCACCAAGACTTCACATTAAGTTCACATGACCTATTTCATCCGTTAATCGGATGTTCTCTCGCTCCAAAAGTGATGAGTAATTAACGGCGGTTTAGTCCGCGACTGCCGGAGATTCGGATACCCACAATCAATATACCTCTGCCTACCTTAGGCATGGGGAATCTGTATACGTCTGATAAGCGTGCGCATATCTAAATAGGGTGACGAAAAACACTCTGCAAGTGGTGTCAACTTGCGAACTGCCAGATCTGCTCCGAGATCTATAAGGAATTGAACCGACTTCAAAACCCTATAAATTGGGGCTTCTTTACTTCAACATGGCTGCGCCTCCTTTTCTTTCTTTCAAATTTTTTTAAGAACTATTCTTCTTCTTCAGAGCTAGTGCTCTTCAATGAAGCTTTTTTCTGCCCCATTTCCTTTGATTTGATAGGTAAAATCTGTCCCATCAAAGTAAAATCGCACTCAAAGTTTTTTCTTCTGTGTATCCTTTTGGTTGCGCATCTATTACATTTAGAAAAATCTTTTAATTTTCATAGGACGTGCGCTCCTTTTTGGGCTGCACACCCCTTACTTAAAGAAATCCTTTGGATTTTTGTATGATGTGTGAACCTTGGTGAGTTACGAATCCTATACTTAGAAAATCTTTAGATTTTTTCATAAGATGCATGTTTTAAGTCTTGATTTTTCCAATGATAGTTTCTATTTTGTTAACTAACGCCCCATTTTTTCTTTTAGGTACGATGTCTTCTCTAGCCGACTTCAATTACTATCGCCCGACATATTTGCAGCCAAATGATCTTGTCGATAGGGAGGTTATTCAGATGATCAGAACTTATGATCCTATGTGGCAAAATCTTCAACTCTGGGATGGTTGGTATAATTAAATCATCCGGGGATATGTCAGTTTTCAGTACGAGGCGCCGTCTGATCTGCTCGGGCCTTTCCGTTATACCGATGCAGTCGAGATGAATGATTGGACGGTTTGCAATCGGCTGTAGCCCTCCTCAGACGAGTTACGAAAAAGATGTCCGTGGATCTCCTTGGACGTCGTATAAGTCAAGAAGAGGTACAACCTTAGGGAGTATCCTACGGTGTAGGGATGGTTCTATGTTATCTTCCTGGTTACATCACTTGGGCAAGATATATCCTATCTACTAAGAAGGATTTACCATGACGAACCGGACTTTATCCTACAGTATATGCGTCTTTGTTTGAATACCCCAAGACTCGACCTTGGTGGGTTAAGATATTCGCAGAATAGTGGAATCCGATGATGAGCACATTCAAGCTATCAGACCATGAGGCGTCCATATCCTTGCTGGAGTTTTAGAAGATCTCCAGATTATATATCACTAGGGAACACTATGAAGATATAATGCCCCGTGATGAATTAGTTTTTGCTAGAGCCTCGGCTAATGGTGAGTTGACAGAAGAAAATGCCATCACTCACATTCGCATAAGTCTTCAAAAGGTGTTGGGAATATTTAAGGAGTTGGATATAATGTCTAAATAACAAGGTGTCACTTTTGATGCGTTCATAGCCATATTTGTGCGTCCAAGTATTTTAAGAGAAGACAGCGGTGACTATGCAGATCTCGAGAATCCTTTCGGTTTAAGCAAATAAGTATTATGAGATAATGAGTCTTCGTTAGAAGAATTCTTCCTTCCTGGAAGGTCTCCCGTCGGACTCGAGGACATCGCTGCATCGGGGATTGACAGAGATTCTTTCTTTCTTTCTTTCATAGGCCTGTGGATGTGCTAGTTTGTGATCCCTGTAGACCTTCGCCTGATGCATGCCTCTGTATTTTATCTGGCGTATCATATCCTTTCCGGAGCTTAATTGGCTATTAGGATTTCGGGGCTGGCTTACTTATATCAAGGTTTAAGTGAATTGGCCAACTCGAATGATCCGGGCTCAGAACATGTATTCCTGCTGCCTCGTTATTTCGATGCCTGAATTAGTTTGCATGTGCGTGGTGTGTACGGTGAACACACTTGACCTGCTATCTTTAATTCCAACCATTTTCCGTTGGTGATGAGACTCATTCAAGCTGTAGGCATCGTATCGAATAGTGATCACCACGGAGTGTGCATTAAGCTGGACAATCTCAAGACAAATAAGGGGATCTTCTTCGAGGATTATGTAGTATTTACCAGCATACGTCCTATTCACTCCGATCAACCCTTTTTGGACATAGAAAAGGATGGGGTCCTAGCTTTATAAGCCAGGGAAAAGGCTTATCTTTACTCCATTAGGCTCGGATTTTTGGTTTACCGGCGAAGTAACATGGTCACCCATAAGCCTTGCTACCCCCACCAATTCTCTCAGCAGTTCGGGTACAAACAGGGTGTTCCTCTTGAGGCTTTTCTCTGTCGCCCTGATTTTTCGATGGAGTCGATGAAACATGCAATTCATCACTTCATGAGGCTGGCCACCAAATCTTGTTTCAGGATTGCCGATCCCATCCGTGTTCCCCGACCATTGAATAACTATAGGAAGTGGTATGCGGACTCCATGAATGGAATTATTGGTCACAAAGCTCATGTTTTCCTCGGGCGTATAAAGATGAAAGATCTTGAATTTCCTTTGAAGCCACTATCTATTACTCTTCCATCTCTGCCGCAAGAAGGGAATAATCACGAAGACCCTCCTAGTGCCTCCGAACTTCGAATGATTCATGACGTTAGGGGTATTCATCCTGATAGCGTTCTGATATCTAGAAAGAATAAAACTGCTGGAAGTAAGCGTGCCTCATCGTCTACTGATCCCCAGTCATCTGGAGAACCAATACTTTTTGGTGGTGCTTCGCCGACAGATGTTACGGATTTCGAATCGCAGCCTAGTTCAGCAGCCAAGGATGACGTGGCGGTTGGCTCATCGCTTGAATCTGACATTGGAGATGTTGGATATCTGGCGGTTGGGTGTCATGACTGCTATTCTAAATGATGATTTAGAAGAGAGCGTCTATAAGTATACAGCCAGAGGGCTTCGTAGACAGTGGGAGCAGCGGAAACGTGTGCAAGTTGCTTTATGAGTTAAAGCAGGCATCGCGGAGTTGGAACATCTGTTTTGATATGGTAGTCAAAGAGTTTGACTTCATCAAAATGGTAGATGAACCTTATATATACAAAAAGGTAGTAGGGAGTATGGTGATGATCCTCGTATTGTACGTGGATGACATACTCTTGATAGGGAAGGAGTTTCCTATGCTACGCTTGGTCAATCTCCTCTTATCACATGGATTCTCCATATAGGATCATGGTGATACCTCCTAAATCCTGAGTTTTGGATGTATGAGATAGATCTAATTGGATATTAGGATTCTCACTAGGTGTAGTGAGATGGTATCAATAGATCCTGGAGAGAATCCCTGGATAGGATCCAGGGTGGTAAGGACGACTGAATGTCAGTCATAGGTATTGTCTTTACCCTCAGTAGAGGGACGGTATGTTGGAAGAGTTCCAAGATAGATACCGTACCATACTAGATGATAAATGCTGGATACATTGCTACCAAGGATGCTACCAAGGATGTAGTCTGGATGTATATAGTTCATGAGATGAACTTCGTTCCTACCATTGTGTGACAGTGGAGTTGTGGTTTTCGCCTTGGAACCCCCATCCCATTAGTGATCCAGACATGTTCTTAGGCGGTATCACCTGATCATGGAGATGTTTGATCTCCGGGAGATCGAGGTTAGGAGAGTAGATACAGAGGAGAACAGGGAGGATCCACTCACAAAGGCCTATTCCCAGTAGAGACTTTTATGGGATGGTTGAGTATGAGATACTTCAACCACTGCTGATTGTTGGGTATGAGATACTACAACAGATGGCCCTAGTGCAGGTGGGAGATTGTTAGTAATATGTATGCCCTAGAGGCCATTACTGTACATACGATGTATATTGTTGTGGATACTTGGACATATATAGGAAGGACTTTCTTGCTCGATATGATAGTATGCTATCTGGTTGCACTTTATCTTAACATGTACTCTGATTGTCTCTATGTTATATGTTGATAAAGCCCTTAGGATGAGTACTTGACTACCAGGACTATGATGCAGATCATACTAGTGGGGACAGTGTAGTGGTTAAGTACATCCTTTAAATGTTCCTAGTCATAGGTATATCGAGACAGGGCATCGATATACCAGAGTAGACTAGCGTATAGCTTCTCGACCTATGTAGATGGGCGATGGATGATCCCATATCCATTGGTGTTTGACATCAGAGACAGTATACGGGTGCTCAGTGGAGACTGGGTACACTGGACGGACTCGCTGAGAACTCCCAGATGGTATTATACTTCACGTCAGATGGCATTTCTCTGGTGACACTGGTACAGGTTAGTCTGTAGACTCCAGATCGTCATAGAGTCTTGTGTGATTCCCACTGCGCTTTGATTTCTACCATGCCACGTCCAAGAGGGTGTGCAAAACGGTGGCTTTTGGGTACAGTCCCGAGTCAAATGGAGGCAATGAGCGATAGGAGGGATTTCGTCTCTCCTGGTATAGGGAGTTGATGTTGCGCTGTGTTCGATTGGCCATAACAGGAAGTCCTTGGCCAAGGCAGCTTCAGAGATATACTGGTAAGTGTTATCAGTAGTTTCTCGACCCGTTATGAGCCTCATATCGACACGACTTATCGAGTTACTGGGGTCTGATGTTTACCACCCCTAGACGAGATATGCGACATATTGGACGAAGAGACCAGACTGTACGGTAATGTTACTGACTGGATTCGCAGGAGTACTAGCGGGCTTGCTTGTTGATCTTCTGATCGTTCAATACCCGGGTGGCCATTATGTTTAGCAGACCGCTTGCGGCTTGTGCGTGTTTGATATGATCATCACCTACTGCCGGCATATTGACGAGTCTTTAGAGTCCTACACAGGGGTTTTCTGGTTCAAGCGAAACGGAGTAGGAGCACATATGTGATATGTGCGGGACCGAGATTGATACGATATGTGATACCGTATTCTATTCTCGCGATTCATGACATTGGTCGTTTATATGCGATATATCCGGGTTATCTGATCAAGTGTTGATTCGAGAAGTTGTTACACATGATATTAGTCGGTTATAGCCGGATTATTAAATCAAGAGTTGATTTAATAATTTAATGTATAATTATATATTTGATATATTACATTACATTAACTAGTATTAGCTCACTTAAGATTTATTTTCTCACTTGATTGTGCATAAGTGTATATGTGATATATATTTGTGTACATATGATTGTGTCATGCTTGATGATACATCAAAGATGGGTGTATGAGACTTATTCCAAGATTAGGGTAAAGATCAGGGTTTTGTTTATATCTTAAGAATAACAAAAGAGAAAGACTTAGTCAAAGTTCTCAAGCTTTCATAAAGCTTGTGGAAACATTGACAAAGTCAACTCTTTTGTCATTCTTTAGGATATTTAGTTAACCTAACCTTAACCATATACCTTGGTCAATTCTCTACATGAGTTAAGCATGATAGCTTAACTCACCCATGATTATATTATTGAGGATAATAATTCATATGATAATTTTTATTCATTCTCTCTTCTTCTTCATCATCAAGCTCCATGAAAAGCTTGCTAGCTCTAATGGTGGTTTGAGAAATAGTGTGAGAAAATAAATTCTAAAGTGAGCCCACTTTCTACTTCTTCATCCTCTACTACTTGCCATGTAGTATAGGGTGTTCTCTTCACAAAGTTCATGACCTAGTGAAGGAATAGCTTGAGTTAGTGTCTCCCCGACGTAGATCTTCTTCGGCTTCAAAGTCTTCGAAGCAAGCACGTTCATTACTTCAACGGAGCCTCTCTAGAGTCCGGAGTTCACGATCGCAGCGGAGGGGACTTCTACACGGAGCTATTGAAGTGAAGGACCGGTCTACAAAGGTTGTATTCCTTGCTCTCTTTACATATTGCAAAGTGTTTGCATATTGTTATCCGTATATTTCTAGTTAACGATCTAGTTTAGGGTTAGCTAAAACGGAAAAATTTAAATTTTGTTAGTTATATGTACGCCCTAGAGGCCATTACTGTACATTGGATGTATATTGTAGTGGATGCTTGGACATATATAGGGAGGACTTTCTTGCTCGACATGATAGTATGCTGTCTGGTTACACTTTACCTTAACGTGTACACTGATTGTCTCTCCGATACATGTTGGTAAAGCCGTTAGGATGTGTACTTGACTATCTGGACTATGATGAAGATCATACTAGTGGGGACATGGTAGTCCATAAGTACATCCTTCAAAGTCCCTAGTCGTGGGTGTATCGAGACGGGGCATCGATATACCAGAGTAGACTAGCGTGTACCTTCTCGACCCATACAGATGGGCGATGGATGATCCCATATCCATCGGTGTTTGACATCAGAGATGATATATGGGTGCTCAGTAGAGACTGGGTACACTAGACGGACTCGCCGAGAACTCCCAGATGGTATTATACCTTACGTCAGATGGCAGTTCTCTGGTGACACTGGTACAGAGTAGTCTGTTGACCCGAGATCGTCATAGAGTCTTGTGTGGTTCCCACTGTGCTTTGATTTCCATCTTACCACGTCCAAGAGGGCATGCAAAACGGTGGTTTTTGGGTACAGTCCCGAGTCACATGGAGGCAATGAGCGATAGGAGGGGATTCGTCTCTCCCGGTATAGGGTGTTGATGTTGCGCTGTGTTCGATTGGCTATAACCGGAAATCCCTGGCCAGGGTTGCTGAGATATACTGGTAAGTGTTACCAGTAGTTTCTCGAACTGTTATAGACCTCATATCGACACGACTTATCGAGCTATTGGGGTCTGACGTTTACCACCCCTAGGCAAGATATGCGACATATCAGACGACGAGACCGGACTGTACGGTAGTGTTACTGGTTGGATTCACTGGAGTGTGAGCGGGCTTGCTCGTCGATCTTCTGATCGCTCAATACCCGGGTGGCCGTTATGTTTAGCAAACCGCTTGCGGCTTGTGGGTGCTTGATATGATCATCATCTACTACCGGCGTATTGACGAGTCTTTAGAGTCCTACACAGAGGTTTCCTGGCTCAAGCAAAACGAAATAGGAGCGCATATGAGATATGTGCGGGACCGAGAATGATACCAGTATGTGATACTATATCAGATTCTCACGATTTGTATCATTGATCGGTTATATGCGATATAGCCGGGTTATCGGATCAAGTGTTGATTCGATAAGATGTTACTGTTGATACTAGTCGGTTATATGCGATATGACCGGATCATTAAATCAAGTGTTGATTTAATGATTTAATGTATAATTATATATTTGATATATTACTTTGCATTAACTAGTATCGGTTCACTTTAAATGGATTTTCTCACTTGGATTGTGCACATTGTATATGTGATATACTTTTGTACACAAGATTGTATCATGTTTGATGATACATGCTCACTAGGGTTTGTGTAAAGATTAAACCATGGTTGTGTAATGGTTAGGGTTTTCATTTTCTTATTCATTTATTTATTTATTTCATTTATTTTATTTTGGAAAAGAAAAAGGGAAAATGGTGGCTTTCTTTGTTTGTATTTTGAAGCTTCATGAAGCTTTGACTAAGTCATCATTTTGTCTCATGCTTAACCCTAACCATTCCACTTAACCCTAGTCTATTCTCTACACTTGACCATAGTTACATTATGATAAGTATTCATTTTATTTCCTTTTTGAATAATACTCATCATAACATTTTCTTCTTCTTCTTCTTCATCTTCAAGATGAAGAACCTTGCTTCATCAATGGCAACTTGAGCAAATGAGTGAGAAATCCAATTCTAAAGTGAACCCACCTCCTATTTCTTCATCCTCTACCTCTTGCCAAGTAGTAGAGTGTGTTTTCTTCACAAGTTTCATGACTTGGTGAAGTGGGAGCTTGATCTTGTGATGCCTCGACGTAGATCATCTTCGGCACGAAGCCGACGATCAAGCCTGCCCATTTCTTCGATGAAGCCGATGCTAGAGTTCGGGATTCCATTTGGACAGCGAGGGGACTTCATCATGGAGCCGTGGAGGTGGAGGACCGGATCTACAAAGGTTGTATTTCCGTTTAACTCTTAGTTAAGTTGTTAACTACTTGCTTGTTTCGCCTAAAATCTAGTTAACGATCCGTATTAGGGTTTGTCGGCACTTGTAATTTTTTGAAATTGGCATGGTTGATGCCTTGTGAGACCTCTTGAGAGTGCCTAGGAACCCTACAGTGGTATCAGAGCCTAGCTAGAGCCTTAGGCGATGCGTAGACGGAGTTTGAAGTCCGATCGAACCAAAACCCTAACCCGAAACATGCTCTCTGGACTTTTTCTAAAAACTGGGATTTTTCCACATTAAAAATGCTTAAAAAATTCAGCAGGGAATTATAAGAATTACGGTGCAAAATTTGACTCATGAACAGTACAAAGAGCGGCGGAACCGCGGCAGAAGCATGCCTTCTGCGGCGGTTCCTCGGCCAAAGGATGACATCATCATCCCCTGTTTGCACAGTAACTCCTATTTTATTATGCTGGATTTTCTGGGAATTTTTAATATTTATTCAAGAGTTGAATTTTCTGGGGTTGTTTTGGGGATTCAGTGTTTCGATCGGAGTATCAGATTTTGTCTATGTGGCTTTCCGGATAAATTTTAGAATATGTTAAAAAGTTCGACCAGATATAAATACCCAATTTTTCCCCTGTCGGGAAATTTCCAAGTGTTGGATTTTTCCGTGGTTTAAAGACGTTCTATGTAGTGCAAGTAACGCGATTGACCCTCTAGAAGAAAACAAACCTTAACTCGATTATGTGACCGTCTTGAACTGCCCTTTGAACCTTAAGGTTTGGGGTAGTACGGCGTGCCACATGTGAGGCGTTGGCTTGACCCTTCTACGGCTGGACCATTGGTACTGAGGCACGAAGTGAATGTTTTTGAACTTATTTCATGTGATGAGCTGTTTCGGGAAAACTTGGGTGTTCGATTATTCGATCGGAAAGTTTAACATTTTCTATCTTATCTGGAATGTGATACAATAATTGGAATTCACAAGTAGTTATGAGATAACTGAATGAATGTTATAAACATAGCAGTTTAGTCTCACTTGATCGGTTGCCACGGAATTTTGATGTGATCAAAAGTCCGTCGCAATCACGTAGGGTACGCGGATACTCGCCGGGTAAACTTAATAGACAGCTACACCCCATAGCCCCGACCAAGTGACTGTAGGAGAGCTCCGTCGCCGAAAGCATCCGTTCGGGTGCTCGCGGTGGCGGTGTTCCGCCTTGGTGCACTTCGTCGACGGCATCGGAGGTGCGGCCGTCTACTGAAGTTTGCGACAAGCATTCGATCAGGATGTCGGGAATCTTGTTGAATTGCCTGACTTGATATTGAAAAGAGTTTTCGATAATGAGACTAAAATGCTGGGTTTATAATTGTTAGGCATACGATGTCTAAGTAATTCATTTGGTCAGGCATGCGATGTCTGAGGTGGTTGCGGATTCCAACTGTTGTAGTTTTACACTTTCTTTTCTGTGACCGTAAGTGTAATATGTGATATCGCTGGTTTCGTTGCTATATGTCAACGACAATTGGGATGCGCATATTTACTTACGTTGATGATATGTGATGTTATGTGTTGCTGGATATGTTATATTGGATCGTCGTGTTTGAATAGCCGGGGGTTTTTATGTGAGATGAGTGTTTTTCATTTTCATTCATGTAAAAACTTGTATGTAATATTCTTTTATTGGGGCACTTCCAGGTTGCGGAAGTTGTCACCCTTTGTATATTATTTACTTCTCCGCACTAGGATAGACCCAAGGATGGGAGCACAAGTAACCGGGTTCTGGAGTCCAGTGGGAGACCAACTCGAGGAGTCGAGTCCGGGTCTCCTAACTCTAGAATTGGTAGGGTTGCTTGCCGCTCTCGTAGGGGTCTAGGGATGTGGGTTTGGCTATTCATCACGACCGTGGAATCCGTGTTTTGTACTGGCTCGTATTGAAAACACGGACGTCCTAGTATATCCAATATTTCATATGTTTCTTCTGCTGCGATATCTGTGATGTGATCATGTGATGTTCTGTGATAGATACAGTATATAGTATATATGATATATTATATAGGCGTTACTTATGTTTTACACCCGTGCTAGCCCTGCCCCGCTCTGCCGTTAGTTACCTAACCTAACGGTGCATGAGGGGACATCGAGGCGAATGCGGATGGCATAAGCGTACGTCGTATTTATCTGTGATGTTTAGGTACTTAAATGATGGGACTTCATTAATGAGATTAATGAAATAAAAGAAACCTAAGATGTTGTAGAATTGAATTTCAAAATAAAATAGGTAGCTACAGTTCTTGCTTTGCACAGCGGTATATATGATATATCCTGCACCTTATTCGATAAGGAAAGGACCGAGATCCCTTCACCGGGAGTGACTCCTTTAGCAATAACTGGCAGATGCTACACACTCGGTTTATCTTTTATTGCTTTTAAGAGTTTTTGCTTTGCACAGTGGTATATATGATATATCCCGCACCTCATTCGACGAGGAAAGGGCCGACGATCCCTTCACCAGGAGTGACCCCTTTAGCAAAACTAGAAAAGCCTAAAAAACACTCCATTTTAAAATCATTTGATTCTACAACGATATCAAGTTCATTACGCAATAGGTTTTCAGAAAAACCTGTCGTAGCCCTCCGTCATTTCAGATAAGTAGTAGTTAGTATTCGTGCTGCGTTTGTTGGCCTTTGTCAAGGCGCAGTGTGCGGTAGCTAACTGGTGCTTATCTGCTTATGCATATGATGCAGATTGGGTTAGAGTAGTCGTGCGGCCTTGTTGGCCTTTGTCAAGGGCCGTGCGGGTGGGTTTAATTCAATCAGGAAATGACGGGTTGAACTTGATTAGCATCCTATGGTTTGTTGGCCTTTGTCAAGGTCATAGGAGGTTAGGGGCAAAATATTATCGGGAATTTCAAGTGTTGAAATTTGCAATGAGATTGCATACCTTCTATGAGATAGTTGGATCCCGATACCCGCTGCGAGTAAGAGTTACTCCTGGGAGAGTTTTATACATTACAATTAGCCGATCAAGTAGGTGTCTAGAAAGGTGTTAACGGGGTTACGCCTCTGGGAAAATGAGGTTTACATTAATTAGGTTCATGCGAAAGCACGGGGGGACCTCCCTCAAAGTACCGACACTGGCCTGGCTGAAAGATTGGCGAACTTGTAGTGTGTAATTAATCCCGGCTAGTCTTTCCTTTTAGGGTTTGAAGGAAGATTTGATAAAAAGCAGTGGGAGCCATCCTGATTAGATAAAATAATAACCAATCTTTTCTTGACAGAGCGCACGCTGAGTGTTTTCTTCTCTCTCTCCAGGTAGCGACCATATCACGCCTTAATCAAGATAATAATACGGATTATTGACCGAACCCGCTTGTTATACTGAGCTGGGGAACGTTGGTCCCGCTCCAACTTATAATTGTTATAAGATCGAGCAGGAAATTGGGGAATACCAGATTTCCCGTGCCGCCCAAGCGAAGAGGGTGCATGCTGATGCATCATCTTCGGGTGTGTTCATTACAAAGAACTGTTTCTCAGTATCCTCTGCGTCCTGGGTATTTGATACCAGATCAGGATCCCAGATATGTAATCTGTTACATAGGGCTACAAAAGGGTAGAAAAACTGAGAACGGGTGATAAGTTTCATGAGGCAGAAAACGGGGCAAGTGTTGCAGCCAAGTCTGTTGGTCACTGTCACCCTGTATTGTAATACATTGATTCTGAACGAATGTTATTAGATACTGAACCTGATATACAAAATCATATCTGTCTCTTTATAAGTAAAGAAACGATAAAATTTTGTATTGTTGGATAATGTTTTGGACATTTCCTATATCAAAAGTTGATCGGTTCAGGCACGTTATCTAAAAGTATTGATGTTCTAAATCAAACTACAGTTCTTAGTATATAGAACACACATAAAAGGAAGAGTTCAGAAATGAACGAATCCTTCTTGAGGCATTGTAGACTAGGTTATATCAATGCGACCCGACTAGCTGAAGTTACATGTAGATGCATATTTAAATCAGTTTGAATTTACATCTTGTGAAACTTGCCAGTCATGTCACAGAGATAAGATGACCATAGCTCTGTTTATTGGAAGCAGAGAAAGAGTTAGTGAACTCTTGGGATGATACATGTTGATGTATGTAGGTCTCCTGTCTACAAATGCCAACACCGGTTCTTTTTACTTCATTACATTCTCTTATAATCTCTCAAGATTCAGACATATGGTCCTGTTGAAACATAAGTCCGAACCTTTTGAGATATTCACAGAATATGATTTAGAAGTAGAGAACCAAAATGCGGGTATAAGTATTATTTCCTTTGATGTGATCGAGGAGGAGAATACTTGAGCATGGAATTCCTGGACTATTCTAAAGGAGAATAAGATTCTCTCTCAGAATTACTCCTCCGTATACACCATAGCACGATGGTATATCGGGGCGGAGCAATTGCACCCTATTCGATATGGCGCGCTCTATGATGAGTACTACTGAGTTTCCTATTTTCCTTTTGGGAGTTATGCACTTGAGAAGCTGCATACCTATTAAATAGGGTTCGAATCAAATCAGTTGCCTACCGCTTCATATGTGATATGGAAAGGGAAGAGCCCATGTCTTAAGCTAGTTAAGATTTGGGGTTGTCCGGCCTATGTCTAAAAGCAAAATCCGGACAAGCTCGAGGCAAGGTTAGTTATGTAGAACTGGAAAGGTTCCAGCTATACAAACTACAGCAGATGATTTGGTAGAACCAAAGGATTCAGTAGATTCCAACGAACCTCAGCCTCTCCGCCGATCAAGTAGGGTTCATCACCCACCTGAGAGATACTTCGGTTTCTCTATGACAGTGGGAGCGAGGATTGCATCATGAGATAATGACCCAACTAGCTTCGAGCTGTCCATCAGGAGTAAGACTCTGTCAGAATGGCTGGATGCTTAGCGATCTGAGATGGAATTCATGTACACCAACAAAGTATGGACTTTGGTTGCTATATCTGAAGGGTTAAATCCCCATCAGAAGCAAGTATATCTTGAGAAGATTACTTGGTGTAGATGGAAAAGTTGAGACTTTCAAAGCTAGACATGTTAAAGGTTTTCGTCATCAACCAGGCGTGGATAATGATGAAACCTTTTCCAGTGGCTATGCTTAAGTCCATCCAGATCCTACTTACCACGGCTACATACCATGACTACGATATCTGGTGGTTGGGTGTCATGACAGCTTTTCTAAATGATGTTTTAGAAGAGGGCGTCTATAAGTACACAGCCAGAGGGCTTCGTAAACAGTGGGAGCAGCGGAAACGTGTACAAGATGCTTTATAGGATAAAGCAGGCATCGCGGAGTTGGAACATCTATTTTGATGTGTTAGTCAAAGAGTTTGACATCATCAAAATGGTAGATGAACCTTGTATAAACAAAAAGGTAGTAGGGAGTATGGTGGTGATCCTCGTAGAGTACGTGGATGACATACTCTTGATAAGAAAGGAGTTTCTTATGCTACGCTCGATCAATCTCCGTTTATCACAAAGATTCTCCGTGTAAGATCAAAATGATACCTCTTAAATCCTGAGTTTTGGATCTATGAGATAGATTTAATTGGATGTTAGGATTCTCACTAGTTGTAGTGAGATGATATCAAACGATTCTGGGGAAAATCACTGGAAAGGTTCCAGGGTGATAAAGACGACTGAATGTCAGTCGCAGGCATTGTCTTTACCCTCAGTAAAGGGACGGTATGTTGGAAGAGTTCCAAGCTAGATACCGTGACATACTAGACGATAAAGGCAGGATACATCGCTACTTAAGATGCTACCAAAGAGGCTGTTTGGGTGTATATTGGTTCATGAGATGAACTATGTTCCTCCCATTGTGTGACAATGGAGTTGTGGCTTATGCCAAGGAACGCAGGTCCCATCAGTGATCTAGACATATTCTAAGGCAGTATCACTTGATCATGGAGATAGTTGATCTCCAGGGTGATCGAGGTATGGAGAGTAGACTCGGAGGGCAACACGGCGAATCCACTCACGAAGGCCTATTCCTAGAGAGAGACTTTTAAGGGATGGTTGAGTATGAGATACTGCAACCACTGCTATCAGATGGCCCTAGTGCAAGTGGGAGATTGTTAGTTATATGTATGCCCTAGAGGCCATTACTGTACATTGGATGTATATTGTAGTGGATACTTGGACATATATATGGAGGACTTTCTTGCTCAACATGATAGTATGCTAGCTGGTTACACTTTACCTTAACCTGTACACTGATTGTCTCTCCGATACATGTTGGTAAAGCCCTTAGGATGTGTACTTGACTATCTGGACTATGATGCAGATCATACTAGTGGGGACATGGTAGTCCATAAGTACATCCTTCAAAGTCCCTAGTCATGGGTGTATTGAGACAGGGCATCGATATACCAGAGTAGACTAGCGTGTACCTTCTCGACCCATACAGATGGGCGATGGATGATCCCATATCCATCAGTGTTTGACATCAGAGATGATATACGGGTGCTCAGTAGAGACTGGGTACACTGGACGGACTCGCCGAGAACTCCCAGATGGTATTATACCTTACGTCAGATGGCAGTTCTCTGGTGACACTGGTACAGAGTAGTCTGTTGACCCGAGATCGTCATAGAGTCTTGTGTGGTTCCCACTGTGCTTTGATTTCCATCTTACCACGTCCAAGAGGGCGTGAAAAACGGTGGTTTTTGGGTACAGTCCCGAATCACATGGAGACAATGAGCGATAGGAGGGGATTCGTCTCTCCCGGTATAGGGGGTTGATGTTGCGCTGTGTTCGATTGGCTATAACCGGAAATCCCTGGCCAGGGTTGCTGAGATTTACTGGTAAGTGTTACCAGTAGTTTCTCGAACTGTTATAGACCTCATATCGACACGACTTATCGAGCTATTGGGGTCTGACGTTTACCACCCCTAGGCAAGATATGCGACATATCAGACGACGAGACCGGACTGTACGGTAGTGTTACTGGTTGGATTTACTGGAGTGTGAGCGGGCTTGCTCGTCGATCTTCTGATCGCTCAATACCCGGGTGGCCGTTACGTTTAGCAGACCGCTTGTGGCTTGTTGGTGTTTGATATGATCATTCATCTACTACCTGCGTATTGACGAGTCTTTAGAGTCCTACACAGAGGTTTCCTGGCTCAAGCAAAATGAAATAGGAGCGCATATGAGATATGTGCGGGACCGAGAATGATACCAGTATGTGATACTGTATCAGATTCTCGCGATTTGTAACATTGATCGGTTATATGCGATATAGCCGGGTTATCGGATCAAGTGTTGATTCGATAAGATGTTACTGTTGATACTAGTCGGTTATATGCGATATGACCGGATCATTAAATCAAGTGTTGATGTAATCATTTAATGTATAATTATATATTTGATATATTACTTTGCATTAACTAGTATCGGTTCACTTTAAATGGATTTTCTCACTTGGATTGTGCACATTGTATATATGATATACTTTTGTACACAAGATTGTATCATGTTTGATGATACATGCTCACTAGGGTTTGTGTAAAGATTAAACCATGGTTGTGTAATGGTTAGGATTTTCATTTTCTTATTCATTTATTTATTTATTTCATTTATTTTATTTTGGAAAAGAAAAAGGGAAAATGGTGGCTTTCTTTGTTTGTATTTTGAAGCTTCATGAAGCTTTGACTAAGTCACCATTTTGTCTCATACTTAACCCTAACCATTCCACTTAACCCTAGTCTATTCTCTACACTTGACCATGGTTACATTATGATAAATATTCATTTTATTTCCTTTTTTAATAATACTCATTATAACATTTTCTTCTTCTTCTTCTTCATCTTCAAGATGAAGAACCTTGCTTCATCAATGGCAACTTGAGCAAATGAGTGAGAAATCCAATTCTAAAGTGAACCCACCTCCTATTTCTTCATCCTCTACCTCTTGCCAAGTAGTAGAGTGTGTTTTCTTCACAAGTTTCATGACTTGGTGAAGTGGGAGCTTGATCTTGTGATGCCTCGACGTAGATCATCTTCGGCACGAAGCCGACGATCAAGCCTGCCCATTTCTTCGATGAAGCCGATGCTAGAGTTCGGAATTCCATTTGGACAGCGAGGTGACTTCATCACGGAGCCGTGGAGGTGGAGGACCGGATCTACAAAGGTTGTATTTCCGTTTAACTCTTTGTTAAGTTGTTAACTACTTGCTTGTTTCGCCTAAAATCTAGTTAACGATCCGTATTAGGGTTTGTCGGCACTTGTAATTTTTTGAAATTGGCATGGTTGATGCCTTGTGAGACCTCTTGAGAGTGCCTAGGAACCCTACAAATTTGGCATGGGCGATGCCTCCCGAAACCTTACTGTCGTCATAGGTAACCTTTCAGTGGTATCAGAGCCATGCTAGAAATAAATACGGATTTTGTTAAGATCACGAAACCGAAACAACTCCGAAATCTGCATCGTCAAAACTTGCTTGCTGTCGATTTCAAAAAGTTGTCAAAATTTTTTTTAAACAAGTACAGAGTGATGTATATGATATATCATGAACACAGAAAAAATTTGAGGGCATTTTGGTAAAATTGGGCCGGCCCCACCCCCCCATACCGGCCCAAAGCCGGCCAACCCCCCTGAATTTTTGCACATGTTCCAGTGGCTTGGTTTTGATATTTCAGGTATTGTTTATTTTTGCTAATTTTGCATGTGATGTAATTTTACACTATAAGCAAATCGGAGTGTTTCGTATTCGTAGTTTTAACATTGTTTTGGGGTGTTTGACATATTTTCTAGACAATGTTAAAAAGTTCGATCGAATGTTAAAAACCCATTTTTCCAAGTTTAACATACTCGGAAAAACATGCAAGTGATTCTTTGGACCCTCTAGAAGAACGAAACCTTAACTCGATTATGTGGCCGTCAAAACCACAACTTGAACCTTAGGGTTTGTGGTAGTTTGGCATTTCACATGTGAGGCGTTGGTTTGACCCTTCTACGGCTGATTCATAGGTACTGTGGCATCTTCTGGGTATTATTAAAACTGTGCTCAAGTGTTGAGCTGTCGGGAAACTGTGGGACTTTGATGAATCGATCGAAGAGTTTAACTTCGTTCGGATATTAGGTGATGGGATACAATATTTGGAATCCACATGTAGTTATGGGATAACTAATTTGAATGTTATAAATCTAGCAGTTTAGTCTCAGATGATCTGTTGCCACGGGATTTTGATGTGATCAAAAGTCCGTCGCAAACACGTAGAGTACGCGGATACTCGCCGGTTAAACTTAATAGATAGCCATACCCCATAGCCCCGACCAAGTGACTGTAGGAGAACCCCGTCGCCAAAAGCATCCGTTCGGGTGCTCGCGGCAGCGGTGTTCCGCTTTAGTGCACTTCGTCGACGGCATCGGGGGTGCGGCCATCTACTAAAGTTTCCAACGAATATTTGATCAGGATGTCGGGAATCTTGTTGAATTACCCGACTTGTTATTGAAAAGAGTTTTCGGTATCGAGACTAAAATGCGGGATTTATAATTGTTAAGCATGCGATATCTAAGGAATTCAGATGGTTAGGCATATGATGTCTAAGGTGGTTGCGGATTCCAACTGTTGTAGTTTTTCAATTTCTTTTCTGCAACCGTAAGTGTAATATGTGGTGTATCGCCGGTTTCAGTGCTATATGTCAACGACAATTGTGATATGCATATTTACTTACATTGATGACATGTGATGTTATGTGTTGCCTGGATATGTTATATTGGATCGTCATGTTTTGAATAGCCGGAGGTTTTATGTGATATGAGAGTATTTCTTTTTCATTCATGTAAAATTCATTGTATGTAATATTCTTTTATTGGGGCACTTCCGGGCTGAGGATGATGTCACCATTGTATATTAATTACTTTTCCGCATTAGGATAGACCCAAGACGGGGAGCATAAGTAACCGGGTTCTAGGGTCCAGTGGGAGACCTTCTCGAGGATTCAAGACCGGGTCTCCTAACTCTAGAATTGGCAGGGTTGCTTTCCGCTCTCGTAGGGGTCTAGGGATGTGGGTTTGGCTATTCATCGCGACCGTGGAATCCGTGTTTTATACAGGCTTAAAATAAAACACGGAAATCCTAGTATATCCAATATTTTATATGTTGTTCTTCTGCTGCGTTATCTGTGATGTAATCATTTGATATGTTAAGATGGATACTGGATATAGTATATGAGATATATTATATAGACGTTGCTTATGTTTTACACCCGTGCTAGCACTGCCCCACTCTGTCGTTAGTTACCTAACCTAACGGTGCACGAGGGGACATCGAGGCGAATACAGATGGCATAAGCGTACGTTGTATTTATCTGTGATCTTTAGGTAACTTGATATAATGGGACTTCATTAATGAGATTAATGAAATAAAAGAAACCTAAAGATGTTGTGGAATCGAATTTTCAAAAACAGGTAGCTCTAGTTGTTGCTTTGCATAGCGGTATTCCTTGTAGAATATCCAGCACCTTATTCGATAAGGAAAGAGCCGAGATCCCTTCATCGGGAGTGACCTCTTTAGCATTAACTGGCAGATGCTACAACTCTCGGTTTGTCTTTTGATTGCTTCTATAGTTTTTGCATTACACAGAGGTATTTGTGAAATATCCTGCACGTTATTCGATGAGGAAAGAGCCGACGATCCCTTCACCGGGAGTGACCTTTTTAGCAAGACTAGTAAAAGCCTCAAAAACACTCCATTTAAATCATTTGATTCTAAAACGATATCAAGTTCATTACGCAAAAGGTTTTCTTAAAAAACCTGTCGTAGCCCTCCGTCATTTCAGATAAGTACTTCATAGTATTCGTGCTGCGTTTGTTGACCTGCGTCAAGGCGTAGTGTTCGGTAGCTATTTATGCTTATCTGCTAAAGCATATGATGCGATTGAGTTAGGGTAGTCGTGCGACTTTGTTGGCCTGCGTCAAGAGTCGTGCGAGTGGGTTTAATTCAATCGAGAAATGACGGGTTGAACTTGACTAGCGGACTATGGTTTGTTGGCCTGCGTCAAGGTCATAGGACGTTAGGGGTAAAATATTATTGGGAATTTCAAGTGTTGAAATTTGCAATGAGATTGCATACCTTCTATGAGATAGTTGGATTCCAATACCCACTGCGAGTAATAGTTAGTCCTGGGAGAGTTTTACACATTACAATTAGCCGATCAAGTAGGTGTCTAGAAAGGTGTTAACGGGGTTACGCCCTTGGGAAAATGAGGTTTATTTTAATTAGGTCTGTGCGAAAGTATGGGGAACCTCCCTCAAAGTGCCGGCACTGGCCTGGCTGAAAGATCGACGAACTTGTATGGTGTAATTAATCCCGGCTAGTCTTTCCTTTTAGGGTTTGAAGGAAGATTTGACTAAAACAGTGGGAGACATCCTGATTAGATATATTGATAACCAATCTAATCTTTCAAGAGCATACGCTGAGTGTTTTCTTCTCTCTCTCTCCAGGTAGCGACCATGTCACACCTTAATCAAGATAATAATACGGATGTATTGACCGAACCCGCTTGTTATACTGCGCTAGGGAACGTTGGTCCCGCTCCAACTTATAATTGTTATAAGACCGAGCAGGAAATAGGGGATTACCAGAATTCCCGTGCCACCCAAACGAAGAAAGTGTATGATGATACATCTTCTTCGGGTGTGTTCATTACAGAGAACTGTTTCTCAGGATCCTTTACGTCCTGGGTATGAGATACCGGATCAGGATCCCGCATATGTAATCTGTTACATGGGCTACAGATAGATAAAGAACTGAGAACGGGTGATAAGTTTTAAGAGTTAAAAATGGTGCAATTGTTGCAAGCCAAGTCTGTTGGCAGTTATCACCCAGTGTTACCAAATACATTGATTCTGAACGAATGTTATTAGATACCGAACCTGAAATACAACATCATGCCAGTCTCTTTATTTAGTAAAGAAGGATATAATTTTGTATTGTTAGATAATGTTTTGAACATTTCCTATATCAAGAGTTGATCGGTTCAGGCACGTTATCTAAAAGCATATATGTTCTAAATCAAACGACAGTTCTTAACATACAAAACACACACAAGAGGAAGAGTTCAGAAATGAACGAATCCTTCTTGAGGCATTGTAGACTAGGTCATATCAATGCGACCCGACTAGCTAAGTTACATAAAGATGCATATATAAATCAGTTTGAATTTACATCTTATGAAACTTTCCAGTCATGTCACAAAGATAAGATAACCGTAGTTCCGTTTATTGGAAACAGAGAAAGAGTTAGTGAACTCTTGGGATTGATACATGCTGATGTATGAAAGTCCCCTGTCTACACATGCCAGGATTTGTTCTTTGTACTTCATTACATTCACTGATGATCTCTCAAGATTCGCACATGTGTTCCTGTTGAAACACAAGTCTGAAACTTTTGAGATATTCAAAGAATATAACTTAGAAGTAGAGAACCAAAACGGGTAAAAAGTATTATGTCCGTTGATGTGATCAGGGAGGAGAATACTTGAGCACGGAATTCCTGGACTATTCTAAAGGAGAATGGGATTCTCTCTCTCAGCATTACTCCTCCGTATACACCACAGCACGTTGGTATATCGGGGAGGAGAAATCTCACCCTATGTGATATGGTGTGCTCTATGATGAGTACTGCTGAGTTGCCTATTTCCTTTTAGGGGTTATGCACTTGGGAAGGTGCATACCTATTGAATAGGGTTCCAATCAAATCAGGTGCCTACCACTCCATATGAGATATGGTATGGGAAGAGCCCATCTCTTAAGGATGTTAAGATTTGGGGTTGTCCGGCCTATGTCTAAAAGAAAAATCCGGACAAGCTCGAGGCAAGGTCAGTTCTGTGGAAGTTTGTTGGATATCCCAAGCATTCGCAAGGGAATATCTTCTACCACACTGAGGAGCAAAAGGTGTTTTGTTTCTCAGCATGCCACCTTTTAGAAAGGGAATTTCTTGTGAAGAAATTAGTGGTCATGAGGTAGAACTGGAAGGAGTTCCAGCTATACAAACTGCAGCTGATGATTTGGTAAACCCGGAGGATTCAACAGTTCCCAACGAACCTCAGCCTCTCCGCCGATCTAATAGGGTTCCTCACCTACCTGAGCGATACTTCGGTTTTCTCTATGACAGTGGGAGCGAGGATTGCATCATGAGGTGATGACCCAACTAGTTTCGAGCTGGCCATCAGGAGTGAGGACTCTGTGAGAATGGTTGGATGCTATGCGATCTGAGATGGAATCTATATACACCAATAAAGTATGGACTTTGGTTGCTTTATCTGAAGGGTTAAATCCCCATCAGGAGCAAGTATATCTTAAGAAGATTACTTGGTGTACATGGAAAAGTTGAGACTTTCAAATCTAAGACTAGTTGCAAAATGTTCTTGTCCTCGACCAGGTGTGGATAATGATGAAACCTTTTCTAGTGCCCATGCTTAAGTCCATCCAGATCCTACTTGCAATTGCTGCAGACCATGACTACGATATCTGGCGGTTGGGTGTCATGACTGCTATTCTAAATGATGATATAGAAGAGATCGTCTATAAGTACACAGCCAGAGGGCTTCGTAGACAATGGGAGCAGCGGAAACGTGTGTAAGTTTCTTTATGAGTTAAAGCAGGCATCGCAGAGTTGGAACATCTATTTTGATGTGGTAGTCAAAGAGTTTGACTTCATCAAAATGGTAGATGAACCTTGTATATACAAAAAGGTAGTAGGGAGTATGGTGATGATCCTCGTATTGTACGTGGATGACATACTCTTGATAGGGAAGGAGTTTCCTATGCTACGCTCGGTCAATTTCCTCTTATCACATGGATTCTCCATATAGGATCAAGGTGATACCTCCTAAATCCTGGGTTTTGGATCTATGAGATAGATCTAATTGGATATTAGGATTCTCACTAGGTGTAGTGAGATGGTATCAATAGATCCTGGGGAGAATCACTGGATAGGATCCAGGATGGTAAGGACGACTGAATGTCAGTCACAGGCATTGTCTTTACCCTCAGTAGAGGGACGGTATGTTGGAAGAGTTCCAAACTAGATACCGTGGCATACTGGATGATAAATGCTGGATACATAGCTACCAAGGATGCTACCAAAGAGGTAGTCTAGATGTATATAGTTCATGAGATAAACTTCGTTCCAACCATTGTGTGCCAATGGAGTTGTGGCTTTCGCCTGGGAACCCCCGTCCCATCAGTGATCCAGACATATTCTTAGGCGGTATCACCTGATCATGGAGATGGTTGATCTCCAGAGAGATCGAGGTTAGGAGAGTAGATACAGAGGAGAACAGGGCGGATCCACTCACAAAGGCCTATTCCCAGTAGGGACTTTTATGGGATGGTTGAGTATGAGATACTTCAACCACTGCTGATTGTTGGGTATGAGATACTACAACAGATGGCCCTAGTGCAAGTGGGAAATTGATAGTACTATGTATGCCCTAGAGGCCATTACTATACATACGATGTATATTGTAGTAGATTCTTAGACATATATAGGGAGGACTTTCTTGCTCGATATGATAGTATGCTATCTGGTTGCACTTTATCTTAACATGTAATCTGATTGTCTCTATGTTACATGTTGATAAAGCCCTTAGGATGAGTACTTGACTACCAGGACTATGATGCAGATCATACTAGTGGGGATAGTGTAGTCGTTAAGTACATCCTTCAAATGTTCCTAGTCGTAGGTGTATCGAGACAGGGCATCGATATACCAGAGTAGACTAGCGTATAGCTTCTCGACCCATATAGATGGGCGATGGATGATCCCATATCCATTGGTGTTTGACATAAAAGACAGTATATGGGTGCTCAGTAGAGACTGGGTATACTGGACGGACTCGCCGAGAACTCCCAGATGGTATTATACCTCACGTCAGATGGTAGTTCTCTGATGACACTGGTACAGGTTAGTCTGTAGACCCGAGATCGTCATAGAGTCTTGTGTGATTCCCACTGTGCTTTGATTTCCACCTTACCACGTCCAAGAAGGCTTGCTTGTTGATCTTCTGATCGTTCAATACCCGGGTGGCCGTTACGTTTAGCAGACCGCTTGCGGCTTGTGGGTGTTTGATATGATCATCACCTACTGCCGGCGTATTGACGAGTCTTTAGAGTCATACACAGGGGTTTCCTGGTTCAAGCAAAACGGAGTAGGAGCACATATGTGATATGTGCGGGACCGAGATTGATACGATATGTGATACCGTATTCTATTCTCGCGATTCGTGACATTGGTCGTTTATATGCGATATAGCCGGGTTATCGGATCAAGTGTTGATTTGATAAGTTGTTACACATGATATTTGTCGGTTATAGCCGGATTATTAAATCAAGAGTTGATTTAATAATTTAATGTATAATTATATATTTGATATATTACATTACATTAACTAGTATTAGCTCACTTAAGATTTATTTTCTCACTTGATTGTGCATAAGTGTATATGTGATATATATTTGTGTACATATGATTGTGTCATGCTTGATGATACATCAAAGATGGGTGTATGAGACTTATACCAAGATTAGGTTAAAGATCAGGGTTTTGTTTATATCTTAAGAATAACAAAAGAGAAAGACTTAGTCAAAGTTCTCAAGCTTTCATGAAACTTGTAGAAACATTGACAAAGTCAACTCTTTTGTCATTCTTTAGGATATTTAGTTAACCTAACCTTAACCATATACCTTGGTCAATTCTCTACATGAGTTAAGCATGATACCTTAACTCACCCATGGTTATATTATTGAGGATAATAATTCATATGATAATTTTTATTCATTCTCTCTTCTTCTTCATCATCAAGCTCCATGAAAAGCTTGCTAGCTCTAATGGTGGTTTGAGAAATAGTGTGAGAAAATAAATTCTAAAGTGAGCCCACTTCCTACTTCTTCATCCTCTACTACTTGCCATGTAGTATAGGGTGTTCTCTTCATAAAGTTCATGACCTAGTGAAGGGATAGCTTGAGTTAGTGTCTCCCCGAAGTAGATCTTCTTCGGCCTCGAAGTCTTCGAAGCAAGCACGTTCATTACTTCAACGGAGCCTCTCTAGAGTCCGGAGTTCATGATCGCAGCGGAGGGGGCTTCTACACGGAGCTATTGAAGTGAAGGACCGGTCTACAAAGTTTGTATTCCTTGCTCTCTTTACATATTGCAAAGTGTTTGCATATTGTTATCCGTATATTTCTAGTTAACGATTCAATTTAGGGTTAGCTAAAATGGAAAAATTTAAATTTGGCATGGACGATGCCTCCAGAAATCTTGCTGCCGTCGTAAGTAACCCTTCAAGAACAGCGAGTCCGGGGTTAATTCATGGTGGTTAGCATATGGATGGCTCACGTTAGTCATAGGTTCTAACCTATGGGTGTTTGTTCGTTATATCGATGTCGATTTAAATTCTTGTATTTGTGTGTGGTTATGTGAATGCTAGGATCGATTGTGAAGACCTCCGAGACGGTGATGAAGGGTAAGGTGATCGTAGGATACGACTAGCTCGATCGTAAACTGTGAGTGGAATAGTATCTACAAGTGAGAAATTGGGCGGATGGCGTATAGCACCCCCGACTACCAGAAAACTTATAAAACTTTATGTCACTATTTCAAACCTATTCATGACACTTGATTGTATTATCATTCGATTGGTATTGTATTGAGTACCATATCATGTTGCATACCTATACTTACTAGCATTGATACTTAGTGAAAATGTCACGTTTCATGTTCGATTTCATTTCTTATATTCCAATTGCCCTTCTATAGGAACACACCCGATTGAATACTGCACAACTACAAACGATTGCCATGTTGCACAATCGCAAACTTGCATGTACACTACTAATCGTTGGTTCTGCCATGACACTTAAAAACTGCCATGCTACTGGTAAGTATTAATTGCTGCTTACCTTGATTTCGTTATGCATTATATATTGTTGATCTTGTGAGATTAGGGTCTTTATTGATGGTGATATATATTAGTGGTATGGGACACTAATATATATATGATATATTATTATTATCATATGATAATAATAAAGCTTGTTTTACATGTGGTGATATTCGGTTATCGAGGATGGGGGAGAGACCGATACGGATATCATGAATTTCTATTTTAGATATGTTTGGTGTGATCCGATAATCGAGGAAGGGGGAGAGACCAATTCGGATACACCGGTGTGATATATAGTTGGTGTGATCCTGTAATCGAGGAAAGAGGAAGAGACCAATTCAGATACACTGGTGTGATATATGTTTGGTATGATCCGGTAATCGAGGAAGGGGGAGAGACCGATTCAGCTACACCGGTTTGAGATATGCTTGGTGTGATCCGGTAATCGAGGAAGGAGGGAGAGACCGATTCGGATACACTGGTGTGACATGATGAGATTCTGGTTAGCGATGATTGACACGGATTTCATGATGATTATAGTTTACATGACTCAGTTACTTTGCACTTATATTCTTTTACCATGCTGATTATATTGTGTGTGTGTGTATCTTGTGATATTATTTCCATTCACTGAGTTGGCAACTCACCCTCATTGTGCCATAGCTGCTTGCAGGACCGATCACATAGATACCTAGCGGCGGCGTTGGCACGATATCTTTTAGGATTCTTGCTTGCTTTTGCTAGGTGGGTTACGATGTGTAAGGCAACCACCTTGGATGTATAATCTTTTGTATCTAGTGTCGCTCTATCTACTACTTGTATTATTATTTGACTTAGATCGAGTCAAGACTAATGTATATTATTTTAGGTCGAACTCGGGTAGAGTTGTTTATGAGTTTACTTATGCAGTTGCTTATATTTGCTTGTGATTCTTCACCTGAGGTATCGTATATTACTGCGTGGTTGTGATTCCGCCGAGTGGGCATTGATTTTGCTCCCATATATGGGATACCTCTATATTTATCATTTTGTACTCGTTTTATTCAAACTTTACAAAGGAAGTGCGGTCCATTTTTCAAACAATGTTTCAAAACAAGCTTCAATTTTTAAAAAACTTTTCAAAACTTCACGTCCACTATTTCTTTTAAAAATGGTTTAGATTCTGGGTTTTGGCTTACTTGAATTTCATCATCGTCTTTAGACGTTGCGTGATTTAAGTGCCGGTCACTTTTGTTTCTTGGTTGTGACAAAGTTGGTATCAAAGTACTAGATTTTACCATTTTCGGGTCTAGGTTTAACCAAGTGGGGTCTAGATTGTAACGTTTTTGTCACGACCTGAATATGGCACGTGACCGGCACTTAGATTGTGTGACGTCTAAAAATGTCGATGCAATCCAAGTAAGCCAAAAACCAAGATTTAAATCCTTTTTAAAGAAATAAGTCGGTAAAGTTTTAATAAGTAATGGAAATGAAACCCAATTTAATTTGCAAAGATTGTATAATTTAAGACATATGTCAAGTGGTTAAAAAAATATTTTTGTACTTGAAATTTCGGCAGCACCTCCTTTATAATTTTTGAGAAAAAGCACGTACATAATAAATATTATAACGGCATCCCTAATTAGGAGCAACATCAATGCCAATCGGCGGAATCAAACACACACATTGTATATACGACGCTCAAAAGCGAAGAATAACAAGTATGCAATAAGTACAACACATAAATCAACATAACTAGTTGATTCTACTCAAGTCGACCCAAAATATACATAAGTCTCCACTCGCTCTAAGTCAAATATCACAAAAGGTTTGATGGAGTGACATTAGATACAAAATATAGAATATACAAAAGAGGAGGTTACTAAACATATAACCAACCTAACAAAATATGCGACGAAATTCAAGATATGTGTCCGTAACGCCACTATGCATCCACTCTGTCTATCCTGCAAGGAACTAAAACACAACAAGGGTGAGTTGCCAACTCAGTAAATATAACTTAACATCAAACAGTGGAAATCATATGCATAACCGAAATAGTGTCTAAACCTATGCACAAGGTAATCATGATGTATAATAGTATGCGTATAATAAATATGAAACACAATATGTCATAATAGTGTCCAAATAAAAGAGAACGAAAATATCATCAAAATATCCCAATATTTGATCATAACCATAACTATCATCAAATCCAGTGTCAAATATAAACACAAATCTTTAATTCTTGCAGGCATCGTTTCTCGAATGATCCTGACATCCAACTACATCTGTTGGTATTCTCTAGATATCCGCCGTGTTTCTCAACTATCTCCGGTATCGAGTGTTCTCGCTACGCTCCCCGCCTAAAATGCAGCTTTCCTGCCTCCTCGGCCTCGACCGGGTCTACCATGTATCCGACTGTATACTCCCCCACTCAATCCGGATAATGTAAGAATCCGCAACCGTATACCTCCCCCACTCGGTTCGGAATAAAATTAAATCAGAAAAACATCAAACTCATGGTGGACATATCATCATATATTATAAGAAACCGTAAAATTATAAATGAAATCTAATATTATCAACTAAATCATGAAGTGGATTAAAACTCATAACAACAGAAATCTTATAAGGTAATTTCGCATAATAACACGTTATAACAATGGCAATGATATAATATGTGTATCAAACAGTACATGATGATGTAGGGTTCCTAGGCACGCTAAAGAGGTCTCACAAGGCATCAACCATGCCAAATTTAAATTTTACAAGTGCCGAGAAACCCTAATACGGATCGTTGACTAGAGTTTAAGCGAAACATGCAACTAGTTAACATCTTAACTATGAGTGAACGGAAATACAACCTTTGTAGATCCGGTCCTCCACCTCCATAGCTCCATGATGAACTCCCCTCGCTGCGATCATCCGATCCCGGGCTCAACCGACGGCTTCATCGGAGAAATGATCGGGCTAAGTCGTCTACTTCGATGCCGAAGATGATCTACGTCGAGGCAACACAAGATCAAGCTCCAACTTCACTAAGTCAAGAAACTTGTGAAGAAAATACCCTATACTACTTGGCAAGTCGTAGAGGATGAAGAAATAGGAAGTGGGTTCACTTTAGAATTGGATTTCTCACTTTTTTTCTCAAGTCACCATTAAAGGATGCAAGGTTTTTTTCATCTTGAAGAAGAAGAAGAATTATGATAAGTTATTTTAAAATAGAAAAAAAATGATACTTATCATAATTTCAACCATGGTTTAGTGTAGAGAACTAACTAGGGTCAAGTTGAATGGTTAGGGTTAGGAGAAGAAGACAAGAATGGTTACTTTAGTCAAAGATGCATGAAGCATCAAGAAGTTTCATGAATGAAAGCAACCATTTTTGTTTTCCTTTCCTTTATTTAACCAAAATAAATAGATAAATGAATAAGTGAGTAAATCAAAACCCTAAACATTAATATAACCATGGTTTAAGTCTTTACACAAACCCAAGTATGCATGTATCATCAAACATGATACAAACAAGTGCACAAAACTATATCATATATACAATGTGCACATCAAGTGAGAAAATCCATCTTAAGTGAACAAATACTAGTTAATGTAAAGTAATATATCAAATATATAATTATTTATTAAATCATTAAATCTACACTTGATTTAACGATCCGGTCACATCGCATATGACCGACTAATATCCAATGTATCGACTTATCGAATCAATCCTCGATTCGATAACTAGGTTATATCACATACAACCAATCGATACATTCATCACGAGAATAGAATACGGTATCACATACACGCATTATTCTCCGTCCCACACATATCTCATATGCGCTCCTATTTCGTTTCGCTTGAGCCAGGAAACCTCTGTGTAGGACTTTAAAGACTCGTCAATACGCCGGCAGCAGATGATGATCATATCAAGCACCCACAAGCCGCAAGCGGTCTGCTAAACGTAACGGCCACCCGGGTATTGAGCGATCAGAAGATCAACGAGCAAGCCCGCTCACACTCCTGTGAATCCAACCAGTAACACTTACCGTACAGTCTGGTCTGTTCGTCTGATATGTCGCATATCTCGCCTAGGGGTGGTAAACGTCAGACCCCAGTAGCTTGATAAGTCGTGTCGATATGTGGTCTATAATAGTTCGAGAAACTACTGGTAACACTTACTAGTAAATCTCAGCAACACTGGCCAGGGATTTCCGGTTATAACCAATCGAACACAGTGCAACATCAACTCCCTATACCGGGAGAGACGAATTCCCTCCTATCGCTCATTGCCTCCATGCGATTCGGGACTGTACCCAAAAGCCACCGTTTTGCACCTCCTCTTGGACGTGGTATGGTGGAAATCAAAGCACAGTGGGAATCACACAAGACTCTATGACGATCTCGGGTCTACAGACTAACCTGTACCAGTGTCACCAGAGAACTGCCATCTGACGTAAGGTATAATACCATCTGGGAGTTCTCGACGAGTCCGTCCCGTGTACCCAGTCTCCACTGAGCACCCGTATATCATCTCTGATGTCAAACACCAATGGATATGGGATCATCCATCGCCCATCTGTATGGGTCGAGAAGGTATACGCTAGTCTACTCTGGTATATCGATGCCCCGTCTCGATACACCCACGACCAGGGACCTTGAAGGATGTACTTATGGACTACCATGTCCCCACTAGTATGATCCGCATCATAGTCCAGGTAGTCAAGTACACATCCTAAGGGCTTTACCAACATGTAACAGAGAGATAATTAGTATACACGTTAAGGTAAAGTGCAACCAGATAGCATACTATCATGTCGAGCAAGAAAGTCCTCCCTATATATGTCCCAGCATCCACTACAATATACATCCTATGTACAGTAATGGCCTCTAGGGCATACATATAACTAACAATCTCCCACTTGCACTAGGGCCATCTGTAGCAGTGGTTGTAGTATCCCATACTCAACCATCCCATAATAGTATCTCTCTGGGAAAAGGTCTTTATGAGTGGATCCGCCGTGTTGTCCTCTAAGTCTGCTATCCTAACCTCGATCCCCTGGAGATCAACCATCTCCATGATCAGGTGATACTGCCTTAGAATATGTCTGGATCCCTGATGGGACGGACGTTCCTTGGCATAAGCCACAACTCCATTGTCACACAATGGGAGGAACTAAGTTCATCTCATGAACTAATATACACCCAGACAGCCTCTTTGGTAGCATCTTAAGTAGCGATGTATCCAGCCTTTATCGTCTAGTATGCCACGGTATCTAGCTTGGAACTCTTCCAACATACCGTCCCTTTACTGAGGGTAAAGACAATGCCTGTGACTGACTTTCAGTCGTCCTTATCACTCTGGAACATTTCCAGTGATTCTCCCCAGGATCAACTGATACCTTCTCACTACAACTAGTGAGTATCCTAATATCCAAATAGATCTATCTCATAGATCCAAAACCCAGGATTTAGGAGGTATCAATTTGATCCTATATGGAGAATCATTATGATAAGCGGAGATTGACCGAGCGTAGCATAGGAAACTCCTTCCCTATTAAGAGTATGTCATCCACGTACTTTACGAGGATCATCACCATACTCCCTACTACCTTTTTGTATATACAAGGTTCATCTACCATTTTGATGATGTCAAACTCTTTGACTAACACATCAAAACAGACGTTCCAACTCCGCGATGCCTGCTTTATCACATAAAACATCTTGCACACGTTTCCGCTGCTCCCACTGTTTACGAAGCCCTCTGGCTGTGTACTTATAGACGTTCTCTTCTAAAACATCATTTAGAAAAGTAGTCATGGCACCCAACCGCCAGATATCGTAGTCATGGTATGTAGCCGTGGCAAGTAGAATCTGGATGGACTTAAGCATAGCCACTGGAAAAAGGTTTCATCATTATCCATTCATGTTCGATGACGAAAACCTTTAACAAGTCGAGCTTTGAAAGTCTCAACTTTTCCATCTACACCAAGTAATCTTCTCAAGATATACTTGCTCCTGATGGGAATTTAACCCTTCAGATATAGCAACCAAAGTCCATACTTTGATGGTGTATAAGGATTCCATCTCAGATCGATAAGCATCCAGCCATTCTTATAGAGTCTCACTCCTGATGGCCAGCTCGAAACTAGTTGGGTCATCATCTCATGATGCAATCCTCGCTCCCACTGTCATAGAGAAACTGAAGTAACTCTCAGGTGGGTGAGGAACCCTACTAGATCGGCGGAGAGGCTGAGGTTCGTTGGTTACTATTGAATCCTTCGGTTCTACCAAATCATCAGCTGCAGTTTGTATAGCTTGAACATTTCCAGTTCTACATAACAGACCTTGCCTCGAGCTTGTCCGGATTTTGCTTTTAGACATAGGCCGGACAACCCAAAATCTTAACTAATTTAAGATACGGGCTCTTTCCTTTCTATATCACATATGAAGTGCTAGGCAACTGATTTGATCAGAACCCTATTCAATAGGTATGCAACTTCATAAGTGCATAACTCCCAAAAGGAAATTAGTAACTCAGTAGTACTCATCATAGAGCACACCTTATCATATAGGGTGTGATTGCTCCACCCCGATATACCATCGTGCTATGGTGTATTACGGAGGAGTAATGTTGAGAGAGAATCTTATTCTTAGAATAGTCCGGGAATCCCGTGCTCAAGTATTCTCCTCCCTGATCACATCAAAGGACATAATATTTATACCCGTTGTTGGTTCTCTACTTATAACTTATATTCTATGAATATCTCAAAAGATTCGGACTTGTGTTTCAACAGGAACATATGTCTGAATCTAAAGAGATCATTAGAGAATGTAATGAAGTACAAAGAACCGGTCTTGGCATGTGTAGACAGGGGACCTACATACATCAACATGTATCATCCCAAGAGTTCACTAACTCTTTCTCTGTTTCCAATAAATAGAGCTGTGGTCATCTTATTTTTGTGACATGACCGGCAAGTTTTCACAAGATGTAAATTCAAACAGATTTAAATATGCATCTATGTGCAACTTAGCTAGTCGGGTCGCATTGATATGACCTAGTCTACAATGCCTCAAGAAGGATCCGTTCATTTCTGAACTCTTCCTCTTGTGTGTGTTCCGTATACTAAGAAGTGTAGTTTGATTTAGAACATCAATGCTTTTAAATAACATGCCTGAACCGATCAACTTTTGATATAGGAAATGTTCAAAACATTATCCAACGATACAAAATTATATCCTTTCTTTACTAATAAAGAGACTGATATGATTTTATATATCAGGTTCGGTATCTAATAGTATTTGTTCAGAATCAATGTATTGGTAATACAAGGTGACAGTGACCAACAGACTTGGCTGCAACACTTGCCCCGTTTTCTGTCTCATGAAACTTATCACCCGTTCTCAGTTCTTTACCTATCTGTAGCCCATGTAAAATATTTATATGCGGGATCCTGATCCGGTATCACATACCCAGGACGTAAAGGATACTGAGAAATGTTTCTTTATAATGAACACACCCGAAGGAGATGCATCATATGCACTTTCTTCGTTTGGGCGGCATAGGAATTCTGGTATTCCTCTATTTCCTGCTCTGTCTTATAAAAATTATAAGTTGGAGCGGGACCAACGTTCCCCAGCTCAATATAACAAGCGGGTTCGGTCAATACATCCATATTATTATCTTGATTAAGGCGTGATGTGGTCGCTACCTGGAGAGAGAGAGAAGAAAACACTCAGCGTATGCTCTTGCAAGATCAGATTGGTTATATATTTTATCTAATCAGGATGGCTCCCACTGTTTTTATCAAATCTTCCTTCAAACCCTAAAAGGAAAGACTAGCCGGGATTAATTGCACACTACAAGTTCACCAACCTTTCAGCCAGGCCAGTGTCGGTACTTTGAGGGAGGTCCCCCGTGCTTTCGCACGAACCTAATTAATGTAAACCTCGTTTTCCCAGAGGCGTAACCCCGTTGACACCTTTCTAGACACCTACTAGATCGGCTAATTGTAATGTGTAAAACTCTCCCAGGAGTAACAATTACTCGCAGTGGGTATTGGGATCCCACTATCTCATAGAAGGTATGCAATCTCATTGCAAATTTCAACACTTGAAATTCCCGATAATATTTTGCCCCGAACGGTCTATGACCTTGACAAGGTCAACAAACCATAGACCGCAAGTCAAGTTCAACCCGTCATTTCTTGATTGAATCAAACCCACCCGCACGACCCTTGACAAGGTCAACAAGGCTTCACGACTACCCTAACCCAATCTGCATCATATGCATAAGCAGATAAATACTGGTTAGCTATCGCACACTGCGTCTTGACAAGGTCAACAAACGCAGCACGAATACTAAGAAGGACTTATCTGAAATGACGGAGGGCTACGTCAGGTTTTTCTGAAAAACTATTGCGTAATGAACTTGATATCGTTGTAGAATCGAATGATTTTAAAATGGAGTGTTTTTTAGGCTTTTCTAGTTTTGCTAAAGGGGTCACTCCCGGTGAAGGGATCGTCGGCCCTTTCCTCATCGAATAAGGTGCTGGATATATCATATATACCGCTGTGTAAAGAAAGAACTATAGAAGCAATCAAAAGACAAACCGAGGGTTGTAGCATCTTCCAGTTATTTCTAAAGGAGTCACTCCCGGTGAAGGGATCTCGGTCCTTTCCTTATCGAATAAGGTGCAGGATGTTCTACAAAGAACACCGCGATACAAAGCAAGAACTGTAGCTACCTATTTTTGAAAATTCGATTCCACAACACCTTTTAGGTTTCTTTTCTTTCATTAATCACATTAATGAAGTCCCATCATTTAAAATTACCTAAACATCACAGATAAATACGACGTACACTTATGCCATCCGCATTCGCCTCGATGTCCCCTCGTGCACCGTTAGGTTAGGTAACTAACGGCAGAGCGGGGCAGGGTTAGCGCGGGTGTAAAACATAAGTAACGCCTATATAATATATCATATATACTATATACAGTATTTATCACAGAACATCAAATGATCACATCACAGATATCGTAGCAGAAAAAACATATGAAATATTGGATATATTAGGACGTCCGTGTTTTCAATACGAGCCAGTATAAAACACGGATTTCACGGTCGCGATGAATAGCCAAACCCACACCCCTAGACCCCTACGAGAGCGGCAAGCAACCCTACCAATTCTAGAGTTAGGAGACCCAGACTCGACTCCTCGAGTTGGTCTCCCACTAGACTCTAGAACCCGGTTACTTGTGCCCTCCTCCTTGGGTCTATCCTAGTGCGGAAAAGTAAATAATATACAAATGGTGACATCATCCGCAACCTGGAAGTGCCCCAATAAAAGAATATTACATACAAGTTTTTACATGAATGAAAATGAAAAACACTCATCTCACATAAAAACCCCCGGCTATTCAAACACGACGATCCAATACAGCATATCCAGCGACACATAGCATCACATGTCATCAACGTAAGTAAACATGCGTATCCCAATTGTCGTTGACATATAGCAACGAAAACGGCGATATTACATATTACACTTACGGTCGCAGAAAAGAAAGTGTAAAACTACAACAGTTGGAATTCGCAACCTGCATAGACATCGCATGCTTAATCCAATGAATTCCTTAGACATCACATGCCTAACAATTATAAATCCCGCATTTTAGTCTCATTATCGAAAACACTTTTCAATATCAAGTCGGGCAATTCAACAAGATTCCCGAAAAAATGATCGAATGCTCGTCGCAAACTTTAGTAGGCGGCCGCACCCCCGATACCATCGACGAAGTGCACCAAGGCGGAACACCGCTGCCGTGAGCACCCGAACGGATGCTTTCAATGACGGGGTTCTCCTACAGTCACTTGGTCGGGGCTATGGGGTGTAGCTGTCTATCAAGTTTATCCGGCGAGTATCCGCGTACGCTACGTGATAGCGACGGACTTTTGATCACATCAAAATTCCGTGGCAATCGATCAAGTGAGACTAAACCGCTAGATTTATAACATTCATTCAGTTATCTCATAACTACTTGTGAATTCCAATTATTGTATCACATTCCGGATAAATAGAAAATGTCAAACTTTCCGATCGAACAATCGAACACCCAAGTTTTCCCGAAACAGCTCAACACATGAAACAAGTTTAAAAACATCCAGTTCATGCCTCAGTACCAATGGTCCAGCCGTAGAAGGGTCAAGCCAACGTCTCACATGTGGCACGCCGTACTGCCCCAAACCCTAAGGTTCAAAGGGCAGTTCAAGACGGTCACATAATCGAGTTAAGGTTTGTTGTCTTCTAGAGGGACCATCGCGTTACTTGCACTACTCAGAACGTTCTCAAACTACGGAAAAATCCAACAGTTGGAAATTTCCCGACAGGGGAAAAAGTGGGTATTTATATCCGGTCGAACTTTTTAACATATTCTAAAATTACCCGGAAAAACACATAGACAAAGTTTGATAATCCGATCGAATTTACGAACTCCCAATACAACCCAGAAAACTCAACTCTTGAGTGCAAATTAAAAATTCCCAGAAAACTCAGCACCTGAAGAAATAAATTACTGTGCAAAAATTGAAGGCTGATCTCATAATTTGGCCGCGGAACCGCCGGAGAAGCCAGGCTTCTGCCACGGTTCCGCCGCTCTTTTGGCACATCTTTTGGTCGTTTTTGCACCGTAATTCTTAGAACTTCCTGCTGAATTTTTTAAGAATTTTTAATCTGGAAAAAACCCAGTTTTGGAAAAATGTCCAGAGAGGGGTCATGGATTGGCGTTTCGGGTTCGATCGGGTTTCTAACTCCGTCTACGCATCGCCTAAGGCTCTAGCTAGGCTCTGATACCACTGTAGGGTTCCTAGGCACGCTAAAGAGGTCTCACAAGGCATCAACCATGCTAAATTTAAATTTTACAAGTGCCGAGAAACCCTAATACGGATCGTTGACTAGAGTTTAAGTGAAACATGCAACTAGTTAACATCTTAACTATGAGTGAACGGAAATACAACCTTTGTAGATCTGGTCCTCCACCTCCATAGCTCCATGATGAACTCCCCTCGCTGCGATCATCGGATCCCGGGCTCAAGCGTCGGCTTCATCGGAGAAATGATCGGGCTAGGTCGTCGACTTTGATGCCGAAGATAATCTACGTCGAGGCAACACAAGATCAAGCTCCAACTTCACCAAGTCAAGAAACTTGTGAAGAAAACACCCTATACTACTTGGCAAGTGGTAGAGGATGAAGAAATAGGAAGTGGGTTCACTTTAGAATTGGATTTCTCACTCTTTTTCTCAAGTCACCATTAAAGGATGCAAGGTTTTCTTCATCTTGAAGAAGAAGAAGAAGAAGAAGAAGAAGAATTATGATAAGTTATTTTAAAATAGAAAACAAAATGATACTTATCATAATTTCAACCATGATTAAGTGTAGATAACTAACTAGGGTCAGGTTGAATGGTTAGGGTTAGGAGAAGAAGACAAGAATGGTTACTTTAGTCAAAGATGCATGAAGCATCAAGAAGTTTCATGAATGAAAGCAACCATTTTTGTTTTCCTTTCCTTAATTTAACCAAAATAAATACATAAATGAATAAGTGAGTAAATCAAAACCCTAACCATTAACATAACTATGGTTTAAGTCTTTACACAAACCCAAGTATGCATGTATCATCAAACATGATACAAACAAGTGCACAAAACTATATCATATATACAATGTGCACATCAAGTGAGAAAATCCATCTTAAGTGAACAAATACTAGTTAATGGAAAGTAATATATCAAATATATAATTAAATATTAAATCACTAAATCAACACTTGATTTAACGATCCGGTCACATCGTATATGACAGACTAATATCCAATGTATCGACTTATCGAATCAATCCTCGATTCGATAACTAGGTTATATCATATACAACCAATCGATACATTCATCACGAGAATAGAATACGGTATCACATACACGCATTATTCTCGGTCCCGCACATATCTCATATGCGCTCCTATTTCGTTTTGCTTGAGCCAGAAAACCTCTGTGTAGGACTCTAAAGACTCGTCAATACGCCGGCAGCAGATGATGATCATATCAAGCACCCACAAGCCGCAAGCGGTCTGCTAAACGTAACGGCCACCTGGGTATTGAGCGATCAGAAGATCAACGAGCAAGCCCGCTCACACTCCTGTGAATCCAACCAGTAACACTTACCGTACAGTCCGGTCTGTTCGTCTGATATGTCGCATATCTCGCCTAGGGGTGGTAAACGTCAGACCCCAGTAGCTTGATAAGTCGTGTCGATATGTGGTCTATAACAGTTCGAGAAACTACTAGTAACACTTACAAGTAAATCTCAGCAACCCTGGCCAGGGATTTCCGGTTATAGCCAATCGAACACAGTGCAACATCAACTCCCTATACCGGGAGAGACGAATACCCTCCTATCGCTCATTGCCTCCATGCGATTCGGGACTGTACCCAAAAGCCACCGTTTTGCACGCCCTCTTGGACGTGGTAAGGTGGAAATCAAAGCACAGTGGGAATCACACAAGACTCTATGACGATTTCGGGTCTACAGACTAACCTGTACCAGTGTCACCAGAGAACTGCCATCTGACGTAAGGTATAATACCATCTGGGAGTTCTCGGCGAGTCCGTCCAGTGTACCCAGTCTCCACTGAGCACCCGTATATCATCTCTGATGTCAAACACCAATGGATATGGGATCATCCATCGCCCATCTGTAGGGGTCGAGAAGGTATACGCTAGTCTACTCTGGTATATCGATGCCCCGTCTCGATACACCCACGATCAGGGACCTTGAAGGATGTACTTATGGACTACCATGTCCCCACTAGTATGATCCGCATCATATTCCAGGTAGTCAAGAACACATCCTAAGGGCTTTACCAACATGTAACAGAGAGACAATTAGTATACACGTTAAGGTAAAGTGCAACCATATAGCATACTATCATGTCGAGCAAGAAAGTCCTCCCTATATATGTCCCAGCATCCACTACAATATACATCCTATGTACAGTAATGGCCTCTAGGGCATACATATAACTAACAGATGATGAATGACAACAATCATCTACAATACTAGCAGTGTGCAATAGGATATAAGTGACATGTTAGTTACCGACGAGGTGTAGGTGTAACATGTAAATATGTGCAAGTACAACATAAAATCATCGGTAATAGTGCAAGTGTCCTAGCAAGTGTTAAGCAATGGGGTTATGATATATGAATGCATGCAATGTGAATCTAAGTTTAGTGAGACAATGCAATGAATAGAAAGTAATTTATCACAAGTTTTAGATTTTGGGCTCTATACGCCATCCATACAATGTCTGCGGTAGATGTTTAGTCTACTCACCAGAACAAATCGTGATCTACTCGAATCCAATCACTTCATTTCCTTTCCTCGTCGCTTCCGAAGTCTTTTCGAACGATCCTAATATCGAAATACAACTTTCACAAGTAAGCGGCTAATTTTCCGATACAACGAATATACAAATACAAAGCAAACTAACTTAACGTGAAACGCGTGATTATCGTGTGCTATACAGACATGAAGCTACCTAGAGCTACCCCGATTCGTCGTATTTTGAGAAAACGCCAAAACATGATATCAAATATCCGTATCAAACGCTATTATATCATACTAAATATAGTAAAATGCTTCTAGATTTTTATACAGATAATGTAACACCTTAGAATGTGTTTTGTAGCTAATTATATTTTTATATATGGTTTTTACTAAAAAGTTTAACAATTTGGTTTTTAATTATTTTATCCAATTTAATGAATATTTTATTATATTTTTCCTAGGCTTGCACACACTTGTGCATGATAACTAGGTTGTTAAGTGTGGTTTAGCCATTTCTTAATCTAGTTTTAATTAATATTGTTTAGGTGTTTTGGGTTAAATAGTTATGGTTGTTTTAAAAATGAAAATGAATTTGAAATGGAATTTTAAATATTGTTTGAATGGTTAACCTTGGTGAGAGAGAGAGAGAGAGTGAGAATGGGGCATGATGGCTTTTGCCATGCTTCATTAAATGAGGAGAGAGAGAAAGGGGTTGACTTGCTTGTGTTCTCTCATTCTCTCACTCTCATTCTCTCACACAACACACACACACACACACACTCACCTGAACCCAGCAGCAGCAGCTCCAGCTTCAGCGGCTGCAGTGGCACCAGCATCAGCAGCTCCAGCTTCAGCAGCAGCAGTAGCAGCACCTGTAGCAGCAGCAGCCCCAGCCACTACAGCAGCTCTTCTCCACTTCTTCACCTGCTTCTTAGGGTTCATTAGGGTATATTTCTGAACCCCATTTCATGTTTGCTTAAGTTGTGTGTGGTTTTGTGTCGATTAGTGTTAAATAGCTAATTTAGTGCTAGATTTTGGTGATTTGTGAGATGTTGTGGCAAAGTGATGATTGTGTTGGTTAACCCTACTTGTTTAAGTGTTGTTAGAGTCACCTTAACTGAGTTTAACCCCAGATTACACTAAAATACCATAGGGTTTGCCTATTGTGCAAATTGGTGATTTTAAAGCGATATATTGGCAATCTGGAATCTACTTTTGACCCGGGGCCTTCAGGACAAAATTGAGGAAACTGGGACATGTACACTAGGTATAGACACCACCACCAAAACACGAGCCCCTATTTCCCTAACCAGGCCGCAGATTTAATGTGTTTGGCTGCAAATTGCGGCCAAGTAGGGGGCAGGGGTGTTGGGGTCTTGGTTAGGGTTGTCTTCTGTGTTGTATAGTGTTCTGGCATGTCTAGTTTTGTAATAATTGACCTGTAGAAAAATCTGGGATCATATATCGTTTTTGGTGTTCGTTGTGTTTGCGCGATACGCGCGATACGTGAGAGGGTTCTGTGATCCAGCGTATCGCGGCGTGTCGCGATGGTTTTAGACGCGTACACACACGATTCAGCGTATCGTGCACACGCGCGTTTGGTTCGCGACGCGAGTTGCTCGTTTTGGTTCGATATCGCGTTTTGCGAGATATTTGGCTTATATATGATTTTCATGTCTTATTTGCAGGTTTGCAGGCAGGGACTACGGACACTGCTACAGGGGGAGCACATGGTAGGATTCACCTAGCGTGGAGTGTAGGTGAGTAGATTTAACATCTACAGGGGAATCGCCCGCATGGCGTTATGCGTCTGGGCTAGGATTCTAATATTTATCGTATATTCTACGTCATTGTTATAATTGCGCTTTTACTTTATTTCCTTGATATAGCTGTACTGTGACTAGCAGCCGTAGGACACCGCACACATTATTGACGGTTCATGTTGCACGAGCACGGATTGTATGCTACACACACACCGTCAATAATTGCCATGTCACACACAACCCTTTATAGATACTATATTGTCTATCATACTTGACATCTAGCTTATTGGTCTACCTATAGTGTATCTTACCTTTAGTGATAGGTACATCTACACCTTGCGATACAGCTACAGGTATACCTTGTATATATTTTACTTATGCCCAGTGGGGTATACCATATCATTTGCTTATAGGTAGATACCTATACTTAGCTGTACCTTTTTGATTTCGCATACATCTGGTTTCAGCTACATATTTTCATTCATATGCTTGCATTTCAGATATATCGCACATATTGTTCCTGGATTTGCGCATTTATTTATTTGGATTTTACATGGTGTTTTCGGGATTTGGGAACCGTGGGAGTTCATGAAATTATGCATACATTGAAAAACCCGGTTTCCTTGATATGATATTTGCGCGTCCACCATGAGTTTTATCGGTGCTGATTATATACTCCATACGAGGTGTGGTTGCCGTATGAGAGTACATGGTGGGCCCGGTATGGTTCCCCTCGGTAAGAAGATCGATAGATTTTGCCGATTGAGCCTGGAGGCGGGCGAGTACCTACCGGTGACAGTACCCATGACTTGGCGGGGGATCACGGAGACACCGCTGGGAGTCATGTACGTATGCATACGTCGAAAGGCGAGGGTCAGAGCTTGGCACTCGTGCTTTCGGAATAGCGTATGATACGTGATCAGGATTTCTGTGTCGATGCTTGGCACATTGTTTTCATGATATTTCTTTTAATACCTTTGTATATATAACAGGGGATTTAGCCGCTGTTATATATACCCTTACACCAATATTAGTGGAATGGGACGCTAATATATGTGTATTGCCCCCATCATATTTATTTCTGCAAATATATATACCTTTAGGATGTTAAAAACTTACTTGAGATTCGACTTGGGATATAGGTGATTCATTGACATTGGATATTGGATATGAAAGAGATTGTTGATTTGTACATTCGAGATATAGGAGTGCTACTCGATATTGTATATTGAGGTGATGTGAGACTTATATGATGTGAGAGCCCAGTTTGGGGGCTGATTTGAGGATTTGGGATTTGAGTGTCTTGATCGATTATGATCCGGCCACGATATCAGGTTTCCATGGAAATGACATATTCCACCCCATACCACACACTTATCTATTCTTTGCACAGATTCATATATTGGTAGTACCTGTTAGTGTACCCTTATGATAGTTGCATATTTGCTTTCTCATATCCCTATTGCATAGCTATTGCATACTATTATCAGGTCATCATTGCTTCATATATTGATTGTACCTGCTAGTGTACTTTCCTTTATTCAGCATTTGTATGACATGTTATTACTGTAATCGCATATCTTAGATTCATGTTGCACGTACATTCCTGCGATTACCTGCATATGTTATCTACTATACACGAGTTGGCAACTCACCCCCGTTGTGCCACAGGTGTTTCAGGTTGTTCCCCAGAGTAGTCGAGGCAGGCTATTCAGTATCCATCTATCATCTTTTGCTACAGATACCGCATCAGCTCACAGTACTATTTTGCTTATGTGGGTTAGATGATTATCTGTATTTCATATTGTATATTCGTTATATTTTGTACTCTCCATCTACTATTGTATTGTTGACTTAGAGACTTGGTGAGGACGTTATTGTATATTATTTGTGGATTTGTTGTCTTTTATATACAGCTTTCTCTCTATTGTCTCTTATTTCTTCGCTACGGCGTCGTATATTTATGATGTTATTGTTTCCGTCTTGAGCTAGTTTTTACAAAAAGGGGTGTTGCCAAAATTTTAAAGAAAGAATGTGGGACTTATAAAGAATCTGGGTTGTGATTTCAAATGTTTCAAATACTATACTATTTTTTCCGCATTTTCTTGGTTTAGATTTCTGGGTTTTGGCTTTCTTTTACTGCGTTATGTCTTTTGGCGTTGCGTAGTATTAGGGCCGTCACGGGCCAATTTTGGGTCGTGACAGATAATCTGGAAAAAATCTAAGTATAGAAGAGACCTTATAATATACACAGAGAGACCTAGAAAAAAAAACAACACCCAACTCAACCACAAAACCGCTGGTAGCGGGAAAAAGCCAAATTCTAGCGGTCGAACCTAGGTGAAATGGGTCCGCGTTTCAAATGTGTATTCTTGATTCTAAAACCATCATACAGTATTGTTAAATTTATTTTGTGAGTACTATAATTATAGCAGATTCAAATTTAAGCCAAATACCATATACTAACCCAAATTTTTGATATCATACACACTATTTGTTACTAAAACTCTTATGAAAACATGAAAATGTTGGTTTTTTTTACCTAACTTGAAGAATTCCACAGAACCTTAATCATCAAGAAGTGTGCAATAGAAGTTGTGTAGGCCTAGCTTTGGTGCTTTGAACTATCATCCATGAAAACTCTAATTTTTTTTATCTTTATGAGAGTGAAGAACTATTTGATTTTGGTGTTAAAGTGTTGGAGGAATAATTTAGTTCAGTTTGATAATTGTAAAAAAGAAATGAGTGTTGTGTGTTAAAGAAAGGAGGAGGTGTGAGATGTAAGGGTGAGGTGTAGGTATGCAAGGAGGAGGTGGAAGCTCATGGTGCCTCTCATGATAAGTTGTGTATGAGGAAAAACTTCACCTAACACCTACTTACTCACCATTTACACTTAACCCTCAAAGAATTTAAAATCCACTTTTAGCAATAAAAACCTTTCATCACTACAAACCCTTTTGCAAACAAATATATCCAAATATAATTACCATAATACTTAAATACCATACCCTTTTTTATAAAAGGCCTTTATTATTATAAAAATTAAAATATTATTTAAATTTTTTCTAAAATGTTACAATATCCTCCTTAAGAAAATTCGGTCCCCAAATTTAAAAATTAACACGAATATGTTCAGTCGAAAATATTGCACATTTGATATAATATTTTCCTTACTTTTCTTAAATATTTAAAGGTGTTTATTATAAATATAGAACATATGTGGATTTATCTGCAAATTTACTCTTTATCATATATTTATATATTATAATTAACATTATGAAGGAAAATATATGCACATAATATTTATATAATATTTTTATTATGCATATCATATCAAATAATCTTAATCAAATTTCTTAAAGATTTAATACCATATAAAATGATCAAGATAATATCTCTAATATAACAAATATTACTAATATTATTTATGGAGATATTGTGCAGATTTAGCTCAGGTCGGGAGATCGAGATATTCGAGACGTCAGGATCAAAATATGACAATAAAATCGTAGAATCAATACTGGTAGAGACTCAGAGAAATATTTGTAGAATCCAAACATCACAAAAATCTCCAAGTATCAACAGAAGAGCCTACAAGAATTTTCAAGTTGCGATTGCCCTAAACCGCCGCGGTTTAGCGGCCAAAAGCACCTATATACTGTGGATCCATGGCTTTATCATGGCCATTGGATCTGTGGTTTGGTGGGCTGATCACAATAGCAAATCCTATACACAGGACATCTAGGGTTTCTTCTTTGAGGGCTATAAAAAGGACCGATGGCAAAATTTAGAGAACTATCACCTTTAACACGAAGCAAATCACCGTCAAGAACAAGAGATCCACAACATGTCCGCGATTCGACGTGAAAGAGCGACGTGAATATCGACTGAGCATCTACTTCCTACGAGGCAGAGATCAAGAGCAACTTCTTCTTCTTGTAATCTAAATTCAAAGGATTTGTACTTATAATGTTGATTAATAACGATAGATCATTTGCTTAATTATTTCACATTTACATTCTGCATTTAAATTCTGCATTATGATTTCCTTCTCTTTCTTCATCCTCTTCTATCTCAACCATGCGTGAGTAATTCCTAGCTTGCTAGGGTTCGTAGGATTAGGGTAGATCAATGGATGATAAACTCTCTTAACTTCTTTTACATCTTTTAAAGTTTATAAAGTTTAGCAAATTAATTGGTAACATTCTTATCGGGCACGCTACCAATTTATTGATAGTCACGACCGCAATTTGAGATTAGATTAACAATTATTTTGGTAAAGGCTAGACATGAATATAGATCAATGCAAGGATAAGGGTTAAGAGTGGGAAAACCCTAGTTTCTTCCAAAAGAATCCTAATCCACATTCATCACTATCGATCTAGTTTTAAATCTATTAAAAGATGAAAGGAGTCATATTTAATTAATTATCCATTACTACTAAATTCTATGAACCCTACAAGTCTCTTCTTCATAAATTCTATATCCGTGTTCAACATAGATCTACAACCAATCATCCTAATTTCAATCAACTCGTCTAAAGTAAGATAAACGATTTGGCGTTTCCCTTAGGACAATCCGTACTCATCTCGTCTAGCTACTCGCGACACCGTTATTGATTGCGGTTAACTTTATTTACTACAAACACTTTTTCACATTAATCAAATGGCGTCGTTGCCGGGGATCGAACCCGGGTCACCCGCGTGATAGGCGGGAATGCTCCCCACTATACTAAGACGGCTGATCACAACAGCAAATCCTACACACGGGACATCTAGGGTTTCTTCTTTGAGGGTTATAAAAAGGACCGAGGGCTAAACTTAGAGAGCTATCACTTTTAACACGAAGCAAATCACTGCCAAAAACAAGAGATCTACAACAGGTCTACGATTCGACGCGATAGAGCGACGTGAATATCGACTGAGCATCTACTTCCTACGAGGCAGAGATCGAGAGCAATTTCTTCTTCTTGTAATCTAAATTCGAAGGATTTGTTCTTGTAATGTTGATTAATAAAGATACATCATTTGCTTAATTATTTTGCATTTACATTCTGCATTTAAATTCTGCATTATGATTTCCTTCTCTTTCTTCATCTTCTCTTCTATCTCAACCATGCGTGAGTAATTCTTAGGTTGCTAGGGTTCGTAGGATTATGGTAGATCAATGGATGATAAAATCTCTTAATTTCTTTTATATCTTATAAAGTTTATAAACTTTAGCAAAGTAATTGCTAACATCCTTATCAGGCACGCTACCAATTTATTGATAGTCTCAACCGCGATTTGAGATTAGATTAACAATTGTTTTGGTAAAGGCTTGACATGAATAGAGATCAATGAAAGGATAAGGGTTAAGAGTGGGTAAACCCTAGTTTCTTCCAAAAGAATCCTAATCCACATTCATCACTATCGATCTAGTTTTAAATCTATTAAAAGATAAAATGAGCCATTTTTAAATAATCATCCATTACTACTAAATTCTATGAACCCTACAAGTCTCTTCTTCATAAATTCTACATCCGTGTTCAACATAGATCTACAACCAGTCACCCTAATTTTAATCAACTAGTCTAAATCAAGATAAAAGATTCGACGTTTCTCTGAGGACGATCCATATTCATCTCGGCTAGCTACTCATGACACCGTTATTGATTGCGGTTAACTTTATTTACTACAAACACTTTTTCACATCAATCAGCATACCTCCGAAATGATGGGGAAATTTCTTCCTCATCTAATCATTGCCTTCCCATGTGACCTCTTCGCTATTTAGTCCACTCTATAGAACCTTTATAGAAGGAAGTACCCTAAATCGCAGTTTCTTCACCTGCTAGTCAAGAATGGCTACCGGCTGCTCAGTGTAAGACAAATCACGTTCTATCTGTATAGTCTGATGCTAAATAGCGTGAGAAGGATCATGAAGGTACTTGTGGAGTATGGATACATGGAACACAGGGTGCACATCAGAAAAACTGGGTGGAAGAGCTAAACGATATGCTACAGTATCCACCCTCTCGAGATTCTTATAGAGTCCAACATATCTGGTACTAAACTTTCCTTTTTTCCTAAATCACATCACACCTTCATCGGAGAAACATAAAGAAACATATGGTCACCCAAAAAGAACTCAAGTCTATGGCGACGGCGATTAGCATAAGACTTCTGCCTACTCTGGGCTGCTTTCATCCTATCCTGAATCATCAGGATCTTCTCAGTAGTCTCCTAAACCAACTGAGGTCCTAGGAAGCTGCTCTCGCTAAGCTCGGTCCAAAAAACTGGCGACCGACACTTCCTTCCATATAACGCCTCAAATGGTGCCATTTTAATCTTCTCTTGAAAGCTATTATTGTAGGAGAACTCGATCTAGGGCAACTGACGATCCCAACTGCCACCTAAATCTAGCATACAAGCTCGGAGCATATCCTCAAGGGTCTGTATCGTATGCTCTAACTGACCATCGGTCTGTGGGTGGAAGGCCGTACTAAAACTCAAGCGAGTGCCTAGAGCATCTTGAAGCTTCTCCCAGAGACGACTGGTAAATTGCGTGCCTCTATCAGAAACAATACAGGTCGGAATGCAGTGCAACCGCATAATCTCATCAACGTAAATCTGGGCATACTGAGCATATCTGAAAGTATTCTTCACCGGAAGGAAGTGAGCTGCCTTTTTCAACCGATCAACAATCACCCAAATGGAGTCAAACCCTCGATTAGACCTAGGTAGACCCACAATCAAGTCCATAGAGATCTGGTCTCATTTCCATTCCGGAACGGGTAAAGGCTGCAACTTTCCTGCCGGTCTTTGATGCTCGGCCTAAACTTGTTGATATGTCAAGCATCTCAAAATGAAGTCGGACACATCGCGTTTCATCCCTTTCCACCAGTACACGTCTCGGAAATCGTGATACATCTTGGTAGATCCTAGATGAATGCTGTAAGAAGACTGATGTGCCTTCTCTAAGATCACTTGCCTTAACCCATCAAAGTTGGGCACACACAAATGGGTCCCAAACTGTAGCACTCCCTCTCTATCAATCACAAACTCAGAATCTCCATCCTACTGAACCTGCTCCAAAATCTCAGATAATCGTGCATCCTCGAACTGTGCCTCCCTGATATGACCGAACAAAAGTGGATGAGCAAGAACATGAGCAAACTGTCCACCTATGGATTTAAACTCGAACTGTATGCCACCATCGCACAAAATCTGCCAATCCGCATTTGACTGTCTCTAAGCAATACCCAAATAAGAAAAGCTACATCCAGTTCTTCGACTCAACGCATCAGCCACTACACTAGCCTTGCCCGGGTGGTAAAGAATCTCACAATCGAAATCTTTCACTAACTACATCCAGCGACGCTGCCTCAAGTTCAAATCCCGCTGCTGGAATATATATTTTAGACTCTTGTGGTTTGTAAAGATCTGGCACGACTCTCCATACAAATAGTGCCTCTAAATCTTCAATGCAAAGACCACCGCGGCCATCTCTAGATCGTGGGCAGGGTAGTTCTGCTCGTGTTTCTTCAACTGCCGAGAAGCATAAATAATAACTCTGTCGTGCTTCATCAAAACGAAACCTAGGCCCAACCGAGACGCATCACAATAAACCACAAATTCTCCTCAGAAAGATTGTAAAGATTGAACTGGAGCAGTCGTCAGACGAGTCTTCAACTGCTGGAAACTCTGCTCACACTCCTTAGTCCATCGGAATGGAACTACCTTTTGGGTCAAACCGGCCATAGGTGCCGCAATACGAGAGAAATCCTGTATGAAGCGATGGTAATAACCCACTAAACCCAAAAAGGTACGAATCTCAATCACTGAAACGGGTCTAGGCCAATGTTGTACCGTCTCAATCTTCCTCGGATCAACCTGCATCCCGTTTCTCATAACAATATGACCCAAGAATTCCACACTGTCGAGCTAGAAAGCGCACTTTGAGAGTTGGCAAACAGCTGATGCTCTTTCAATGTCTGTATTGCAATCCTCAAGTGTTGCTCGTGATCCTTTCGACTCTTAGAGTAGACCAAAATATCGTCTATAAAAATAATGATAAAATGGTTGAGGAACGGCTTGAAGATCCAGTTCATAAGATCCATGAAAGCTTCTGAGGCATTGGTGAGTCCGAATGACATCGCCAAGAATTCATAATGTCCGTAGCGCGTCCGAAAGGCAGTCTTCAGAATATCATCATTCCGAACTTGCAACTGATGATATCCATATAGTAAATCAATCTTCAAGAAATAACTTGCTCCCTACAGCTGATCAAACAAATTATCAATGTGAAGTAATAGATACCTATTCCGCACCATAACTCGATTCAGCTGACGATAATCGATATACAATCTCATGCTGCCAACTTTCTTCTTAACAAATAGGACAGGAGCACCCAAAGAGATACGCTCAGACGAACAAGTCCTTTAACAAGCAGTTCCTACAACTGACTCTTGAGCTCCGTCGGGGCTTTCCGATAGGGCGGTATAGAAATAGGCCCTGCGCCGGGAATCAGGTCAATGCAGAACTCAATATCGCGTTCTGGCTGCAACCGAGGCAATTCGGCCGGATACACATCAAAAAACTCTTGCACAATCGGAATATTCCGACGGGGCCTCCATGGCTCCAATATCCTAAATAAATGCCAAGAACCAATGACATACCTTCCTCAAAAGCTTAGTAGCACTGAGTGAAGAAATCATATTGGCAGGAGCCGTACTGCAATACCCCTGCACTACAAAAATTGGCTCACCAGGAAAACAAAATCTGACCGCCTTCCCGTGGCAATCAACGTACGCATGACAAGCAGATAGCTAATATATACCAAGAAGTAGGTCCAAATCTAGGATATCGAGAAGAATCAAATCGGCTAAGAAATCTCTATCACCAATACGTATAGAACATGATCTAAATACGTGTCGTGCTATAAAAGAATCTGCTACTGGAGTAACCACAATTAATGGTACGTCTAAACACGACGAATCTCTCCCCAGTGAAGGTGCGATGTGTGCAAATAAATATGAATGTGTAGAACCTGGATCGAACAAACTATGAGCATCTATGGAACATACGGGAAGAGTACCTATAACCACTGCATTGGATGCCTGAGCATCCTGAGGAGTCAAAGCGAAAACCCTAGCTTAACCCCTACCGGTATCCTGATGTCCCCTCCCTTGGATCCCTCATCCTCTCTGAGTACGTCCAATAATACCACGGCCTCTCGGTACAACTGCTTGGCGTAGAATACCAGCTGGTGGACAAAGAAATGCCATTGAAGAAGGTGGAAAAAGTAAAGCGGCCTATGGAACGGTATTCCCGCCATGACGTCTACAATCTCTAATGAAATGTTTTGGATGCCCGCAAATGAAACATGCCGAAGGCGGCCTCTGTCCTTCAAGGTACGAGCCATACATCCGGTCCTGAGTCCAACCTCGACCACTACCGTGTCCTAAAACAAATCCGCCACAGCCTCTGCCAAACTGCCCGAAAACTGATCCAATAGGTCTGGCTTGCTTTGGTTCTGGAATAACCATCATCTTGTTCAGACGCTCCTCTACTTGAATCGACACATCCATATCCTGTACATATGTATCGAAGTGCTGGGAGCCCATACCAAGGAATAGCTGTGTAACAAGGCTCCTCACAAACCTCTTCATCCTAAGGTCCTTAGTGGGAACTGAATATGGAGCATAATGTGACAACTGGGCGAACTGCAAGTCAAAGTCGGCCACAGACATATCGACAGGTTTCCGCAATGCCTCATAGCTACTAGCCCTGGCGTCTCCCACGCTCTGCGGAAAGAATCGGGTAAGGAAAGCCTCGAAAATCTCTGCCCATGTCATCGGAGGTAGATCTTCTGCTCGAACACTCTCTATCAACTCACATTATATCTGGGCAAGTCCCTCCAACAGAAAACTAATAAGCTCCACCGACCTCGCATCTGAGCATTTCAAAGACCTAATGATCCTAGCCATCCTATCAAGAAGCGACTGAGGATCCTCTGCTGTGTCTGTCCCCATAAACACCGGAGGTCCCAATCTCATGAACTCTGGGAGCGATACCTCCATAATTTTATGACCACTGGTGCGACTGTCTGAACGAGATGTATAACGGGTTCTGGAATAGGAAATGCATGATCTGTCCTCTGAATATGGGTGGCCTCATGTAACAGCCCCATCATCTGCTGTAAGCCCAACATACCCTCCTTCAGTCTCGTCATCCGGTTGGGAAAAGGAGGATCGTCGTGTCCCTATGCCGTCGGGATGTCCTACTGGTCAGTCCTCGTCACTGGCATATCTGCCTTGGCTGCATCCATGGTTGCGGCTCGCCTAGCTTGCATGGCCATAGCAACTGGAACAAGAAAATGAGAGTTGATAAGGTGTAACAACAGGAACAAACGGATACAGAGAGTCAAAGGAAGAATTAATCAAGACATACATCCTAAGGTCATTTAGGCGGGATATTGTATCAAAAATATATAGTGGAACATGTGTACGGTACGTTACTCTACCTGAGTTACCTACTCCATCATACCAAGGTCAATCTAATTAATGAAAGTTCGGGTCTAATACCCCCAAAGTTAAGTCTAGGTTCCGTAAGATTAAGCTTAGATTCCGAAAATATATACCCTAGACCCTGCATAGTCAAATCTAAGCCTCGACAAAGTTTAAACCTAACGCTCTGATACCAACTTTGTCATGACCCGAATTCGGAATGTGACCGGCACTTAAATTGTGTGACGTATAAAGATGTCGACGCAATCCAAGTAAGCCAGAAACCAAGATCTAAACCCTTTTTAAAGAAATAAGGAGGTAAAGTTGTAATAAGAAGTAATGGAAATGAAACTTCATTTTAATTTGCAAAGATTGTTTAATTTAAGACATATGTCAAGTGGTTAAGAAAATATTTTTGTACATGAAATTTCGGAAGCACCTCCTTTGTGATTTTTTAGAAAAAGCACATATATAATAAATATTATTATGGCATCCCCAATTGGGAGCACCATCAATGCTAATCGGCGGAATCAAACCCACGCAATACATATACGGTACTCAAAAGAGAAGAATAACAAGTATGCAATAAGTACAACGAATAAATCAACATAACTAGTCGATTCTACTCAAGGCGACTCAAAATATACATAAGTCTCCACTCTCTCTAAGTCAAATAACACAAAAGGTCTGATGGAGTAATACTAGATACAAAATATAGAATATACAAAAGAGACGATTACTAAATATGTAACCTACCTATAAAAATATGTGACGAAATCTAAGATATGTGTCTGTAACGCCGCTATGCGTCCACGCGGTCTATCCTGCAAGGAACTAAGGTACAACGAAGGTGAGTTATCAACTCAGTGAATATAACTTAAAATCAAACAGTGAAAATCGTATGCATAACCGAAATAGCATCTAAACCTATGCGCAAGGTAATCATGATGTATAATAGAATGCGTATGATAAATATAAAACACAGTGTGTCATAACAGTGTTCGAATAAAAGAGAACAAAAATCTCATTAAAATATCCCAATATTTGATCATAACCATAACTATCATCAAATCCAGTTTCAAACATCGACACAAATCTTCAATTCTTGCAGGCATCGTTTCCCGAGTGATCCTGACATCCAACATCAGCTGGTATCTTCTAGATATCCGCCGTGTTTCTGAACTATCTCCAATATCGAGTGTCCTCGCTAGGCTCCCCGCCTCAAATGTGTCTTTCCTGCCCCTCGGCCTCGAGCGGGTCCACTATGTATCTGATAGTATACTCTCCCACTCAGTCCAGATAACGTAAGAATCCGCAACCGTATATCTCCCCCACTCGGTTCGGAATAAAATTAAATCAGAAAAATATCAAGCTCATGGTAGACGTATCATCATATATCACAAGAAACCGTAAAATTATAAATGAAATATAATATTATCAACTATATCATGAAGTGGCTTAAAACTTTAAACAACATAAATCTTATAAGGTAATGTCAGATAATAACACGTTATAACAATGGCAATGCGATAATATATGTATCAAACAGTACAAGATGATGGATGACAATAGTCATCTACAATACTAGCAGTGTGCAATAGGATATAAGTGACATGGCAATTTCTATGTGCACATGTGACATGTTAGTTACCGACGAGGTGTAGGTGTAGTATAAACTCATGGTAATTTCTGTGTGCATATGTGACATGTTAGTTACCGACGAGGTGTAGGTGTTGGTGTAAATATGTGCAAGTGCAACATAAACTCATCGGTAATAGTGCAAGTGTCCTAGCAAGTGTTAAGCAATAGGGTTATGATATATGAATGCATGCAAAGTGAATCTATGTTTAGTTATACAATGCAATGAATAGAAAGTAATTTATCATAAATTTTAGGTTTCGGGCGCTATACGCCATCCATACAATGTTCCCGGAAGATATTTAGTCTACTCACCGGAACAAATCGCGATCTACTCAAATCCGATCACTTCCTTTCCTTTCCTCGCCGCTCCCGAAATCTTCATGACCAATCCTAACATTGAAATACAATTTTCGCAAGTAAGCGGCTAGTTTTCCGATACGACGAATATACAATACAAAGCAAACTAATTTACTTAATGTGAAACATGTTATTATTGTGTGCTATACAAACGTGAAGCTACCTAGAGCTACCCCCAATCGTCGTATTTTGAGAAAACGCCAAAACATGATATCAAATATCCGTATCATACGCTAATATATCACACTATAGTAAAATGCTTCATGATTTTTATATAAACAATCTAGGAAAAATCTAAGTATACCAAAGACCTTAAAATATACACAGAGAGCCCTAGACAATAAAAACAACACCCAACTCAACTACAAAACCGCTGGTAGCGGGAAAAAGCCAAATTCTGGCGGTCGAACCTTAGTGAAATGGGTCCAGGTTTCAAAGGTGTATTCTAGGTTCTAAAACCATCAAGCTGTAATGTTAGATTTATTTTGTGAGTACTATAATTATAACAGATTCAAATTTAAGCCAAATACCATATACTAACCCATATTTTTTGATATCATACACACTATTTGTCACTAAAACTCTTAAGAAAACATAAAAAGGTTGGGTTTTTTTTACCTAAGTTGAAGAATTCCACAGAACCTTAATCATCAAGAAGTGCATAATAGAAGTTGTGTAGGCCTAGCTTTGGTGCTTTGAACTATCATCGATGAAAATTCTAAATTTTTTTCTCTTTGTGAGAGTGAAGAACTATTTGATTTTGGTGTTAAAGTGTTGAAGGAATAATTTAGTTCAGTTTGATAATTGTAAAAAAAAAATGAGTGTTGTGAGTTGAAGAAAGGAGGAGATGTGAGAAGTAAGTGTGAGGTGTAAGTGTGCAAGGAGGAGGTGGAAGCTCATGGTGCCTCTCATGATAAGCTGTGTATAAGGAAAAACTTCACCTAACAACTACTTACTCACCATTTACATGTTGGGATTCCTAGTGTCCTGGCCGTCTACCGCGGCCGTTGCGGAACGAAAAACTTTAATTTTTAAAAATCAAGCGCTAGAAAACACATTATATAATTTAACCATAAACTGAAACTAGCTATCTAAAGAGATCATTAACTGCCGTGATAGAATTATTTTACCAAAAGATCCGTCTCATTTGGTCTTCTATTTTCTTCCTTTGCTCCTTGAGATCTTCTTAATCGAGCTTGTTCGCCGGTCTTTCTCCGTCGAAGATGATCCACCCGAGAGATGTAGTTCATGACTCTAGCTCCATACTAAATGTTTAGTGGAGCAACTAGAGACTCTAGGTTGCTAATCTAAAGTGTCTAGGATGTAGTGAGTTGTTCTTAGTGTATATCCATCTCACTTCCTCTCTTGATTCTCAACACATGAGATTGTAAAGAGGAAGATCAAGAAGAAGGAGGAGGAGCTCAAGAAAGGCTAGTGAGGAGAGAGAAGCAAAATGGTGAAAATGATTTCATTCCTGAGAGAGAAAAACATGAACCATAGTTTTGTAAAAACATTTTCCAATATTAAAACACAACCATGCTTGAATAGTTTGTACAAATGAATATTCAATTCATTTGTCAACACTATTGAAGTATGGTTCTCACCATACTCACCTCACTACCTTTACACCTCATTTTCTATTAAGTTAATAAATGGAAAGCCCAAAATGAGGTGTCCACCTGCTAGAATGTTTGCCGTATAAATACGGAATACACTCGATCGTATATACATACCCGTATTCATATCAAAATACGAATACACAAAGAGATAGAATAACACAAAGAACATAATACTAAAATATATATATCGAAATATATATACGTAAATTATCAAATAAATACCTGATTTAATAATCCGGCTCAATCCCAAGCCGGCTAGTATTATCAACCGTCTCTATCGAAATTCCGGGTAACTAGTACAATCATTCGATCAGAATCCTGCACGTATCAAAATGTGGCTACTACATCATTTCACCTGAACCAGGAAAACCATCTGTGTGGGACTCTAAACACTCGACAGTACGCCGGCAGTGAGTTACTGGATAAATCCATAACCACAAGCATGTCAGTGGCACTAGTTGTACGTAACAGCTACCTGGATACCTGTCGAAAAGGAAGGCCGACGAGCAAACTCATCTGGATCCCTACTGAGCCTATCTGTAACAATCTCCGTACAGTCTGGTCTCTTCATCTGAGAGTATCTCATATCGGGTCTAGGGGTGGTAAACGTCAGACCCTAATAACCTTATAATTCGTGCCGATATGGCTCATGACAAATCCGGGAAACTACTGATCTAACTATTAGTAAATCGCAACAGCCTTGGACAAGGTCTTATGGTACTGGCCAATCGAACATAGTGCGATATCGACTCCCTATACCGGGAGGGATAAATCCCCAACAATCGCTCATTACCTCCATGTGGTTCGAGACTGTACCCAACTAAAACCTATTTGTACGCCTCAGTAAAGCCGTGGTAGGGTAGTAATTTAAGTACAGTGGGAACTTATACGAGACAAATGACGATCTCAGGTCTGAAGACTAACATGTACTCATGCCATCTGAGAACCGCTACTTGACTATAGGTATAGTACCACCTAGAAGTTCTCGGCGAGTCTGTCCAGTGTACTCACCCCGAGTGAGTGTTAGTTGTATGGATGACCTGGAGGCCATTACATGATTGTATATTATAATGGTTGCTAGGACATATATAGAGAGGATTTTCTTGCTCGGCATGATAGTATGCTATCTGGTTGCTCTTTATCTTAACATGTAGACTAGTATTGTGATACTGTCTTGCTCTCACATGTTGCTAAAACCTTTAGGATGTATACTTGATTACCAGAATTATGATGCAGATCATACTAGTGGGGCCAGGGTAGTCCACAAGTTCATCCATTAATTATTCCTAGTCGTGGGTGTATCGAAACGGGGCATCGATATTCCAGAATAGACTAGCGTATACGTTTCTTGACCCATTTGGTGGGCGATGGGTGATCCCATATCCATTGGTGCTTGACATCAAAGATTGTATAAAGGTGCTCAGTAGAGACTGGGTACACTGAACAGGTCTCGCCGAGAACTCCTAGATGGTATTATACCTAACGTTAGATAGCAGTTCTCTGGTGACACTGGTACAGGTTAGTCTGTAGACCCGAGTTCGTCATAGAGTCTTGTGTGATTCTCACTATGCTTTGATTTCCACCATACAATGTTCAAGAGAGAGTGAAAAAGGGTGGTTTTTTGGGTACAGTCCCGAGTCACATGGAGGCAATGAGAGATAGGAGGGGTATCGTCTCTCCCGGTATTGGGGGTTGATGTTGCGCTATGCTCGATTGGCGATAACAGGAAGTCCCTGGCCAGGGTTGATACCGAGATTTACTGGTAAGTGTTATCAGTAGTTTCTTGACCCGTTATGAACCTCACATCGGTATGACTTATCAAGTTATTGGGGTCTGACGTTTACCACCCCAAGATACGATATGCGACATATCAGTTAAAGAGACCGGACTGCATGGTAGTATTACTTACTGGATTCACGGGAGTATGAACTGTTAGTGATAAGTATGCCCTAGAGGCCACTACTGTACATACGATATATATTGTATTGGATGCTTGGACATATATAATGAGGACTTTCTTGCTCGACATGATAGTATGCTATCTGGTTGCTCTTTATCTTAACATGTACTCTGATTGTCTCTATGATACATGTTGATAAAGCCCTTAGGATGAGTACTTGACTACCAGGACTATGATGCAGATCATACTAGTGGGGACAGTGTAGTCGCTAAGTACATCCTTCAAATGTTCCTAGTCGCAGGTGTATTGAGACAGGGCATCGATATACCAGAGTAGACTAGCGTAGGCTTCTCGACCCATATAGATGGGCGATGGATGATCCTATATCCATTGGTGTTTGACATCAGAGATAATATACGGGTGCTCAGTGGAGACTGGGTACACTGGACGGACTCGCCGAGAACTCCCAGATGGTATTATACCTTACGTCAGATGGAAGTTCTCTGGTGACACTGGTACAGGTTAGTCTGTAGACCCGAGATCGTCATAGAGTCTTGTGTGATTCCCACTGTGCTTTGATTTCCACCTTACCACGTCCAAGAGGGCTTGCAAAACGGTGGCTTTTGGGTACAGTCCCGAATCACATAGAGGCAATGAGCGATAGAAGGGGTTTCGTCTCTTCTGGTATAGGGAGTTGATGTTGCGCTGTGTTCGATTGGCTATAACTGGAAATCCCTTGCCAGGGTTTCTAAGATTTGCTGGTAAGAGTTATCAGTAGTTTCTCGAACTGTTATCGACCTTATATCGACATGACTTATCGGTTACTGGAGTCTGACGTTTACCACCTCTAGACTAGAGATGCAATATATTAGATGAAGAGACCGGACTGTACGGGAGTGTTACTGATTTGATTCGCAGGAGAACGTACAGGCTTGCTTGTTGATCTTCTGATCGCTCAATACCTAGGTGGTTGTTACGTTTAGCTGACCGGTTGCAGCTTGTGGGTGTTTGATATGATCATCACCTACTGCCGGCGTATTGACGATTCTTCGGAGTCCTACACAGAGGTTTCCTGGCTCAAGCAAAATGGAGTAGAAGCACATATGTGATATGTGCGGGACCGAGAATAATACGTGTATGCGATACCGTATTAAATTCTCACGATATGTGATATCGGCCAGGTATATGTGATATAGCCGGGTCATCGGATCAAGTGTTGATTCGATGAACTGATACAGATTATATTAGTCGGTTATTTTTGAAATAACCGGATTATCGGATCAAGTGTTGATTTGATAATTTAATGTATAATTATATATTTGATATATTACATTACATTAACTAATATAAGCTCACTTAAAGATTCTTTTTCTCACATGGATAATACATTGATGTATATGCGATATATGTTAATTGTATTATTTTCTTTTGTTACTATATATATTATATATGTGATATATATTATTGTAACATGTTAGGGTTAAAATTGCAACTAGAGTTTTGAGAATAAAACATGTTAGGGTTTAGATTAGGGTTAATGTTATGGATGGGCTTTGTGGAAGCTTCTTGAAGCTTTGACTTTAGTCTTCATCCTTTGATATTTTGTGAATATATTTGTTAACCCAACCCAAAACTCAACCCATGGTTTATTCTCTACAAGGGTTAAGGATGTTATCTTTAACCTATGGTTGCAATTCTAATCTCATACAATAATTCATTATTCATCACAAAAGAAATTCTTCTTCTTCTTGCTCTTGAAAAAACTTTCTAGCTTTTGGGTTTGTGATGATTTTGAGTGAGAAATTGAAAACAAAAGAGAGCTAAATTCTTACTTAATCATGCTCATCTATTCTAGCCACTTAGATTAGGGCGTTTGCTTTACTAATACTTGATTAGTGAAGCAAGAGCTTGGGTTTGAGATTCTTCAAGGTAGATCATCTTGGATTAGTGAAGTCTTCAAGGAAGGTTGCATCTTTCTCTTCATGGGGCCTCTCTAGAGTCCGGGTACTTGATGATCGCAGCGAAGGGACTTCAACACGGAGCTTATGAAGCGAAGGAACGGACTACAAAGGTTGTAATCCCTAACTCTTAGATGTTAAAGAGTTTAACATGCTTGTTTGGTTTGATTCTCTAGTTAAAGTTCCTAAGTTTAGGGTTATCTTCAATGGTAAAATTTTAACTTGGCATGGATGATGCCTCCCGAAACCTTACTGTCGTTATAGGTAACCCAACAGTGGTATCAGAGCCTAGCTAGAGAATTAGACGGATAAGTGTAGGATTACGAAACCGAAACAACTCCGAAACACCCGTATCGAAGCCCTAGTTTCTGTTGAAATTTTTCTGGAGTCTAAAAATTTTTCAAACAGTTGCAGAATGTTGTATTTGATGCAATATGAACATACCACAAAACCCACCCCCACTGCTCGGAGGATGGTCAGCGACCAAGGCAAAAATTCTGGCGACATCGGCTTCTGCAAGGGGTTCGGGTTTGGGTTTTGTGGTGTGCTCCAGGTTCTGGGCTTTGGTACTTGTGGTGTTGTTTATGTTTTGCTAAAATTACATGTGATGTTAATTTACTGCATTATAAATTCGGAGTGTTTCGTATTCGGAATTCTAGCTTGGTTTCTTGATTGTTTAGACGTGTTAAAAAGTTCGAACGGATATCAATAACTCGCTTTTTCCCCTGTCGGAAAATTTCCAAGTGTTGGATTTTTCCTTAGTTAAAGAACATTCAAAGACGTGCAAATAACGCGGTGGACCCTCTAGAAGAACTAAAACCTTAACTCGATTATGTGACCATCTGAACCGTCTCTGAACCTTAGGGTTTGTGGCAGTATGGCGTTGCCAAATGTGAGGCGTTGGTTTGACCCTTCTAAGGCTGGACCATTAGTACTGTGGCATGTGATGGATGCTTTTAAACTAAGTTCAAGTGTTGAGCAAAAAGGGAAATTTTAGGTGTTTGTTGATTCGATCGGAATGTTTAACATCGTCAAAATTTTTCTGTAATGTGATACAATATTTAGAATCCACATGTACTTATGAGATAACTATTTTGAATGTTATAAATCTAGTAGTTTAGTCTCAGTTGATCGGTTGCCACGGGATTTTGATGTGATCAAAAGTCCATTGCAATCACGTAGCGTACGCGGATACTCGCTGGGTAAACTTAATAGATAGCCACGCCCCATAGCCCCGACCAAGTGACTGCAGGAGAACCCCATTGCCAAAAGCATCCGTTCGGATGCTCGCGGTAGCGGTGTTCTGCCTTAGTGCACTTCGTCGACTGCATCGGGGGTGTGGCCGTCTACTAAAGTTTCCGACGAGCAATCAATCAGTATGTCAGGAATCTTGTTGAATTGTCCGACTTGATATTGAAAAGTGTTTTCGATATTGAAACTAAAATGCGGGGTTTATAATTGTTAGGCATGCGATGTTTAAGGAATTCATTTGGTTAGGCATGTGATGTCTAAGGTGGTTGCGGATTCCAACTGTTGTAGTTTTATACTTTCTTTTATGCGACCGTAAGTGTAATATGTGGTGTATCGCCGGTTTCATTGCTATACATTAACGACAATTAGGATACGCATATTTACTTACGTTGATGACATGTGATGTTATGTGTTGCTGTGATATGTTATATTGGATCGTCGTGCTCTGAATAGCCGGGTTTTTTTTTATGTGAGATGAGAGTTTTCATTTTCATTCATGTAAAATTCATTATATGTAATATTCTTTTATTGGGGCACTTCCGGGTTGAGGATGATGTCACCATTGTATATTATTTACTTTTCCGCATTAGGATAGACCCAAGGCGGGGAGCACAAGTGACTGGGTTCTAGGGTCCAGAGGGAAACCATCTCGAGGAGTCAAGACCGGGTCTCCTAACTCTAGAATTGGTAGGGTTGCTTGCTGCTCTCGTAGGGGTCTAGGGTTATGAGATTGGCTACTCATCGCGACCGTGGAATCCGTGTTTTATACAGGCTCGCAATAAAACACGGACCTTCTAGTATATCCAATATTTCATATGTTTCTTCTGCTGCAATGTTCTGTGATGATATCATATTACTGCCTGAGATGAATGTTTATATTATATATATGAGATATATGTTATATTGCTGATTTCGTTTCAAATGTGATGCTTGTGAAGTATAATAAAATGGGACTTCATTAATGAGATTAATGAAACTAAAAGAAACCTAAAGATGTTGTGGATTCAAATTTTCAAAAAATAGGTAGCTCTAGTTGTTGCTTTGCATAACGGTGTTACTTGTAGAATATCCTGCACCTTATTCGATAAGGAAAGAGCCGAGATCCCTTCACCGGGAATGACCGCAGATGCTACAACCCTCGGTTTTGTCTTTTGATTGCTTTTCTAGTTTTTTCTTTGCATAGTGGTATTGTGAATATCCTGCACCTTATTCGATAAGGAAAGAGCCGAGATCCCTTTACCGGGAGTGACCTCTTTAGCAAAACTAGTAAAGGCCTCAAAAACACTCCATTTAAATCATTTGATTCTACAACGATATCAAGTTCATTACGCAAAGGGTTTTCTTAAAAACCCTTCGTAGCCCTCCGTCATTTCAGATAAGTATTAGTTAGTATTCGTGCTACGTTTGTTGACTATGTTAAGGCGTAGTGTGCGGTAGCATGTTAATGCTTATCTGTATAAGCATATGATGAGATTGGATTAGGGTAGTCGTGCGACTTTGTTGACTATGTTAAGGGTCGTGCGGGTGGGTTTAATTCAATCGGGAAATGACGGGTTGAACTTGACTAGCACTTATGATTTGTTGACTATGTTAAGGTTATATAGCTGCTAGGGGTAAAATATTATTGCGAAGTTCAAGTGTTGAAATTTGCAATGAGATTGCATACCTTCTATGAGATAGTTGGATCCCGATACCCACTGCGAGTAAAAGTTACTCCTGGAAGAGTTTTACACATTACAATTAGCCGATCAAGTAGGTGTCTAGAAAGGTGTCAACGGGGTTATGCCTCTGGGAAAACGAGGTTTACTTTAATTAGGACCGTGCGAAAGCACGGGGAACCTCCCTCAAAGTACCGGCACTAGCCTGGCTGAAAGATTGGCGAACTTGTAGGGTGTAATTAATCCCAGCTAGTATTTCTTTTTACGGTTTGAAGGAAGATTTGACTAAAACAGTGGGAGACATTCTGATTAGATGTATTAATAACCAATCTAATCCTGCAAGAGCATACGCTGAGTGTTTTCTTCTCTCTCTCTCCAGGTAGCGACCATGTCACGCCTTAATCAAGATAATAATACGGATGTATTGACCGAACCCACTTGTTATACTATGCTAGGGAACGTTGGTCCCGCTCCAACTTATAATTGTTATAAGACCGAGCAGGATATAGAGGATTACCAGAATTCCCATGCCGCCCAAACGAAGAAAGTGCATGCTGATGCATCTTCTTCGGGTATGTTCATTACCGAGAACTGTTTCTCAGTATCCTTTGCGTCCTGGGTATGAGATACCGGATCAGGATCCCGCAAATGTAATATGTTACATGGGTTACAGATAGGTAGAAAACTGAGAACGGATGATAAGTTTCAAAAGTTGGAAACGGTGCAATTGTTGCAAGCCAAGCAGTTGGCAGTTATCACCCTGTATTACCAAAATACATTGATTCTGAACGAATGTTATTAGATACCGAACCTGATATACAATATCATATCAGTATCTCTATTGAGATAAAGAAGGATATAATTTTGTATTGTTGGATAATTTTTTGAAAATTTCCTATATCAAGAGTTGATCGGTTCAGGCACGTTATCTAAAAGCATAGACGTTCTAAATCAAACCACAGTTCTTAACGTACAGAACACACACAAGAGGAAAAATTTCAGAAATGAACGAATCATTCTTGAGGCATTGTAGACTAGGTCATATTAATGCGACCCGACTAGCTGAAGTTACAAAAAGATGCATATTTAAATCAGTTTGGATTTACATCTTATGAAACTTGCCAGTCATGTCACAAAGATAAGATGACCACAGCTCCGTTTATTGGAAACAGAGAAAGAGTTAATGAACTCTTGGGATTGATACATGATGATGTATGTAAGGTCCCCTATCTACACATGCCAGGACCGGTTCTTTGTACTTCATTACATTCACTGATTATCTCTCAAGATTCGGACATATGTTCCTGTTGAAACACAAGTCTGAACCTTTTGAGAAATTCAATGAATATAAGTTATAAGTAGAGAACCAATATGGGTATAAGTATTATGTCCTTTGATGTGATCAGAGAGGAGAATACTTAAGCACGGAATTCCTGGACTGTTCTAAAGAAGAATGAGATTCTCTCTCAGCATTACTCCTCCGTATACACCACAGTACGTTGGTATATCGGGGCGGAGCAATCGCACCCTATGTAATATGGTGTGCTCTATGATGAGTACTACTGAGTTGCCTATTTTCTTTTGGGTGTTATGCACTTGTGAAGCTGCATACCTATTGAATAGGGTTCCAATCAAATCAGGTGCCTGCCACTCCATATGCGATATAGTATGGGAAGAGCCCATATCTTAAGGATGTTAAAATTTGGGGTCGTCCGGCCTATGTCTAAAAGCAAAATCCGGACAAGCTCAAGGAAATGTCAGTTCTGTGGATGTTTGTTGGATATCCCAAGCATTTCTAAAGGAATATCTTCTACCATACTGAGGAACAAAAGGCGTATTGATTCTCAGCATGCCACCTTTTGGAAAGGGAATTTCTTGTGAAGAAATTAGTGGTTATAATGGAGAACTGGAAGGAGTTCCAGCTATACAAACTGCAGCTGATGATTTGGTAAACCTTGAGGATTCAATAGTTTCCAACGAATCTCAGCCTCTCCACCGATCTGGTAGGATTCCTCACCCACCTGAGAGATACTTTGGTTTTCTCTATGACAGTGGGAGCAAGGATTGCATCATGAGATGATGACCTAACTAGTTTCGAGCAGGCCATCAAGAGTGAGGACTCTGTAAGAATGGCTAGATGCTTAGCGATCTGAGATAGAATCCATATACACCAACAAAGTATGGACTTTGGTTGCTTTATCTGAAGGGTTAAATCCCCATCAGGAGCAAGTATATCTTGAGAAGATTACTTGGTGTAAATGGAAAAGTTAAGACTTTCAAATCTATGCTTAAGTCCATCCAGATCCTACTTGCCACTGCTACATACCATGAGTACGATATCTGGCGGTTGGGTGTCATGACTGCTTTTCAAAATGATGATTTAGAAGAGAGCGTCTATAAGTACACAGCCAGATGGCTTCGTAGACAGTGGGAGCAGCGGATGGTGGTGATCTTCGTATAAGTACGTGGATGACATACTCTTGATAGGAAAGGAGTTTCCTATGCTACGCTCAGTCAATCTCCTCTTATCACAAGTATTCTCCATATAGGATCAAAGAGATACCTCCTAAATCCTGGGTTTTGGATCTATGAGGTAGATCTAATTATATGTTTGGATTCTCACTAGTTATAGTTAGATGGTATCAATCGATCCTGGGGAGAATCACTGGAAAGGTTCCAGGGTGATAAGGACGACTGAATGTCAATCACAGGCATTGTCTTTACCGTCAGTAGAGGGACGGCATGTTGGAAGGGTTCCAAGCTAGATACTGTGACATACTAGACGATTAAAGGCTAGATACATCGTTACCAAGGATGCTACTAAAGAGGCAGTCTAGAAATATATAATTTCATGAGATGAACTTCGTTCCTGCCATTGTGTGACAATGGAGTTGTGGCTTATGCCTAAGAACCCCCGTCCCATCAGAGACCCAGACATATTCTTAGGCAGTATCACCTGATCATGGAGATGGTTGATCTCCAGGGTGATCGAGGTCAGGAGAGTAGATACGAAGGACAACAGCGCGGATCCACTCACAAAGGCCTATTTCCCAATAAAGACTATTATGGGATGGTTGAGTATGAGATACTTCAACTACAGCTGATTGTTGGGTATGAGATACCACAACAAATGGCCCTAGTGCAAGTGGGAGATTGTTAGTGATATGTATGCCCTAGAGGACATTACTGTATATACGATGTATATTGTAGTGGATGCTTGGACATATATAGTGAGTACTTTCTTGCTCGACATGATAGTATGCTATCTGGTTGCTCTTTATCATAACATGTACTCTGATTGTCTCTATGATACATGTTGATAAAGCCCTTAGGATGAGTACTTGACTACCAGGACTATGATGCAGATCATACTAGTGGGGACAGTGTAGTCGCTAAGTACATCCTTCAAATATTCTTAGTCGCAGGTGTATCGAGACAGGGCATTGATATACAAGAGTAGACTAGCGTATGCTTCTCGACCTATGTAGATTGGCGATGGATGATCTCATATCCATTGGTGTTTGACATCAGAGATAGTATACGAGTGATCAGTAGAGACTGGGTACACTGGACGGACTCGCCAAGAACTCCCAGATGGTATTATACCTTACGTCAGATGGCAGTTCTCTGGTGACACCGGTACAGGTTAGTCTGTAGACCCGAGATCGCAATAGAGTCTTGTGTGATTCCCACTGTGCTTTGATTTCCACCTTACCACATCCAAGAGGGCGTGCAAAACGGTGGCTTTTGGGTACAGTCCCGAATCACATGGAGGCAATGAGCGATAGGAGGGGTTTCGTCTCTCCCGGTATAGGGAGTTGATGTTGCGCTGTGTTCGATTGGCTATAACTGGAAATTCCTGGACAAGGTTGCTGAGATTTACTGGTAAGAGTTATCAGTAGTTTCTCGAACTGTTATAGACCTTATATCGACATGACTTATCGGTTACTCTGACGTTTACCACCCCTAGACTAGATATGCGACATATCAGACGAAGAGACCGGACTGTACGGGAGTGTTACTGATTGGATTCACAGGAGAATGTACAGGCTTACTTGTTGATCTTCTGATCGCTCAATACCTGGGTGGCTGTTACGTTTAGCTGACCGATTGCAGCTTGTGGGTGTTTGATATGATCATCACCTACTGCCGGCGTATTGACGATTCTTTAGAGTCCTACACAGAGGTTTCCTGGCTCAGGCAAAACGGAGTAGGAGCACATATGTGATATGTGCGGGACCGAGAATAATATGTGTATGTGATACCGTATTAGATTCTCGCGATATGTGATATCGGCCGGGTATATGTGATATAGCCGGGTCATCGGATCAAGTGTTGATTCGATGAACTGATACAGATTATATTAGTCAGTTATTTTTGAAATAGCCGGATTATCGGATCAAGTGTTGATTTGATAATTTAATGTATAATTATATATTTGATATATTACATTACATTAACTAATATAAGCTCACTTAAAGATTCTTTTTCTCACATGGATAATACATTGATGTCTATGCGATATATGTTAATTGTATTATTTTCTTTTGTTACTATATATATTATATATGTGATATATAATATTGTAACATGTTAGGGTTAAATTGCAACTAGGGTTTTGAGAATAAAACATGTTAGGGTTTGGATTAGGGTTAATGTTATGGATGAGCTTTGTGGAAGCTTCTTGAAGCTTTGACTTTAGTCTTCATCCTTTGATATTTTGTGAAGATATTTGTTAAACCAACCCAAACCTCAACCCATGGTTTATTCTCTACAAGGGTTAAGGATTTTATCTTTAACCCATGGTTGCAATTCTAACCTTATACAATAATTCATTATTCATCACAAAAGAAATTCTTCTTCTTCTTGCTTTTGAAAAAAGTTTCTAGCTTTTGGGTTTGTGATGATTTTGAGTGAGAAATTGAAAACAAAAGTGAGCTAAATTCCTAGTTCTTCATCCTCATCTATTCTAGCCAGTTAGATTAGAGTGTTTGCTATACTAATACTTGATTAGTGAAGCAAGAGCTTGGGTTTAAGATTCTTCAAGGTTGATCATCATGGATTAATGAAGTCTTCAAGCAAGGTTGCATCTTTATCTTCATGGGGCCTCTCTAGAGTCCGGGTACTTGATGATCGCAGCGAAGGGACCTCAACACGGAGCTTATGAAGCGAAGGAACGGACTACAAAGGTTGTAATCCCTAACTCTTAGATGTTAAAGAGTTTAACATGCTTGTTTGGTTTGATTCTCTAGTTAAAGTTCTTAGGTTTTGGGTTATCTTCAATGGCAAAATTTTAACTTGGCATGGATGATGCCTCCCGAAACCTTGTTGTCATTGTAGGTAATGAGAGATAGGAGGGGTATCGTCTCTCCCGGTATTGGAGGTTGATGTTGCGCTATACTCGATTGGCGATAACAGGATGTCCCTGGCCAGGGTTGATACTGAGATTTACTGGTGTTATCGGTAGTTTCTCGACCCGTTATGAGCCTCATATCGACATGACTTATCAAGTTATTGGGGTCTGACGTTTACCACACCCAGACTCGATATGCGACATATCAGACGAAGAGACCGGACTGTATGGTAGTGTTTGTTGGAGATAGTGCCCTCAGAGTCAATTATTGGATCACAGGCACGTGATTGCAATGATTGAGGGAGGACCTATCCCGGTATGACAGTCTTACTCGAGATGATAGTATGCTATCTGGTTTACCTTTATCATCGTGTACTGCTTTAGGTGACATGACATGTCGCTATTGCACGTTGATAGAGCCCCTAGGATTCTTGCTTGACTACCGGCAGTATGAGGGCGATCATATACGTGGGAGCTGGTAGTCTATAAGCACATCCTTAAAAGGTCCCTAGTCGTGGGAGTTTCGAGATAGGGCATCGATACTCCAGAGTAGACTAGTGTATACAGTCGAGACCCCGACGAGGGGCGGTGGCCGGTCTCACAAGCCACTGGTGTCAGTTGGTTCACCTAAGATGTATACAGGTGCTCATTGGGTTATGAGTACACCGGACAGGACTCGCCGGGAACATGCTAGTTGGTCTTATACCTGACGTCAGATAGCAGTTCCCTGGTGACATGTGTACAGGTTAGTTCATCGACCTGGGGATCGTCATTTGTCTCGTGTGAGTTCCCACTGTACTTTGATTACTACCCTACCACGGCTCAAAGGAGTCGTGCAAACAGGTTTTAGTTGGGTACAGTCCCGAGCCACATGGAGGCAGTGAGCGGATCTTCAGGGGTTCGTCTCTCCCGGTATTGGGGGTGAGGTCGCGCTGTGTCTAGGAGAGCCATTACACGAAGACCTTGGCCAAGGCAGGAGATTTACTGGTAGGTATTCCAGTAGTATCTCAGGGTGTTCTGGGCTACACTCCGACACGACTTGTACCGCCTTTGGGGGTCTGACTTTTACCAACCCCCTGTGCCCGACATGCGATGCTCATAGACGAACGGACCGGACTGTACGGATATTGTCACTGACAGGCTCAGTTGGGTGTCAGGATGAGTTCGCTCATCGACTTCCCTTTTAGTCAATAGCTGGTGGCCCGTCACGTATTGGCTTATACCTCTGACGTGCTAGTGGTTAAATCCACAGCCATAGTATTGACGAGTCTTTAGAGTCCACCACACTTTCAGTTACTCAAGCTTTCGGGCGAAACGCTGTAGAGGCCGTATGGAGATATGGCAGGGTCCGATCAGATACGTGCGGTATTGCACGGATCAGGATCGGACGGTTTGTACTAGAGGCCGTATAGACATATGGCAGGATTCGATCGGATACGTGCGGTATTGCACGGATCAGGACCGGACGGATTTTACTAGCCGGCTTTGGTTTAAGCCGGATCCTAGTTTAGTACAGTGTAGATTTTGTCTCTTTGCATTTGTATCCGGACGGAATACAGATGCGGGTGTGTATGCACAGTATCGGGGTTTTCCTGTAATTTATTACGGGACCAGTTTTCTGGAGTTGCCAGTTTGCATTCTGTTCCGGCCGGTTTTTCTTTGTTCTTTCCCGGCCGGACTTTTCCGATGGAAGGGGTTATTTGCAATTGTGCAAATAACTTTTGTGGAGGGGGTTTCTTGCATAAGTTTTGATATGTTAGCATCTTTGCTCCATGATGACATTAATTTTGATCCATGATGCATTTATTATGACATGGATGAGTATGTGCCGGCCACTGTTGGAGTAAGATTTGATTTGGGTGGATTAATTCATTCATGAATTTCGTGGGCCCCCCCTTTTGTGTGAGAGTGCTGGAATGATTTTGTGTAGGAATTTATTTTCCTTTGGGGATTAATTCTTACACTCTTCACACATTGATTGATGAGTGAGTTTTTGCTTGACATTTTTTTTCCAGTGAGCAAACAGGGGCTGGCCGAGCTCAATGGTGCATGGAGGCTCCATTTTTCTTAAGCATCCATTGAAAAATTCTTGTCTACAAAATTCCTCCATAATGGCAACTATCCTAAACCCCAAAGAGACAACTATACTATACATTCTACAGCAAATCTTGGGCGCGTCGGTTAGCCAACTTCGCGCCCGAGTTGCCTCGGTAGAGAGGTGGGAGCCCGTAAAAGAATCCGGCTACGTGGTGCCCTTCCGGCGACGAGGTGGAGACCGGACATTCCGCGGAAGATCGGGACGACGACGAGAAGACCGGAGGACTCGGATCACTCGGTAAATCTCTTCCCCGTCTTGTAGTTTGCTAGACCTAGTTTAATGGTCCGATCCGGGGTTTAGTGCGCGGTGGTGCCGGTTTGCTAAGTTCGCAAAATTAAAGTTTATCACCGCTTCCGCATTTGGCCGTCGGATTGACGGCCGGGGCGCCGCCGTGCACTTACAGTGGTATCAGAGCCTCGCCATTAACTTCGTCTAGCTTCGTTTGATGTGTTTTTCAGTTCCGATCGACCAAAATTCCAAAAACCGTATTCTTCCCTTCACATCAGTTTCTGTTGAAATTTTTTGAAGTCTAAAAATTTTTCAGGTGGTCTCAGAATGATGTGCAGGGAGTTCTAAGAACTCTGGGAAAATTCGACACACTGATCTCTCATACAGAGCGCGGAACCGCGGCCACACCCTTCAATTGGGCCGCGGTTCCGCCGCAGTCTAGAGGGTTCAGTGGGCCAACTTTTTCCAATGGGCTTCAGGGGATTAATTAGGGGTTTTGGAATATTAAAATTGGGCCAATTATTTCTGTGAGTGCTACAGTATTGCTTGGGGGCCCACTTGTTAATTTTTTGGTCAATCGGAAAATTTTAAACACATTTTTCACAGTATTTACATTATATCTGCGACCGTGAATGTCACTCGATCGGTAAATCCGGTCTAACTGCTATAGCCCGGTTAGACGGATTTGCGAACGTGACTTTCACGTTGATGTTCTGTGTTTTTGCTGTGATGTTGCGGATCGGTCGTGGGGATAGCCTGGATGCAATGCTAGTACAGTGTTGTTGTATTATGTACATTTGTTGTTGCGGGGCGAGCATCCGACATGTGGACTGCCGTCACTGCCTGTTTGTATTATTCTTTTGGGGCACGACCTGGTTGCGGTCGATGTACCCGTTGTATGTATATTTTACTTTCTGTACTAGGATTGCCCCGCGGTGGGGTGCACGGATAGCCGGGTTCTAAAAGACAACAAGCCCGCATCCCATGGCATTGGGACGGAGGGGGCTTCACTCCAAGATTGGCTGGCTATTCGCCGCACTCGTAGGGGGTACAGGTTGACCCAGGAGGGGTGCCCAAGTTACCGGATTCCGTGAAGTGCTGGGTGGTCCATTCACGGTGCTGAAGGGGGCTGCCTCGCTTCAGGTTTTGGCGGGTGACTTGCCGCGCCCGTAGGGGTCTAGGTTTTCATTGCACAGGCTATCCACACGACCAGGGGAACGTCGGGTTTCAGTAGTGGCTCTGTGAAACCTGGGGATCCCAGATATCTGTATTGTTCTGTGATGCTGTACATTTCTGTGATGTTGCATTTTATTCACGCCTTGAGCGAAATACTATATATTGGTATATATATTAGTAGATGTTGTATATGTTTTTCATCCGCGCTAGTCCAGTCCCCGCTCTGCCGTTATTTAGCTAACCTAACGGGTGATGACGGGACCCAGTGGCAAATGCGGATGGCATATACGTACGTCAGTATATTTTCGTTCTTTGTGGTGTGATCAATTGATGGGACTGCATTGATTCGGATCAATGCAAGTTAAAACAAACCTATTCTGATGTTGTTGGAACACTTTTCAAAAAGCTGTTATTGCAAGGACGTTCACTTTTGTTTTGCATCGCGGTATTCATTTGTAATATCCTGCTCCTCAGTGGACGAGGCAAGGGCCGAGATCCCTTCACCGGGAGTAACCCCTTGGACAGAAGTTTGCGTCAGGGCATTAACTTCACTATAGCCGATTACTTTTGCTTTGCACCGTGGTATTCATTTGGAATATCCTGCACCCCATTCTACGGGGAAAGAGCCGAGATCCCTTCACCGGGAGTGACCTCTTTAGTAAAGGTTTTCGTCACTATATTTTCTAAAAAGCTATCCGTTCCTTCAACGATATCAAGTTCATTACGTTAAAGGTTTTCGCCAGAAACCATTCGTAGCCCTCCGTCGTTTCATATGGATAGTGAATAGTATTCAAGCTGTGTATGTTGGCCAAAGTCAAGGCACAGTGTTTGGTAGCTGTTGGGTATTCATATGCAGCATAGATAGATGTGTTGGTTTGGGGCAGTCGTACTACCATTTTGGCACAAGTCAAGGGTATGTACGGGTGGGCTCAAATTAACCTGGAGAATGACGGGTTGAACTTGACATGTGACTTATGATATGTTGGCCAAAGTCAAGGTCATAAGAGCATGGGGTAGAAATCACATCGGGAGTTTCAAAAGAACTGAAACTTGCCAGGTATGCGCATACCTTCTGGAGTGTGATGACGTGAGCGGATTCCGTCACGTTATCATGCGATGAGAGTTGGATCCCGATTCCCACTGATGAGTTGGTTTACTCCTCGGGTGACCCCGACTAATTCTTCTTTCAGGTTTGGAGGAGAATTTGAGGTACAGTGGGAGGTTTCCATATTAGATAAATTGGTAACCATTCTGATCTTGGTTAGAGTACACGCTGAGTGTTTCTTTTCTCTCTCTCTCTGGCAGCGACCATTGACCCGACCCTACGACTATGACTCAGTGACCAAGTTGACTGAACCTTCTTAACACTGGCTTTTGGATTGTCAGAGTTGCAGACCTCATTGCCATTCCTACTTTTACCCTTTTCTCCAGGACACCCCGTATTACTGCGAATGTCCACTTCCATTGGACAAAGCCATCGTATGGTTAGATACGAACTCGAAGGAATTCGAGGATGGTTTCCGGTTCTGGAGAAAACGAATAGGACTATTTAGTTGTCTTTTCCTTTTACCTTCTCTCAGGTTGCGAGTACTCCTTGGTTTAGGAGATAGTACACCTATTATGCAAATTGGATAGTCTTCTTCCAAACCTTAGGCTGGTGCCGAACGGTAGGGAAGGAAGAAAACCAATTAGCATAACGATGGTGTGCAGAAGGTATTAAGTTCAGACAAAGCAAGGGATTAGTAAGAGGGCAAAGTAAATTGCGACTGATATTCACGACCAAACCAAGTATTTCTTCGCCAATCCTAAATCACCTTTGTATTTCTCCAGGACACTCCGTATCACTACGAAGATCCACAGCTTATTGGATACTCCATCGTATGGTTATATACGAACTCGAAAGGAACTTGTTCCAGTTCGGGGATGGATTCTGGTTCAGGAGAAATAGGAATAAGGTTTATTCGGTTGTCTTTTATCTTCACCTTCTCTCGCATTGCGAGTGCTCCTAGGATTAGGACGGTACACCCATTATGCTTATTGGATAGTCTTCTTCCAAACCATAGGCTGGTGCCGAACGGTAGGGAAGGAAGAAAACCAATTGGCCTAAAGGGGTGTGCAGAAGGTAACGACTAAAGACATATAAAGGGATTTGGAGAGGTGGTAAAGAATTATGCGGTTATAGTTATGAATCTGGATAATGGTAGAGGCATTACTAAGAATACCAGGATACCCCATCGAAACATTTCAATGTTTCAGTTCACTGTGTACTGTTAAAAGAAAACTCATTTTCCGATTAGATACTTACTCCAGGGTATGTATTTACCAGGTATGATTCTCACATCTGTATGGTTTTACAGATGATGAGTGGAAGTAAGTTATTGGGAATTGGGTGATCATCCTCATTATATCGGGATTCGTTGTAATCGGTGATATTTGAGGAGATCACCTGGGCTGTTTGCCGGTCGGCAAATATTTGGTTTTGAATATCCGCTATTGTGCACCAATTTCAAATTGATATATCTGTACGTCTATTTTCATAGAGTGAGATATACCTTTTGATATTATGTCGATGACATTTACCTATATCAGTGGATGGTTAGGTAAGGAGCATTAAACAGCGGTGTAATTCTTCTTGACCATAAGTAGAGTTTTCAACCTACGACACACAGTGAAAGAGTTGTTAGACTCGGCGGACTTATACAGAGTATTGTATATTGTCCAGTGTCCATTAGGACAGAGGGGTTGGTCCTCATACTATATTCTATTTACTTTTAACTTCTCTAGTTCTTAGACAAGTGTTTCGTAGAAACACAGGGTCTAAGTTTTAAGCAGTTATAGGTATTTGAATAGAGTAGAGAACCAGGTGTAGCAAGTATCGGGATTCTTCAAAGTGATCGAACATTTAGATGCTTGTGTATGGTATTCAGTTGATAGTAATGATAAAGAGAAATTGCTTCTCTTTCAGGTTACTCATAATTGGAAGCATTCCTAAGTTGAGTAACGCTGATCGGCCTCTCTCCATTTAGTTGACATGCACTGGAGACAGTTGCATGATTTGAATCTGGTTCAATTAAATCAGTGCCTCTGGTTCTATATTGGATATAGTACAGTTCATATCTTAACATTGTTAAGGTACGGGGAGTTGTCCGGCTTATGATTAAAACCAGACTCTGGATAACTCAAGGCACGTTTCTGTAATGGCTGTTTGTGGGTTGACCCAGGCTATGACGAGGGTTGATTTTCTACCATCTGGCAGATCAATAGAAGTATTGTTCTAGACTCGCCACAGTTTTATTAAAAATGGATTTTTTCAAAAACAGTAGTGGGAGTATGGTAGAACTGGAAGTGATTCCAGAACAGCAAACGATTACTGAAGATTTGATAAGGAACCTAAAGATTCAATCTGATTTGACATTCCATTGGCCACTCCGCAGATAAGGTGGGTAACTTCAGACACCCGAGAGGTACTCCGGTAGCCTCAAGGACGGTGACAGGGAAGTTCTTGTTTACCCACACTTGCCATTGTTGTTGTTCCAGGCTGCGAGACCCGGCAGGAGGATGAATATAGCGTCGTTCTAAACTAGCTTTAGAAGTGCCAGAGGATTGTCGTAGTCAGTGGGAGCAGCGGAAGCATTGGTGGATATCAGGCTTATGTCTATTTATAGACTAAAGCAGATATAGCGGAGATAGATCATCTATTTCTGATGTGACAGTCATGGGTTTGACGTTATCAGAATAAGGGATGGATCTGTTGAGAAGGTGGTAGGGTGTGATATCCGGGTTTTGGATGACATACACAAAGTAGGAAGTGACATTCCTATACTACGACCGGTTATACTTTGGTCGTCACACAGTAGTTTCTCCACAAAGGACTTGGACATTATATCAGACATACTGGTTACTAGATCTATGGTTTTAGATCTAGATTTGGGTGGTTTCTCAATCAGGGTACCTTGACGGCATTCTAAGAGTATTTAGAATGGACGACTCCTGACACGGTAGTGTACCTGCAGGTGATGGAGTCACCCTCTCTAAAGGTGTCTTATAGACTAAAGTAGAGAGGGATGTGCGTGATTGGCAGATCACTTGCTTAGGCAATTGAGTCGATCATGAGATGTCAAGTACCACACCAGATGTTGTTCTTGCACTAGATGCAATAAGTTGACATTGATCCAATCCTGGAGAAACAGTCGGAAGCAGTTTTAGAACATAAGTGAATGTTCTAGGGATATGATAACGGCTGCCTCCTTTAGGAGACGGTTATCACTCCAGGCTTCCAAGGTGACATGGACGACAAGGAGGTTGTCAGAGTTATAGTTTTCCCTCTGACGAGGGGCAGTATTTTGGACAGGTGGTCCAAGGCAATACTGAGGGAGGCATGGCGCAGGATACTGATTAAGTTCAGTTAACGATACAGTCTAAGAAGTTTGGATTTGGAGTTCATTTATGAGCTCGGTCCCATCAGACATCCAGACACTCTAAGACAGGTATTGCTCATTTCGGGAGATGGCTTTCTCCGCGAACTTGAGATTTAGAGAGACATAGAAAGAAACATCAGAGCGGATCCACTCGCTGAGGCTATTCCTCGAACGCAATAGTCTCGCAAACGAGCTTTGTGAGACTGACTAGTAGAGGAGTTGGGTGTTCGGTATCACACGGGCTGTGAGTATGCGACATCGCAATAATTAGCCTTGAGTGCAAGTGGGAGATTGTTGGAGATAGTGCCCTCAGAGTCAATTATTGGATCACAGGCACGTGATTGCAATGATTGAGGGAGGACCTATCCCGGTATGACAGTCTTACTCGAGATGATAGTATGCTATCTGGTTTACCTTTATCATCGTGTACTGCTTTAGGTGACATGACATGTCGCTATTGCACGTTGATAGAGCCCCTAGGATTCTTGCTTGACTACCGGCAGTATGAGGGCGATCATATACGTGGGAGCTGGTAGTCTATAAGCACATCCTTAAAAGGTCCCTAGTCGTGGGAGTTTCGAGATAGGGCATCGATACTCCAGAGTAGACTAGTGTATACAGTCGAGACCCCGACGAGGGGCGGTGGCCGGTCTCACAAGCCACTGGTGTCAGTTGGTTCACCTAAGATGTATACAGGTGCTCATTGGGTTATGAGTACACCGGACAGGACTCGCCGGGAACATGCTAGTTGGTCTTATACCTGACGTCAGATAGCAGTTCCCTGATGACATGTGTACAGGTTAGTTCATCGACCTGGGGATCGTCATTTGTTTCGTGTGAGTTCCCACTGTACTTTGATTACTACCCTACCACGGCTCAAAGGAGTCGTGCAAACAGGTTTTAGTTGGGTACAGTCCCGAGCCACATGGAGGCAGTGAGCGGATCTTCAGGGGTTCGTCTCTCCCGGTATTGGGGGTGAGGTCGCGCTGTGTCTAGGAGAGCCATTACACGAAGACCTTGGCCAAGGCAGGAGATTTACTGGTAGGTATTCCAGTAGTATCTCAGGGTGTTCTGGGCTACACTCCGACACGACTTGTACCGCCTTTGGGGGTCTGACTTTTACCAACCCCCTAGGCCCGACATGCGATGCTCATAGACGAACGGACCGGACTGTACGGATATTGTCACTGACAGGCTCAGTAGGGTGTCAGGATGAGTTCGCTCATCGACTTCCATTTTAGTCAATAGCTGGTGGCCCGTCACGTATTGGCTTATACCTCTGACGTGCTAGTGGTTAAATCCACAGCCATAGTATTGACGAGTCTTTAGAGTCCACCACACTTTCAGTTACTCAAGCTTTCGGGCGAAACGCTGTAGAGGCCGTATGGAGATATGGCAGGGTCCGATCAGATACGTGCGGTATTGCACGGATCAGGATCGGACGGTTTGTACTAGAGGCCGTATAGACATATGGCAGGATTCGATCGGATACGTGCGGTATTGCACGGATCAGGACCGGACGGATTTTACTAGCCGGCTTTGGTTTAAGCCGGATCCTAGTTTAGTACAGTGTAGATTTTGTCTCTTTGCATTTGTATCCGGACGGAATACAGATGCGGGTGTGTATGCACAGTATCGGGGTTTTCCTGTAATTTATTACGGGACCAGTTTTCTGGAGTTGCCAGTTTGCATTCCGTTCCGGCCGGTTTTTCTTTGTTCTTTCCCGGCCGGACTTTTCCGATGGAGGGGGTTATTTGCAATTGTGCAAATAACTTTTGTGGAGGGGGTTTCTTGCATAAGTTTTGATATGTTAGCATCTTTGCTCCATGATGACATTAATTTTGATCCATGATGCATTTATTATGACATGGATGAGTATGGGCCGGCCACTGTTGGAGTAAGATTTGATTTGGGTGGATTAATTCATTCATGAATTTCGTGGGCCCCCCCTTTTGTGTGAGAGTGCTGGAATGATTTTGTGTAGGAATTTATTTTCCTTTGGGGATTAATTCTTACACTCTTCACACATTGATTGATGAGTGAGTTTTTGCTTGACATTTTTTTTCCAGTGAGCAAACAGGGGCTGGCCGAGCTCAATGGTGCATGGAGGCTCCATTTTTCTTAAGCATCCATGGAAAAATTCTTGTCTACAAAATTCCTCCATAATGGCAACTATCCTAAACCCCAAAGAGACAACTATACTATACATTCTACAGCAAATCTTGGGCGCGTCGGTTAGCCAACTTCGCGCCCGAGTTGCCTCGGTATAGAGGTGGGAGCCCGTAAAAGAATCCGGCTACGTGGTGCCCTTCCGGCGACGAGGTGGAGACCGGACATTCCGCGGGAGATCGGGACGACGACGAGAAGACCGGAGGACTCGGATCACTCGGTAAATCTCTTCCCCGTCTTGTAGTTTGCTAGACCTAATTTAATGGTCCGATCCAGGGTTTAGTGCGCGGTGGTGCCGGTTTGCTAAGTTCGCAAAATTAAAGTTTATCACCGCTTCCGCATTTGGCCGTCGGATTGACGGCCGGGGCGCCGCCGTGCACTTACAGTGTTACTTACTGGATTCACGGGAGTATGAACAAGCTTGCTTGTTGATCTTATGATCGCTCAATACCCAGGTAGCCGTTACGTCCAGCTAGTACGCTGACGGCTTGTGAGTGACTGATATGATCATCACCTACTGCCGGCGTATTGACGAGTCTTTAGAGTCCTACAAAAAGGTTTCCTGGCTCAAGCGAAATGATGTAGGGCACATATGTGATATATGCGGAACCGAGATTAATAAGTGTATATGATACCGTATTCTAATCTCGCGATAAATGATATTAGTCGGTTATATGTGATATAGCCAGATTATTAAATCAGGTGTTGATTTAATAATTTAATATATAATTATATATTTGATATATTAATATATATTAACTAATATTAGCTCACTTAAGAATTTCTTTTCTACTTATACATATAATATATATGTGATATATGTTAATGTATTTATTATGTGTAATGCTTGATGATACATTGCACTTGGGTGTATGAGACTCATACCTAACCAAAGATAATTTGGGTAATTAATTATTAAGAGATAAATCAAAATTAGGTGGAAATTTGCATGGTTTGAGATACTTGTGGAAGCATGTAGAAAGCTTGACTTGGTCCACTAATTTTGTTTTACTCGAGATATTTATTAATCTAACCATTATCTTTAGACTTGGTTAAGTCTCTACATGAGTTTATATGAGATATTTTCTCATCCATGGTTCACACTTGATCACTTCTTCATCTCCTTCCTTGCTCTCTAGCTTTCAAGAGAGAAGAAAAGAAAAGGAGAAAAAAATTCTAAAGTGAGCAAAATTCCTACTTCATCAATTTATACCAAACTAGCCATTTAATATAGGTTGTTTGCTTCACAAATCCACCAATTAGTGAAGAGGTAGCTTGAGTTGGAGATTTCTCGACGTAGATCATCTTCGGCCTCGAAGATCCTTGAGCAAGCTCGTTCTTTTCGCCTAGTGGAGCCTAACAAGAGTTCGGGAGACCACCACTTGAAGCTAAGGGACTACTACACGAAGCTTTAGAAGTGAAAGACCGGTCTACAAAGGTTGTGTTCCTTGTTCACTTAGAGTAAAGTTGTTTACTTGCTTAGTTAAACCCTAATTCTCTAGTTAGATCCTTAATCGGGCTCGCTCGGCATCCTAAATTTTTTAAAATAGCATACCTGATGCTTGCCGAAACCCGTCGGGGATGCTTAGCGAACCCAGTACTGGTATCAGAGCCATGCTAGAGTATTAGGAGTTGTCTAGGCGAAGTTAAAGTGTCCGATCTGCTTTTCAAAACCCGTTTTTCCTACTCTCTGGAAAAATTTTCAAAAGTTGGAATTTTTGTAATTAAAAATATTCAGAAAATCGTACAGGTTTTCTATGGACCCAGAAGAAAAACGTCGGCCCAACACGACGAAACGACCTTGGAAGCGCGGCCAAAGCATGCCTTTGGCGGCTGTTCCGCGGCGCTGTTGGTGAAGTAGGGAGCGTGCTTTCTTGTGTAGGTCCGTAGGTTCTTGGGGCACTGTCTGGGTATTTTAACTGTGACTCAAGTGTTGAGGTCTCTGGGAATTTAGGGTGTTTGATAAATCGATATGTTTAACATCGTCTAGATATCTGTGATCTGTGTTATAATATTTGGAATCTACAATAATTATTTTTGTGAAAACTAATTAGTATTTTGTAAATCTAGCAATTTAGTCTCACTTGTTCGGTTGCCGCGGGGTTTTGATTCGGATCAAAACTCCGTCGCAATCTCATATAGTACGCGAACGCTTGCTGGGTAACACTACTGGATAGCCCCGCCCCATAGCCCTGACCAAGTGACTGTCGGACAACCCTGTAGCCAAAAGCGTCCGTTCGGGTGCTCGCGGCCGTGGTGTTCTGCCTAAGTACAGTTCATCGACGGCATCAGTGGTGCGGCCGTCTACTAATGTTCCGACGAGCATTTGATCATTCGTTGGGAATCTTGTTGAATTTCCTGACTAGATATTGAAAAGTGTTTTCAATTTGAGACTAAAATACCGGGTTTATAGTGTTAGGCATGAAATTCGGAATATGTGATATTCTGGGTTTAAGATGTCTAAGAAATTTATAAAGTTAGGCAAGAAATCCGAAGTATGTGATATTTCAGGTTTATGAAGTCTAAGGATGTTGCGGATTCCAATTGTTGTAGTTTCCACTTTCTTTTCTGGGACCGTAAGTGTAATATGTGGTGTATTGCCGGTTTCGTTGCTATACGTCAACGACAATTGTGATACACATATTTACTTACGTTGATGACATATGATGTTATGTGTTGCTGTGATATGTTATATTGGATCGTCGTGTTTGAATAGCCGGGGGTTTTTGCGTGAGATGAGAGTTTTTCATTTTCATTCATGTAAAAACTTGTATGTAATATTCTTTTATTGAGACACTTTCGGGTTGAGGATGATGTCACCATTGATATATATTATTTACTTTTCCACATTAGGATAGACTCAAGGAAGGGAGCACAAGTAATCGGGTTCTAGAGTCCAGTGGGAGACCATCTCGAGAAGTCGAGTCTGGGTCTCTTAACTCTAGAATTGGTAGGGTTGCTTGCCACTCTTGTAGGGGTCTAGGGATGTGGGTTTGGCTATTTATCACGACCGTAGAATCCGTGTTCTTTTCCGGCTTAATTTAAAACACAAACCTCCTAGTATATCCAATATTTCATATGTTGACTTCTGCTGCAATGTTCTGTGATGAGATCATATAACTGCGTGAGATGAATGCTTTATATTATATATATGATATATAATAAAAGTTGCTTATGTTTTGCATCCGTGCTAGTCCTGCCCCTGCTCTGCTGTTAATTAACTAACCTAACGGTGCATGACGGGACCCCATGGCGAATGCAGATGGCATAAGTGTACGTTGTATTTTCGTTTCTTTATCTGTGATGCTTAAGAAGCATAAATGATGGGAATTCATTAATGAGATTAATGAAAAGGAAAGAAACCCAATGATGTTGTGGAATCAAATTTTCAAAACTGGTAGCTCTAGTTCTTACTTTGCATAGCGGTATTCCTTTATGAATATCCCGCACCTCATTTGATGAGGAAAGAGCCGAGATCCCTTCACCGGAAATGATCCCTTTAGCAAAAGCTAGCAGATACTACACCCACTCGGTTTATTTTGAAAAACTCAATTTTAAAAAGCGGAGCTTAAACCACTCCTTTTCAAAATCACTCGATTCTACAACGATATCAAGTTCATTATGCAAAAGGTTTTCTTAAATTCATCAAGGCGTAGTGTGCGGTAGCTAATTAGTGCTTATCTACTGCATATGATGCGATTGGATTAGGGTAGTCGTACGACTTTGTTGGCCTTCGTCAATGGTCGTGCGGGTGGGTTTAATTCATTCACGAAATGTACAGGTTGAACTTGACTAGCGGCCTATAGTTTGTTGGCCTTCGTCAAGATCATAGGACGTTAGGGGAAAAATATTATCGGGAATTTCAAGTGTTGAAATTTGCAATGAGATTGCATACCTTCTATGAGATAATTGGATCCCGATATCCACTGCGAGTAAGAGTTACTCCTGGGAGAGTTTTGCACTTTACAATTATCCAATCAAGTAGGTGACTAGAAACATGTCAATGGGGCTATACCTCTGGGAAAACAAGATTTATTTTAATTAGGCCAGTGTGAAAACCCAGGGAACCTACCTCAAAGTACTGACACTGGCCTGGCTGAAAGATTGGCGAACTTGTAGGGTGTAATTAATTCCGGCTAGTCTTACCTTTTAGGGTTTGAAGGAAGATTTGATAAAAATGGTGGGAGCTATCCTGATTAGATAAGATAATAACCAATCTAATCTTGTAAGAGCATACGCTAAGTCTTTTCTTCTCTCTCTATCTAGATAGCGACGATGACACGCCTTAATCAAGATAATGATATGGATGTATTCACCGAACCCGCTTGTTATACTGAGCTGGGGAACGTTGGTTCCGCTCTATCTTATAATTGTTATAAGTCTGAGCAGGAAATAAGGGAATATCCGGATTCCCACGCGACCCGAATAAGGAATGAGCATGTTGATGCATTTTCTTTGGGTGTGTTCGTTACCAAGAACTGTTTCTCAGTACACTCTACGTCCTGGGTATTAGATACCAGATCGGGATCCCACATTTTTAATATGTTACATGGGCTAAAAAAAGGTAGAGAACTGGAAAAAGATGATCATTCTCTAAAACTAGGGAATAGTGCAAGTGTTGCAGCCAAAGCAGTTGGTGAATATCACCTTATATTACCAAATGGGAATACATTGATCTTGAACGACCATTATTATGTACCCTCTATGATATGAAATTTAATATCAATTTCTTTATTAGATAAAGAAGGATATAATTTTGTAGTGGAGAATAATGTTATGAACATTTTCCTAAATCAAGTGTTGATTGGGTTTGGTATATTATGTAACGGTTTATATGTTTTGAATCAAAATACAGTTCTTAACGTACATAACATACACAAGAGGAAAATTTCAGAAATAAACGAATCCTTCTTGTGGCATTGTAGACTAGGTCATATCAATGCGACACGACTAGCTAAGTTACATATGGATGGATATTTGAATCCGTTCGAATTTTCATCTTATAAAACTTGCCAGTCATGTCTCAAAAGCAAGATGACCAAAACACCGTTTACTGGACACGGAGAAAGAGCTACAGAACTCTTGGGACTGATACATAGTGATGTATGCGGTCCCATGTCTACACATGCCAGGAATGGTTCCTCGTACTTCATTACATTCACTGATGATCTCTCAAGATACGGACATGTGTTCCTGTTGAAACACAAGTCTGAAACTTTTGAGAAATTCAAGGAATATAAGTGCGAAGTCGAGAACCAAATGGGTAAAAGTATTAAAATCCTTCGATCTGATCGGGGAGGAGAATACTTGAGCATGAAATTCCGTGACTATCTAAAAGAAAATGGGATTCTCTCTCAGCTTACTCCTCCGTATACACCACAGCACAACGGTGTATCGGAGCGGAGGAATCTCACCCTATTATATATGATGCATTCAATGATGAGTACTGCTGAGTTGCCTATTTTCTTTTGGGGTTATGCGCTTGAGACAGCCATACACCTATTGAATATGGTTCCAACCAAATCTGTGCCTACCACTTCATATGAGATATAGAAGGGGAAGAGACCTTGTCTTAATTATATTAAGATATAGGGTTGTCCGGCTTATGTTAAAACGCCAAATTTGGACAAGTTCGAGGCAAGGTCAATTCTGTGCAAGTTTATGGGATATCCCAAAAACTCACATGGGTATATCTTCTACCACACCGAGGAATAAAAGGTGTTTGTTTCTCGCAATGCCACCTTTTTAGAAAAATGAATTTCTTGAAAAAAAATTAGAGGCAAAGTGGTAGAACCGGAAGAAGTTCCAGCTACACAAACTACAACTGAAGATTTAGTGGAACCAGAGAATTCAATAGTCCCCGACGAACCTCAGCCTCTCCGCCGATCTAGTAGGGTTCATCATCTACCTGAGAGATACTACGGTTTTCTCATTGATGGTAGGAGCGAGGATTGCATCATGGAAGATGATGACCCAACTAGTTTCGAGCAGGCCATCACGAGTGGCGACTCTGTGAAATGGCTGGATGCAATGCGATCTGAGATGGAATCCATGTACACCAACAAAGCATGGACTTTGGAAGTTGCTCCTGAAGGGGTAAAACCCATTGTGAACAAGTGGATCTTTAAGAAGAAACTTGGTGTAGATGGAAAAGTTGAGACATTCAAAGCTAGACTTATTGCAAAAGGTTTTCGTCAACGACCAGGTGTCGATTATAAAGAAACATATTCTCTAGTGACTATGCTTAAGTCCGTCCGGATCCTACTTGTCATCGCTGCATACCATGACTATGAAATCTGGAAGATAGACGCCAAGACTGTTTTTCTAAATGGTGATTTAGAAGAGAGCGTGTGCATGACTCAGCCAGAGGGTTTCGTAGATAGTAGGAGCGGCGGAAAGGTGTGCAAGCTGCTTAAATCAATCTATGGGTTAAAGCAGGCATCGTGGAGTTGGAACATCTATTTTGATGTCGCAGTCAAAGAGTTTGACTTCATAAAAAACGTAGATGAACCTTGTGTATACAAGAAGGTTGCAGAGAGTAAGGTCGTCTTTCTTGTATTGTACGTGGATGGCATACTCTTAATAGGAAATTGTAAGTCTACGTTACCCATCCCGGTACTTACGGGGAGGCGGAATAGGTAAAAATCAAATTTTTATCACAAGGTAACATAAACTTTTCTTGAGGATCTTTGCCAAACAATTGCTAACAAACTACATGAGGTTCTATCTACTATGCAAGAAGATTATACCTCATGCTACTAGTCCTTCGGTTCTTCCCTCCGCTGTCATCCTCGTCCATGCAAGCTCCGAGGATCGATCCGGATCTTGGTCACCTCCGCGGCCTCCTAGAGTCGAAGACGATCCACCCGAGAGTCTATAGTCCGAGCTCCACCTCAAGCCGAGGTAACTAGGGCAACAAGTTTGCTACTCTTGATGTCCTAGGTGATGTAGAAGAAGAAGATGGATTTGTTTGTGTATTTGGTATCTATTTTTCTCAACACATGAGATCTATAGAAATTTCTAGTGAGGAGGAAGAAGAAGAACCATGTGAGCTCTCTTTTGATGAGAGAGAATGAGCAAGAGATCATGATGCATAAGAAAAATAATTACCATTCTTTTGTCATGATAAAGTGTGATGGTTACCATTGATTTGACCATTATCATGTCAAATTAAATCCAAGCCAAAAGAAGAGTCTAGAGCTCACAAGAAATATCCAAGTCAACAATGGTCAACCAGGTCAAATGGTCAACATGGTCAAATGGTCAAAACAATTAGCCATAACACAATTATCATTAAAAAGATTAGTAAATATTTTCCTCACCTCATAATGTTTTTGACCGAATCAATGCTCAAAACCCTAATGAGGCAACTCCTTCTTCACTCCTCACAACCGTGCATACACACCCGCATCCGCATTCCGTAAAATGCGAATGCACAGAAGACAAAACTAATCCATCTATACAATACTAGGATCCGGCTTAAACTAAAGCCCACTAGTATCGTCTGCCCGAACATCATATGCGCACAAGTGCACGTAAGTGATCGTAGCCCTGCCATAAAACCATACGGCCTCTACACCTTTTGCCCAGTGCAGGGAAACTCTCTGTGTGAGACTCTAAAGACTCGACACCACGCTGGCAGTGGGTTTAACTACAGATTGCAAGCGGCAGTAGCTGTACGTAACGGTCCCCAGGTAGATGTCGATAAGAAGGCCGATGAGGTAAACCCATCCGAACTCCTACTGAGCCTGAATGTGACAATCTCCGTACAGTCCGGTCTGTTCATCTAAGAGTATCGCATGTCGGGCCTAGGGGGCGGTAAACGTCAGACCCCTAATAGCGATACAATTCGTGTCGGAGTGTAGCCCAGAACTCCCTAAGAAACTACTGGAAACACTACCAGTAAATCTCGCTTGCCTGACCAGGGACTTTGTGTAATGGCTCTCCTAGACAATGCGCAATATCAACCCCCAATACCGGGAGAGACGAACCCTATCTAACCGCTACTTGCCTCCAAGTGCTTCAGGACTGCACCCAACTACTAACTGTTTTGCACGACTCCTTTGAGCCGTGGTAGGGTAGTAATCAAAATACAGTGGGAATACACTCGAGGCGAAGTAGCAGCGTCAAGTCAACGGACTAAGCTGTACTCCTGTCACCTGGGAACTGTTATCTGATGATAGGTATAGTACCAACCAACAGTTCCGATGAGTCCTGTCCAGTATACTCGTAACCTAACGAGCACCCGCATACTGTCTCCAGTACTACGTACTAGTGGCTGTGGGACAGACCATCTCCCCTAGTATGATTAGAAGCGTATATGCTAGTCTACTCCGGAGTATCGATGCCCCGTCTCGATAATCCTACGACTAAGGACCTGTATAAGGATGTGCTTGTAGATTACCCAGCCCCCACTAGTGTGACTGCCATCACAACGCTGATAATCAAGCAAAGATCCTAAGGGCTCCACTAATATGTATAAGCAATATGCTAAAAGAAACACGTGCACATATTAAAGTAGAAACAAACCAAGTAGCATACTACCATTTTGAGCAAGAATATCTATACAACTGTGAATATCCCAAGCTTCCATTAAGTAATATACAAACTAGTATGGTATAGTAATGGCCTCTAGGGCATATACATTAACAATCTCCCACTTGCATTAAGGCCATGTACTGGCGTATCGAAGACCTATCATCTCGATCAGCCGCTCGAACTGAGTCTGGGGTATGGCCTTCATGAATGGATCTGCAGTGTTATTCTCCGAATCTACTCTCTTCACCTCGATCTCCCGGCGATCTACGATCTCCCTGATCAGGTGGTACCACCTCAAAATATGCCTGGACTTCTGATGGGACCTGGGTTCCTTCGCTAAGGCTATAGCGCCGTTGTTGTCGCAATACAGCGGTATTGGATCAACAATGGTAGGAACCACCTAAAACTCCGTGAGGAACTTCTTCATCAAGACAGCTTCCTTTACGGCATCGCAAGCAGCTATGTACTCCGCTTCCATCGTCGAGTCTGCAATGGTTTCTTGCTTGGAGCTCTTCCAACAAACCGCCCCTCCATTGAGGGTAAAGACATAACCCGACATGGACTTGGAGTCATCCTTATCACTCTGGAAGCTGGAGTCAGCAAAGGCCTCGATCTGGAGGTCTTTTCCTCCATACACCAAGAACATCTTCTTAGTCCTTCTCAGGTACTTGAGAATGTTCATTACTGCTATTCAGTGTTTCTCCCTTGGGACAGACTGATACCGGCTTACAACGCTCAGTGCGTATGCTACATCCGGTCTGGTACACAACATCACATACATTATAGAGCCTATCACAGACGCGTAGGGTATAGATGATATGCGAGCCCTTTCCAAATCAGTCTTGGGAGACATCTCCATGGAGAGGGAGATTCCGTGACAAGTCGGTAGATTACCGCGCTTTGAATCTTCCAAACTGAATCGTTTCAGTATGGTGTCGATGTACCTGGACTGCAAAAGTCCCAACATCCTCTTAGATCTATCACGATAGATATGGATCCCCAGAATGTAGTTGGCATCGCCCAGGTCATTCATGGAGAACCTCTGTGACAAGAATCCTTTGACTGACTGTAGCATAGGAATGTCATTTCCTATTAAGAGAATGCCATCCACGTACAAGACGAGGAATACCACAGTTCTCCCTACAATCTTACTGTAAATGCATGGTTCATCCGGATTTTTGATAAAGTCGAATTCTTTGACAGTATCATCAAAGCAGATGTTCCAACTCCGCGATGTCTGCTTCAGTCCATAAATGGACTTAAGCAACTTGCACACTTTACTCTGGTCCCACTCTGAATGAAACCCTCCGGCTGATCCATATAGACACACACTTCCAAATTTCCATTTAGAAAAGCCGTCTTAACGTCCATCTGCCAGATCTCATAATCGTGGAAGGCAGCAATGGAAAGAAGGATCCGAATGGATTTGAGTATAGCCACTGGAGAAAAGGTTTCGTCATAGTCCAAACCAGGCCTTTGACGAAAACCCTTTGCAACAAGTCTAGCTTTATAGGTTTCAACCTGCCCATCTACACCAATCTTCTTTCTGAAGATCCATTTGCAGCCTACGGGTTTTACCCTTTTTGGAGCAATGTCCAAAGTCCAAACTTTGTTGGTGTACATGGACTCCATTTCAGTCCGCATTGCATCCAGCCATTTTACCGAGTCACCGCTCTGAATGGCTTGCTGGAAGCTAATAGGTTCATTATTTTCAATGATGCAATCCTCTCGATCCCCGTCTATGAGAAAACCGTAGTATCTCTCGGACGGATGAGACTACCCTACTACTCCTGCGGAGTGGCGCTGGGATGTCCGTTTCTCATGAATCTTCTGGTTCTACCAAGCTTTCAGTAATAGCTTGTGGTTCTGGAATTTCTTCCAGTTCTATTGCACTCCCACTTGTTTCTTTTTCTAAAAACTGATGTTCCAGAAAGTGGGCATGACGAGAAACAAAAACCTTTTGTTCCTCTACGTAATAGAAAAGATACCCCCTGGAGTTTTTTGGGTATACCACAAACTTACACAGTACTGAGTGTGCCTCGATTTTGTCCGCATGCTGCTTTTTTACAAAAGCTGGACATCCCCATGTCTTAAGATACTTAAGACAGGGTTTCTTCCCACTCCACATCTGATATGGTATGGTAGGCACAGTTTTGGTTGGAACCTTGTTCAAAAGATATGCAGCTGTTTCTAGTGCGTAACCCCAGAAAGATCACGGTAACTCAGCCTTACTCATCATGGAACGAACCATATCCAATAGAGTTCGATTCCGCATTTCTCATACACCGTTGTGTTGCGGTGTGTATGGAGGAGTAATTTGAGAGAGAATTCCATTCTCTTTTAAGTAGCCCAGGAACTCGACACTCAAGTATTCACCACCTCGATCAGATCTTAGTATCTTGATACTTTTGCCTGTTTGTTTTTCCACTTCATTCTTGTATTCCCGGAATTTCTCAAAGGCCTCGGATTTATGCTTCATCAGGAAGACATGTCCATACCTAGAGAAATCATCCGTAAAAGTAATGAAGTATGAATAAACACTTCGCGCATGTGTAAACATTGGACCATATACGTCACTGTGTATGATTCCCAAGAGCTCGCTCGCTCTTACTCCGTGTCCAGTGAACGGAGTCTTTGTCATCTTTCCCATGAGACAAGATTCACAAGTGGCATAAGACTGATACTCGAACGGATTTAAATATCTCTCTTTATGTAACTTCGTTAACCGTGTCTCATTGATGTGACCCAGTCTACAATACCATAAGAAAGTCTGATTTGTTTCCGGAGACTTTCTTTTAAGTATGTTCTGGACATTGAAAACCTGAGCTTGATTTAATACGTATATTCCGTTTTCTAATGTACCTGACCCAATCAGAACTTGATTTAGGTGGATATGTACCACATCGCTTACAAAAGTAAAATCATATCCTTCCTTAGAAAGTAAGGATACAGATATGATATTACAGGCCATACTAGGTACATATAAACAGTTACGTAGAATCAATATCTGCCCACTTATCAATCCTAGGTGATATTCTCCTACGGATTCAGCGTTCACGCTCATTCGGTTCGCAACTCTGAGAGTCATATCACCAACCCTGATAACTCTACGGTTTATCAAACCCTGTAATAAATTACAGATATGAGATCCTGATCCGGTATCTAGTACCCAGGAAGTAGAGTTAAAAAAATACAGTTTTCTATTACAAACACACCTGAAGCCGAATTCACAACATGCTTCGAATCCTGGCTACAGGCTTTGCTAGCCCTGCAATCCCTCTGCCAATGTTATTTCCTGTAACAATAGGGATGTCCCTCCTTCGCTATATCTATTCCCAAAACTTTTGTCCTTCCCTTTCCTTCTACTTCCCTGGTTTCCTTCAGGGTGTAAGTAGAGGGCAGAGACTGTAGAATCAAGTCAGTACTTGACCCGTTCTTCAACGTGGTCTTCAGGTGAGCTCATCAAAATAGCTAGTCTCTGTAAGGACGTTGTCCCCTACAGATGACCCGAGAGCCAACCTCTCTTGAAGCAATTCGTTCGAGGTCTCATATCTTGCGATACGAGATTGCTCTCCATATAAATCTTTGTTATGGAAGAAGACAGAAACTAAGTCCATCTTCTCGTGCTGCCTCTGGTATGTACCATCAACTGAGGCCAACACGAGGCACTTGGCATTCGCACAGTCCCTTTCCGATGTGTTACGGATATCAATATCCGTGACAGTGGAAACTGGTCCTGAGACAGCAGGGGTTTGATTAGTAAAGAGGTCTCCCAGTTTGTTATGGGTAATGGGCATCTGGACAGACCTTTGCCAGTCATTACAGTCAGATTCAGTCATTTTATTATCTAGATGTAACCTATGTCTGGTCACTGGGTCGCTGCAATTAAGAGAGAGAGAAGAAAACACTTAGCATGATGCTCTTGCAAGTTTAGATTGGTTTTTAGTTTATCTAAACAGCATGGCGCCCACTGTTTCTCGAATCCTTCCTCAAACCATAAAATAAGAATTAGTCAGGATTAATCTCACCGTACAACACTTGCTTAACCGTTCGGCCAGGCTAGTGTCGGTACTTCGAGGGAGGTTTTACGACGCTTTCGCGAATTAAATAACCTCTTTTCCGTGGAGGCGCAGCCTCGCTAACACTGTTCTAGACACCTACTTGGTTTATAATATCGATCGTTAAGTGAAGAAATCTCCCGAGGAGTAGCGGATACTCACAGTAGGATCGAGATCCAAATATCATTATGTGATAATGCTGAAGAAATCCTACCAACATTATCAAACTCCAAATGGTATGCAGCACTAGCAAGTTTCAATTTCCTTAGAAACTCTCGATGTGAATTTTTGCCCCGTGCTCTTATGACCTTGACGAAGGACAACATATCATAAGTCACATGTCAAGTTCTACCCGTCATTGTCCAGGTTAATTTGAACCCACCCGTACATACCCTTGACGAAGGCAAAAATAGTACTACGACTGTCCCAAACCAACGCATCTATCTATGCTACAGATAAATATTCAGCAGCTACCAATCACTATACCTTGGCGAAGGTCAAAATACATAGCTTAAATACTACTGAACATTTAACTGAAACGACGGAGGGCTACGAATGGTTTTAGCGAAACCGTGAATGTAGTGAACTTGATATAATCGAAGGAACCTGATAGCTTTTAAAAGGAATGGTTTAAGCTCCGTGTTTTTAAAAGTTTTTCTGTTTTGGAAAAACCGAGTGGTTTTGAAATTGCTCCAACGATTCAGCTTTGGTTTGTTTTCTTTGCATTAATTTAATGCATCCTATCAATTAATCCTACCATTGCAGAAAACAACGAAAATATGACGTACGCTTATGCCATCCGCATTCGCCACTGGGCCCCGTCATCACCCGTTAGGTTACTTAACTAACGACAGAGCGGGGGCTGGACTAGCATGGATGCGAAATATAAGCAACGCCTACTAGATATCATATATAGATATATGCATTCGTCAAATGCAATGATAGCCATTCCAGATTACAGATGAACACATTGGATATACTAGGAATCCGTGCTTCGTTTGAGCCTGCAACGAAAGACGGATTACACGGTCGCAATGAATAGCCAAACCCCACCCTAGACCCCTACGGGTGCGGCAAACTACCCGCCAAATACCCGAAATGAAGCAACCTCCCTCAACAACGTGAGTATGCCACTCGGCACTTCAAAGTACCCGGTAGTTTGTGCACCCCACCTTGGGTCTATCCTAGGAGCAAAAACAGTAAAAGAAATAATATACAATGGCGGCTACAACCTCAACCCGGATGTGCGGCCATAAAATAATATTACATCAAATTAAAAATATTACATTAAATGAAAAATGAAAACTCTCATTTCACACCCCCGGCTATTCATCACGACAATCCAACAAGTTCATATACACAATCCAACATCACAGATCACAGATATGTACAACCCCGACTAATCGACGTATAGCGATTAGTAAAGGTTCAGTACATATGTCATATCACAGAAGATCCGATTAGCTAAAATACTTAGAATTTCGATCGATAACTTGATTTGAAACTACTCCAAGCACAACTCATTACTTAACAAAATCTGGGTAGGAACAAAATATCAGAGAAATCACAAAACACCATGCTGGACACTCTGCATGAAACACGAGTTGACTCGGACTTGACTCGGCCGCGGATCCGCGGCGAAACGCTTGGTTTCGCCGCGCTTCCACGGCGGTCTGACTGATTCATGATCTTGTTTTTCTTGGGTGTCCCTAAAAAAGCCTGCACGTATTTTTAAGGTCCCTGGAAAAATTTTGGACCAGTTTTTAAAAACGACAAAAAACGTGCATTTTTGACGTATTTTTGCGATTTCTCCGGCGATCGAATTTCTAACACTTTGCTAACAAGTTATTAATGGTTTAGCGAGGCTCTGATACCACTGTAAGTCTACGTTACCCACCCCGGTACATACGGGGAGGCAGAATAGGTAAAAATCAAATTTTTATCACAAGGTAACATAGACTTTTCTTGAGGATCTTTGCCAAACCATTGCTAACAAACTACATGTGGTTCTATCTACTATGCAAGGAGATTATACCTCATACTACTAGTCCTTCGGTTCTTCCCTCTGCTGTCCTCCTCGTCCATGCAAGCTTCGAGGATCAATCTGGATCTTGGTCCTCTCCGCGGCCTCATAGAGTCGAAGACGATCCACTCGAGAGTCTATAGTCCGAGCTCCACCTCAAGCCGAGGTAACTAGAGCAACAAGTTTGCTTCTCTTGATATCCTAGGTGATGTAGAGAGAGAAGATGGATCTGTTTGTCTATTTGGTGTCTATTTTTATCAACACAAGAGAGCTATAGAAATTTCTAGTGAGGAGGAAGAAGAAGAACCATGTGAGCTCTCTTTTGATAAGAGAGAATGAGCAAGAGATCATGATGCATAAGAAAAATAATTACCATTCTTTTATCATGATAAAGTGTGATGGTTACCATTGATTTGACCATTATCATGTCAAATTAAATCCAAGCCAAAAGAAGAGTCTAGAGCTCACAAGAAATATCCAAATCAACAATGGTCAACTAGGTCAAATAGTCAACATGGTCAAATGGTCAAAGCAATTAGCCATAACATAATTATCATTAAAAAGATTAGTAAATATTTTCCTCACCTTATAATGGTTTTGACCGAATCAATGGTCAAAACCCTAATGAGGCAACTCCTTCTTCGCTCCTCACAACCGTGCACACACTCCCGCATCCGCATTCCGTAAAATGCGAATTCACAAAAGACAAAACTAATCCATCTATACAATACTAGGATCCGGCTTAAACCAAATCTCACTAGTATGGTCTGCCCGAACATCATACGGGCACAAGTGTACGTAAGTGATCGTAGCCCTGCCGTAAAACCATACGGCCTCTACACCTTTTGCTCGGTGCAGGGAAACTCTCTGTGTGGGACTCTAAAGACTCGACACCACGCTGGCAGTGGATTTAACCACAGACCGCAAGCGGCACTAGCTGTACGTAACGGTTCCCAAGTAGATGTCGATGAGAAGGCCGATGAGGTAAACCCATCCGAACTCCTACTAAGCCTGAATGTGACAATCTCCGTACAGTCCAGTCTGTTCGTCTAAGAGTATCGCATGTCGGGCCTAGAGAGAGGTAAACGTCAGACCTTTAATAGCGGTACAAGTCGTGTCGGAGTGTAGCACAGAACACCCTGAGAAACTACTGGAAACACTAACAGTAAATCTTGCTTTCCCTGGCCAGGGACTTTGTGTAATGGCTCTTCTAGACACTGCGTGATATCAACCCCTAATACCGGGAGAGACGAATCCTATCTAACCGCTACTGCCTCCAAGTGCTTCGGGACTGCACCCAACTACTACCTGTTTGTGTAAGTCCACGTTGCGACCCCCGGTTCTTACGGGGAGGCGGAAACGGTATAAAAATCAAATTTTTAGTGCAAGAGGCAACATGGACTAAACTAGGTCGGGATCGTTACCTAAACTAAAACTAGCAAACTAAGCTAAAGAGATTTAGCTACTCGGATAGAGATGGTTATACCTAAACTTGAACTCCTTCTTCTTCAAACTTTGTGGAGGTTGATGGTTCTCTTCTCTTGTCGCCTTCTTCCGTCGAAGATGGATCCACCTCGAAGGCTCGACCTTTGGGCTCTTTCTCGAACTTGGAGTGAACTAGAATCGCCGGCTTGCTAAACCCTTGATCCTAGAGTGAGTAGAGAGAGTGTCTAAGGGTTGCTTTTGTTTTAAAGAGAAGGATTCTCAACACATGAGAAGGTTTCTCTTTAGCTAGAGGAAGAAGAAGATGAAGAGAGGAGAGAGAATGAGAATGATAGAATGAGCTATATCTTTTTTCTTTCTTGCAACCATAATGCAAAAGAAAAGAATTATCTAATAATAATAATTGAAAATGAGAATAGTTGATGGCAATTTGGAATGACCACAACCATGCTTCATTTAAAAATGTAAGCATAAATCAAGGAAGACTTTTGAAGCATGATGGTGGTCAACTTTCAACCATGGTCAACAAGTCAACCATGGTCAACAAGTCAACAAAATCAACCATAACATAATTCTCATTTAATTACTATTATAAATAGATAATCCATAAATCCATTAGGGTTTGGAAAATGATAACTGTCAACTGTGCATACGCACCCGTTCCGAAACCCTAATGAAAAACTCATCCTCCGCCTCAAGCAACTGTGCATACACACCTGCATTCTTGTTCCGAGGAACAAGAATACCGAGATATAAAAGCAACCCCAAATATATATACCAGTATCTGGCTCAGACCAGAGCCTGCCAGTATAATCCGTCCGGACTCCAAACGTGCACAAGTGCGCGGATGAGAACGAACCCTGTCGCAAAACCATGCGACCTCTACTCTGTTTTGCCCAGAGGCGAATACCCTCTGTGTGGGACTCTAAAGACTCGACACTACGCTGGCAGTGGGTTTAACCACAGACCGCAAGCGGCACTAGCTGTGCGTAACGGTCCCCAGGTAGATGTCGACAAGAAGGCTGACGAGGTGAAACCCCATCTGTACTCCTACTGAGTCTGAATGTGACAGTCTCCGTACAGTCCGGTCTGTTCGTCTGATACATCGCATGGCGGGCCTAGGGGGTGGTAAACGTCAGTCCCCCAATAGCGGTACAAGTCGTGCCGGAGCGAAGCCCAAAACACCCTGAGATAACACTGGAAACCTACCAGTATATCTCGTTTGCCCTGGCCAGGGACTACTCGTGTAATGGCTCTCCTAGACACAGCGCGATGTCAACCCCCAATACCGGGAGAGACGAATCCTGTCTAACCGTCACTGCCTCCAAGTGCTTCGGGACTGCACCCAACCACCACCTGTTTGCACGACTCCTTTGAGCCGTGGTAGGGTAGTGATCAAAGTGCAGTGGGAACACACTTGAGGCGAAGTGCCAGTGTCAAGTCAGCGGACTAAGCTGTACTCATGTCACCTGGGAACTGATAACTGACGATAGGTATAATACCAACCTGTCAGTTCCCGACGAGTCCTGTCCAGTGTACTCGTAACCCAACGAGCACCCGTATACTATCTCCAGTACGACGTACTGATGGCTGTGGGACAGACCATCTCCCACACTGGGATGAGAAGCGCATACGCTAGTCTACTCCGGAGTATCGATGCCCTGTCTCGATAGTCCTGCGACTAGGGACCTGTATAAGGATGTGCCTATAGATTACCCAGCCCCCACTAGTGTGACTGCCATCACAACGCTGGTAATCAAGCAAAGATCCTAAGGGCTCCACTAATGCGTATAAGTGATATACTGAAATAAACACAAGTACACATTGAAGTAGAAACAAACCAAGTAGCATACTACTATTTTGAGCAAGATTGTATATACAAGGTGAATATCCCAAGCATCCATTAAGTAATATACAAACTAGTATGATACAGTAATGGCCTCTAGGGCATATACACTAACAATCTCCCACTTGCACTAAGGCCATGTACTGGCGTATCGAAGACCTATCATCTCGATCAGCCGCTCGAACTGAGTCTGGGGCAAGGCCTTGGTGAATGGATCTGCAGTGTTCTCTTCTGAAGCAACCCTCCGAACCTCGATCTCCTTGCGATCCACGATCTCCCTGATCAGGTGATACCGCCTCAAGATGTGCCTGGATCTCTGATGGGACCTGGGTTCCTTCGCTAAAGCTATAGCCCCGTTGTTGTCGCAATACAGAGGTATTGGGTCAACAATGGACGGAACCACCTGAAGTTCTTTCAAGAACTTCCTCATCCAGACAGCTTCTTTTGCGGCATCAGATGCAGCGATGTATTCCGCTTCCATTGTCGAGTCTGCAACGGTTTCCTGTTTGGAACTCTTCCAACACACCGCCCCTCCATTAAGGGTGAAGACAAAACCCGACATGGACTTGGAATCATCCTTGTCACTCTGGAAGCTGGAGTCAGCAAAGGCCTCGATCTGGAGGTCTTTTCCGCCATACACCAAGAACATCTCCTTAGTCCTTCTCAGGTACTTGAGAATGTTCTTTACTGCTATCCAATGTTTCTCCCCAGGGTTTGACTGATACCGGCTTACTACACTCAGTGCATAAGCTACATCCGGTCTGGTACACAACATCGCATACATTATAGAGCCTACCGCAGAAGCGTAGGGTATAATAGACATGCGATCCCTCTCCAAATCAGTCTTGGGAGACATCTCTTTAGAGAGGGTGATCCCGTGACAAGCCGGTAGGTTACCGCGCTTGGAATCTTCCATACTGAATCTTTTCACTATGGTGTCGATGTACCTGGACTGAGAAAGTCCCAATATCCTCTTGGATCTATCACGATGGATCCGGATCCCCAGGATGTATGAGGCATCACCCAGGTCTTTCATGGAGAACCTTTGTGACAAGAATCCCTTGACAGATTGTAGCATAGGAATGTCATTTCCTATCAAGAGAATGTCATCCACGTATAAAACGAGGAATACTACAGTTCTCGCTACAAATCTACTATAGATGCATGGTTCATCTGGATTTTTGATAAAGCCAAATTCTTTGACTGTCTCATCAAAACAGATGTTCCAACTCCGCGATGCCTGCTTTAGTCCATAAATGGACTTAAGCAACTTGCACACCTTTCCGCTGCTCCCACTCTGAATGAAACCCTCTGGCTGATCCATATAGACACACTCCTCTAAATTTCCATTTAGAAAAGCTGTCTTTACGTCCATTTGCCAGATCTCATAATCGTGGAAGGCAGCAATGGCAAGAAGGATCCGAATGGATTTCAGCATGGCTACTGGAGAAAAGGTTTCGTCGTAGTCCAAACCAGGTCTTTGACGAAAACCTTTTGCTACCAGCCTAGCTTTATAGGTCTCAACCTGTCCATCTACACCAATCTTCCTTTTGAAGATCCACTTGCATCCTACGGGTTTTACCCCGTCTGGAGCAATGTCCAACGTCCATACCTTGTTGGTGTACATGGACTCCATTTCGGTCCGCATTGCATCCAGCCACTTCACTGAGTCAACGCTCTGAACGGCCTGCTGGAAGCTAGTAGGCTCATCATAATCTATGATGCAATCCTCTCTATCCCCGTCTATGAGAAAACCGCAGTATCTCTCGGGCGGATGAGACTGCCTACTACTCCTGCGGAGCGGCATAGGAATGTCCTGTTCTGTTGAACCCTCTGGTTCCACTAAGCTTTCAGTAACAGTCTGTGGTTCTGGAACCTCTTCCAGTTCTATTGTGTTCCCACTTATCTGGGTTTCTAAAAACTCAGTTTCCAAGAAGCGGGCATGCTGAGAAACAAAGACCTTTTGCTCCTCAGCGGAATAGAAAAGATACCCCCTGGAGTTCCTTGGGTATCCCACAAACTTACACTGTACTGAACGTGCCTCAAGTTTATCCGCATGCTGCTTTTTTACAAAAGCTGGACATCCCCATACCTTAAGATACTTAAGACAGGGTTTCTTCCCAGTCCACATCTCATATGGGGTGGTAGGCACAGTCTTGGTGGGAGCCTTGTTCAAGAGATACGCAGCTGCTTCTAGTGCATATCCCCAGAATGATCGCGGTAACTCAGCGTTGCTCATCATGGACCGCACCATATCCAATAGGGTGCGGTTCCGTCTCTCCGATACACCGTTATGTTGCGGGGTGTAAGGAGGAGTAAGCTGAGAGAGAATTCCGTTCTCTTTTAAATAGTCCAGGAATTCGGCACTTAAGTATTCTCCACCTCGATCCGATCTTAGAATCTTAATACTTTTGCCGGTCTGTTTCTCTACTTCATTCTTATACTCCTGGAATTTTCCAAAGGCCTCGGACTTATGTTTCATTAAGAAGACATAACCGTACCTTGAGAAGTCATCCGTAAAAGTAATGAAGTAAGAATGTCCGCTTCGGGCATGTGTAGACATTGGACCGCACACGTCACTGTGTACGAGTCCCAAGAGCTCGCTCGCTCTTACTCCATGTCCAGTAAACGGAGTCTTTGTCATCTTTCCCTTGAGACAGGATTGACAAGTGGCATACGATTGATATTCGAACGCATTCAAATACCCTTCTGTATGTAACTTCGTCAACCTTCTCTCATTGATGTGACCCAATCTACAATGCCATAAGAAAGTCTGATTTATTTCTGGAGACTTTCTTTTGTGTGTATTCTGGACATTGAAAATCTGTGGTTGGTTTAACACGTATATACCATTACTCAGAGTACCTGACCCAATCAATACTTGATTAAGGTGAATGTTTACAACATTACTTACAAACGCAAATTCATAACCTTCTTTAGAAACTAAAGATACAGAAATGATATTACAAGTTGCGTTGGGTACAAAAAAGCAATTACGCAAAACCAAAACATGTCCATCTGACATTCCCAGGTGATAGTCCCCCACGGCTTTAGCATCCATGCTAGCTCCGTTCGCAACTCTGAGGGTCATGTCACCTGCCTTCAAATCCCTACGGTTTCTCAACGCCTGCAAAGAATTACAGATATGAGATCCTGATCCGGTATCCAATACCCAGGAAGTAGAGTTTATTGAAAGACAGTTTTCAATAACATACACACCTGAAGCTGAAGCTGCAACCTGCTTCAATTCCTGTGTTCTGGCCTTCCAGGCCCTGCAATCATTCTTCCAGTGTCCTTTCTTATGACAAAAGAAGCATTCTTCCTTATCCACAAGCTTCCCCGCTATCTTTGTTGCTTTACCTTTTCCCTTCGTATCCACTTTACTAACACCGCCCCTTGGTTTGGCGGGGGCTTTCTTCTTCTTTCCCTTGGCTTTCGCCTTGGGCCTAGAAGAAGATGATCCTCCTACAAACAAAGTGGATGTTTCCCTACTTTTCTGTAGGGTGCCCTCTGCGCTCCTCAGCATGTTGAGGAGCTCTGATAGTTCAACCTCTTTTTCTTGTAGGTTAAAGTTCAGTATAAACTGGGCGTAAGTGGAAGGAAGGGACTGGAGAACTATATCCGTATATAGCTCACTCTCCAATGTGATCCCTAGGTCAGCGAGCTCCTCAATGTAGCCGATCATCTTTAGCACGTGCTCGGCTACTGATGATCCGACGGCCATCTTTGTCGAAAACAACTTTTTCGACGCTTCGTATCTTGCGATACGTGATTGCTCTCCATACAGTTCTTTTGTATGGAGCAATATGGACTCCATGTCCATATTCTCATGCCTCCTCTGATGTTCGTTGTCCATCGAGGCAAGCAGGAGGCACTTGGCCTTCGCGCTATCAATCTCCCAAGTCTTGCGGATTTCCTTATCCGCGATACTGGAAGTTGGACCAGGGACAGGGGGAGCTTTGGTGGTAAGAAGATACCCCAGCTTGTCATAAGTGATTGCTATCTTGACATTCCTGAGCCAATCTTTGTAGTTTGGCCCTGTCAGCTTGTTTTTATCTAGGAGTAACTTAAGTCCAGTCATGTTGATTGGTCGCTGCAATTAGGAGAGAGAAGAAGAAACACTCAGCATGATGCACTTGCAAGTTTAGAGTGGTTTTTAGTTTGTCTAAACAGGATGGCTCCCACTGTTTCTCGAATCCCTCCTCAAACCATAAAGGAAGAATTAGTCAGGATCAATCCCACCGTACAATACTTGCTTAACCGTTCAGCCAGGCCAGTGTCGGTACTTCGAGGGAGGTTTTCCAACGCTTTCGCGAAGTTCCTTAATTAAAGAACCTCTTTTCCCTGGGGGCGTAACCCCGCTAACACCTTTCTAGGCACCTACTAGGTTTATAGCATTGATCGTTAAGTGAGAAATTTCCCGAGGAGTAGCATATACTCACAGTAGGATCGGGATCCAAATATCATCGCGTGACGAAACTGAAGGAATCCTACCAGAATCACCACACTCCAAATGGTATGCAAATCTAGCAAGTTTCAGTACTTATGAAACTCCCGATGTGGATTTTTGCCCCATGCTCTTATGACCTTGACGAAGGTCAACAAATCATAAGTCACATATCAAGTTCTGCCCGTCATTATCCAGGTTAATTTGAATCCACCCGTATATACCCTTGACGAAGGTCAACAAGGTAATGCGAGTGTCCCAAACCAACGCATCTATCTATGCTACATATGAACACCCAATAGCTACCAATCACTATGCCTTGACGAAGGTCAACAAACACAGCTTGAATACTATTGAATATTCATACGAAACGACGGAGGGCTACGAATGGTTTTGGCGAAACCGTGAACGTAGTGAACTTGATTTAATCGATGGAACGAGATAGCTTTTAGAAGGAGTGGCTCAATCTCCGCATTTAAAAGTTAGTTTTGAAAAGAACCGAGTGGTTTTTCGAAAGTGTTCCATCGACTTAAACTTGGTTTATTATCTTGCATTAGTTCTTTTAATGCGTGATATTCTTGCATTAGTACTTTTAATGCGTCCCATCATTTAATCCTACCATTGCAGAAAACAACCAAAATATGACGTACGCTTATGCCATTCGCATTCGCCACGGGGCCCCGTCATTACCCGTTAGGTTACTTAACTAACGACAGAGCGGGGGCTGGGCTAGCGCGTCTGTAAAACATAAGCAACGCCTAAATAGAAAGCAAAGATAGACATTTCAGATCACAGATAAATACATTGGATATACTAGCAATCTGTAATTTGTACGAGCCTGTAACAAAAACAGATAACACGGTCGCGGTGAATAGCCAAATCCCCACCCAAGACCCCTACGGGTGCGGCAAACTACCCGCCAAGTCCTCGGTAGTTTGTGCACCCCTCCATGGGTCTATCCTAGGAGCAAAAACAGTAAAAAGAATTATACAATGACGGCTACAACCCCGACCCGGTTGTGCGGCCAAACAAATAATATAATTACATCAATTTACATTTACAATGAATTGCAAGAAAAGAAAACTCTCGTCTCACAACCCCCGGCTATTCACCCGCGACAATCCAACATATTTATATACACAAACCAGCACATTACAGATCTTGTATAACCCCGACTAATCGTCTTATAGCGATTAGCCGACGTTCAATACAAGCAAACATCACAGATATAACCATCATAGTCAAAGTGTAGTGAAGTTCGGAAAAAATACGGAATTATAGGACCCCAAAAGGAAATTTCTTTTCTGGAAAATCTGGGTACATATAATATATTTTAAAAATCCTAAAACCAACACAGACACACACTGCACGAAAAACGATGCAGAGAACACGACAAAACGCGGCGGTTCCGCGGCAAATACATAGTTTATGCGGCGGATGGGCGGCGGTTTGGACGAGTTACTGTATCGTTTTTCTTGGGTGTTCACAGAAAAGCCTGAGCCGAATTTACATGTATAAATTTTTTCATTTTGAGCCAAAAAATTTTCAACAGAAACTCAGGTTTTGTGATTTCTCCGGTTTTGTGATTTTTTGTTTCCGAACTTCGTTACACTTCACTACCAAGCTAGTTCAAGTTTAGTTAGGCTCTGATACCACTGTAAGTCCACGTTGCGACCCCCGGTTCTTACGGGGAGGCGGAAACGGTATAAAAATCAAATTTTTAGTGCAAGAGGCAACATGGACTAAACTAGGTCGGGATCGTTACCTAAACTAAAACTAGCAAACTAAGCTAAAGAGATTTAGCTACTCGGATAGAGATGGTTATACCTAAACTTGAACTCCTTCTTCTTCAAACTTTGTGGAGGTTGATGGTTCTCTTCTCTTGTCGCCTTCTTCCGTCGAAGATGGATCCACCTCGAAGGCTCGACCTTTGGGCTCTTTCTCGAACTTGGAGTGAACTAGAATCGCCGGCTTGCTAAACCCTTGATCCTAGAGTGAGTAGAGAGAGTGTCTAAGGGTTGCTTTTGTTTTAAAGAGAAGGATTCTCAACACATGAGAAGGTTTCTCTTTAGCTAGAGGAAGAAGAAGATGAAGAGAGGAGAGAGAATGAGAATGATAGAATGAGCTATATCTTTTTTCTTTCTTGCAACCATAATGCAAAAGAAAAGAATTATCTAATAATAATAATTGAAAATGAGAATAGTTGATGGCAATTTGGAATGACCACAACCATGCTTCATTTAAAAATGTAAGCATAAATCAAGGAAGACTTTTGAAGCATGATGGTGGTCAACTTTCAACCATGGTCAACAAGTCAACCATGGTCAACAAGTCAACAAAATCAACCATAACATAATTCTCATTTAATTACTATTATAAATAGATAATCCATAAATCCATTAGGGTTTGGAAAATGATAACTGTCAACTGTGCATACGCACCCGTTCCGAAACCCTAATGAAAAACTCATCCTCCGCCTCAAGCAACTGTGCATACACACCTGCATTCTTGTTCCGAGGAACAAGAATACCGAGATATAAAAGCAACCCCAAATATATATACCAGTATCTGGCTCAGACCAGAGCCTGCCAGTATAATCCGTCCGGACTCCAAACGTGCACAAGTGCGCGGATGAGAACGAACCCTGTCGCAAAACCATGCGACCCCTACTCTGTTTTGCCCAGAGGCGAATACCCTCTGTGTGGGACTCTAAAGACTCGACACTACGCTGGCAGTGGGTTTAACCACAGACCGCAAGCGGCACTAGCTGTGCGTAACGGTCCCCAGGTAGATGTCGACAAGAAGGCTGACGAGGTGAAACCCCATCTGTACTCCTACTGAGTCTGAATGTGACAGTCTCCGTACAGTCCGGTCTGTTCGTCTGATACATCGCATGGCGGGCCTAGGGGGTGGTAAACGTCAGTCCCCCAATAGCGGTACAAGTCGTGCCGGAGCGAAGCCCAAAACACCCTGAGATAACACTGGAAACCTACCAGTATATCTCGTTTGCCCTGGCCAGGGACTACTCGTGTAATGGCTCTCCTAGACACAGCGCGATGTCAACCCCCAATACCGGGAGAGACGAATCCTGTCTAACCGTCACTGCCTCCAAGTGCTTCGGGACTGCACCCAACCACCACCTGTTTGCACGACTCCTTTGAGCCGTGGTAGGGTAGTGATCAAAGTGCAGTGGGAACACACTTGAGGCGAAGTGCCAGTGTCAAGTCAGCGGACTAAGCTGTACTCATGTCACCTGGGAACTGATAACTGACGATAGGTATAATACCAACCTGTCAGTTCCCGACGAGTCCTGTCCAGTGTACTCGTAACCCAACGAGCACCCGTATACTATCTCCAGTACGACGTACTGATGGCTGTGGGACAGACCATCTCCCACACTGGGATGAGAAGCGCATACGCTAGTCTACTCCGGAGTATCGATGCCCTGTCTCGATAGTCCTGCGACTAGGGACCTGTATAAGGATGTGCCTATAGATTACCCAGCCCCCACTAGTGTGACTGCCATCACAACGCTGGTAATCAAGCAAAGATCCTAAGGGCTCCACTAATGCGTATAAGTGATATACTGAAATAAACACAAGTACACATTGAAGTAGAAACAAACCAAGTAGCATACTACTATTTTGAGCAAGATTGTATATACAAGGTGAATATCCCAAGCATCCATTAAGTAATATACAAACTAGTATGATACAGTAATGGCCTCTAGGGCATATACACTAACAGTTTGCACGACTCTTTTGAACCGTGGTAGGGTAGTAATCAAAGTACAGTGGGAACACACTCGAGGCGAAGTAGCAGCGTTAAGTCAACGGACTAAGCTGTACTCCTATCACCTGGGAACTGTTATCTGACGATAGGTATAGTACCAACCAACAGTTCCCGACGAGTCCTATCTAGTGTACTCGTAACCTAACGAGCACCTGCATACTATCTCCAAAACGACGTACTAATGGCTGTAGGACAGACCATCTCCCCTGCTGGGATGAGAAGCGTATACGCTAGTCTACTCCGGAGTATCGATGCCCCGTCTCGATAATCCTACGACTAGGGACCTGTATAAGGATGTGCTTGTAAATTACCCAGCCCCCACTAGTGTGACTGCCATCACAACGCTGGTAATCAAGTAAAGATCCTAAGGGTTCCACTAATATGTATAAGCAATATGCTAAAAGAAACACATGCACATATTAAAGTAGAAACAAACCAAGTAGCATACTACCATTTTGAGCAAGACTGTCTATACAACTGTGAATATCCCAAGCTTCCATTAAGTAATATACAAACTAGTATGATACAGTAATGGCCTCTAGGGCATATACACTAACAGAAATGATGTTCCTATGCTGCACGCGGTCAAGCTCTTCTTATCACAAAGATTCTCTATGAAGGATCTGGGTGATGCCTCCTACATCCTGGGGATTAAGATCTATAGAGATAGATCTAAACGGATGTTGGGATTGTCCCAATCCAGGTACATTGACACCATACTAAAGAGGTTTAGTATGGAAGATTCCAAGCATGGGAATTTACCCACGATCTCAGGAATCCCTCTCTCCAAAGAGATGTCCCCCAAGATTGATTTGGAGAGGGCTCGCATGCAAGGGAAACCTATGCTTCGGCAGTCGGGTCTATCATGTATGCGATGTTATGTTCCCGACCGGATGTAGCGTATGCACTTGGTATTGTAAGCAGATATCAATCGGATCCTGGGGAGAATCGCTGGATAGCTGTGAAGAACATTCTTAAGTACTTTAGAAGGACTAAAGAAATGTTCTTGGTGTACGGTAACGGTTAACTCCAAGTGGAGTCCTTTACCGATTCGAGCATCCGGAGTGATAAGGACGACTCTAAGTCAGTCTCGGGTTTTGTCTTCACTCTCAATGGAGGTGCGGTATGTTGGAAGAGTTCCAAGTAAGATACCATGGCAAACTCGATGATGGAGGCTGAATACATCGCTGCCAACGTGTAACACCTTAGAATGTGATTAGTGTTAATTAAGTGATAATGCGGATTTTTAGTAAAAAAAGATTACCAAAATAGTTTTCAAATATTTTATAAAAATTAATTAATATTTTATTATTATTTATTTAGGGCTTGCACATACTTGTGCATGTTAACCTAGGGTTAATTAGTGGTAACCATGCTTAAATAGCCATGACACCTTAACCTCATTTCATTATGTTTTATGTAATTAGTTAATTTAGTTAATTAGTTTTAAGTATAAGGTTTGAAATCTAGTTGACTTGAGAGAGAGAGAGAGAGAGGGTTGACCATGGCATGCATCATGAGGCATGGAGCAAGCATGCCATGCATTAAATGAAGAAAGAGAAGAGGGAGGCATGGCTCATGCTACTCTCACACCCTCATTTTTCCCTCACCCTCACTCATACACTCCTCACTCTCACTCACATTCTCTCATTTCCCTCACACCCTCTCAGTCTCATTTTTCTTCATCTCATTTCCTCACACCCTTAACTGAAACCCTCTCTTGTTCTGCACTAAACTAAAGCTAAACCCTCACTAATCACCACAAAACACACTAAACCCTTCATTAAATTTGATCTAAAGCCTATGGTGATCACTTGGAGCATGAAAAGCTAGGATTTTGAGCAATTTTGGTAGGTAAAGACCTCTCAACTGTTAATTAGGTTCTTTTATTGTAGAGTTGCATAGTAGTCGCTGTTTAGAACGATAAAGAGATCATTTTATGCACATATTGTATTTTTAGTGCTAGTTTAGTATCACTGTAACCTACTATCAACCCGAATGTTTACTGGAAAAACTAGCAATATAGTAGTGTTTTATTAGAGACCCTGTGTGTATACCTGAAACACGAACCCCACCTGACACTGTTCAACTGGCGACATTGAGACTTTTTCCGACGAGCTCGGCCATTTGGGGGATGGGGGGTTGTAGTTTGCACGGTAGCTGTCTGCAGTTGTATTAGGGTGTCTGGTACTGCTAGATTTTTGTATATTGAGAATATGTGAAATCTGGGATCAAATTGCTAGTTTTTAATGTTTCGACAAAGTGCGATACGATTGATCCAACATAGCTTTGGTGTTTCAGGTAGCTTGCTGTCGTGGGTTTGTTTTCATGATGTCGACACACACGTTAGCCGCTAAGCAAACCCTTTTGTAGTTTAAAGGAACCGATTCGTTAAATTGGCATTGTGTTCATTATTTTTGCGCAGTTTGCTAAATCCACACGTTATTGTGTTTTGTGTTAATAGGATCGCAGGCGGGGACTTCGGACGCTGCGAAGAAAGGGAAGCAGGTGGTCGAATTTACTTAGCTCGTGATCACCGGTGAGTAGATTTAACATCTACGGGGAAATCGCCCGTATGACGTTATGCGTCAGGGCTCGATAGGATATTAGCCGTATGTTTATATTCATATTTGTTGAATGTGCATGAGCATCACCATTACTTGTTGTGCCTTGACTTAGTACCTAGTGGACAATGCACCATTTCTGACGGTTCATATTGCACGAGCACTAAATTGTATGCTACACCCACACCGTCGGTAATTGCCATGATACGCACACCCTATACACATATGCGGTATTGTATTGTTATTGACATTGAGACATTGATTCATATTCTATTGCACATATGAAATGCATCGTGCATACATAGTTACATGTACACCTTTATATGATGTTTTATTGGATTTTGGAAGAATTAGGAACCACATGATATATTTTAAAACTGGATTCATTTAAAAGAGCGGTTTTCCCTTGATATGCTCATATTACTGTTTTATATTGCATATATCATGTTTCATGGATTTACGCATTAAGATATGGATTTCATATGATTTATAGATTTGAGAACCGTGGTATTAATTCAAGAAAGTATGCATTGTTTTGAAAACCAGGTTTCTCTTGATATGATATTTCAGTGCGTCCACCATGTGTTTTCTCGGTTCTGAGACGTGTGATAGAAACCCGATTCGAGGAAATGGTTGATCCGTTTGCGGGTTCATGGTGGACCCGATATGGTACCCCGGGGTAAGAAAGGGATGTTGTGCAGTAGACGATGAGCCTAGCAGAGGGACTAGTACCTACAGATGATTGGTTTTACCTGATGGTTATGCGGAGGATACCGACCAGGGTCGAGAGATGGATATGGGCCGATCTGGACTGACGGAGCCCGATATATGTAGATTTGCGTGTTGATGTTGGACACGAGTATTTTATGTTGTTTTCGAGTGCCGATGTTGGGCACTCAGGTTCCATGAGATTTACAGGATATGATGGCCGATCAGAGTGACGGCGCCTAAGATATTGGGATTTGGGGTGTCGTTGATGGACACCGATTTTTCTACGATGATGATTCATTGATGATGATATATTGTATCCCATACTCAGAATTCATTCGATATGCATTGCTTCATGCATTTTTAGTACCTGGTAGAGTACCTTTCATGATTGTTGCATATCCAGATTACCATATTGATACTATCAAATTGCATGTGACAGATTATCGCTGTACGTGCATACCTGCGATTATCTTTATGATGTTACTTACTATTCACGAGTTGGCAACTCACCCCCGTTGTGCCACAGTGTTTTACAGGCTTGACCCTCAGAGTAGTCGTGGCAGGGCTTCTTATTGTATCTTTTTACAGCGGATACCGCTACGGTTGGCTGTGAGCCGTTTTGCTATGGGTGGGTTCTGCGGTTATCCGTTTACATTCATTGTATATCTCTAGTTGTATCTAGTACTCTCCATCTACCATTTCATGTATTGACTTAGAGACGAGTTGTGATGACAATATTGTATATTTTGTGACTCTGGGTGTCGTGCTCGTGTGAGCCGGCTTTTATTATGCAGTTTTATCTCTTATGCCGTTTTCACTTTATTTTGTCTATTTCTTCGCTACGGCGTCGTATATTCTGCTTTTGGTGGTTGTTTCCGCCTTTGGGCGTGATTTGCTCCCGTTTGGGGATACTTTATTTATATCATATATTGCTTTACTTATATCTTATGTTTGTACCCGTTTCGGGGCTAGTTTTTACAAGGAGGTGCTGCCAAAATTTTTAAGAAAATGAACTTAAGTTTAAAGATTTTTACTTGAGATTTCCAAATATTTTTAACAATGTTTTTATCACTTACAACTTTTGATTGTTTAGATTTCTGGGTTTTCTGCTTACTTAAATTGCGTTACGCCTGTAAACGTTACGTGGTTAAGTGCCGATCACGTGCAAATTTTGGGTCATGACACAACGATGCCGCCAAAGAGTCTGTCTAGATAAAGAAGTTCATAACTGAAATTGGTGTGGTTCCATCCATTGAGCATCCAATAAAATTGTATTGCGAGAACATTGGAGCTGTGGATTTATGCATGGAACCTAGGTCCCATCAGCGATCCAGGCATATTCTGAGGTGGTATTACCTGATCTGAGAGATAGTTGATCGCCGGGAGATAAGGTTAGGAGAGTTGACATGAATAATAGTTGATCTGTGAGACGTTTTGCTATAAGTGGGTTTTGCGGTTATCCGTTTACATTCATTGTATATCTCTCGTTGTATCTAGTATTCTCCATCTACCATTTCATGTATTGACTTAGAGACGAGTTGTGAGGACGATATTATATATTTTGTGACTCTGGGTGTCTTGCTCGTGCGAGCCGATGGTCACACGCTTTTGGCGTGTCGGATGTTCAAAGTTCTAAAGTTATAACCGCGACCAGGATGGTGTCGCTATGCAGCTAGCCGGTTGAGCACGGGTCGATCCGCAGGGAGATGGTTGTATGTTCGTTCGAATTTTAGACGAGTCAATAAAGAATGTGTATATGTTTGTTCAGTTCTATCCTAAGTGTCGTATTTTATGTTCAAGTAAGCTTGTTAAGGTTAAGGTTGGTTAGTAGAGTTAGGATTAGTCTTGTACTTATCTTTTGCCTTAAAACGGTGTTAGGATAATCGAAAGTAGCGGGGATTAGGAGAACATAGGAATGGGATTTGCGAGTTTAAGCAGGCTTTCCAACGCTAAATCCATTCCTAGTGCCCCTTGTCCGTCCGCTAAATACGCTTATTTCCAACCCTCGGCCAAACACCCGCAACCATGTATCCAATTAAGTCACAACTACATGCCACGTTGTAGTGTGCTTAAAAGACTTCTCGACTTAGGTCGCGGCTATATGTCATGTATAGCGCGCCTAAGTGAGGGGGTTGCGTTTGTTTGGTCGGGGTTCATTTCAAGATGTTTGGCGAAGAGAAGCACAAGGGATTTCTCCGTCCCTCATACCACCTTCCTTAGCCTTAACAAGTGGGAAATTATTCACACATTATAAAAGAAAACAAAACAAAACAAGAAGGAAGAAAAGAGAGAAAAGGAAAATACGGTTTTACAAGTGAAGCAAGCTAACTCTTGGGTCCTCACCTTAGCAAGGAACTCCGTCAAGTATCATCGCTTGAAAATACGGATAAAAGAAGAAAAGAAAAGAGAACAAGAAAAGAAATAACAACAACTAGTTAACAACAAATAATAAAGTTACACTAGAAATTAAATTACAATGCAATGAAGTAAAAATACAAGATAAGAAAAATAACCCTCATCTTCATTTCATCATCCACTCAAAAAGCTCTCACTACAATTTTCATGGAGGAAAAAATGAAGAAGAAGAAGAAGAAGCTAAACTAAATCCTAACAAAAAGAGATGGGAAAAGAAGACATTAAAAAGACCTTGGCTTGGCACAAAACTGGGCTATTTATAGGCTGCATGCTGAAACCTTAGGGCCACATTCTGGCCCTAATGAAATGACCCAACTACCCCTAAAAAATCAGCTTCCACCGAGTTAACTCGGCCGCGGATCCGCGGCCGAGTCGCCATGTTGGCCGCGGATCCGCGGCCGTTCTGGGGAGTTGGGATGTCGTTTTTTCTGGGTTATCTTGTGTTGCTCTCCTCTGTTGTTTTACATGTTCCAAATTGCAAATTGCTTCAACAATTTCTTCAGATCTGCAACAGTAAAAAATGGCATCAAAAATAATACTTTTGACTTTTTCTCCCTCGAGCTCCGCGCACCCATTGATTCTTGTGCTACCCCCCTCGTGCTCTGTGCTTGTCCGAGACACGAATGACCACTGTCATATGTCTTGTCTCTGGAACAGGTACGCGGCACAGGACGGATACGGATGACCGAAACCCGGCTTTTATCTGCTGTCAACAGATGTTTTGTATTTTGGCGTAACAATGGAGATTTTGTATCAATTGCGTTATTTTGGACTAGGAACCTGTAGCCTGTAAATATGTAGCAAACACGGATTAAAAGCACCCACCTATAAACAAACGAGCGTAAGAATGGGCGGTATTAAAAGCAATATTCTGATATGAACAAATACCCCCAAACTTAACTTTTACTCGTCCCGAGCAAAACCAATTTATTCACAAAAAAGTCCTAACCTCACTTTCGCAAGGAACGCGATTGCACTGAGCGTATGCAACAAGCCGTTAAACCTCTAGGTGTCTCTAGTAGGAGGAGTGTTGTCTCCTGAGGGTTTTCAGCGGATACTACCCACAAAATCCCGTCAAGCTAGTGTCATAAGTTAACATCGATTCTACTCCTACAGTTTAGTATCTACGTTAGAAACTCTATTATCCTAAGTTAGAAATATTCAACCCTTATATTTCACACCTCCTATCTATTTAACCTTAGATCCTATACGTTCCAAAAAAGTTTAGAAAGATATTGGTATCTCCTGAGTTTTCCTTCTAAAGTGCGGTCTTAATTCCGGGATTTTTATCAACTTTACAGAAAACACAAGTCTTATCTTTTATTTCTATCTTTTATCCAAACATCGATTGTATACCCCTATGTGTGTGTATATTTGCACCCCTATACTCAAGAATTCAATTCAAGCTATAATACCCTTGCCCTAATACCTAATACTACTTCTTTTCATTAAGGATGGACGGATTTGCTCACACACCTTTCATGGGACTATTAATGCTTCTTGAGGCACTAACGGCCGATTATCGAATGTGTGAGCTTAAAGCGTAAATAGCAGTTTTCAGGTCTTGACTTTATTTATTTTTCTTTTTCTTTTTTCTTTTCTTTTTTTCTTTTTCAAGACCGGATATATTTTTCAATATACTCTTTTGGTGTTTAGCTTTAAATACCGTTTTTTCTTTCATACTAGGCTTTCAGGCAAGTGTATTTCTAGGTATCCTCTACTATCCTAAGTTTCAAGGTGCGTGTAAGTGCAGTTGTAGGGTATATACTTTCTGAATTTGAACTTAAGAATAGAAACTATTTTTCATACTTATCCTCCAGTAAAGCTTCAATACTTTCCCTTCATCTTGACTTAACTCAAGAACTGAACTCAAGATTACCTATTTCTCAAAAAAAAACTGTGAGGACGTATATTTACTAAGTTTAAACAGAATGAGGGTTATTTTTAGGATTTTCAATTCCTAAGCCTATGATTTAGTTATTTCTAACGTATCAACTAAACTTTTGGAATAAAAATCTAAGTACCATATTAGCTAACTTGACGACAAAGTTTTTATATTTTTTGGAAAATTTTTCGATTTTTATGGGTTTTTAATAAGGTATGCAAATGCAAAATATACAAATGAATGCGAAGGAAGAAAGCTTACCGAGCACACCCCCAAACTTAAACTTGACAGTACTCTCACTGTCAGGCTACACCAAGAGAGTCAAAATTGTCGGCGCTCCCTAAAAACAAATTATATACAAAAGAAAAAGGAAAATAAAAATTATATACAAAAAAGGTTCCCCCCCAAACTTAAGTAAAACAGTGTTTCCACTGTTAAGCGTTGAAGTTCAGGATCAGGGGGAAATAACAGTATCAAGCTATACAAGGCCTTACACAGGCCAAAAGTGAGCACCAACCATTCAAAGATTTTATCGCTATAATGTGCTGGTTGGTGAAAGAATGCGGAGAGGTAAGAAATGGAGAATACGTGAGACCGTATTGAGATAGAAGCGGGATACGGTCTCGGTATATAAGAAGAAGAATGGCGTAAGGGAGAAAAAAGTGGAATACGAACTTGAGGGTGAAAATGGAGTGAATAGATTAGCACAATATGTGATGAATGATGTGTAAAAAGTGTTTGTGCTAATCTATTAACCCGTCGAGAAATGGGGTCAAATCCCTCAAGATTCGTGAGAAACCATGGGTAAACCGAACTTGGTAAACCAGACAGTGGAAATGGAAGTGATACGGTTACTTGCAAGGTCGGAACGATGGAAAGGATGGAGGTAGGTGATTGAGGAAGGTTATCGGTTAAAGGTTCAGGAGGGTGTACACAGTCAATGAGGGGAACAGGATGAATTGGAAAATCCGACTCATTAATTAAAACTGGTTCATCCTCAGTACTATCCTCAATAGTCTCCTCAAAATTCAGCTTATCCATGCAAATTTCATCAAAATCAAGACGCATATGAAGTTCGGGAAAGACATTTAATGACTCGGGATGATGAATTGGAGAGAAAAACTCAGCCAAATCTACGGGTTCATCATCCAAAATATTCCCAGCGCCAATATCCTCAATCAAGTGAAAATCAATTTTCTCCGACACCTCATCAAGAGCATGGATTTCAATCAATTTTGGTTCTATGATGGAGGTGTAGAGGTCAAAAGGGTTGGGTGCGGTTTCACTCGAAAGGGATCCTTCACAATCAGACAAATCAAACACTACAAAGTAACACAACTCATTATCTATTTTATCTTTAATCAATGAATCGTTTGGAACACTAGATAGACATTCAAAATAGGAGTTGTGGGTTTCAATTTGCAATGGGTAGGTTTGATTTGGAAGGGTGTATATCTCACTCACTCCACTCAAATTAGCAGCCTGTCCTACCGCCTCATCATACATTGGAAAATGTGGAGCTGGTTGGAAATTAGCTACCGGGTAAGTAGGTTGCACGAGGGCGGCCATGGACGCATTCAAATCCATCATCTGTTGGTACGACGCTACCCTAAAGTCTTCCAATGACTGTTCCAGACTAGACATGGGTTATGAAGGGGTCCCAAATGACGGTTCAGAAGCAATGTCTAGGGAAGGTGTAAAAGTCGGGTAGGACTGGTAGGAATTGAATGGCTGGACAGGGGTAGGATCAACATTTGGATACGAAGGTGAATGGAATTGTTGTTCCCAAGAATTTGAAGTGGTGAAAGAAGTGAAAGATCGGCTATGAGATTGTTCAATATGTTCAGCGATGGACAAAGGACGACTTGCAAAAGGGGTATCAACATAAGCAGGTGCGGAAGGTTGAAAAGGTTGATACAAAGTGGAATGCGGAGTGCAAGTGTTTGTCCTAGACGCTTCTATGCGATCTTTCAGTGAAATTTTGGGCATGGAGGGGTCGTTCGAAATTCGACCAAAGCAAGAACCGTAGGAAGTTATGTCTGGTTGTGGATACCAAAGTTCGATAAGAGTTTTTCTAGGTGGGGTACCCATGATATGAAGAGAGAAAGAAAGAAAGGAAGAGAAAAGGAGGGGAAAAAGAATGTGGATTTTTTTTTGTTAAAAGAAAAAAAATGTTTGTTTTTGGAGTTTTGAAAATTGTTTGTTTGAAAGAATACAGAATTATGGGACTAAAATTTACAATCACAATCACAAAATACACAAACACACTCAGAGCTAGGGTCACCTAGGTCAGCTAGACAGCTCCTAACTATTCCAAAGGGCTAGAAATAGGACCTCAAACCGTCTCTTCACCGCCAATTGCGGTTAGGTAAGTGCCAGGTGAGTGGGAGGCTCTCCACTATAAGTAGTGGCCCTAATTAAGTAACCACTCGCTTTAGACACACTTGCCTAGACACCGCAAACTCAGGTTAGGATAAACGGCCGATACCTACAACTAGTCCTCTATCCTATTGAGCGCGACGTCCTTAGGGCTGAGTCTAGTATTTTTTTATTAGTTCAAGGTAATGCGTATGCAATTAGTGACTTGTGGGGTCTTAGGAAGGGTGATGAAATCCCCACCCAATCTGAATTGGTGTTATAGCCCCTTAATGTCTGTATTAATATATGCAAAGCGGTAAACAAACAAAATCTAAAACAACAAAAATTTATTTGGCGGCTGTGCAATCTGTGCAAAGAAACCTGCAGAAAATACAGTATAGTGGAATTCACAAAGAAGATAAAAGGACAGAGAAAGGGCAGAAAAAAATTGGGGCACTGAGGCCTCAATACGGCCGCGGAACCGCGGCCAAAGCCCCTCTTTGACCGCGGTTCCGCGGTCAAATAGTGGTAATGGTGCCTCTGTTTTGGTTCCCTGCACTCCCCTTGATCTCTACTCCAAAATAATATGCTCTGTTTCTTGATTAGATTACTGTACTTGCTCCAGATTAGCCTGCACACTTGCACACAAAAATGATCAAAAATAACAAAAAGATATTATTTTTTATTTATAAATATATACAAAAAGAATATTAACCCGAATAACAAGAAAGAAAATACGTTACCATCTCCCCGGCAACGGCGCCATTTGGTCGCACACTTTTGGCGTGTCAGATATTCAAAGTTCTAAAGTTATAACCGCGATCAGGACGGTGTCGCTATGCAGCTAGCCGGTTGAGCACGGGTCGATCCGCAGGGAGATGGTTGTATGTCCGTTCGAGTTTTAGACGAGTCAATAAAGAATGTGTATATGTTTGTTCAGTTCTATCCTAAGTGTCGTATTTTATATTCAAGTAAGCTTGTTAAGGTTAAGCTTGGTTAGTAGAGTTAGGATTAGTCTTGTACTTATCTTTTGCCATTCTTAAAACAGTGTTGGGATAATCGAAAGTAGCGGGGATTAGGAGAACATAGGAATGAGATTTGAGAGTTTAAGCAAGCTTTCCAACGCTAAATCCATTCCTAGTGCCCCTTGTCCGTCCGCTAAATACGCTTATTTCTAACCCTCGGCCAAACACCCGCAACCATGTATCCAATTAAGTCACAACTACATGTCACATTGTAGTGCGCTTAAAGGACTTCTCGACTTAGGTCGCGGCTATATGTCACGTATAACGCGCCTAAGTGATAGGGTTGCGTTTGTTTGGTCGGGGTTCGTTTTAAGATGTTTGGCGAAAAAAACACAAGGGATTTCTCCGTCCCTCATACCACCTTCCTTAGCCTTAACAAGTGGGAAATTATTCATACATTATAAAAGAGAAGAAAACAAAACAGGAAGGAAGAAAAAAGAGAAAAGGAAAATACGGTTTTACAAGTAAAGCAAGCTAACTCTTGGGTCCTCACCTTAGCAAGGAACTCCGTCAAGTATCATCGCTTGAAAATACGGATAAAAGAAGAAAAGAAAAGAGAACAAGAAAAGAAATAACAACAACTAGTTAACAACAAATAATAAAGTTACACTAGAAATTAAATTACAATGCAATGAAGTAAAAATACAAGATAAGAAAAATAACCCTTATCTTCATTTCATCATCCACTCAAAAAGCTCTCACCACAATTTTCATGGAGGAAAGAATGAAGAAGAAGAAGAAGCTAAACTAAATCCTAACAAAAAGAGATGGGAAAAGAAGACATGAAAAAAGACCCTGGCTTGGCACAAAATTGGGCTATTTATAGGCTGCGTGCTGAGACCCTAGGGCCATATTCTGGCCCTAAATGAAATGACCCAACTACCCCTAAAAAATCAGCTTCCACCGAGTTAACTCGGCCGTGGATCCGCGGCCGAGTCGCCATGTTGGCCGCGGATCGGCGGTCGTTCTGGGGAGTTGGGATGTTGTTTTTTCTGGGTTATCTTGTATTGCTCTCCTATGTTGTTTTACATATTCCAAATTGCAAATTGCTTCAACAATTTCTTCAGATCTGCAACAGTCCAAAATGGCATCAAAAATAATACTTTTGACTTTTTCTCCCTCTAGCTCCGCGCACCCATTGATTCTTGTGCTGCCCCCCTCGTGCTCTGTGCTTGTCCAAGACACGAATGACCACTGTCATATGTCTTGTCTCTGGAACAGGTATGCGGCACTGGACGGATACGGATGACCGGAACCCGGCTTTTATCTGCTGTCAATAGATGTTCTTTATTTTGGCGTAACAATGGAAATTTTGTATCAATTGCGTTATTTTAGACTAGGAACCTGTAGCCTGTAAATATGTAGCAAACACGGATTAAAAGCACCTACCTATAAACAAACGAGCGTAAGAATGGGCGGTATTAAAAGCAATATTCTGGTATGAACAGCCGACCTTTATTATGCTGTTTTATCTCTTATGCCGTTTTCACGTTATACTGTCTATTTGTTCGCTACAGCGTCGTATATTATGCTTGTGGTGGTTGTTTCCGTCTTTGGGTGTGATTGGCTCCAGTTTGGGGATGCTTTATTTATATCATATGTTGCTTTACTTATATCTTATATTTGTACCCGTTTCGGGGCTAGCTTTTACAAACGAGGTGCTGCCGAAATTTTTAAGAAAAATGAACTTAAGTTTAAAGATTTTTACTTGAGATTTCCAAATGTTTTTAACAATATTTTTATCACTTAATACATTTGATAGTTTAGATTTCTGGGTTTTCGGCTTACTTAAATTGCGTTACGCCTGTAGACGTTACGTGGTTTAAGTGACGGTCACATACCAAATTTTGGATCGTGACAAAGTTGGTATCAAAGCGCTAGGTTTTACCTTTCGGAGTGTAGGATGACCTTGGTATGATGGAGTAGGTAGCTAAAGCAGAGTGACGTAGCATGTGTATATTTCATGGCATACTTACGACACGGTACTCCGCCTAAGTGACCTTAGGACTTGTTGGTTGAAATTCCTTCCGTGATTATATACATCTTGGTGATTCGATTTCCGTGCTCTTATCGAATCCTATTTTCATTTCCAGCAATTATGCCACCGAAGACTACGAGAGCGCAGAGAGCGGCCGCGAGAGCCGAGGTCAGAGTTGGCTCATCAGAGACGAGGACTGACCAGGGCGGTATGCCCGTTGTTCAGGAGCAGATTGATCCACCTTCGTTTGATCGTATAACTGGGCTAGAGGCCGGTATGCAGGATTTGCGCCAGATGATGGGATCGTTAGTTGAGGCCATTAGAGCGCAGAGATAGGAGGTTTTCCCACCTGTTACGGGGACCGCGATGGTGCCTACTGTTCCGGCAGTTGTACCTGCAGCTACGGAGTTTATCACCATATCGTTATCTAAGTTCATGAGGCTGAAGCCTCCGGTATTCACAGGAACTGATGCATCTGAGGATCCGTAGTCATTTATCGATCAGATGGCCAGGATATGTCGTTCGCTGAGATGCTCTGATGCGAGATGGGTAGAGTTCGCGAGTTTTCGTCTGGAAGGTCTTTCCCAGAAGTGGTGCGAGTCTTTAGAGTGGGGCAGAGCTGCAGGTCTTTCTCCTATGACCTGGACTGAATTCGTGACGGTGTTTCTTGCCCGTTTTCTTCCGCAGAGCATCAGGGATGCTTGAGCTCGCAGTTTCGAGTCATTACATCAGACTCCGGGTACGACAGTGGCAGAGTACGATGTGCAGTTTACTTAGCTATCTGTGTATGCTCCGTATTTTGTGGACACTGAGAAGATGCGGATCAAGAGATTTTTATGAAGTTTGCTTACCCAGTTGTTCCTCGCTATCAGCGCCCAGCATTGTGACACATATGCAGCCGCAGTAGACGCAGCCATATTGGTTGAGGCGCGTCTTGCCGAGACTTCGGTAGTTCCAGAACCGAAGAGGGTTCGTACTGGTATATCAGCACGGAGACAGATGTTTAGACGCTGCGAAAGATTTCATTCAGGTAGCAGAGGCTTAGGAAGAGGACGGTTGTTTAACTCTTATCCCCAGGAGGGTCAGCAGTCATCGTCTGGATATTTCCGGTGTGGGAGTTTCTATCATCGTGTTAGAGATTGTACTGAGCCACGTGAGGATGAGGCAGCCGTATAGCATGTTACCTTACCACCTTCTCCACCTCAGATAGCATTGCCTCTTGCGCCCGTTGTTGCTCCGCGTCAGACTTATGCTCAGAGAGGTCATGGTCACGGAGGGTTAGTTCAGAGAGGACAGGGTGGCAGAGGAGGAGGACAGCCAGTTGCAGGTAGAGGGAAGGCATGGGTATTTTCTTTGACTCATCAGGACACGCAGGCATCCAATGCAGTGTTGTCAGGTACTCTTTCAGTATGTTCCTTCGATGCACACGTTTTGTTTGATCCGGGATCTACGCACTCGTATATTTCTATACACGTCGTGCCAAGGTTAGGCCGAAAGTCATGTTTTCTAGATCAGCCGCTTGTCGTGACTACTCCTGTTGGTGAGTCGTTTGTTACGCGACACGTGTTTCGGTCGTGTGCCGTTTGTATTGAAGATAAAGATTCGTCTGTCGACTTGATCCTTATTGAGATGTTGGACTTCGACGTTCTCCTGGGAATGGACTGGTTAGCTACTTGTTAAGCGTCTGTGGACTGCCGCGAGAAGACAGTCAGGTTTTTTTCCTGGCGATTCAGTTCTTGTTGTGCAGGGGGACCGTGGTGCCGCCCCTCACAGTTTGATTTCAGCCCTTTGCGCTAATCGGCTTCTGAGAAGAGGATGTTGGGGATTCATAGCTTTCATTCGTGATACTAGAGCTACAGTAGATTCGTTGGACCAGGTTCCTGTAACGCGAGAGTTTCCCGACGTATTTCCCGATGAGTTACCTGGATTGCTGCTAGAGCGTGAGATTGAGTTTTCCAATGATTTGATCCCGACACGAGGCCTATTTCAATACTGCCTTACCGGATGGCCTCGGTGGAGCTTAAAGAGCTTAAGCATCAGCTGCAAGAGTTGCTTCATAGGGGACTTGTGCGTCCGAGTGTTTTGCCTTAGGGATCTCCTGTTCTGTTCGTCAAGAAGAAGGACGACAGTTTGAGGTTGTGCATTGATTATCGTCAATTGAACCGAGTGACGGTGCGGAATAGGTATCCTTTACCTCGCATTGACGATGTGTTTGATCAGCTCCAGGGTGCGGGACATTTTTCTAAGATTTATTTGAGATCAGGTTATCATCAGTTGCGGGTTCGGAATGATGACATTCCGAAGACTGCTTTTCGTACGCGCTACGGGCATTATGAGTTTTTTGGTGATGTCGTTCGGACTCACCAATGCCCCAGCAGCGTTCATGGATTTGATGAACCAGATTTTCAGGTCGTTCCTCCACCAGTTTATTATTGTGGTTATTGATGACATTTTGGTTTATTCCAAGAGTCGAGAGGAGCATGAGCAGCACCTGAGGATTGCTTTACAAACATTGAGATAGCACCAACTGTTTTCCAAATTTTCGAAGTGTGCCTTCTGGCTTGATAGTATTGACTTCCTAGGTCATGTGGTTACGGGAGACGGTATTCGTATGGACCCGAGAAAGATTGAGACCGTACAGTTTTGGCCCAGACCTGTATCAGTGACAAAGGTCCGCAGCTTTTTGGGCTTAGCCAGTTATTACCGTCGTTTCGTGCAGGACTTCTCGAGTATTGCTGCGCCGCTGAACATACTGACCAGGAAGGGCGTTCCTTTTCTTTAGACTGAGGCATGCGAGCAGAGTTTTCAGTAGTTGAAGACCTAGTTGACGACTGCACCAGTTTTATCTTTGCCTTCTGGATCGGGCGGCTATATCGTTTACTATGATGCTTCTCGAGTGGGGCTCGATTGTGTATTGATGCAGCATCATAGAGTTATCGCTTATGCTTCCCGACAGTTGAAGAAGCACGAGCAGAATTATCCCACTCATGATCTTGAGATGGCCGCGGTGGTCTTTGCGCTTAAGATTTGGAGACACTACTTATACGGGGAGTCGTGTCGGATTTTCACAGACCACCAGAGCTTGAAGTACATCTTCCATCAGCGGGATATGAATTTGAGACAGCGCCGTTGGATGGAGCTGGTGAAGGATTATGATTGTGTGATCATTTATCACCCGGGCAAGGCAAATGTGGTAGCCGATACTTTGAGTCGTAGGCCCGGGAGTAGCTTGTCCCAGTTGAGCGCAGTTCAAAGACAGTCTTCTGCAGATTGGCAGATCTTTTGTGACAGTAGAGTAAAGTTTGAGTTCAGTTCCACTGGGGGACAGCTTGCTCATGTCCACGCCCTTCCACTTCTACTTGATCGTATTCGTGAGGCACAGCCCGCCGATGCCCATTTGTCTGAGATTCTGGAGCATGTTCGGCAGGGTAGAGATTCGGAGTTCTTGATTGATGACCAGGGTGTGCTACGTTTTGGGACTCGTTTGTGTATACCTGATACCGATGGGTTGAGAAGCGAGATCCTAGAGCAGGCACATCAGTCAGCTTTTAGTGTTCACCCAGGTTCCACCAAGATGTATCGTGACTTGAGAGATATCTACTGATGTGCAGGGATGAAGAGTGTTGTTTCGGATTTCGTTTCGAGGTGCCTGACTTGTCAGCAAATCAAGGCTGAGCATCAGAGACCGGCAGGAGAGTTGCAGCCTTTACCCGTTCTGGAGTGGAAATGGGAGCAGATCTCCATGGATTTCGTTGTTAGTCTACCCAGGTCCAGTCGAGGGTATGACTCCATTTGGATGATTTTTGACCGATTGACGAAAGCGGCTCACTTCCTTCCAGTGAATACCACTTTCGGTTATGCTCAGTATGCTTAGTTAAACGTTGATGAGATTATGTATTTGCACGGCGTTCCCACATGCATTGTATCCAATAGGGGCACCCAGTTCACTAGCCGTCTTTGGCAGGAACTTCAGGAAGCCATGGATACCCGTTTGAGCTTTAGCACCGCTTTCCATCCACAGACCGATGGTCAGTCAAAGCGGACTATATAGACTCTGGAGGATATGCTTCGTGCGTGCATGCTGTTAGTGATATGTATGCCCTAGAGACCATTACTGTACATGCGATGTATATTGTAGTGGATGCTTGGACATATATATGGAGGACTTTCTTGCTCGACATGATAATATGCTATCTGGTTGCTCTTTATCTTAACATGTACTCTGATAGTCTCTATCTTACATATTGATAAAGCCTTTAGGATGAGTACTTGACTACCAGAACTATGATGCAGATCATACTAGTGGGGACAGTGTAGTCGCTAAGTACATCCTTCAAATGTTCCTAGTCACAGGTGTATCGAGACAGGGCATCGATATACCAGAGTAGACTAGCGTATGCTTCTTGACCCATGTAGATAGGCGATGGATGATCCCATATCCATTGATGTTTGACATCAGAGATAGTATACGGGAGCTAAGAGGAGACTGGGTACACTAGACGAACTCGCCGAGAACTCCCAGATGGTATTATACCTCACGTCAGATGGCATTTCTCTGGTGACACTGGTACAGGTTAGTCTGTGGACCCAAGATCGTCATAGAGTCTTGTGTAATTCCCACTGTGCTTTGATTTCCATCATACCACGTCCAAGGGGGCGTGTAGAACGGTGGCTTTTGGGTACAGTTCCGAATCACATGGAGGCAATGAGCGATGGGAGGGGTTTCGTCTCTCCCGGTATAGGGAGTTGATGTTACGCTGTGTTCGATTGGCTATAACTGGAAATCCCTGGCCAGGGTTGCTGAGATTTACTGGTAAGTGTTATCAGTAGTTTCTCAAACTTTTATGGACCTCATATCGACAGGACTTATCAAGCTACTAGGGTCTGACGTTTACCACACCTAGGCAAGATATGTGACATATCAGACGAAGATACCGGACTGTACGGGAGTGTTACTGATTGGATGCGCAAGAGAATGTACTTGCTTGCTTTTTGATCTTCTGATCGCTCAATACCTGGGTGGCTGTTACGTTTAGCTGACCGGTTGCAGCTTGTGGGTGTTTGATATGATCATCACCTACTGCCGGCGTATTGACGATTCTTTAGAGTCCTACACAGAGGTTTCCTGGCTCAGGCAAAACAGAGTAGGATCACATATGAGATATGTGCGGGACCGAGAATAATACGTGTATGTGATACCGTATTAGATTCTCGCGATATGTGATATCGGCCGGGTATATGTGATATAGCCGGGTCATCGGATCAAGTGTTGATTCGATGAATTGATACATATTATATTAGTCGGTTATTTGTGAAATAACCGGATTATCGAATCAAGTGTTGATTCGATAATTTAATTTATAATTATATATTTGATATATTATATTACATTAACTAATATAAGCTCACTTAAAGATTCTTTTTCTCACATGGATAATACATTGATGTATATGCGATATATGTTAATTGTATTATTTTATTTTGTTACAATAAATATTGTATATGTGATATATAATATTGTAACATGTTGGGGTTATAAATGCAACATGTTTTGTGGAGTTTAAATATGGTTAGGGTTTGGATTAGGGTTAAACTTGGATGAAGCTTTCAAGAAGCATCTTGAAGCTTTTACTTTGACTTGTGATATTTTGTGTAGATATTTCTTAACCCAACCCAAACCCTTTACCATAGTTAATTCTCTACAATGGTTAAGCCTTCATTCTTAACCCATGGTTGCATTTTCTAACCTCACACGATGATTTCATTATTCTGTAAGTCCATGCTACCTCTCCCGGTACTTTCGGGCATGCGGAATTTGGTGAAAAACAATTTTCTAGAGGCGGTAACATGGACTCAAAACTGGATCTTTGTTAAACATCTAACTAACAACCTAACAAGAGTTTACCTACTCGGTTAGGGGGGCTATACCTTTCTTGAACTCCTTCGTCTTCGACTCCTTCCGGTGTACGGATCGGCCTCACCTCGTCATCTCCTTGCGCCGAAGATGGATCCACCCGAAAGCTTCTACCTTTGGCTTCTTCTTCGAACTTTGAAGAAACTAGATCACTTGGCTTGCTAGGCCTTGTGAACTAGAATGAGTAGAGGAATGTTTTGGTGTCTTTTTATCTCTAAGGCAATGAGTCTCAATATATGAGAATGGTTTGCCTTGAGGTAGAGAGAGCAAGAGGAAGAGGGAGAGCTTGAGAATGAGAGAGCTCAAGAGAGAGAAAGCAAATGATAGAGAATGAACCATACTCATCTCATTCTCACCTCTCATAATCCAAAAGCCATCATCACAAAAATAGTAATCAAGTATTGTGTAAATGGTTTAAGTCAAAATGGCTATATCATTTCATGCACTCATTTTGCATAAATAAACAAGCAAGCAAAAGTCTTTGCCATGGAATGATAGCCATTGTCATGATGATGGTCAACTAGTCCAACCTAGTCAACCGGTCAACAAAGTCAACAAGTCAACAAAGTCAACCCCTCAACAACCATGTCACTACAACACTTAATTAATATTAATGTTAATCACATATCTTATTCTCATTAGGGTTAAGCAAAAGTCAATGGTCAACAGTCAACTGTCAACAGTCAACAGTCAACAACCCCAATGAGAATACTCTGCCTCTGTTTCTTTGTCAACTGTGCATACACACCCGCATCCGCGTTCCGAGGAACACGAATACAAATGAGATAAAATCAATTCCAAAACGTACACTAGGATCCGGCTTAAACCAAAGCCCGCTAGTGTTAACTGTCCGGACACTGTACGTGCACAAGTGCACGGATGTGACCGGCCCCTGTCGCAAAACCATGCGACCTGTCGCAAAACCATGCGACCTCTACTCTTTTGCCTAAAGGCGAATAGCTTTCTGTGTGGGACTCTAAAGACTCGACACTACGCTGGCAGTGGGTTTAACCACAGACCGCAAGGGCACTAGCTGTGCGTAACGGTCCAAAGGTAGATGCCGACAAGAAGACTGACAAGGTGAAACCCATCTGAACTCCTACTGAGCCTGAATGTGACAATCTCCATACAGTCCGGTCTGTTCGTCTGATATATCGCATGGCGGGCCTAGGGGGGCGGTAAACGTCAGTCCCCTAATAGCGGTACAAGTCGTGTCGGAGTGAAGCCCAATACACCCTGAGATAACACTGGAAGCCTACCAGTATATCTCGCTTGCCCTGGCCAGGGACTACTCGTGCAATGGCTCTCCTAGACACAGCGCGATGTCAACCCCTAATACCGGGAGAGACGAATCCTGTCTAACCGTCACTGCCTTCAAGTGCTTCAGGACTGCACCCAACTACTACCTGTTTGCACGACTCCTTTGAGCCGTGGTAGGGTAGTAATCAAAGTACAGTAGGAACACACTCGAGGCGAAGTGACAGTGTCAAGTCAGTGGACTAAGCTGTACTCATGTCACCTGGGAACTGATAACTGACGATAGGTATAATACCAACCGGTCAGTTCCCGACGAGTCCTGTCCAGTGTACTCGTAACCTAACGAGCACCCGCATACTATCTCCAGTACGACGTACTGATGGCAGTGGGACAGACCATCTCCCACTCTGGGATGAGAAGCGCATGCGCTAGTCTACTCCGGAGTATCGATGCCCTGTCTCGATAGTCCTGCGACTAGGGACCTGCTAAGGATGTGCTTATAGATTACCCAGCCCCCAATAGTGTGACTGCCATCACAACGCTGGTAATCAAGCAAAGATCCTAAGGGCTCCACTAATGTGTATAGGCGATATACAAAAATAAACACATGTACACATTGAAGTAGAAACAAACCAAGTAGCATACTACTATTTTGAGCAAGATTGTATATACAAGGTGAATATCCCAAGCTTCCATTAAGTAATATACAAACTAGTATAATACAGTAATGGCCTCTAGGGCATATACACTAACAATCTCCCACTTGCACAAAGGCCATGTACTGGCGTATCGAAGACCTATCATCTCGATCAGCCGCTCGAACCGAGTCTGGGGCAAGGCCTTGGTGAATGGATCTATAGTGTTATCTTCTGAAGCAACCCTCCGAACCTCGATCTCCTGGCGATCCACGATCTCCCTGATCAGGTGATATCGCCTCAAGATGTGTCTGGATCTCTGATGGGACCTGGGTTCCTTCGCTAAAGTTATAGCCCCTTTGTTGTCGCAATACAGAGGTATTGGATCAATAATGGACGGAACCACCTGAAGTTCTTTCAAGAACTTCCTCATCCAGACAGCTTCTTTTGCGGCATCAGATGCAGCGATGTATTCCGCTTCCATCGTCGAGTCTGCACCGGTTTCCTGTTTGGAACTCTTCCAACACACCGCCCCTCCATTGAGGGTAAAGACAAAACCCGACATGGACTTGGAATCATCCTTGTCACTCTGGAAGCTGGAGTCACCAAAGGCCTCGATCTGGAGGTCTTTTCCGCCATACACCAAGAACATCTCCTTAGTCCATCTCAGGTACTTGAGAATGTTCTTTACCGCTATCCAGTGTTTCTCCCCAGGGTTTGACTGATACCGGCTTACCACACTCAGTGCATAAGCTACATCCGGTCTGGTACACAACATCGCATACATTATAGAACCTACCGCAGAAGCGTAGGGTATAATAGACATGCGATCCCTCTCCAAATCAGTCTTGGGAGACATCTCTTTAGAGAGGGTGATCCCGTGACAAGCCGGTAGGTTACCGCGCTTGGAATCTTCCGTACTGAATCTTTTCAGTATGGTGTCGATGTACCTGGACTGTGAAAGTCCTAATATCCTCTAGGATCTATCACGATGGATCCGGATCCCCAGGATGTATGAGGCATCACCCAGGTCTTTCATGGAAAACCTGTGTGACAAGAACCCCTTGACAGATTGTAGCATAGGAATGTCATTTCCTATTAAGAGAATGTCATCCACGTGTAAAACGAGGAATACTACAGTTTTCGCTACAAATCTACTATAGATGCATGGTTCATCTGGATTTTTTATAAAGCCAAATTCCTTGACTGTCTCATCAAAGCAGATGTTCTAACTCCGCGATGCCTGCTTTAGTCCATAGATGGACTTAAGCAACTTGCACACCTTTCCGCTGCTCCCACTCTGAATGAAACCCTCTGGTTGGTCCATATAGACACACTCCTCTAAATTTCTATTTAGAAAAGCGGTCTTTACGTCCATTTACCAGATCTCATAATCGTGAAAGGCAGCAATGGCAAGAAGGATCCGAATGAATTTCAGCATAGCCACTGGAGAAAAGGTTTCGTCATAGTCCAAGTCAGGTCTTTGACGGAAACCCTTTGCAACAAGTCTAGCTTTATAGGTCTCAACCTGTCCATCTACACCAATCTTCCTTTTGAAGATCCACTTGCATCCTACGGGTTTTACCCCGTCTGGAGCAATGTCCAACGTCCATACTTTGTTGGTGTACATGGACTCCATTTCGGTCCGCATTGCATCCAGCCATTTTACCGAGTCAACGCTCTGAACGGCCTGCTGGAAGCTAGTAGGCTCATCATAATCTATGATGCAATCCTCTCTATCCCCGTCTATGAGAAAACCGTAGTATCTTTCGGGCGGATGAGACTGCCTACTACTCCTGCGGAGTAGCGTAGGAATGTCCTGTTCTTTTGAACCCTCTGGTTCCACTAAGCTTTCAGTAATAGCTCATGGTTCTGGAATTTCTTCCAGTTCTACTGCGCTCCCACTAATGTCCTTTTCTAAGAACTGGTGTTCTAGAAAATGGGCATGACGAGAAACAAAAACCTTTTGTTCCTCTTCGCAATAGAAGAAATATCCCTTGGAGTTCTTTGGATATCCCACGAACTTGCACTGTACTGAGCGTGCCTCGAGCTTGTCCGCATGCTGCTTTTGGACAAAAGCTGGACATCCCCATGTCTTAATGTGATTAAGATAGGGTCTCTTCCCACACCACATCTCATATGGTGTAGTAGTCACAGTCTTAGTGGGAACTTGGTTCAAAAGGTATGCATCTGATTCTAGCGCATACCCCCAGAATGATCGCGGTAACTCAGCGTTACTCATCATGGACCGTACCATATCCAATAGGATTCGGTTCCGTCTCTCCGATACACCGTTATGTTGCGGAGTGTATGGAGGAGTAAGCTGAGAGAGAATTCCGTTCTCTTTTAAATAGTCCAGGAACTCGGCACTTAAGTATTCTCCACCTCGATCCGATCTTAGAATCTTGATACTTTTGCCGGTTTGTTTTTCTACTTCATTCTTATATTCCTGGAATTTTCCAAAGGCTTCGGACTTATGTTTCATTAAGAAGACATAACCGTACCTTGAAAAGTCATCCGTAAAAGTAATGAAGTAAGAATAACCGCTTCGCACATGTGTAGACATTGGACCGCACACGTCGCTGTGTACGAGTCCCAAGAGCTCGCTCGCCCTTACTCCGTGTCCAGTAAACGGAGTCTTTGTCATCTTTCCTTTGAGACAGGATTAACAAGTGGCATACGATTGATATTCGAACGGATTCAAATATCCTTCTGTATGTAACTTCATCAACCTTCTCTCATTGATGTGACCCAGTCTACAATGTCATAAGAAAGTCTGATTGATTTCCGGAGACTTTCTTTTGTGTGTATTCTGGACATTGAAAATCTGGTTTAATACATATATACCATTGCTTAATGTACCTGACCCAATCAGAACTTGATTAAGGTGAATGTTTACAACATTACTTACAAACGCAAATTCATAACTTTCTTTAGAAGTCAAAGATACAGAAATGATATTACAAGTTGCGTTGGGTACAAAATAGCAATTACGCAAAACCAAAACGTGTCCATCTGACAACCCCAGGTGATAGTCCCCCACGGCCTTAGCATCCACGCTAGCTCCGTTTGCAACTTTGAGGGTCAAGTCACCTGCCTTCAAAACCCTACGGTTTCTCAATGCCTACAAAGAATTACAGATATGAGATCCTGATCCGGTATCCAATACCCAGGAAGTAGAGTTTATTGAAAGACAGTTTTCAATAACATACACACCTGAAGCTGAAGCCGCAACCTGCTTCAGATCCTGTGTTCTGGCCTTCCAAGCCTTGCAATCATTTTTCCAGTGTCCCTTCTTATGACAATAGAAGCATTCTTCCTTATCCACAAGCTTTCCCACTTTCTTTGTTTCTTTTGCCTTTCCCTTCGTATCCACTTTACTAACACCGCCCCTTGGTTTGGCGGGGGCTTTCTTCTTCTTTCCCTTGGCTTTCGCCTTGGACCTAGAAGAGAAAGATTCTCCTACAAACAAAGTGGATGTTTCCCTACCTTTCTGTAGGGTGCCCTCTGCGCTCCTCAGCATGTTGAGGAGTTCTGAAAGTTCAACTTCCTTTTCTTGTAAGTTGAAGTTCAGGATAAACTGGGCGTAAGTGGAAGGAAGGGACTGGAGAATCAAGTCCGTATAGAGCTCATTCTCCAACGTGGTCCCAAGGTCCGCGAGCTCTTCTATGTAGCCAATCATCTTAAGCACGTGTTCCGCTACCGATGATCCGACGGCCAACCTTGCTGAAAATAACTTTTTCGACACTTCGTATCTTGCGATACGAGACTGCTCTCCATACAGTTCTTTTGTATGGAGAAATATGGATTCGAGGTCCATATTCTCGTGCCTCCTCTGATGTTCGTTGTCCATAGAGGCAAGCACGAGGCACTTGGCCTTCGTGCAATCAATTTCCCAGGTCTTACGGATTTCCTTATCCGCGACGCTGGTTTTGGGACCTGGGACAGGGGGAGCTTTGGTGGTAAGAAGATACCCCAGCTTGTCGTAAGTTATTGCCATCTTGACATTCCTGAGCCAATCTTTGTAGTTTGGCCCTGTCAGTATGTTTTTATCTAGAAGTAACTTAAGTCCAGTCATGTCGATTGGTCGCTGCAATTAGGAGAGAGAAGAAACACTCAGCATGACGCTCTTGCAAGTTTAGAATGGTTTTTAGTTTGTCTAAACAGGATGGCTCCCACTGTTTCTCGAATCCCTCCTCAAACCAAAAAGGAAGAATTAGTCAGGATCAATCTCACCGTACAATACTTGCTTAACCTTCAGCCAGGCCAGTATCGGTACTTCGAGGGAGGTTTTCCAACGCTTTCGCGAAGTTCCTTAATTAAATAACCTCTTTTCCCTGGGGGCGTAGCCCGCTAACACCTTTCTAGACACCTACTTGGTTTATAGCATTGATCGTTAAGTGAGAAATTTCCCGAGGAGTAGCATATACTCACAGTAGGATCAGGATCCAAATATCATCGCGTGACGAAACTGAAGGAATCCTACCAGAATCATCACACTCCAAATGGTATGCAACACTAGCAAGTTTCAGTTCTTTTGAAACTCCCGATGTGGATTTTTGCCCCATGCTCTTATGACCTTGACTTTGGCCAAAATATCATAAGTCACATGTCAAGTTCTACTCGTCATTCTCCAGGTTAATTTGGATCCATCCGTACCTACCCTTGACTTTGGCCAAAATGGCAGTACGACTGTCCCAAACCAACGCATCTATCTATGCTACAAATGAATACCCAATAGCTACCAATCACTATGCCTTGACTTTGGCCAACATACACAGCTTGAATACTATTGACTATTCATGTGAAACGATGGAGGGCTACGAATGGTTTTGGCAAAACCGTGAACGTAGTGAACTTGATATAATCGAAGGAACGAGATAGCTTTTAAAAGGAGTGGCTCAAGCTCTGCATTTAAAAGTTAGTTTTGAAAAGAACCGAGTGGTTTTCCGAAAGTGTTCCAGCGATTTTAACTTGGTTTATTTTCTTGCATTAGTTCTTTTAATGCGTGATATTCTTGCATTAGTTCTTTTAATGCGTCCCATCATTTAATCCTACCATTGCAGAAAACAACCAAAATATGACGTACGCTTATACCATTCGCATTCCCCACGGGGCCCCGTCATTACCCGTTAGGTTACTTAACTAACGACAGAGCGGGGGCTGGGCTAGCGCGGCTGTAAAACATAAGCAACGCCTAAATAATATCATATATAGATATATTGCAATGATAGCCATTTCAGATCACAGATGAACACATTGTATATACTAGGAACCCGCAATTCGTACGAGCCTGTAACGAAAAGCAGATTACACGGTCGCGGTGAATAGCCAATACCCCACCCAAGACCCCTACGGGTGCGGCAAACTACCCGCCAAGTACCCGAAGCGAAGCAACCTCCCTCAACCCCGTGAGTAGGCCAATCGGCACTTCGGCATACCCGGTAGTTTGTGTACCCCCTCCATGGGTCTATCCTAGGAGCTAAAACAGTAAAAAGAAATTATACAATGACGGCTACAACCCCGACCCGGTTGTACGACCATACAAATAATTATTACATCAATTTACAAATTTACATGAATTGAAAAAAAAGAAAACTCTCGTCTCACAACCCCCGGCTATTCACCCGCAACAATCCAATGAATTCATATACACATTCCAATGACATTACAGATCACAGATTTGTATAACCCCCACTAATCGACATATAGCGATTAGCAGATGTTCAATACAAATATCACATCACAGATAAAAACCCATCAGCTTAAGTCTTTAGAAGTTCGATCAAAAATACGGATTTTTAGGCCCCAAACACAAAATTTTCGTTCTGGAAAATCTGGGCTGAAAAAACATATTCCAAAAATCCCAAAACAACCCCAGAAATACACTGCACTAAATTTAGACCTCGGCCGAGTCAACTCGGCCGCGGAACCGCGGTGGGAGCGTGCTCCCGCCGCGTTTCCACGGTGCTTTGAACGGTTCGTGGGACCAAATTTTGTGGTTATTCAATAAAAAGCCTGAGCCGATTTTTAAGATGAAATTTATCAATTTTTGAACAGAATAAAAATCGGCAAAAACTTGACATATCGGGTTCGTTTCATGACTTTTTCTTTGATCGATCTTCTAGTTACTTTGCTAACATGTTAAATAGAGTTTAACTAGGCTCTGATACCACTGTAGTTCCATGCTACCTCTCCCGGTACTTTCGGGCATGCGGAATTTGGTGAAAAACAATTTTCTAGAGGCGGTAATATGGACTCAAAACCGGATCTTTGTTAAACATCTAACTAACAACCTAACAAGAGTTTACCTACTCGGTTAAGGGGGGCTATACCTTTCTTGAACTCCTTCGTCTTTGACTCCTTCCGGTGTATGGATCGGCCTCACCTCGTCGTCTCCTTGCGCCGAAGATGGATCCACCCGAAAGCTTCTACCTTTGGCTTCTTCTTCAAACTTTGAAGAACCTAGATCACTTGGCTTGCTAGGCCATGTGAACTAGAATGAGTAGAGGAATATTTTGGTGTCTTTTATCTCTAAGACAATGAGTCTCAACACATGAGAATGGTTTGCCTTGAGGTAGAGAGAGCAAGAGGAAGAGGGAGAGCTTGAGAATGAGAGAGCTCAAGAGAGAGAAAGCAAATGATAGAGAATGAACCATACTCATCTTATTCTCACCTCTCATAATCCAAAAGCTATCATCACAAAAATAGTAATCAAGTATTATGTAAATGGTTTAAGTCAAAATGGCTATATCATTTCATGCACGCATTTTGCATAAATAAACAAGCAAGCAAAAGTCTTTGCCATGGAATGATGGCCATTGTCATGATGATGGTCAACTAGTCCAACCTAGTCAACCGGTCAACAAGTCAACAAAGTCAACCCCTCAACAACCATGTCACTACAACACTTAATTAATATTAATGTTAATCATATATCTTATTCTCATTAGGGTTAAGCAAAAGTCAATGGTCAACAGTCAACTGTCAACAGTCAACAACCCAAATGAGAATACTCTGCCTCTGTCTTTCTGTCAACTGTGCATACACACCCGCATCCGCGTTCCGAGGAACACAAATACAAACGAGATAAAATCAATCCCAAAACGTACACTAAGATCCGGTTTAAACCAAAGCCCGCTAGTGTTAACTTTCCAGACACTGTACGTGCACAAGTGCACGGATGTGACCGGCCCCTGTCGCAAAACCATGCGACCTGTCGCAAAACCATTCGACCTCTACTCTTTTGCCTAAAGGCGAATAGCTTTCTGTGTGGAACTCTAAAGACTCGACACTACGCTGGCAGTGGGTTTAACCACAGACCGCAAGCGGCACTAGCTGTGCGTAACGGTCCCCAGGTAGATGCCGACAAGAAGACTGACGAGGTGAAACCCATTTGAACTCCTACTGAGCCTGAATGTGACAATCTCCATACAGTCCGGTCTGTTCGTCTGATATATCGCATGGCGGGCCTAGGGGGGCGGTAAACGTCAGTCCGCTAATAGCGGTAGAGGTCGTGTTGGAGTGAAGCCCAATACACCCTGAGATAACACTGGAAGCCTACCAGTATATCTCGCTTGCCCTGGCCAGGGACTACTCGTGTAATGGCTCTCCTAGACACAGCGCGATGTCAACCCCCAATAACGGGAGAGACGAATCCTGTCTAACCGTCACTGCCTCCAAGTGCTCGGGACTGCACCCAACTACTACCTGTTTGCACGACTCCTTTGAGCCGTGGTAGGGTAGTAATCAAAGTACTGTGGGAACACACTCGAGGCGAAGTGACAGTGTCAAGTCAGCGGACTAAGCTATATTCATGTCACCTGGGAACTGATAACTGACGATATGTATAATACCAACCGGTCAGTTCCCGACGAGTCCTGTCCAGTGTACTCGTAACCTAACGAGCACCCGTATACTATCTCCAGTATGACGTACTGATGGCAGTGGGACAGACCATCTCCTACTCTGGGATGAGAAGCGCATGCGCTAGTCTACTCCGGAGTATCGATGCCCTGTCTCGATAGTCCTGCGACTAGGGACCTGCATAAGGATGTGCTTATAGATTACCCAGCCCCCACTAGTGTGACTGCCATCACAACGCTGGTAATCAAGCAAAGATCCTAAGGGCTCCACTAATGTGTATAGGCGATATACAAAAATAAACACATGTACACATTGAAATAGAAACAAACCAAGTAGCATACTACTATTTTGAGCAAGATTGTATATACAAGGTGAATATCCCAAGCTTCCATTAAGTAATATACAAACTAGTATGATACAGTAATGGCCTCTAGGGCATATACACTAACATATTCATCACAAATAGATTTTTTCTTCTTCCTCCTCTTGAAAAAACTTTCTAGCTTTTTGATATGTGATAATTTTGAGTGAGAAATTAAAAACAAAAGAGAGCTAAATTCCTACTTCATCATGCTCATCTATTCTAGCCACTTAGATTAGGGTGTTTGCTTTGCAAATACTTGATTAGCAAAGCAAGAGCTTGGGTTTGAGTTTCTTCAAGGTAGATCATCTTAGTTATTGAAGATCGGAAGCAAGATTGCATCTTTCTCTTCATGGAGCCTCTTAAGAGTCCGGGCACTTGATGATCGCAGCGAAGGGACCTCAATACGGAACTTATGAAGTGAAGGAATGGACTACAAAGGTTGTAATCCCAAACTCTTTGAAGTAAAGTTGTTTACTTGCTCTTTGTTTTGCCTAATCTCTAGTCTAAGATCTTACTTGGGTTGTTCGGCACTTGAAAAAGTTGATTTTGGCATGTGTGATACCTTGTAGAACCTTGTGATAGTGCATAGTAACCTTACACATGCTTGATTTTGGTGGCAGTTGGGATCGCCACTTGCCGTTGATAGATTTCTCCTACAATAACAGTTATCAGGAGACAATTCAGATGACACCTTTTGAGGCTTTGTATGGTAGAAAGTGTCGAGCGCCAGTCTGTTGGACCGAACTAAGTGAGAGTAGGATTTTAGGACCCCAGCTAGTTCAAGAGACTACGGAGAAGATCCAGTTGATTCTGGATAGGATGAGAGAAGCCCAGTGCAGACAGAAGTCTTATGCCGACCGTCGTCGTCGCAGGCTCGAGTTCGCAGTGGGGGATCATGTATTCTTACGGATTTCTCCAATGAAGGGCGTGATGAGATTTGGGAAGAAAGGGAAGCTTAGTCCCAGATTTGTAGGTCCTTTTGAGATCCTTGAGCGAGTTGGTACCGTTGCCTATTGTTTGGCACTTCTGTCCAGTTTTCCGGATGTTCACCGTGTATTCCAGGTATCGATACTTCGCAAATACCTTCATGACCCTTCTCACATGATTCAACACCAGACCATTCAACTAGAGCGCGACCTTTCGTTCACCGAGTAGCCGGTAGTTATATTGGATCGGCAGGTGAAGAAACTTCGGTCAAAGGTCTTGCCATCTGTGAAGATTCTTTGGCGTAACCCGAATAATGAAGAGGTCACTTGGGAGGCCGAGAGTGAGATGCGAAAGAAATTCCCTCATCTTTTTGAAAGTACGCATAGTAAGATTTTTAAATTCGGGGATGAATTTCTTTAAGGGGGAAGATTGTAACACATAAGAATGCGATTAGTGTTAATTAAGAGATAATGCGGATTTTTAGTAAAAAGTTTACCAAAATAATTTTCAAATATTTTATAAAAATTAATTAATATTTTATTATTATTTATTTTGGGCTTGCATACACTTGTGTATGTTAACCTAGGGTTAATTAGTGGTAACTATGCTCAAGTAGCCATGGCACCTTAACCTCATTTCATTATGTTTTATGTAATTAGTTAATTTAGTTAATTAGTTTTAAGTATAAGGTTTGAAATCTATTTGACTTGAGAGAGGGGGGGTTGACCATGGCATGCATCATGAGGTATGGGGAAAGCATGCCATGCATTAAATGAGGAAAGAGAAGAGGGAGGCATGGCTCATGCTACTCTCACACCCTCATTCTTCCCTCACCCTCACTCATACACTCCTCACTCTCACTCACATTCTCCCATTTCCCTTACACCCTCTCAGTCTCATTTTTCTTCATCTCATTTCCTCACACCCTCAACTGAAACCCTCTCTTGTTCTTCACTAAACCAAAGCTAAACCCTCACTAATCACCACAAAACTCACTAAACCCTTCATTAAACTTGATCTAAAGCCTATGATGATCACTTGGAGCATGGAAAGCTAGGATTTTGAGCAAGTTTGGTAGGTAATGACCTCTCTACTGTTAATTAGGTTCTTTTATTGTAGTGTTGCATAGTAGTCGCTGTTTAGAACGATAAAGAGATCATTTTGTGCACATATCGTATTTTAGTGCTGGTTTAGTGTCACTGTAACCTGCTATCAACCC